>OX457049.1:34248393-34363393 GCA_949752735.1 Lumbricus terrestris
GACAAAGTATTACATCAGGATCGTCTAATTTTGGACCAGAATGGCATAAAATGGCCGATATTATAGAGAAATGGTTGACAGCGATATAGTTGGTGAAGATATGGTTGACGGAGAAATGGTTAATAGAAAAATGATTGACGGGGAAGTGATTCCTACAGAGAAAAATGGAGACTGACTCTCAGGATTTTTACAAAGCGTATTTCTTCCATTATTTACTTGTTTTATTAACCATTCTGCACCATATTTTCGATTAAAGTTTCTGTTATTCCACTCGCTAAACCAGCCTCTGTGTTTATCCACTCGCTAAACCAGCTTCTGTGTTTATCCAAAGAAACATGCCTGGGAGGGTCTAACGTGATAATGTCCCCCACATCTTTCCTGCTTGATGTAAGTCATAATTATATACTGTGGCAACAACATCCCACGTTTTTAGTCGATTATGCCAATTATTATAAGAGCGTGAAATTGGTCCGCATGCCGATGGGGTTCTCGCACCGTGGATCCGCAGAAACAAACATTAGAACGACCGTTGATGGTCTAATTTTGGACCAGAATGGTATAAAATTTAGGGCTTTTTTGAACGTGCAGTTGTACAAAAAATGTGCAGTTCTAAACGGCTTTGTGCAGTTGTAGAAGCACTTCTGGACAGTTAGATCTAAAACTGGCAAAAAGGGGCATTCTCTTCCGTCTGATAGTAATTTACTGTGGAGGATTGGAAAGAAAAGAAGGGATTGTGCAGTTCTAAAAATTTCTTAAAACAGCCCTGATAAAATGGCCGATATAGAGATATGGTTGACAGCGATATAGTTGGTGAAGATATGGCTGACAGAGAAAATTAATGGTTAATGAAAGAATCAATGACAGCGAAGTGATTCATATAGGGCCTACAGCGAAAAAATTAATGGTTTTTGGTTAATAGGAAAACGGTTAATAAAAAAAGTTGACAGAGAAATGGTTGATAGAAAGATGACTGACAGCGAAATGGCTATAATAAAGAAATGTTTGACATAAAAATGGTTATGGAGAAATACATGATAGAGAAATGGTTAATAGAGAAATACTTGATAGTGAAATGGTTAATGGTTTATAGAATAATGGTTTATATAAAAATTGTTGATAGAGAAATACTTGATAGAGAAATGGTTGATGCATAAAATTAATGTTTAATAGAGAAATGGTCTATATATAGAATAATGATTTAAATAGAAATGGTTGATAGAGAAATTGTTGATCTGTACACGACAGATAAAACCTGCAGGTGAATATGAATAACAAATTCTCTTTTCTCACTGATAGTTTCGTCGACTGAAAAGGCGCTTAACCGTCCAGCTGATTGAGCAGAAAACAAATCTTTTAAATAGCTTTGCTGTCCTCTTTGGCCGCGCATGGGTCCGGAGCGCCTTTGATTAGCTATCTCGAAGGAGAGCTATATAAATTATATGGCCATATAAATTTCTATAGCCCTTTTCAATAAGCTTCCGCGTATGATATTGAGCGGATGAAGCGGCACATTAGGCAGAAAGTTTCAAAGAGCTGCTGTATAAATAAAGATGGTGACGCCCTGAGTTTGTTTGTTTGTATGTGCACTTGTTATAGCGCCCCTTCAAGTTCCCTAACTACTCAGAGGCGCTCCCGACTGCAGAGCGGACACTGCAACGGAGTTTCACGCCGAAGCGCTGAGCAATTGCGAGTGAAGGACTTGCTCAAGGTCCCTACGTGGCGACGTGAGGTGGATTCGAACCTCGAACCTTCCGGCTTCAAGGCAACGACGCCACCACTACACCACGGCGCCCCACTGAGTAGCAGCCTAGCAGGAACGATTACCAGGATAATAGATGAAAGGAAACGAGAGTCTGGAAGACTAAGTAAGACACCGACAAATTTTAAACAGAAAAACGAAGATCATTTTAGGGCCTAATGTCGGAGACCCACAGATGAAGAGACAGCTAAACGTATCGACAAATTAGACAACCTATATAAGCCAATTTTCATAAACGTCCACGTGAGTCTATGATTACAGTGATATATTTTCGCATGTTTGTGTCGGATATATATATATATATATATATATATTATATATATATATTGTATGGGATGTGTATATAAATAGGCTATATAGGCTATATCATCAGAGCCGTTTTAACGCCGAGGCACGCGAGGCACATGCCTAGGGCCCCGCGCTTCAGGGGGGCCCCGCGGCGATCCAAACATACTATATCGCATAACAAATTAGCAACATGTTATACGAACTTTGACGTATGTTAAACTTACATTTATTTTACACTGCTTGGTACAAAGATTGCTGTGCTAGCTGTGTCAGCAGCATACTAACAAATGTAAACCTATAGCCAGTGCTTAAAGTGTAAAAAAAGAAGTGCCAGGACACTGAATTGTATAATTGGTCGTCAGTGGCGGCGCCGAAGGCGCGAGGCTGCGAGTGCCAAAGGCACGAAGCCCATGCCGACTAGGGGGGTCTGGGGGAGCGTCGTAAGCTCCCCCAGCGGGGTCTGGGGCGGAGCCCCAGCGACCGGCGCATTTTTAGCTGTGTCGACCTCAAATAGAGCCATTTTAGACTCTTGTTTGCCAGCTATTTGTGAACAATAAAGTCGCGAAAACTTCAAGAATAAGTCGTTTTCAGTGTTGCAAGCCACCAGGATAACAACAAAAATAAAAGTTTTATTGTAAAAGATAAAGGTTTTGTCTTTACCGTAATCACAACAGTGAAAAGTTTAGGTAATTAAGAAGCTAAGACAGCGGGGTCTGGGGCGGAGCCCCAGCGACCGGCGCATTTTTAGCTGTGTCAACCTCAAATGGAGCCATTTTAGGCTCTTGTTTGCCAGCTATTTGTGAACTGCATGGACGCCATCCTGGCAGTCATGGACGACCGTCCTGACAGTGCTGGCCAAATAAGTCATAGGACGGCGTCCTGCCTCGAAAATAAGTGCCAGGACGCCGTCCATGACCGTCCTGGCACACTTTAAGCCCTGCCTATAGCTTAACAAATGTAAAAAAATTACACACACGCACATAGAAGGCATGAATGCAAAACCCTATATTCTGAGGCTGGTAGATTGAGGCCGAAATCGTGTTACGTTCAGTTTTTAATCTAGGCATCTTCCTGGGGGAGCTCCACCTAGAAGTTACTACCGTAACATTTGATCAAATAATAGTACTTTTAGTTCCTGTTTACATTATTGTAATACCTGAGCTCTAATAATATAGGATACCGTGATATTTTTCAACTATCATGTGATTATAATGATAAAATCTATTAATATATGATACTATCACATTACAATGATCAGCATAGTTTAATGTTAATATTTTTACAAAGACTATTTTTTGCAACTAACAGTTAGTAAAATAGCATATCATTAGTCTACTATACGGCTGCAGATTTTGGTAGTTCCTCCTTGGTTAGTGTAACATTTGTAACAATTCGATTGGCCTAACTGTGTCCTGGTCAGAAATGTAGGGCCTTTTTGAGCAACGAGAATAAGATAATTCTAGTGCAAGAAAGTCGGGCTAGGACTATATACCTGTCTGTAGTTATTCAGTATAGGCTACTGCAATGGTATAGTGGTCCAGAAGCAGCAGAACTGAGTTGCAGAACTTGATACGCAAAGAAATTATTATGGTAATAATAATATTATACTAATGAAAATTTTCAACCACTCTTTTTATCAGACCTGAAATAATATAGTAATTTTGTTAAGATCGCAGCTTACAATGCTACCATTAGGCCTACATTGTGGAAACTGATAAGGAAATTATTATAGTTATTGAAGTCTTAGGCTATTCAGGTCAGCACTGGAATAGTTGAGGAATTTTGATAAAATGGCAGCTTAAAATTCTGCCATTGCAATGTAAAAATTCAAAATATTCTGGTGGGGAGGGGTACATTCCCTCCCCTTACCCCTCCCCACTCGGCGCTACGCGCCTCAGTGACCGACCGGCAAATACTCGTTATCCGTCCTCCAGAAACCTTGATTTCCCTCAGAAGAGGGGGGACTAGATGAGATGAGACTCATAATTATGGTTACGCTTAGAATTAGACCTAGTGTTTGTGCCTAGGGCCACAAAATTCCTTAAAACGGCCCTGATTATACACAAGATAATGTGGAAAGCTGTATACTGGCGGATAGGTTGTTCGAATGAGAATGTTACGCAAATTTCTTTTAGATCACTAGCTCACTTATTCAAATTTTAGCGCCAATATCCGTGACGTCATCAAATTCGTGCCAAGCAAACGTCCAGCTATATAGGCCGAAAACAGTATTGTACGACCATCATTGTTAATCCACACATAATTAATTAATAAATACAAATTATCATTCAGTATTTAATAACGTTTCCTTTAATCTTTATTACAGCCTCATGTCGATTAGGCATCGAGCCAATTAGATTTTTCAGAGTTGTCAGAGGTATCGATGTCCATACCTTACGAAGCCGACGTTTTAAGGTGTTCAATGTCTGGGGTTCGGGATCGGCATTAAAAAAATATCAATGGATACATCATACATCTCACCGGGGACTGGCCGCCTAATTCGCCGGATTTGTCACCAATAGAAAATGTTTGGGGAGTATTATGGCGGCAACTGTTTATGCCGATCCCGAACCCCAGACATTGAACACCTTAAACCGACCGACGATGCACTTGGCCACCAGCAAGTTGGGAACCGACGAAACTCACACACACACAGACACACACACACACACACACACACAAACACGCACAAACATACACGCACAAACAAACGCGTGCACACAGAGATTGACTCCAGCACATGACAGCACATGTGGTGTGCTGCTCGCCTATACGGCATCGACTGTCGCTTCACATTTCTGGGTGCATCAGGCTCATGAAGAATTCGCTCGCATAAATGCAATGCTTCATTGTATTTGCGACACTTGTAAAGGTAGAGAGCACGATAGCAGTCAACTGTGTTGCATTGGATTCCGAAGTCGCATCGAATCGCATTGTAAAATGATGCCATATTTTCCAAAGCATATTCCAATAGAGCATCCCTTACGGTTTCTTTAACATGGAAATGAATCACAATTGTAGATTCGATAATGTGCAATTATGCTTATAGTAATCAGAAATTATACGAAAGGCTACTCGAAGCCCTAACACTAACCCTAACCTTAAATTTCTAAAAATTACATACCCAAGATTAAATTCCCTAAATCAAATTTCCTTAAATTAGATATTCATAATTATACTAAAGGCTACTTGAAGCCCTAACACTAACCCTAACCTTAAATTTCTAAAAATTACGTACCCAAAATTAAAATTTTAATTTATATATTAAGGGGTTTGTCAGGTGTCTTGCTGTGGATTGGGGGGAGACAGTTTGTGTCAGTGCATTTCTCATCTCAATACTAACCTTAGCAGTTGATGATGTCGATAATAAACAGTGACGGTGAATGGCCGGAAATTGAGGCGTCGTAATACCTTTAAATGAACTAAATCACACAAAAAATCACGCAAGATACATACATACATACATACATACTTTGTCAGCATTCAGCCCAGTAGCATCGTTCTTGGTCTTCCTCGTGTCTTTCCCCCTCCATTCTCCCCCATGATGATATATCTTATTACGCTTCACCCCTCATGATGTGGCTAATCCATTTTCTCCGCCATCCTCGTATTGTACCCCAGCATTGACCTTTTCTCTCCCACCATCTTTCAGATTTCTTCGTTCGTCATATTCTCCCTCTATCTCACTCTTTCCATTCTGCCCCCAATCCAAATTTCAACGATTATTTTGGTAAATCGCAGAAGACTCAACAGATAGATCTAATAAAAAAAATTTTTTTTATTCAATAGGTCGACTGTTGTCCAGTATTATTGGTCGCAATATAATAGTTACATGTATCAGATGAGATGAGAGACGAAAAATATGAGAAAATATTATTAAGGTTTTCAACATTGTATTGTTTTGAATGGTCAGCTACTTCAGAATAAACGATTAATCGATAGTTAACTGCGATGACGACGTGTATTCCGGACAAGTAGCGACAAATACAAGATCAACATCATTCACTGTTCATGTTTCAATGGTAGCTATAGTTCAATTCAATTCAATTCATTTATTGTAACCATCAGCCATAAACAATAGACATAGTATAACATGCTTCACATAATCGGATGCAACAAGGAAGGCTCTAAGGGATGAATATCCCGCTAACATGAACACCTACATGTGTATTTACTGCCATGAGCGCCGTGTTTTGCAGGCTATCTGTTCTGTTAGTAATGCAGATTGATGTCTTATAAATATCTGCATTACTCGCATAATGTAGGCCTACAGCGCTGTGCGTTTGCAATCGTTTTATTAAAGAAGAAATAATATATATATATATAACTATATATAATTATATGTATAACAGGGGGTCACCAGGGGTCACGAAGACCGGATTAAGAAATGTGCGGGCCATGTTCGGGAAATTTTGTTGCGGAATGCGGATCTCCAATCATCTCTGTTCTGTGTTCTGACGACCTTTTCTAGTCGTTTGGTTGAAAATTTTCGAGAAAAAAATTCCGCATGTGTAGGGCCCCTTAAGTGTGGATGCCCCTGTTCGGCCGAACATGTTGAACATGTCTTAATCCGGCCCTGGGGGTCACAGCGTGTCGTTACTTAAATCCACCGAGTGAATAAGCAAAAAATTTATACGATACTTTTCACTGGTCCGTGAGAATGAAATCCGGTTCTGTTGTGCTCCTCTTTATGCGGCGCTATATAAATTTTCGATTGCGATTACAATGTTCTGCGTCACAGGTATTACAACAGACATTGGATGTATAGTATACATCCATAAATGTCTTGCAGCTGCGGGTTTTTTTTTATCGCTGTGGGCTTCGGATCCCGCTGCCAGCTGTGGAGCAGCATCAGTAGGCTATATCTGCAGCAGCAGGTATCAATGATATAACGACGGCAGCTGTGATTTTTATCACGGACCGTGTGTGACAGGATGCTGTATATCCGGCTTTCCGCGGAAGAAATGTCTTCTTTATCTGCGAGAGTAAAAGCTGGCATTAACAGAACGCATGAGATCGTTTTAAGCAGGAGGGAGAAAGGGAGGGAGAAAGGGAGGGAGAAAGGGAGGGAGAAAGGGAGGGAGGGAGGGAGAGAGAGATTGTGTGTGTGCGTGTGTGCAAGAGAGAGAGAGAGAGAGAGAAATAAGATAAATAGAAAGAGATAGATAGATAGATATATAGATAGATAGATAGATAGATAGATAGATAGATAGATAGATAGATAGATAGATAGATAGATAGATAGATAGATAGATAGATAGATAGATAGATAGATAGATAGATAGATAGATAGATAGATAGATAGATAGATAGATAGATAGATAGATAGATAGATAGATAGATAGATAGATAGATAGATAGATAGATAGATAGAGAGAAAGAGAGAGAGAGAGAGAGAGAGAGAGAGAGAGAGAGAGAGAGAGAGAGAGAGAGAGAGAGAGAGAGAGAGAGAGAGAGAGAGAGAGAGAAATAAGAGAAATAGAAAGAGAGAGAGAGAAATAGAAAGAGAGATAGGGAGAGACATGCAGACAAGCAGAGACAGAGACAAAGAGCGAGAAACAGATAGACATACATAAAGACAGACAGAGGAAAGAGAAGGGAAGAGAGGGAGGGAGAGAGACAGATAGAAAGACAGAGATAATCAGAAACACGCATAGAGACGTGGACGTATAGTATACATGTACATATACGTCATCTTTTTTTTATCTTTCTCGTTATCTTTTGGCATCTCTGTTCTCCATCTCTATTTCTCTCTCCTTCCTCTCCTTCCATCTTCTCTTTCTCTGTCTCTGTATCTGTCTCTCTCATTCTCTCTCCCTCCCTCTCAGCTCATTCATCCTTCTCTAACTTCATTGTTTACGTGTGCCTACAAAATCCCGCGGTAGCACCAACCGAAGTACACACTACAAGGCCATTCGATTATATATCTAATATATATATGCATATATATAAAATATAAATGCATATATGTGCATATAATTATATATGATAAAGTTATACGTTAGAAATATATATATATATATATATATATATATATATATATATTGTAAGCAATAGTCGGCGTGACATAAATTTTTAAGAGTTGCGCATATGCACCACACATTCACACAATAGTAATTGTCAAATATTGTGTAACAAATGCGCGGCCTTTGAACTCTATATTATATTGCAATCGATTCTTTCTCCGTCATCGGATTTTAATACACAAGTCGTTTTTCTTTTACATTATATATATATATTTATTAGAGTGTTCAGAAAAAAATAATTTTGTATGAATCACACGCATAGGGGCTTAAAATGTGACATTTATGTACACAATTAACCCTCCAAAATTCTACATCCATACCTCAATGGCAAATGACCCCTCAAGAGGACGCAACTTCTTGAAATAGTGCGAAGAAAAGCGATATTTGGGGGAAATTCAGTTTTTTTAAGAAAATAGTTATCTGCTATTTCTGAGGTTTTTTTCAAATAAAATTCTTGTTATTTCATAATGCTTATCTTCTTTATTTTCTTATATTATATATTTATTGTTACAATTATTATCTATCATTGATATTCAATGCTGATTGATGAACTGCTATGTATTGGGTAGCAGGGACAGAAAATCCCATGCCACATCAGACAGTAGCGCCGGCCCTAAAAGCAGTAGGTATCAATGTCAATGATCTGGCTCTGTGCACAACTTTAGTATGAGACCTGTAAGAAGACCTGTTCTTCCATTGAGCAAAGCATTAGAGAAAATTTCTGCCATAAGGCAATTGTTCATTTCGATGGTAAGCTGCAGCCAGGTGATGAGAGTGTTAATGCTGATCACATGGTGGTTGTTGTGTCTTGCTTAGGAATTGAAAAAAGCTTCTAACCATTCTAAACTGCCTGGCCCTGGAACTGGCTCATTAATGGGAACAAAATCACTTAAATACTAAAGGAGGAATCGGGTATAAAAATGGCTAGCTGGGTTGACACAATCAGTGGTAACACAGGAGTTCACAGTGGCACAATAGTCATTATTCAAAAGTCCTTTGACAAAATGCCTATCATTCTTGGTTTGCAGACATCAGTTTGAATTGATTGCAGGCTTTGCAGCATGCAGTTTTGAACTTTTGATTTACTCTTTGTCTCCAATGGGCCTCAAGTTGCAGTTTTCGCCATGTCCAAATGTCAGTTGTGTCTCACTGGCAAGAACAAATTTGTTTCTCTCTGTAAAGATACAAAGGCGGTTCCCTGGCTTACAGTGAGAGGGTATGGCTAGAGCAGAACCACCAAGCTGTGGTTCAGTTTTATGTGCACTGCACAGCAGAGTTCAGACAACCAGCCGGTGCAAGACCACTTAGAGTTCATAAAGGCTCAGTCTTATTGCACTTGATGAGGCTACCCATATTGGTGATGTTGACAGCATACAATTCAGTCTAAATGGTGCTTATCAAATGGCCTATAATATTGCTTGAAGATACATCTTTTCCTACGAATACTAAAGAACTGTAGGCTTACAAGAAGGAACAGCCTGTTTATTGTAGCCCTGTACGTTGAGGCATGGTTCACTGTAAAATGGAGTAAAAAAAAAAAAAAACTGAAAAATGGAATCCCCTGGGGTGCTCCTTAGGATCTGTGTATGCTATAGAACATGGGAAAATTTCACAGCATTTAGACCCAAGCTTCAGATGTAGCCCTTAAAAATGAAGAGGCATCTATGGTAAGTCAGCAAAGAATAAGCAGGATTGTCCCTTTTTCTGACAAGGTCTGCTGACGAGAAGAAACGAACAGTTTGCGCAGCATATATCGCAAGCCACAGAAGAAAATGGATTTATGGTTTGTTGATCCAAAACCATCAGGACATTTCAGGTTAAAACTTTATCTGAGTTCGTGACACAGCAATCGATGCATCTATTTGCTGCCCTCAAAGACGGTCAAGATTTGCTCTCTTCTGATCCCAAAACGTGGATAAGACGAGAAGAGCACCAACATTCCAAGGACATTGTTGTTGCACTTTCTGTTATTAGGCCTACTGACTTTGTTGGACTTACAGTAAAGTTGTCAACTGATTTTAACTTGGCCCTCACACATGATGAGCAGCAAGCAACGACAGCTCATCTTCCAAGAAGCTGAACACCACTGAAAGCCTAATGCCATACCGTAGATTTTCACTTTTCAGATACAGTATAGGGCTATAGGCCTAGACTTTATTTTTATATAAAAAACATAGACACTACTACTTTGTATTGTTACACAGCACTGCAAAAAGTGTTGTTTTTTACTGTAGTCTGTATTGTGTGACAGTAAATGATGCGATGCCTTAAATTTGTGATTTTTTATTTTTAAGAAAAAATCGCACTTTTTGAAAACTTCACTAGCTTTGAGGTGTCACTTAACATGATCCCAAAGCCAAAAGATTTCACTGAGTAGTTCAGGACACCAAATGTCACAAATCCAGAGGGTATGCGAGGTGATTATTCAAAATTATTTTTTCCACATAGGAAATTTGAACACTCTAATATTTATTCATATATATATTTATTCATATATATATATTACACAAAGTTGGCGCGATATAAATGCGCAGACGGCCGTTCATCTATCACTTATACATACAGCTGTCAAATATATAAAGTAATATTCATTAATCATTCCAGTGGCGAAGCCAGGAATTTTTCATGGGGGGTTGGGTTTTTATGGCTTGACCGGATGCCATTTCTGGCACCAACCAGAAACAGTATTACAGGAAATAAGAAGAGAATAAAGTAACGAAGGGAATAAAGTGAGAAAAACAATTGTTACTACAAGTAATTGTGTTGTTTTTCTTATTTAAGTGGATAAATAACCGTTAACAAACTTTTTCCTAAGCCAATGGGGGTTTTTAACTCCAGAACCCCCCCCCCAAAAAAAAATTCGGGCAAAACTGTTTTTCGGGCAAGCAGACTGGGAAATGACTAAAAAAAGGTCGTTTACTTTCAAGAAAAAGGTCGTCAACTTTTTCCCGGGGGAAAATTAGTATTTTCCACGAGATTTCAGTATTTATTTTTCGGGCGGAAGTTTTATCTCCCCCCCCACTGCTGAAATCTCCCGTACGCCTATGCGCATACATGCATAGAGATAGACATTGGCTATTACTCACTTACTCACGTGCATACGACGTGCTTTGTCCTCTTACCTGTTGCTGGTGATTGTTAGAAAGCTCTTAAGAGGAAGCGCTACAACGTCACCGTAATGGAAATCACCCAGCAGCATCGTCATCATCAGCATCATCATCATCATCAGCAGCAGCAGCAGCAGGTGTCTGTGCAAAGATTGCACAGCTGCTGTGACTCCTCTGCGCCTGAAGAACTGTTGTCCATTGATGTGCTTCCGATTAGTCGCATACGACTTGTCAATCAAATCTTTTTTCATGAAATAAATCCTATCGTTACCCGACCTTCACGCCATCAGAGAGAGAGAGAGAGAGAGAGAGAGAGAGAGAGAGAGAGAGAGAGAGAGAGAGAGAGAGAGAGAGAGAGAGAGAGAGAGAGAGAGAGAGAGAGAGAGAGAGAGAGAGAGAGAGAGAGAGAGAGAGAGAGAGAGAGAGAGAGAGAGAGAGAGATACAGACAGACAGAAAGACAGACAGACAGACAGACAGACAGACAGACAGACAGACAGACAGTGGTGGTGGTGGACTGGTGGTGGTGGTGGTGGACTGGTGGTGGTGGTGGTGGACTGGTGGTGGTGATGATGATGATGACGATGACGATGACAATGATGATGACGATGACGATGACGATGACGATGGCAATGACGATGACGATGACGATGACGATGGCGATGGCGATGGCGATGACGATGACGATGACGATGACGGTGACGGTGATGACGATGACGACGACGACGACGATGACGACGATGATGATGATGAGGATGATCATGTTCATGATCATGACCATGATCATAACCATGATCATGATGATCATGATGATCTTGATGATCATGATCATGATGATTATGCATTTTGAAACTCGTCAGAACTCGGGCTTTGATTTGTATGCGATGTCCTTTCTCAGCTGACTAGACGTGTTCTGCATTTCTAATCATTAACCACCGAGATTTGTTTCTCGTTTTATATTCAGAGCGCAAGCTCCGACGTGTTTTATGGGGAAGCGAATGACATCCCTGACAACCCGTCGTCAATCCACGACACAGCTCGAACGACGTTTCTGTCCTCAGAACTACTGTGTGGATTTCATGTGATACAATTCGTCCGTAGGGATGTCCTTAATACCATACGAGATGCTTTTGACTGATTCCGAGAATTGTTATAGCGCCTCTTCAAGAAATCCATTCTCAGAGACCGTTCTGTGTGTTTTGGCCTTAAACCAGTGCTTAAAGTGTGGAAAAATAAATGCCTGGACGCCCCTTACCTTTCCAAAAGAAGTGCCTGGACGCCCCTTACCTTTCCAGTCAGTGCTGGCCAATAAGTGGCAGGACGGCGTTCAGATTTTAAAATAAGTGCATGGACGCTGTCCATGACCGTCCAGGCACACTTCAAGCCCTGCCTTTAACTGAAGCTATTTGTCTGATTAATTTCAGTTTAAAGCCACTGTGTGATAACAAAGATAATTGGTGAAGCCCTCCTCCTTAAATCAAGGCTTGGGACTGGCAATGTCAGAGTGCGGACAGCGGTGGAGTGAAGATATAATATAATTATTGTCTAAGGCCAAATCGGATGACTTCAATTAATCAATTGCCTGTCGGAAGGCAAAGAATATGCTTTGTTAATTCTATGCTGAATATTGAAAGGAAATTTTGCAGATACACGCCACAGATGAAGCATTGAGAAATAGGTCTTCACAAGCTCAAAACTACTGTGTGACTATACAAAAGAATTTGATTAAGATTGTTGAATGCATCATTTGCCTCTCGCACTTAGCTTATATATAACCATGGTTTATACCTTCGTAGTAGCCTCTGCTCTAAGAGAGGCAGAGCCGGACTAACAAATGCGGAGGCCCAGTTCAATAAGTCTGTAAGGGTTCCAACCTTACAGAATAGCAGAAATGGACACCTTAAGGGTAGTGTGGGCCCTTGTGCTGTATTGCCTTACAATTGCCCCTTGTGAGAACCCACTGGTCCACCACGCACATATTTTATAGCTGGCCCAGAGACAGACCAAAGCAAAAATTCAACATGTCATGTTCTAAA
The DNA here is from genome assembly GCA_949752735.1 of Lumbricus terrestris. Lineage (NCBI taxonomy): Eukaryota > Metazoa > Annelida > Clitellata > Crassiclitellata > Lumbricidae > Lumbricus > Lumbricus terrestris. Next base: position 34,261,608 of record OX457049.1, read on the forward strand.
CTTATGTCCTAGAAACTTAAAAAAATTCATGTAACAATGCTGTCATCCTTAAACAAAGAGGGCTGCATGTCACAAAAAAATTATATGATTTTGACGGTAGGCAAACAAAATAATGCGGATTTTCCAATACTCTAACAACGTAACAATAGGTCCTATACATAACCGATGACGTAACGAAAGTGTTGGTAGAACAAAGATGGATCGTCACAATACATATGGCATACTCCTCTTTATACCATTATTCTAACAACGTAACAACGTAGGCCGTAGATCAAGAAGATGTCGTCATAATGGAGAAGCCGTCACAATACGAACTCCACAGAACAAGTTGACAATAACCTAGCATCATGATGTCCAATAAAATTAGTGACGTAATAAGAGCGGTTTTAGAGCGAGTTATATCCTCACAGTAAAATTTCATGTGTCTTTTGTTGTGATTCTTTTTGTAGTCATGGCGTAGTCATGGCACCCGTACAAATAAACGGCGCAGAAGCGATTTATGCCCTAATGACGATCATTTCTGCCCCTCCCCCATAGACCTGAATGTTCCCCCAGAGGCGTAACTAGCGTTGGGCTTGGGGGCTCACGCCCCCAAACGAAGTTGAAGCCCCCCTCCATATAAATCAAGCCGTTGTATGCTCACTTACCACTATAGACTCCTGCTGCCGCACTCGTCATGCTCAAGGATTAAGCCCCCCCCCCCAAAAAGCAAAAAATTCTAGTTACGGCCCTGGTTCCCTCCCAAAGCGGAGGCTATATTAAACACTGACAACTGTATATATAGGCTACCTGTAATTTCGATCCATCCCAACCTGCATCTCGAATGCTTGTCAGCAGGCCTACATGTCTGCCATGGAAAACAGGCCTAACTCTAAGTCAAGTCGTAGAATGAGGTCTATACTATAGGCCTACTACTGCTGGGTATTGTTTGAACATAATAGTGGTTGTTTGTGTTCTATGCGCTTCGAATAGTCAATTCGTATTCGCCCGAATGCTTTTTAAGCCGATCACGAACTGTCCAAGCGCCACATAAATTTTAACGCTATTCGACAAAGCGATCTATAAAAATATCGCTTCACTGAATTGCTTCCTCTGTGATCTCAACTCTCGTTTTAGCATCCCGTTTTATGCAGGTGAGGTGAATAAATCTAAACTGCCACAGTGGTCGATTTTCGATAAAATCAACATTTACAGCACATTAAGAGAATTTATATATAGGCCTACATTATATGTTCTGAGATGTTTGAATTCAGGGAAGTCCAGAGTTGGAATGTTCGACAGCAAAGGGGGATGATCCGAGCAAGCCTATTTGCACTTTAAAGTGTATGATAGATAATTTGGCCTACTTCACGCTGTCCTTGCCACTCCAGCAATTTGAATGATAATAATAATGATTGATAAATTTAATTATAATAATAACAATAATATCGTTTATTCAACAATCGGTATTGTATGTATGTATGTATGCATGTATGTATGTATGTATGTATGTATGCATGCATGTATGTATGTATGTATGTATGTATGTATGTATGTATGTATGTATGTATGTATGTATGTATGTATGTATGTATGTATGTATGTATGCATGTATGTATGTATGCATGTATGTATGTATGTATGTATGTATGCATGTATGTATGTATGCGTGTATGTATGTATGTATGTATGTATGTATGTATATATATATGTATGTATGTATGTATGTATGTACATGTATGTATTTGTGCAGCTACTGCGCGCTCGCACGTGCCTGCCCGTCTGTCTGCACATTTCTCCTATCACAACATGCCCGCTTATCAATGTACAAACATTACCGCTAAATCCTTTAGCTCCTATGTTCTCGGTGCATTTGAACGGCGCTAATTCTCGCAGGTCTCGCTGTAATAGATAGCCAGCGCGCGCCAAGTGTCTGCTTCCACTACGAATTTATACATTGCACACTGTCTGCAAGAACATGCCTGTGCTGGAGATTCCTACAGGAAGCTTCGGCGTTGCGCGTGCGCTGTGCAAAGTATACAGCGGAAACAGAGGATGGCTAATCCAGATGTATACGCTTTCACAACACGAAGACGTATAATGATGTCCCATCGGGGTCTCCATAGCGCTTATATCCGCCACAGAAGAAGAAGAGCTTGAATGGCTAGATGAATATCAGACTGATGGAAGCACGTATGCATACGAGGAAGAGAGCAGGACATAGTGGGGCATAGTCGGATATATATAGGACATGCATAGTAGGACAGATTAAGACGTAGCAGAACATATAGTAGGACATATAGTAGGACATAGTAGGACATAGTAGGACATAGTAGGACATATAGCAGGACATATAGTAGGACACATAATGGGACATAGTAGGACATAGCAGGATATAGTAGGATATAGTAGGACATAGCAGGATATAGTAGGACATAGCAGGATATAGTAGGACATAGCAGGATATAGTAGGACATAGCAGGATATAGTAGGACACACATGTAGTAGGGCATATTAGTTGGACATAGTAGCACATAGCAGGACGCAGTAGGACACACATGTGGTAGGACATAGTAGGACATAGTAGGACATACGGTAGGACATAATCGGAGATAGCAGGACATATGGCAGGACACACATGTAGTTGGGCATAGTAGGACGTAGCGTGTATAGTAGGCATGGGCGGAGACCTAGGGGGGGGACAGGGGGGACGGTCCCCCCCAAAGAAAGTGTTGGGGGACGGCCCATGCATTTGTCCCCCCCCCAATGTTTGAGCGCCAAGACTTTTTTCGGTGTGGAAAATAAAAAATTTCGTCGAATTTTTGGCCCAGATGACTAGAAAAAAAGAGGTCATAAACTTTTTTGGCGGTGAAAATAGAAATATTTCGTCCAGATTTTGGCCGGATGTCTAATAAAAAAGAAAGAAAAAGTCATCAACTTTTTTGGCGGCGAAAATCTTTTTTTCTTTCTGAGATTTCGCCGGTCGTCAGAAATCTCGCGTCTTTCCGTCCCCCCCCCAATTCTCGGCCCAGGTCTCCGCCTATGATAGTAGGACATAATAGAGAACATAGTAGGACATAGTAAGACATAGTAGGACATAGTGGGACATATAGTAGGACATGCAGCAGGACATATAGCAAGACATAATTATAGTAGGAATAGTAGGACATAGTGGGGCATAGTTGGATATAGCAGGACATAATTATAATGTAGTAGGACAAAGCCAGACGAGAAAAAATACGTTTGCTGATCGATTCAATGCGTTGCTAATTGCTATACATGTAGGTATACGTATACGTCTGCATGTAAGATAACGTTTGGGATTTAGTTGTGATTTACTATCATGATTGTTCTCGTTATAAGCGGTCGCTTATGCTATTTTTTAACATCATAGAATTCACTGTGTGTTGTTTTTATCGTCTTTGGCTATATTTTCAAAGCATGCAGCAATGGAAGAAAATTGTATAGAGTCACAGTATGTATGGATGTATGTATGTATGTATGTATGTATGTATGTATGTATGTATGTATGTATGTATGTATGTATGGATGTATGTATGTATGTATGTATGTATGTATGTATGTATGTATGTATGTATGTATGTATGTATGTATGTATGTATGTATGTATGTATGTACGTACGTATGTACGTACGTACGCATGTATGTGTGTATGTATGTATGTATGTATGTATGTATGTATGTATGTATGTATGTATGTATGTATGTATGTATGTATGTATGTATGTATGTATGTATGTATGTATGTATGTATGTATGTATGTATGTATGTATGTATGTATGTATGTATGTATGTATGTATGTATGTATGTATGTATGTATGTATGTATGTATGTATGTATGTATGCATGTATGTATGTATGTACAAAGGCTTTTATGTTGGGATGCATCTATGTATGTATCTGTGTAGGTATATGCACCAATCATTTGATATAGTATATAAAATGGATATATTGCATGATATAGCCTATATTATGACTGTGAATATAAGAGTCCCTGATATATAATAATGTATGCATATAATAATACTACATTATATACAAGAAGCCAATTATAGTTGGAGGAAGAGTAGCATTAACTGTGGCAGATAAAGACATAAAGACTGTTATTGGAGACGACTTTTCCATCCTTCGCAGTCACACCGGGATGTCACGACCACTTACACCGAACAGGACAGAAATAAATTTAATGGCCACTCGGAAAAGGCCCGCTATAAATAATGCTCCGTGACACGCGTTTAGTACGCACACGTGAAATTTACGGCACTCGTGCGCTGCTGCTGCGGCGCCATTGCGAGGAGTTGCGTGACAGCAGCGCCTCTGGCGGCTGCGGGGAACTCGAGCGAGAGAAGCCCAACGTGTGCTATATAATAGTGATGGCGTGAGTGCTTGTATGGCTGCCGTCCACGTCGCCAAAGTTTAACACTTTAACAGCCGGAGTGTACTAAAAGTGACCGTCAAATCATTGCGCGTTGTCGTTGGAAGTGTTGAAAGCGCCCTCGGTGATGTTTTTAGTGCTGCTTCTACTGTTGCTGCTTCTACTGTTGCTGTTGCGTGTTCTTGAGTATTGTTCGTCGTAAAAGGTTTCTGTGTTGAATGTATGTAAGAAGTTCTTACCGGTTGTCTCAATGTCAGACGAAGAATTGACAGATTGAGCACCCTCCCATAGTTGTAAAAAAACTTTTTTCCGTTTTTTATTCTCTCCCAAAAACCGTCGTTTTTCTCGTTTTTAATTTTTCCCATCGTTTTTTATCGTTTTTTATTTTTTCTTTAACTTTATTTATTCATTTACTTTCTGTTATTATTTACCTTAATTTTTATTTTTTCTGATATTTCTTATGTTCTCCGCCAACTCTCAAGGATTCAGCTAACTAAAGTCATTATTTCATCGTTTAACATCATTATTTAAGAGATAGCCTGCGTGTAGTAGGTTCCTAATCAATGTTTTCAAGGTTAAAATGCGGTTTTAGATGTAGCAAAGTCAAATTATTTACCGTTTCCGTTTTTTATGTTTTTTTGGTCGTTTTTTATTTTTTCGAAAAAACGACGTTTTTTACCGTTTTTTTTAATTTCGTTTCCATCGTTTTTTACATCTATGCACCCTCCCATACGCGCACACGTGTATCAATATTTCATCACATGCATACACATTTACAAGCATTTACTATGCCTTACTGAGGAATTTTTGTTCGACTCAACACTGGGCTTTTGTTGTGCTGGAGTCGGGAGCGCTTCTGAGTAGTCCTGCTAAAGATGCACTATAGAAATTTTTGAATGGGTGAACGTATACATACGTATGTATATATACCGATGTGTATGTTTGTATGTATAATTTGTATATGCATGAATATATATATATATATATATATATATATATATATATATATATATATATATATATATATAGGTCTAATATGTATATGCATGTATGATGATATAAATAATAAAACTGTATATACATATAAATGTTCTATTCATTCGTCTGCGTCAATATTGATCCCAAAATTGATGTGTTTTCTTCTGCTTTACAACGCAGATTATTGCTATCATTGTTCGCGATGTAAATCTTTTGTCTATTGTTCGATTTTATATGGTTACATAGCTTCAGCTGCTTCAGCATACAGTTTGCTTTCCACGCGGTTAGGCTTGACGGTTGGCGTGTTTGGACGCAGGTCAAAATTAATACATTTTAAATACATTTTACCGGTATCGACATTTTTCTTTCTGGTCATCCGCTCTATTTAAGTGGAGCCGTCTGTTGAACCTATGTAACCGTGCATGATTTATACAGAGCTCTTGTATATATATATATATTTATCGACAATGTGTCGTGTCTACGATTAATTATCAGTGTCACCCTCCTCCTTTATCTAGGTTTTGGACCGGCACTGTTAGAATGCGAACAGTGGCGGTGTCTGATTTTCGGAGCGTATGAGATGTTGCATAATACAATGGCTTTATTTGGATCTTCCGTATATCATTTTTTGGGGGTGGGGCAGTCACATACATACATACATACATACATACATACATACATACATACATACATACATACATACATACATACATACATACATACATACATACATACATACATACATACATACATACATACATACATACATACATACATACATACATACATACATACATACATACATACATACATACATACATACATACATACATACATACATACATACATACATACATACATACTAGGGTGGTCCTTATTTTTAAAAGCTTGATTTTATAACGGGGCACCCTCTAAGTTGGTTCCTATTGTTGAGAAAAAAATTGAGAAAATTTTTGGAGAGAATCTGAAGACATTTAGGGGTCGCTACCAGAGGTTAAAGTTCAAGGTTAGAATTAATTTGGGCTTTGTGGTCCACTATGCGCAATTTCCATTAATATGCTTTCCAACCATGTTAATCGCTATGATAGAATTTGATAGACAACTATACTCACATATTCATTGACATCTCCGACATCATGATTGCCACTTACTTATTTTATTGACTTTTTTTATAATGCATTCACAGCCATTGCATCTTTTTGGCGGCAATTTCGCTTCATTTTGGTTTTTTCGTGTATATTGCATAATTTCGCTATTGTCAAAGAGAACACAAAGTTGGCAATAGACCTAAGTCTTGACAATGCCACGGTGAAAGTGAGTAGGCCTAACAGAAATGCAACACTTATAGGCCTACTTTCTTTCGCACTACATTGTCTTGGCAATGATCCCGCAGAGTTCAATCTCTATTGTTTTTCAATGCTTAAGGAGTGAATAAAGAATCGGCAAAAATTTATGAAAACTTGAAAGCTGAATGCCAACCAGGAGTTCCTCTAATAATTCACTGGGATGGAAAGTTGATGGAAGATATCTGCAGACTGCAGTAAAGAAATAGTAGACCGTCTTCATGTCCTCGTTTCTAGAGTGTTGACCAGATCCTCGGTTTACAGAAGTTATCATCGGGACAAGAAAATCTTCAGTGTCTGCAGTGTATGAAGCGGTTGTAACTTGGGGCATTACAGATCAAATAAAATGTATGTGTTTTGACACCACATCAGTGAACAGTGGACTTAGAAATGGTGCCTGCATCCTGTTGGAACAGAAACTGGACAAGGATTTGTTGTAGAGTGCATGTCGCTATCACATATGCCTAAATTAAGTTGGAGGCAGTGGTTATGTTTTCTCTTGGTTACCGAAGGGTAAGGACATAATGATTTTTCCGCTGGGTTGCACAGAGCGAGGTTGATCGGCAAGAGCATTTACAGTGTTAAGATATGGATGTTCAAGAAATAATTCAAGTCAACAAGAAGAGAATAAAGGGTGGCTGACATCTGCCTGCTATACGTCAAAGTCTTGTTTCAAGCACCGTATGCACCATCTATACTCCTCAACTTGACCTGTAGAGAGCAGATCTTTAAGGACATTGACAAAATACAAGGAGATAAAATAGTGCAGTTGCAGACGTTGCAATGAAGAAATGTTTAGATGACCTTTGGTATCTTTCAGAGGAATTGGTGACTTTTGCGTTCTTTGATTTAGCCTATGGGGCTTCCATTTATAGGCCTACCAAGCGCCAAATGGTTACTACTCTGGACAAAACTTGGATCGAACATCCACTTCAAAAAAGAACCTTGGAACCTGCTGTAATAAGCTCAATGCAACTGGAAGATTTTGTCATGGAAAACACGAGATTTTTCAAGTTTTCTTCAACAAGACGCTGATATACATGGTCAAACGACACGAGAACTTCAAGTTAGATTAGGCCACTGCGAGCTCAGTGAAAGTTGTAAATGACATTACAAAGCGTGGAGTGACACTCATGAACAAGTATAACAAGCTTCAAGTTCAAACAAATAATGAGGATCAGATGCAGAGTCTGCTATATTGATTGTGAAGAAATATACGGTATACCTATCGTCGCAAAAGACTGATACAATAATGGAAACAATGTTTTTCCGGTTAGTGTATGCGTTTTGTCCAAAATAGCAAACCAGTCCACAGGTCACTAGTCCACCTCCAGCACGGTCCATTGCCAGAATTTATTTAAATTTGTGCATTCAACCACACATGTGCACCAGTAGTAGCATAATTATAATATACGATATTCCATGTTTCGCCTGTGTCTTTACATTGATATATGTTACGTCTGGTAGCGACCCCTAAAACTCAAAAAAATCTGCAAAAATTTTCAGTGTTAATATTTTTTAACCTAAAGGTATAAGTTAGGAGGGTGCCCCGTTTAAAATTCTCCAAAAAATATTTTTACATGGAGCTAAGGACCACACTAATACATACATACATACATACATACATACATGCATGCATGCATACATAAATACATACATACATCATACATACATACATACATACATTCATACATACATACATACAGACATACATACATACATACATACAACAGCTGTCAAATTTTTCTGGGCAAATGTCACTCCTGGGGAGGGAATTCCCCCTCCATCCGAAGATGTCTAGATTAATCACTGATACGTGGGTATCCTATATAGCCACACTATTTTGGTTAATGTTGTTGATGACTGATTGATGACTAGAGGCCTACGAGCTGTTCCAGCTTTTTTTTACGATGTGGCGTTTGCTCCTTGAAACTACAGTAACCATATAAAACCAACTATGTAGAGATAAAAGGTATCGTAACCGTAATCTCCAGATTTCTTGAGCGCCACTCGAAAGCCAAGCTCTGGGCACCAGCTTATTAACGAGCGCTGTGTCTATAGTCAGAAGGTCTGTATACATAATATAGATATCCATATCGATAAAAATACGAATAGACTATATTAGGAACCCTATGCGGTACAAAATACGAAATTTGACACAGCAGCTGCATATTAATAATTTTGCGTTCGTGAGTTTTTATGATGGACTATAATTAACTGTTGTATTTTGATCCAAGAAAAATTCGACAGTTCTTGTCTTCATGTCGACAGACTCAAAATAGACGAACATGCATGATCAAAAGGTAATAAGAAGTTGGAGTAAAAAGCGACTAAAGAAGGGTCTCAAGAAAAATTGCATGACAAGTTGACAACGATCGAAATATTAAGCTTCTAAAAGAAAACCCGCCAGCCAAAACGATCGTTTGTTTGCCCCCCCCACCCGAACTCGGACTCCCTACCCAAGGCAGGAAGACTGGATTAAGCACTGCCAACGCATCAAGCCCACTCATTGTGTATAGTATACACGAAAAGAAATTGAAAATTGAAGTTAAGCTGCTGTATGAAAAGTGAGTTCTAATATAATACCCTTTGCAAATTATTATCGATAGGCCTACTATCATTGACTTTTATATAGCGCATCTTCAAGGCAACCTACTCAGAAGCGCTCCGAGTTCAACAGAATCTAAATACACAAATAGGCCTACACGTTTACAGGGTCTACTTACGTCAATCTTGAAATCGTTGCTCATGTTCTTCTCCGTCGCATACTGTATGGCCTACTATTCGTAGGCCTATTCCGATTCGACCGAATAATGTTATTATAACGTTGTTATTCAGGGCTGTAATATTATGTATGTTTATTCGAACAAATAGCAAATACATATATAATTACATATGTGTATAATATGTGTGCGTGTAGGAGTGTGTGTGTGTGTGTAGGAATGTGTGTGTGTGTGTGTGTGTGTGTGTATAAACTGCGTATGTATATGTTTCGTTATGAATATATATATATTATGTTTGGTCCGTTCTATATATATATATATATTTATTTATTTATTTATTTATTTATATATATACAGTGGCCGTCGTGTGCCTTCCGCTGACGGTCTGTGAATTGGTCTACCGAGTCTGGATCTACGGAGAATTCCTCTGCAAAGCATCCGGGTATCTGCAAGGTCAGATGCAAAACATATAAATCTGACCATTGTGTCCGTCCGTCCGTCTGTCTGTCTGCGTGCCCACTGCTCCCTGGACCTGTCTGTGTGTCTGTGCCTATCTCTTTGTCTATCTGTGTCTGTCTCTGTCTCCGTGTCTGCTTCTGTGTCTGTGTCTGTGTCTGTGTCTGTCTCTTTGTCTGTCTCTGTGTCTGCGTATGTGCCTGTGTCTCTGTCTGTGTCTGTGCCTATGTCTGTGTCTGTGTCTATATATGTCTCTATCTCTTTGTTTGTCTTTGTGTCTGCGTATGTGTCTGTGTCTCTGTCTGTGTCTGTGCCTATGTCTGTGTCTGTATCTGTCTCTGTGTCTGTCTCTGTCTCTGTGTGTATGCGTCTGTGTCTGTGCCCATGTCTGTGTGTCTGTGCCTATGTCTGTGTCTGTCTCTGTCTCTCTGTATGAGTCTGTCTCTGTCTCTGTCTCTATGTCTGCGTCTGTCTCTGTGTCTGTGTTTGTGCCTATGTCTGTGCCTATGTCTGTCTCTATGTCTATGTCTGTCTCTCTGTCTGTCTGTATTGCTTAACCACCATCCACTTCTGTTGTACAATCGTATATACTGACGTTCGTAGGAGATAGCGCATCAGATTATTACCAATCGATTTTGACGTCACCATTTCTCATCTTTATCTTTCCTTAATAATTCCTCTTCCCAATAAACCGTCTCCACCGGAAAGATTGTTCAAAGCGTTCCAGGCCTACGGAAGAGCTGGAGCGAAATGCATGGAGTGATAATCAATAGATCAATAGATCAATAGATCGATAAATAGATCGATGGGTGGATTGATCAATTGCTTGAATGAGAAATCTATTAATCTCCATTTATCTGTCCATCCATCTATTCGTCCAATGACCGATCTATTCGTCTGTATACATTTATCTATCTACCCATCCATTTGTATTGTATTTAAGCATTTATAAAGCGCCTCTAGTAGGGTGAACCGTTCAGAGGCGCTCCCACCCAGTGCACAAGGCCCCGCGAGAAGAAGCAGGTTTTGAGAAGAGACAGAGCAGAGGAGAGACTGACAGACAGAAGTGTAGAGCGAACAGAAGGAGAAAGAGCATTCCAGAGAGTAGGACCAATTGAGACAAAAGATCGAGACTGAGCCATAGCATTTATTGATCCATCCATCCATCCATCCATCCATCCATCCATCCATCCATCCATCCATCCATCCATCCATCCATCCATCCATCCATCCATCCATCCATCCATCCATCCATCCATCCATCCATCCATCCATCCATCCATCCATCCATCCATCCATCCATCCATCCATCCATCCATCCATCCATCCATCCATCTATGTTCATAGCTCCATCAGTCCATCCTACCATCCATCCACAGGTCCATCCATCCAACCATCCATCCATTCATCCATCCAGCAATTCGTATCTCTATCCATTCATGTGTCCATCCATTCAGCCAAGACCGTAGCTATGGGGTGTTTGGGGTGTTTGAACACACCCCCCCAATGGAAAATGTGAAAAATATTAGAATGCATTTACGAGCACGTGATGTAAAAACCATGAAATAAAACAATGAAAACATCCCCGAAATGAAAAATGTAAAAAACAAGACTAAAAAAGGTCATTAGTTTTAGGAAGGGAAATTGGTGAATTTTTTGAAGATTTCGGTGGGATGACTAAAAAAGTCATCAATTTTTTGGGAAGGAAAATTGGTGAGTGAAACATCCCCCGAAATCAAATCCTGGCTACGGCCTTGCATTCAGCTTTCCATCCATCCAAACAACGTATACACGTATAGACCGTAACAGTCCACTCCAGAAACCCAAAAGCGCTACAAGAAAAAGCGATTGCAAGGCACCAGCTTATTCACCAACGCTGCGCCGCGTTAGACGGGTTGTCCGAAGCTATACGAATTGAAGATCTTACAGTCCTATTACCAAGAGACCAGCTGGAAAAGAAAGCAGTGGAATTGCTAATCCGCAATTCATCAATGTGATCCCCTGCCACGACAGGCGTTCCCATTTTGCGCTTCTTCCACCATTCCATTCTCGCGTCCATCCATCCATCCATTTATCCATCCATCCATCCATCCATCCATCAGTCCACTTATCTTATCCACTCAACCCAAACACAATCATCCAGCCATTCGTCCATGCACTCACTCAAAACATGCCTGCTGCATGCCTACCTATTCTGTCTGTCTGTCTGTCTGTCTGTCTGTCTGTCTGTCTGTCTGAATGGCTGTCTCTCTATCTGTCAACTCATCCATCCACCCATCCATCATCAATCCCAATTCCCATAAACCGAATCGTCCATTAATCCATTCAAATTAAACCGTAATAATAATAATGATAATAATAGTAATAATAATAATAATAATAATAATAATAATAATAATAATAATAATAATAATAGTAATAATAATAGTAATAGTAATATTAATGATAATAATGATAATAATAATAATAATAATAATAATAATAATAAATAATATTAGTTATAGTAATAATAATGATAATGATATTAATAATAATAATGATAATGATGATGAAAAATAATAGTAATAATAATAGTAATAATAATGATAATAATATTAATGATAATGACAATGATGATAATAATAATGTATGTGTGTATGTATGCACTATGCATGCATGTATGTTTGTATGTACTATTATTATTATCATTATTATTATCATCACCATCATTATCATTATCATAATTTTTATTATTAGAACTATTATTATTATTATTATTATTACTATTATTACTATTATTATGATTATTATTATTATTACTATTGTCACTGTCATCATTGTTATTACACACCCACATACAGGCGTCTCCATCAGTGCCACCGTCCTGACGATAATGTTCCTCAGCCTCGAGCGTTACGTCGCCATCAAACACCCGGTCCGTTCGCGCCGTCTCTTCACCGTCTCACACGTCATCGCCGTCATCAGCGTCATCTGGTGCATCAGCGCGGCCATCATGGTCCCCCTGGCGGTCATTCGCCGCCTCCACCACGAGACCCTCAGCGATGGGGAGCTGCTGTCTGTCTGCATCGAAGACTGGCCGTCTCGACACTCACGGCGCATATTCGACGTGCTCCTTTTCCTGTTCACCTACGCGGTACCCGGATTGGTCGTCACCTGTTGTTATTTGTCGACGGGGCGCCGTCTACTTTCACGGGATAAGTCCCTGGGGCATCAGGACACCGGTGTCCAGCACAAACTGATGGCTGGGAGGCGCCGGATCGCCTGGATGCTTGTCTTGGTAGCGATACTCTTTGCGGCGTCCTGGATGCCCTACCATACCGTGGCGCTGTACGTGGGGTTCGCGCGGCGCTCCGAACAGGGAGCAAGCCTCGCCGCTCTGCCGTTCACGCTGCTGCTGGGGCACTCGCACAGCGCGCAGAATCCCATTCTCTACTGGGTGATGAACAGGCCGTTCCGTAGGGGAGTGGCGGCGGTGATGGGATGTCGGAAGCCGGATGTTACGTCAGAGCTGAACCAGCAGGTCGGTCTTCTTGTGTGGGGGAGAATTTATATGGCGCCTTGCTGGGGAAATATTATAGCGCCTTGTATGACGATTTTATATTCGGCCTTGTATGACGATTTTATATTCGGCCTTGTATGACGATTTTATATTCGGCCTTGTATGGAAATTTTATATTCGGCTTTGTATGAGGATTTTATATTCGGCCTTGTATGGGGATTTTATATATCGCCTTACCGATTATGGTATAGAATCGTCAATAAGGCCTACACAAGTAACACAAAGCGTTATCAGTCTATTCCCTAATTTATACAGTACCACAATAATTGTGCTGATAATTTTATAGTAATCCTCTGCTTTCGGTTCTCTTTATCGAGTACTCGCTAGAATAATCGAAATTAACGTTTGCAATTATTTATACACTTTCTTATTTTTTTCTTCTGATTTTACGGTGACTGACTTCTCATCTGGTAATTGCTACCGTATTATGTGGAACTTTATTTTTGCGACCTTGCTTTTTCTACCGCTCTCTTTCTACAAATATTATACATTTACATTGTACACAGGGCGTTATTAGTCTATTTACTAATTTATAGGCCACAGCAGCACTGCTCTCTGTTCTTTTTATTTATCTAGCACTCGTTGAAATACAGGGGCAGACAGACAGGGGCAGATACACAGACACACACAGACAGAGACAGAGACAGAGAGACAGTGACATAGAGTGACAGAGACAGACAGAGACAGAGAGACAATTAATATCAACATTTTCATACTTCTATGTTTTTCCTATTTTACGGTAACGTTGCTGACATTTCATTTCGTAATTGCTACTAGATCTCACTTTGTTTTTGCGTCCTTGTATAATTATATCTAGAAACTTGTTGCTTCTACCGGTTCCTTGTTCTAAAAACTGGTTTTGCTCCCTTGCTTAATTTGCCATTCCGTTATTGTCGTGGGTTTTTTTTATTGCGTCCAGTCACCACTGCATATATTATTTGTTCCATTTTAATATTATCGTTAACGTTTACATATAAATATTTCTGTTCCATTTGTAATATTATCGTTAACGTTTTTATCTCTGTTAGTATTTCTGTTCCATTGTAATGGACTATTATCGTCCATTGTAATGTTATCGTCCATTGTAATATTATCGTTCATTGTAATATTATCGTTAACGTTTTATCTTAATTAGAAGTTGTTATTGTTTCCTTTGAACATTTGCTGTTGTTGTTTCCTTTGAACAATTGTCATTGTTTCCTTTGAACAGCTGCTATTGTTTCCTTTGAGCAGTTGTTATTGTTTCCTTTGAACAGTTGCTATTGTTTCCTTTGAACAGTTGTTATTGTTTCCTTTGAACAGCTGTTATTGTTTCCTTTGAACAGTTGCTATTGTTTCCTTTGAACAGTACAATTTCGATCGACATGACTCGCGAATGCATTCCTCGGACAGACGTAGCCAGCGTAGCCAGCGTGGCAGCAGGAAGTCGCTTCAACAGCGGGCTACGACCCCCTTTGGTCCGGAAAACGACTGCCGTATATGAGCGATTGACAGATATCTCTACGACGTCCGCGCACATTAACCTGTGCCGTGTTTGAGCGTTTATTTTGATGAAACATTGATCAACAAACATCTGGTGTGGAATAACTCCCATACGTGACAGTATATAACTTCTCCTCCACAACAACCAAGGCCGTATATCAGAGGCGGGGTGTTTTTGGGTGGTTTTTGAACACCGTCCATGAAGTAATGTAAAATGAAACAATGCATGGTGGTAAGTGGGGTTCTGGAATTATATAATAAAAATAATTGTACTACAGTGTGCTATCTATTGGCTGCGGAGCATAACGGCTGCTATGAAAGCTGGCGACGTTTCTCTAAACCCTTTAGTCAGTTGATTCGGTTGGTTATCGGCCTGCTCAAGATCGAGTACCCCCCCCCATATAGCAAAAATCCTGGCTACTGTCTTGACAATCACGATACCGTTTAACCGTTGTATGAGACAGCTGAGCGATTTGGCAGGATAGCATCAATGGCTAATTGCGTATTTTTGAAAAAATATATTTAGTATCAGGGCTTTTTTAACGTGTGGTTGTACACAAAATGTGCAGTTCTAAATGGATTTGTGCAGCTGTAGAAGCACTTCTGTCACAAGTTCTGGCCAGTTAAAACTGGCCAAAAAGGTCATTGTCCTCCGATTGGAAGTAATTTACCATGGAGGGAAAGAAGGGGTTGTGCAGTTCTAAAAATTCCTTAAAAACAGCCCTGTTTAGTATTGACCATTACCGACTTTGGTTGAGCCAACTCAGTTTGTTTGTTTGTATGTGTTTGTATGTGCACTTGCTATAGCGCCTTTTCAAGCTTCCTACTCAGAAGCGCACCCGACTACAGAACGGACACTGCATCGGAGTTTCACGCCGAAGCGCCGAGCAATTGCTAGTGAAGGACTTGCGCAAGGTCCCTACGCGGTGACTTGAGGTGGATTCGAACCTGCAACCCTCTGGCTGCAAAGCAACGAACATACCCCTACATCACCGCACCCCTCAGTTATGACGAGTACATTGTCGGTGGAAGGGTGAGACGGTGAGGGAGACGTCTGATCACATGCCTTCGTATTCCGAGATTGAGAAAATGAAGACGCTACCCGCGACTTCTTCTCCTCTTCCCTGTTGATTGTTTTTGTAACTTATTAGTCTAAATATGTTCTTCTGAAGATTTTTTCAGTTAAATACGCAGACATGAAGCGTGTAAAGCTGCAGAGGGAAAACTTTTGATAATATCGCTGACGCCTTCCATAAAGTATAATGCATTGCTAGGTTATAATTATGGACTACTAGGTTATCCAGTGGCGGCGCCCGGATTTCTGTTTCGGGAGGCTGAATTCCAGCGGAGGAAATTTTCCATTTTCACCGGCAAAAATTTCAAAATTTCTGACGACCTTTTTAGTCATCTGGTCGAAATCTCGTACGTATGGTTTCAGCTTTTAGGGGGTGGAAATGGAAATGTTTCATTTTTACATGCAAAAAAATCGGATGGCCTTTTGGGGGCTTAGCCCGCTATCCCCCTCTAGCGCCGCCACTGAGGATAACTAGTATACGATTAATTTAAAGTTAAATTTAACAGATGAAAAGAATCATCATTAGGCCTATACACATGTCATGGATCGTGTCAATTTTAATCACGTTCATTTGTTTCTGACAAGATGTTCTCGTCAAGATAGTTTATGAACCGCGTATGCCTGGCCTCTTACCCACCTGCCTCTGTCTGCGTGAATTCTTTGGTTCTTGACCTTGATTCTATTTCACGATCATGTTTTGACGAAGCGCGCGTGACTAAGTAAGTTCACAGCGAATACGCTTTTTGGACGATGTCAGGGCTGTTTTAAGGAATTTTTTGAACTGCACAATCCTTTCTTTCCTTTTCCATCCTCCATGGTAAATTACTCTCAATCGGAGGGAAATGGTCTTTTTCAACTAGTTTTAACTGCACAGAACTGCTTCTACATCTTTCTACAACTGCACAAATCCATTTAGAACTGCACATTTTGTGTTTTACAACTGCACGTTTAAAAAAAGCCCTGGACGATGTGGAAATTTCAAGACAACGAGAATTTAAAAACAATGCGAATTTCAAGACTCGATAATTTCAGAGAACTTCAAGACTTCGTGAATTTCAAGGGTATAAGGCTATAATAGTCTAAGTGATATAGTGAGGACGATTGTGTCGTGCATCGTACTAAGAAAAATGACCTCTGAACTATAATTAATTCACCGGACTTCACTTATCTCATTTTGATCCTCCGCGGAGCCATACTATGTCTTGTAAAAGATTTACATTAGACAAACATACACTCACACGCGCTCATACGCACGCACACTTAGACACACTCACACACACGAAAAGTCACACACAACACACGCACAACACACACGTGCGATCGCCCTGCCTCCATAAAATCTCCATAAAATCTCCATAAAATCTCGCTGTTCGTGACCACCCAATATTTGTTTCGTTCTACCGTCACACGCTTCTTGTTAATTGCATCTTTTTTATCGCAAAAATGTTTCTAATATAAGATTTCGCGGGAAAAGCCTCGCACGAACCGGGTTTATGGGCAACTTAAGGACGCCCTACTTAGACCGAAGTGTTCGTTGGACGCGATATGCCAACGTTTTCCCCCTTGTTTGCTTAGGGTGCGACATAATTGAGTCAACCAATTTCTGCACATGTGTTGCTGACATACGTGTTTTTCTCTCTGTCTCTGTCTGTCTCTGTCTCTCTGTGTCACTGTCTCTCTGTCTCTGTCTGTGCGTTTGTGTCTCTGCCCCTGTCTGTCTCTGTCTCTGTCTCTGTCTCTGTAGCTCTCTCTGTGTCTATCTCTGTATCTCTCTGTCTGTCTGTCTGTTTGCCTGTCTGTTTCTGTCTGTCTGCTGGTCTCTCTCTGTCTGTTTCTGTCTGTCTGCTTCTGTCTGTCTGTTTCTGCCTGTCTGTCCCTCTGTCTGTTTCTATCTGTCTGTCTGTCCGTATGTCTGTGCGTCTCTGTGCCTGTATGTATGAGTGAGTGTGTGTGTGCCCAGCCCTCTGACTCCGTTCCACCCTAAATTGGTCGTCCCTATCCCTTCGTCCATCTTCCATTTTGATCGTTTGCATCCCATCCCTCTCGTCCACATGCCTCTCCCGACCAATAATGCAATCCAATCAAAAATCCCTCCCTTCAAGAATTAAAGGGAAGAACAGCCTACACGAATTTATTGCAGCAATTATTCTGATGTAGCACCACTTCAAGGTTATGCATATAAACAGTGGACCCTTGCATTACCAGTTGTAATAGCTGCACAACAACCATTTATGAACTATATATACATATATATATATATATATATATATATATATATATTATATGCGTAACTCCGCCACTGGTTGCACTCTGCCAGTGCCAGTCGATAGGGCCTAAGGGAGGAGGGGGCGACACTAATCATCTTTGATAAGGCAGTGTCGTTAAACAGCAACAGACTTTTATATATACATATAATATATGCATGCACAAATATATAAAAATTCTATATAGACCTAAATTATATAAATATATACAAAGGCGATTCGCTACAATTAGCCCACAAGTCATGTCAGTATATATATGACAATATATATATATATATATATATAATTATATATATACTATAGCTTGTAAATGTTGATGGACGATAACTCGACCTCCTTCTGCTTTGTGAAACTACACAAAATTATGCAGCAATATCTTGTTGTGTCAACGTCTGTTTACCTCATCAATATGATCCATCGGACCATGCTGCATTAAACATGGGTTTCACGAGAAAGACAGCTGACCAGAAAAGCGTGTACCATAATAATTATGACAAAATCATTCCTGTCGACCTTTGTTGTCCTAAGATAGTGTTGAACCCGGAATCCATCCATCCAGTAAAGCTCATTACCTCAAAATTGGCGCGAACAACACAGAGCCGGTTCGTTACACTCTCCTCCGCCTCGAGTAAAACTCGGTGAAACAACGCGCTATCGCAGAAACAATGCCAATATTGATATTATCGTACAGCAGCCATGTCGAATGGTATCAGAAGCATTGCGAATCACACAGAAAATTAAAGCAAAACACCGTGAAATTGATGTCGTAAAGCGTCCGATTTGGCGCCGTGGAAATTGAGCCATACGGCATAGAAGTGGGTCACGTGTGCGACACGTCATCGCCGCCAAAGTAGACGACATTGACGGCGTTTTGTCATCGCCGGTGTCGCGCGACAGAGTCTCCCTCTAAAAGTCTCCCCCGGAGACTGTATTTCGAAACAGATTCTCTGTATCAGCAAATGGGACACTCTGTTTCGGGGGAGACTTTATTTCGTGACACCGAAATCGAGTTTCCGTGGGTCTCGAGCAGAAGCGTGAAACCAATTTGCTTAGAAATTGCCCGTTTCTAGATAAACCGGAAACCAGAGGAATTGTGGGTCCCTATGTATACTCGAATGGAGATCGCTGACCGAATGTATGGAACCATCTGCAGGGTAACTTATATCGAGACCGGAAAAGCGTCGACAGCATACATCACAGCGGTTTACTATTGAGAGTGAGAAAAGGAGGTCAAGGCCATCTGTATTACGAGGTCAAGGTCAACATTGCTATTTATTTCTATTAACAGCAATCGACAACGTATCGGGCTTTGGATAATTCGTTAGATCTACTAGATAACTTTTGACACACAGGCCTCCTCAAGCTTTAGGCTATAGTGTGGATTCTTGCACCCGGTAATGACATCTCAGCCTCTGTTGGCACGGACACCCGCACATAGGGGCAAGACAGGGGCGGATCCAGGAAGGGCCAATCCGGTATTGGCCCCCCAATATAAAAAATGGTATGGGACGTGGCCCCCCATTTGGTTGCAACAAACCATTAAATAAATGTAGCGGGAGAGAAAAACAGGACATAAGGTCCCCCCCAAGAAAAAATTGGTGTGGGAAGTGGCCCCCCGTTCGATTTAAGGGTTGAAATGGTATCTTCTTTTCCCGGGAAATTGGTCGATGACTAAAAAAAAGGTCATCAACTTTTTTGGCCGCGAAAATCACACCAAAATTTTCCCCTGTTCCACCAACAAGACCGAAAATTTTGCCCCCCTCCTTCGAAACGTTCTGGATCCGCCACTGCGGCAAGATGCTGCCTCTCCTGGAAAACCGATATACAGAGTGGCTCAAAAAATGTACCGCCGGATAAAATGCGATAACTTCGCAACCGATCGAAATTTCTCTGCGAAAATTTCCCACTTTGCAGGGGAATGAATTTCCAACAACCACTGAAAGTTTCATTTGAAATTTGTCATGTTTGCAAAAGTTACAGCTGTCTAAACTTTCAATTCCTTTTTTTCAAATTTCCGTGGAAAAATCTCGATCGTCTGCGAAGGTATCGCATTTATCCGGTGGTATTTTCTTAGTCACCCTGTAGTGTTTGTATATATATATATATATATATATATATATATATATAATTAGATCTACTATGTTTCGTTTTCAACTATAGATTCTTCGCACTAAAGCGTTGATATAATACTGATACAGAGAAACTGCAGATATTTATCTTAGAAACCTATATGAAAAAACACCCAAGCTCGAAATTTCGAGCTTTGTGGATGGATAGCCTCGACTAGCTTAACTTTGAAGTTTGAACCCATCCAGAACCCAGTTCATTTGACATAGCGGTCGCAGACAACTGTCTTGTCTAGACCTACAATGGGGCCGTCCATAAAGTACGTCACGCTCCAGGGGGGGAGGGGTGTAAGAAAGTGTGACAGTTTGTGACAGGGGAAGGGAGCCAGGCCATGTGTGACGTCACACATTTATTTTTTTAAATTCTTTATTATATTTTTTGTTCTTAGTACCTAAAATCCGACCCGGCCCGGCCAGGCGTGTCTAAAACCCGGCCTGGCGGGATAAAAGTTGATTTCCCGTCACTATCAAAGCGTTTAGGGACACACGTCACTATCAGAGGGATTAGGGATAGTATCCTAGGGTTTAGAGGGTTAGGTAAATGGTTATGTTTTTAAATTTTTTGTTCGAAAGTGCGACGTACTTTAGGGGAGGGGTCCGAGATTTGTGACAGTTTGTGACAGGGAGGAGGAGGGGGGGTCAAAAATGGTCAAAAATAGCGTGACGTACTTTATGGACGGCCCCAATCCTCCTGCCATGGCTGAGACCTTCTCGATGTTACGCGATCTTGCGGTTGACACTTGACCAAAAACTTATTCTTTCACAGAACGCAGGGCTTTTTTAACGTGCAGTTCTACACAAAATGGGCAGTTAACAAAATCACTCGAAAACCGTCCCTCGTTCGAAGATACGATTGCAGCATGTTCGATGGCATTTTTGGCAGATTTTGCGCCGCCAGAAAATATGTGAGCTTCTCCTCAAAAACAGTGCACTCTTGGGTATCCAACCCCAGTACTCCCGATTTTTTGGCGGCGCTCTAAGCGTCACCCCAAGTTAACAAAATCACTCGAAAAACGTCCCTCGTTCGAAGATACATAGCACTGGAATCAGGCACGATTGCAGCATTTTCGATGGCATTTTTGGCAGATTTTGCGCCGCCAAAAAATATGTGAGCTTCTCCTCAAAAACAGTGCACTCTTGGGTATCCAACCCCAGTACTCCCGATTTTTTGGCGGCGCTCTAAGCGTCACCCCAAGTTAACAAAATCACTCGAAAAACGTCCCTCGTTCGAAGATACATAGCACTGGAATCAGGCACGATTGCAGCATTTTCGATGGCATTTTTGGCAGATTTTGCGCCGCCAGAAAATATGTGAGCTTCTCCTCAAAAACAGTGCACTCTTGGGTATCCAACCCCAGTACTCCCGATTTTTTGGCGGCGCTCTAAGCGTCACCCCAAGTTAACAAAATCACTCGAAAATCATCCATCACTCGAATTACATAGCATTGGAATCAGGCACGATTGCAGCATTTTCGATAGCATTTTTGGCAGATTTTGCGTCGCCAGAAAATATGTGAGCTTCTCCTCAAAAACAGTGCACTCTTGGGTATCCAACTCCAGTACTCCCGATTTTTTGGCGGCGCTCTAAGCGTCACCCCAAGTTAACAAAATCACTCGAAAACCGTCCCTCGTTCGAAGACATAGCAAAAAGCATTGAAGAGGCATGTATGTTATCTGTCTGAATAATGATATTGCTCGCTATCAGTCTACATGTGTGTATGTACACTGTATACAAGCATGTTAACTCTGTCCCGTGTAAAAAAAACCACGCGCAACAGAAACATCGCAACAATGCACTCGTCAGGATGCGTTGCCCGATGTGCAGACCTACACGGGAAGGACTAAGTACCAAATAAGTGCAAGCATGTCTGTACGTACAACTCTATGTACTATGTATCATGTATGTCCATAGGCGTACGAGGACGGGGCTCCAGGGGGGGGCATTTGCCATCCCCCAAAATCGGGTAAAACTGGTTTTTGGGCAAGCAGACCCAAGAATTGACTAAAAAAGGTCGTCAACTTTTCGGGCAAGTCTGTTTTTCGTTTGTTTTCGGGCAAGTAAACCCGGGAAAATAGTACAAAAAGTTTGATGACTAAAACAAAAAGTTCGTCAACTTTTCGGGCAAGTCTGTTGACTACAAAAAGTAAGATTTTCTTCGGGCAGAAGTTGAATCTTTGCCCCCACTGCTGAAATTTTCCTATGCGTATGTCTGTCGATCTGTGCTTCTGTCTGACAGTCTGTGTATATGCTTAAGTTATAATTATGCTCGTATATTATATCATGCATGACCATCTGTCTGTCTATATAAAATTATATATCCCTCTCTGGCTCTGTCTCTCTGTATGCGTATGGTTATACATATCTGCATTTTCTACACTATGTATCTCAGCTGGATTAAGAATTGAAATAAAAGTACGAAAAATGTAAAAGCAAAACAACTCTCTACTAAACGAGACGGTGAACGACTTGGCCAACCCATCTCTTCCTTACTTTAACAGCTTATAATACAGGGCTTTTTAACGTGCAGTTCTACACAAAATGTGCAGTTCTAAATGGATTCGTGCAGTTGTAGAAGCACTTCCGTCACGTTCCGTGCAATTAAAACTTGTAAAAATAGGTCATTTTCCTCAGATTGGGAATAAGTAACCATGGAGGATCAGAAAGCAAAGAAGAGGATGTGCAGTTCTAAAAATTCCTTAAAAACAGCCCTGACAGAACGTGAACTTAGTGACGAAAGCCTGTAGCCTAACTACCAGCTACGTCGGTTGCATAGGCGTAGGGGACATTTCGGCAGGGGGGGTCAAAGATTTTTACTTTTGCCCGAAAATTATGCTTTACATTTTTTGGCGGATCGCGAGTCGACGGCGTCATTTTTTCATCGACCAAATTTTCTGATGACCTTTCCCCCCCTTTTAAAAGTAATTTCGATTCCCCGAAAAAATAACTGAAGAACTTTTTTGGTCATTTCGTACAAATCTTCATAAAATATAGCTGTTTTACCTCCGGGCGCCAGAAAAATCCTCCCATGCCTGTTTGCCAGAAAAAGGGTTCGTCCGCTCATGCCTATTTTGCCCGAAAAACACATTTGCCCAAAATTTGTGGGGCATTTGCCCCTCTGCACCCCGCCTCCTACGCCTATGGTATTGTCCAGAGGTTCCAATCATTAATTCACCAATTCATTCATTCGTTCAAGTGTGTAGCCTATAACATCTCTTTAAGCAAACTACTCAGAGGTGCTCCCGTCTCCAGTACACGGCCAAAAAGAACAGCTTTCGAGTGCTTACAGAAAATGTCATCGTGAGCTACCGAGGGAACAGTCACAGCTCAAGAGGGATGCTATTCCATACTGCCGGACCATCCAGAGAAAAGCCACGACAGGCGACGGGTCGACGTCATCAGCATTCTCCAGCGAGCGAATTGGTCGCCGATTACCATCCGTCGCAGGCTTATTTTTCGGATTGGATGGCTTCGCGGATCCGTTCTGTTTAGTGCGGACTTACGTCTCGGTGATGAAACGTCACGGCCGGGTCGCGGAGACTCGCAGAGAAACAAAAACTATGGCGCCAAACAAATTTAACGGCGGCCTGCGGATTGATGGATGGATCTTAGCATTCCGGAGACCCTATGGCCTACGCAGTTCGGTCGGGGTGCGTTAGGACGTCAACTGATGGGCAAATGGAAAACCAATGAAGCATTTGATAAGCGGCGAGGCAGGGACGCCGAATTGGGGTCGACAAACGACGGCTGATGGAGAGAGAGAGAGAGAGATCGATGGGGGAAGGCGTGTGATGGATTGCGTTTTAATGAGTGATTCGCGACGAATAATTGTTGCAACGCTGATTTGATGTAATATAATCTCAGTTATTTTGACAGGAATCGAAAATTTGCGGAACATGAGGATTTAATAGGAAAAAATACAACGCACGAGTAGAAGGACACGGAGAACAGAAAAGAAGAGAAGGGAATGGTATACAGACTGAAGGGGACAGACAGGGAAATGGAAGGGAAGGGAAGGGAAGGGAATGGAAGGGAAGGGAAGGGAAGGGAAGGGAAGGGAAGGGAAGGGAAGGGAAGGGAAGGGAAGGGAAGGGAAGGGAAGGGAAGGGAAGGGAAGGGAAGGGAAGGGAATGGAAGGGAAGGGAAGGGAAGGGAAGGGAAGGGAAGGGAAGGGAAGGACATACAGACTGAAGAGAAAAGAAAAGAAGAAAAGGGAATGGTATACAGACTGAAGGGAACAGACGGAGAAGGGAAGGGAGGGGAGAAAGGGGGAAGGGAACTGAAGGTCGGTGGATATCCCTCTGGATCGTTCTGGTCTTGATTGGCATGTAGGAAATAGATTGACAGCCAAAAATGTCAAATGTCTCATAACCTCTGCGCCTATTGCACTCGCCGACAGTGGCGGCGACAGCGGGGGCTAGGAGTGGCTTAACCCCCTCCTAATGTGGCTCAGCCTCCCCCAAGCAAAAGGCGGATAATCTACACAACTGTTAACTTTGTAATAAGAAAACTAGACAGTGATTGACGGCAATGAAATCAACTATATTATCATATCGCATTCAGTGTCATAGCATGACACAGTATGGCGACATGACATCACATGACATGACATGACATGACATGACATATACAGTGTCTATCCTACAGGCTAATAGAATAGGCCTACACCGCAGATATGTCAAACATGCCGTCGGCCCGTGACGAGGTTATGTGCTGCATGAGAGAGTCTCCCCCCCAAAAGTCTCCCTCGGAAACTTTATTTCGAACCAGCCACACAAGTCTGAAATCCTGGCGCCACCACTGAGTATAATAGGAAACTCTTCTTGAGGAGCAACTCAGCTATTTTCTTACCGTCAGCGAGAATTATGCAATGCGGCACAATTCCAATGTATTTAAATGTCAACTGATCTCCAACACTGAGGGGATTTCTTGAAGGGGCGCTATATAAATTCTTGAAATGGAATGATTTTAAAGGTCAAGCAAACTGGTCGGTGTTTGGCCAGTTGAGGTGATTTTTAGAGCGTCCCCAGAAAATGGTAAGTATTGGATAGGCCTACGCCGCCTACCCACGCGATTCCAATGCATTTAACAATCTTCTTCTTCTTCTTTCTTTCTTTCTTCTCTTCCATCAGTTTCCTGACGATGAGGCCCTTATGAAAGTTTCTCCACAGTGTTCTGTTCCTGGCAGTTTCGCCCACCTTGGTCAGGTTCCTGTTTTGCTCTTCAAAATTTCCTTCATAGTTATTGTCCATCCATTTTGTTGTTGTCTCCCTCAAGTCTAGGTCTTAGGCCTACTCCTTTTTCTCCTTCAACGAGTCCGTGCAGGGCCGCCAGTGGTAATCTTTTGTCGTCCATCCTTTCGACAAAAGATTACCACTGGCAGCCATTGGAGGAAATAGCAGTTCGAAGAAATTAAATACAAAGAAGATATGTAGCTATTAAAAATGATCGCCCCGCTCTCTGGTCACGGAATCAAACGCACGGTCACGGTGGCTCCAAAGTCTGTTTCGCCATCTTGCGAATAATATGCGGATCCTAAAATTTCATGAAACGGCGAAATGATCTTACAGTGACTGATTCGTAATCGTAATCGTAATCGTAATCTCCTAATTTCTAAAGCGCCACTGGAAAGCCAAGCGCGGGGCACCGGCTTATTCACGAGCGCTGCGTTGAGTTAAGAGGGTTGTCCGTGAGAGTAGTCCGTGGTGGTCCGGGTCGAGTTACCATAGGATCAGGATCAAATGCGTTGAGTCAAAAAGGGTTGTCCGTAAGAGTAGTCCATGCATGGTGGTCCGGGTCGAGGTACCGTATGATTGCTATAGTTTCGTACAACTTCCTGTTTGCCGAAAAGGCCTTTGCAAAATTCGTTATTTTCTTTCTTGCTGCTTAATTCCTTTTAATGCGTAGAAGTAATCAGGGGATTCTACCCCTATACATGGCGGGCGCAGCTTGCGCCCAGTTAAAAATGGAAGGGGGGTCAGAAGTCAGCCAAAATTCACGTCGTCTGGGGGGAGAAGGTCGGACATGGAGGGCAGCGTTCAATCTAGGCGTCACTAGGAGGAAGATCCCCCCAGAAAATACTTCCCCTCCATATAAATTTGGACAAAATGGTAGGCCTAATAGTTTTTAGCAAAATGTATACACGTTATACACTTTGAGTTTTTAGTTAGGCTACTATCTGCATTTTTGAATTACACGAACTGCTATAGGCAACCTCCTCAGCTTTATCTCTCCGGAGTTTTGACCTGGCACCGGAATGAAAAGGCCAACTCCAGCTATTGCGGACTCGATTTGATGTAGCGCCGGCGTTTTAATTGATCTTATACAGTATGCGCTTGAAAACCAGTCCATATTATATGACTTCAACGCGCAGCGTCACGTGACCAATCCCAGCATGCAACACTCGCATGCCTTCGCCGCTCAGCGCGATGATGTGCGAGTTCACTGCGTTTAAACAAACCTCTTTAAGACGGGAAATGTTGCAGAAATCATTCCTTATTTATTAACAGATAAAAAGTTAGCAAACTTATCAGTTTTTTGGCACGGGTATTTGACCGTTGTGGACATTTTTGATTGCGCAGTTGTGAAATGTTTTCGCCGCACGCTCGTTGTGTACGTTCGTTACTAAGGCGACTGTAGTCAGAAATTAAATCTGTGGCATTTTATGAACGTGCGCTGTTGCAGTAATGCTTGGATGCCTTTCATTTAACTGTACCATATACTTTGCCAATGACTCTTTGATATTCGTTTAGAGGGCTTTTTCGCAGACTTCGTTGAGGTAAATTTGAAGAATTATTGGCACAAACCTGCCTAAGAGACGCTGGAATAAAATTCGACCCGTGACGTTCCGCTTCACTTAAGCACGTAGAGGTAAATATTTTGCTTATTTTTTATATTGTCTTGTTTGTGTAGCTTTTAAAATAAGATTGGATTTAATGTATAAATGCTGGTAAAACTTCATTTTAGGTGCGTAAATTATTTCTCCATGTATACGCTTTCTTGATAAAATCGGAACTAGATCGTTGAAAATAATTACCGCGGGAGTAATAAATATTGTTACACATGAAATAGAAGCTGGATCGACGAAAACGTCTTGCTTAAATTGGAGCTGGATGGAGTAAAATGTAGGCCTATTGCCTTAAATTGGAGCTGGATTGAATAAAATATTAAATGGGAGCTGGATTCAAAAAAGCTTCGGAAATGGGGGCGGGAGGGATCAATGTATTTTATATCTTAAATAGAAGCTGGATTAATGTTTGATAGATCTTAAATAGAAGTTGGATGAATGATAAAACGCTTAAGAAATCGAAGCTGGATGAAGGTTTTATATCCATGAATTTGTCTTCCGCAACCGATTCCGTCATGAGGACATGTTTCTTACAGTGTTAACGATAATTTCAGACAACTATCCGGTTTGAAATCGTGAGAAATAATTTACGCACCTAAAATGAAGTTTTACCAAATGCTAACGATGATATCGGTGATGATATACTTAGATCATTTTTTAGTAATTCATGAATATCAGGCGTTATAATTACCATAGCCATTGTTGCCATCGTCATCATCATCGTCGTCGTCATCATCATTGTCATGCAATTATATAAAATTGCAGCTTATTTATGTTGCTTATTCAATGTGGATATTGTTGTCAATTCCCCCAATAAAAATTATTTGACTATCTTGAAGCCTAGTTTACATTGCTAGAATATTTTGATTTTAGTGTGTTAAACTTATAATTGGTAGTCAAGTGATCAGCCTGCCAATGTCCTTATAGGCCTAATTGTCGCCCATCAAGCTTCCATTTAATAAAAAATTGTCATCAATCGAAATTCTGCTTAAGCAATCATCAATCCAACTTCTATTATTCAGGCATTTTTCAGCAATCCAACTTCTATTTCTGCAAGAATTTTTCCTCGCCAATCTTATTTCTATTTAAGCAAAAACCTTCATCGATCCAGTTTCTATTTATGGAAACAATTTTTCCATAAGCCAGCTTATATTTCGGCAATGAATTAGCTTCATCAATCCAACTCCATTTGGGGAAAACTATTATTTAGTCTATCCAGCTTCCATTTAAATTGAGAGTAGGAAATTAAATGTTTACCTAATATCAGGCATCATAATTATCACCACTATAACCGCCTTCGTCATGGACTAGTGGTCATCATCATCCTGATCATCACAAGGTTCTGTTGAATGGCTGTTAATTTCTTTAATGTTAATTCCAATACAAAAATAGCATTCTGATTGACAATTAACTAAACTAAAACAAGAACAAAAATGATTAGAAATCATTATTAAAAGCAATATCGGGAACTAAAGTGATTTGATGAATGAAAAGCTAAACCAAAAACTAAAATGATAATTGGTAAGTAAAACCATAATTGAAACTGAACTGAAATGATTCAAAATAAAATATAAAATAATTTTCCGACGAATCTTTCATTCAGTTAGCGGTGATGGGTGTCTTGCATGGCTTCCAACAGTAAATTCAACTCCATTTATTACTGATTGTAATCATACTGCGTTGTGTCAATTTGAAAAGGAAACAAAGATTATGGTAATATAATTTTAATTCACCCGAATTAATTTCATGTATGCGTATCATGTACAATAGAGTCTTCAAGTTGGATTGACACAAAATCATTTTACTGAAATGGAAGCTGAATTGTTGAAAATGTTCTTGCCTCAATTGAAGCTGGATTGATGAAACATAATTGCTATTTAAATGGAAGTTGGATGGATACAAGCAATTGTTGCTACTTAAATAGAGCTGGACTGATGAAACTTGTGATCATCCGTTCATTACTGCATTGTGTCAATTTGAAAAAGAAACAAAGATTATTATTATTATTATTACTACTACTATTATTATATTGTTATTATTTCTATTATTACAATTTACTCTATAATACCGTATTCGAACTGTCTCAGTTTTTTCCCATTTTGAAACACTTGTCCATTCATAATCAACAAATGAATTAACAGATGATCCTATATATACTATTCCCAATTAATCATTTTATCATTAAAATAAGTTTTCTAATACAACCCATTCATCAGTCACCTTAGGACTCAATCAATGGACCCCTGTCTAGTGGGACTTGTGTCTTCTGGTAAGTCGGTTTTTGCTCCCACTTTGTACATTACTGGGATCAATAAATTGAGTTGAGTTGATTATTATTATTATTACTTGATTTGACTACTACTACTATTATTATTATTATTATTATTATTATTATTATTATTATTATTATTATTTCTAACCGAATAAACACCGATTTAAATTCGCCCTTAGGTTACCACCGTTCTCAATGGCGGAAGCGGTGAAGGTAATCGTGCGATGTCGGCCGATGAATGCCCGCGAGAAGGGCCTCAAGTGCTTAGAGGTGGTGGCCATTGACAGTCGGACGGCTCTCTGCTCCATGAGCAACCCCAACGACAAGAAGGCGCCCCCAAAGTCATTCACGTTCGATGGGGCGTACGACACGAACTCAACTACTGAGCAGATCTATGCTGACATTGGATTTCCTTTGGTTGAGGTATGTAGTTAGTAATGGCAAACAATCGATCTATTAATCAATCAATCAATCAGTCAATCAATCAAATGATCAATCAGTCAATCAGTCAGTCAATCAATCAATCAGTCAATCAATCACTCAAACAATCGATCAGTTGTAATACAAGCATGCAGTTTGCAATAATGGAGATGATAATAATAATAATGATGATGGTAATAATATAATAACAGTCATCATCATCAGTCCTCTTCGTGCAATTCTGCACATCGAGCAATGCAGCTCCTCCAATTCTCCCTGTCCACCGCCAGTTGTATCACCTCGTCCCACGTCATGTTCATGCATTTCAAGTCTTCCCTGATGGTTTCCGGCCAGTTTTTCCTTGGTCTGCCTCTTCCACGCCTTCCATCCTGAGTCAAGTTCATCACTTGTCTAGCTATCCTTGCTTCATCCATGCGGATCACATGTCCCATCCATTTTAATCTTCTCTTTCTGATGATGTTCTCCATGCTTTCCTGTCCAGTTAAATCCCTTACGTTGGTGTTTTTGACCTTGTCTCACCAAGAGATTTGCAGAATTTTCCTGAGCCATCTGTGGTGCGACGCCTCTAATCTTTTCCTGTTTGTCACCGTCATTGGCCACGTTTCCGCTCCATACAGTAGTGTACTCACCACCACTGCCTCGTACAATCGGATTTTGACCTCTATGCTGCATCCACGTGCTTTCCAGATCTTCTTTATACTACCAAATGCTGCATTTGCTCTTCCTATTCGCTTCCTTATTTCTTCATCACAGCTCTACTATCCGCTCTGATTGAACTTCCGAGATGGCAAAAAGTGTCCACCATATCTAGCTCTATGTTCTCTATCTTGATCTCTTTGGTTCCATGCCATTTTCCTATCTTCATGATCTTTGTCTTTTCTGCATTTATGATTAGACCCACTTTTGCTGCCTCTTCCTGCACTTTGGATGTCAGTGCCTCCTTCATTCCATTCCATGTATTATCCAGCAGAGCAAATATCATTGGCAAAGTCTATATCTCTCAATTTGCCTCCGTTTATCCATCACACTCCGGTGTCATTATCCTTAGTTCATAGATGTAAAAAACGATGGAAACGGAATAAAAAACGGTAAAAAACGTCGTTTTTTTCTAAAAAATAAAAAACGACAAAAAAACGATAAAAAACGGTAACGGTAAATAATTTGACTTTGCTACATCTAAAACCGCATTTTAACCTTGAAAACATTGATTAGGAACCTACTTCACGCAGGCAATCTCTTAAATGATGATGTTAAACGATGAAATAATGACTTTAGTTAGCTGAATCATTGAGAGTTGGCGGAAAACATAAGGAATATCAGAAAAATTAAAATTAGGGAGAGTAATAACAGAAAGTAAATGAATAAATAAAGTTAAAGAAAAAATAAAAAACGATAAAAAACGGTGGGAAAAATAAAAAACGAAAAAAACGACGTTTTTTGGGAGCGAATAAAAAACGAAAAAAACGTTTTTTACAACTATGCCTTAGTTGCTCTTTTCATCACCCAATCCACCACCAGTGGAAAAATTAATGGTGACAAGCAGGGCTGTTTTTAAGCAATTTTTAGAACTGCACATCCTCTTCTCTCCTTTCTCATCCTCCATGGTAAATTACTCCCAATCTGTGGAAAATGACCTATTTTTACTAGTTTTAACTGCACGGAACGTGACGGAAGTGCTTCTACAACTGCACGAATCCATTTAGAACTGCACATTTTGTGTAGAACTGCACGTTAAAAAAGCCCTGGTGACAAGACACATCCCTGTCTCACTCCCGTCAATATCTGAAACCATTCTCCAATCTTCAGGCTGCCGTCTGTAAATCGGACTGTTGAATAAACGAAAATAGTTTATTCAACAGCTCATCAATGAAAGCAAATTATCATGTCATTAAAAAGACTTAATAGCTGCTTAAACTGGTAATCAGAGCAAATTGCCAGTTTCTTCAAGCAGGAGTGTTACCCTTTATCCAAATCCTGAAGTGTCTAGTGTAGACTACATCAATTACATGGTCCACGTTTAGGCTTACTTATAGGCAGAATGCAAAAGTTGAAAGAGGTGTGTGACATCTCATCTCCCACCCTCCCCAATGAAAGATCATAAATTTTGTACCATCGTGTTTTAATGTTGCAAATGTTTGCCAGCGAGCCTGCCAATAAGCACGAATATTATTATTAAATCCTGACGTACATGTATGCACGTAGTTCGCTGTCGTGTGGCCTTTGCTTGGAGGGGGGGGAGAGGGGATATCCCGTGGCAGAATTGATTCCTAGTTTCGTGAAAGAGTTGAATGAAACCTACAGGTACTCTGCAAAATATTTATGGTCTGTTGTCTTGCGTTGCCATGGAGTGTTGTACGGTTGCATCGACTGGCAACAACAGGTCGTTCAGCCCCCCCACCTCCCCCCCCGAGCAACTGGCAGGAAGGAATGGAAATGCAGGAGTTATTAGGGAGCCGGATTGTTCATCTGACTTTCTGTTTGTTTCTTTGTCTGTCTGTCTGTCTGTCTGTCTGTGTGTGTTTATCTGTCTGTAAATATATTCTTCAGTTTGCCTGTGTTTCTGTATGTCTGTCTGTCTGCATTCCCTTCCATATGCCTTCTTATGTCTGTCTGTCTGTCTGTCTGTTCCTGTGTGTTTACTTCCTGTTATTGTATCTATATGCCTGTCTGTCTGTCTCTTTGTCTGTCTGTCTATCTGTTCATTTATCCGCCTTTCTGTCTGTCACTCTGTGTCTGTCACTCTCTCTCTCTGTGTCTCTGTCTCTGTCTGTCTGTCTCTGTCTCTCTCTCTGTGTGTGGCATGTAGGTGATTGTGGGCTAAATGTCATTCAGTATTGATTCAAGTTATGCTTTCTGATTCCATATTCTATGAGAGATCACAATCATGGCCGTTTCCTTTTTGGCCCTTATATTGAACTTTTCTTTTGACCTTTAAATAGCCTTTTCTAGTGACCTTCGTATGGAAGGCCTTTTCTTTTGGCCTCTGTCTGGCCTTTTCTTTTGGCCTTTGCCTAGTCATTCTTTTGGCCTTTGCATCACGTTTTGTTATGGCCTCTAACTGTGGCCTTTGCATTGCCTTTGCTTTTTGTCTTGGCGCTGAACAATTTGCCAGACACAGCGGACAGCATTAAATCCCGACTTTTTTTATGTGTCCGTGCTCTTTGAATGAAATGCATCAATATTTATGATCGTGGATAAAGGTTTAATGAATAATGAAATGCTTTCATGAATATTCAATATTTATGATCATAGATAAAGGTTTAATGAATAATGAAATGTTTTCATGAATATTCAATATTTATGATCGTGGATAAAGGTTTAATGAATAATTAAATGTTTTCATGAATATTCAATATTTATGATCGTGGATAAAGGTTTAATGAATAATTAAATGTTTTCATGAATATTCAATATTCATGATGGTGGATAAAGGTTTAATGAATAATTAAATGTTTTCATGAATATTCAATGAATTGTGAGTCCTGCATGAAGATAATAGGCATTATGGCGATGTAAAATTGCACTCTGTTAGGGTCAGATGCATACATGCACTCAACATTGAACTTGTACATATTTACTTACACACACGTTAACACATACATAGTGGCACATACATAGTGGCACGTACATGATACATCCTATCATTCATTCATACATACACACTTTCATGCATACATAAATACACATACATAATTATACTTCACATCTATATAAGTACACACACCCACACACACACACACACACACACACACACATATATATATAATTATATATATATATATATATATATATATATATATATATATATATATATATATATATATGAAGTGTACACACATGCCCATTGCACATATGTTATATACAAATTTATACATGCATCCATATCTGCATACTACATTCATATACAGAAACATATTCATATACAATTTTATGCATGCAGTGCTAATGTTTCTGCTGGTGATACCCTTCATTGATCTGGTGTTAGGGTGTTACCGAGGGATACAATGGAACGATCTTTGCGTACGGTCAGACAGGATGTGGAAAGTCCTTTTCCATGCAGGGAATCACGGATCCTGCTACACAGAGAGGAATCATTCCACGGTTTGTATTCATTCTTTTGAATATTCAGATTAAATTGAATGCATCTATTATTATCCACATTATTATATTATTATATTATTACATTATTACGTTATTATATCATCAATATTATTATATTATCTACATTATATTGTCTGCATTATTATATTATCTACATTATTATATTATTACATTATTATCTACAGCCATGGATGCCACTCTGAGTTTTTAAAAAGGTCAGATCCGGCCGAAAAAAGGCTCTTGGTCATTATTATTGTTATTATTATTATTATTGTTGTTATTATTGTTATATTTATTGTTATATTTTTACTATTATAATAATTATTTTAATATTATTTAGACTGCAACAGATTCTAAGAGATTCATCTGGATTTGTTTCGACAGAGCTTTCGATCACATCTTCGAGACGATTCAGGTTTCAGAGGCCGACAAATATCTGGTGCACGCGTCGTATCTGGAAATCTACAACGAGGAGATTCGCGATCTGCTTGGAAAGGACATCAAACAGAGACTGGAACTGAAGGAACATCCCGACAAAGGAGTCTACGTTCAGAGTAAGTTCCCAGCGCGGACGGAGACCACCGTCGGATTGTTTGACGGTGGTGACTTTGGTTGAGACTTTGGTTGAGACTTTGGCTGAGACTTTGGTTGAGACTTCGGTTGAGACTTTGGTTGAGACTCTGGTTGGGACTTTGGTTGAGACTTTGGTTGATGTTGAAACTTTGGTTGAGACTTTGGTTGAGACTTTGGTTGAGACTTTGTTTGAGACTTTGGTTGAGACTTTGTTTGAGACTCTGGTTGAGACTCTGGTTGAGACTTTGTTTGAGACATTGGTTGAGACTTTGTTTGAGGCTTTGGTTGAAACCATGGTTGAGACTGGTTGAAACCTTGGTTGAGACTTTGGTTGCGACTTTGTTTGAGACTTTGGTTGAAACCTTGGTTGAGACTTTGGTTGCGACTTTGTTTGAGACTTTGGTTGAAACCTTGGTTGAGACTTTGTTTTAGACTTTGGTTGAGACTTTAATATAATTTATTTTCTATTATAAGAGAGAATTCAGTTCCTCGTTACTGTCATTAATTAACCCAAATGGTCCTTAGGTCGGAGTTTCATTATTTTTGGGTTCCCGCCACGAAGAACATTGGAAAGCATTGTTAAAAGGAATTTCCGTTGTTTTTTTCCAGGTCTTTCGATGCATCCATGTAAGAACGTAACGGACTGCGAGCGAGTGATGGAAAAGGGCTGGAAGAACCGATCTACCGGATCCACGCTGATGAACGCGGATTCTTCACGAAGTCACTCCATCTTTACCATCCACCTGGAGCGATGCGGCACGAACAACAACGGGGAGGAACACATCCGTGCCGCAAAGTTGAATCTTGTGGATTTGGCTGGAAGTGAAAGACAGGCAAAAACTGGTGAGTGTAATAATAATAATAATAATAATAATAATAATAATAATTATGATAATAATAGTAATAATAGTAATAATAATCATAATAATAATAATAGTAATAGTAATAGCAGTAATAATAATAATATAATAATAATCATAATAAAAATAGTAATAGTGACAGCAGTAATAATAATAATAATAATAATAATAATAATAATAATTATAATAATTATAATAATAATAATAATAATTACAATTTATATGGCGCAGTAACACGGCCATGCCATTACAAGGGCGCCTGATGCGGTCCATGACATGGTATTGCAATTACATCATAATAACTGTAGCTTTTAGCTGTGACTAGGCTGAGAGCGCCTCTGAGTAGGTTGCTGCGTCTTGCATCTCTCGGTTGGTTGGTTGGAAGTTCAGGTCGTATTATATTTGGAGTTGTCGTGGATTCTGGAAACAATTTATAAATGAATATTTTACTCTGCTACCAATTTCCATAAATAAGTATTTAATTCTGCTGACAGTTTACCAATTTATTTATTTACTGAGAATATGAATAGCGCTCCTTCAAGGTTAACTACTCAGGAGTGCTCCCAGTTAAACACCGATCGAATAAGACAGTCTTAAGAAGAGAAAGAAAAGAAGCAGAAGGGCCAATAGTTATTTGACGAAGGATAACAAGGAACTCATTCCAGGTCGCAGGGCCAGCCATGGAGAATGCACGCACTGCCTGATTGCAGTCCATGAGTGTTATATAGAACTATAATTACAACTATATTAGCAATAATTGACCCTCATAATGAATCAATATTATTTTTATTAATAGTACTATTTTGCCCTGAGGTGATTCATTCGTCCAGGGTATTAGAAATGATAAACGTGCCACATCTGTAACGACTACCCCTAATGGATGATTGAAAGCCACAGCGTTGTCTAAACGTTGCATAGTAATGGAGACATGTTGTGTTTGACGGCGGCCCATATCTGAGGTGATGTTGATGATGTTGATTATTATTATTACTATTATTATTATTCTTCTTCTTCTTATTATTATAATTACTGAATGTTAGGTTTAGATTTCAATTTAGTTTTTACAGAACAATTTTAGTTTGTTTAGGATGGCCGGTCCATGGCCCCGGGTAGTCTTGTATTATTATTATTATTATTATTGTATTATTATTATTATTCTTATTATTATTATTATTATTATTATTATTATTATTATTGTCGTTGTCATTATTATTATTATTATTATTATTATTATTATCATCATATTATTATTAATATTATTATTTTTCTTATTCTTCTTCTTATTATTACTATTGTTATTTTTTTTACCCGAGGTACCTAGGAATGGCTAGGATCCCTCGGGATTTCAAAAATATGCTTGGAGCTGTTTTTCAATGTCTTGAAATTCAGGCCTCGTCCTCCGTAACATTAACATTATTATTATTATTATTACTATTATTATTACTATTATTATCATTATTATTATTACTATTACTATTATTATTATTATATTAGAAATACTTTTTATTCACAACCACATTATCTTTCAGGCTCCACCGGCGACCGATTGAAGGAAGCGACGAAAATCAACCTCTCCCTTTCCGCCCTCGGCAACGTCATATCCGCCCTCGTTGATGGCAAATCAACCCACATTCCGTACCGTGACTCCAAGCTGACCCGACTCCTCCAGGACTCGCTCGGCGGAAACACGAAGACCCTGATGGTGGCTTGCCTGTCGCCAGCCGACAACAACTACGACGAGACCCTGAGCACGCTGCGATATGCGAACCGTGCGAAGAACATCAAGAACAAGCCGAAGATTAATGAGGATCCGAAGGACGCGATGCTGAGGGAGTACCAGGAGGAGATCGACCGGCTGAAGGCGATGCTCAGGGGAGATATTCCGGTGCAGGTTGAAGGTAGATGCTTTGATGATTTTTCAGTTTTGTGTATCTAAGGATTTACACTGGCTTCCTATCCCCTGTGGAAGGTAGACTTTGACCATTCTTCAATTCATTCAGCTCAGCTTGTTGCATGTTTAAGGACACTGCCATATCAGAGATGATTAGTGTCGCCCTCCTCCTTTATCGAGGCTTCGGACTGTCACTGGCAGAGAACAACCAGTGGCAGAGTTTCAATTCATTCATTCATTATGTGCATTTATATAGCGCCTCTTCAAGGGGACTACTCAGAGGCGCTCCCAACCTCAGCGCGGCCAAATAAAACTGTCTTAAGATGACAGAGGAAAGTCTGAGAAGGATTTTTACAAAGAGAGCAGAGGGTCAGTGGAAGACCATTCCAGGTAGAGGGTCCTACCACCGAGAAAGCACGGTTCTGCATAGTGGATGTACGAGCCAAATGGACTGAGAGCAGCGTGTATCCAAGGATCTACACTGGCTTCCTACCCCACCCATGCATTGAGTATAAGGTCACCGTTTTGTTTCTTCAATATCAGCTGGGTATTGCCCCCAGTCTATCTGCCTGGTATTTGGAATTATTTGGATTTTAAAATGTTTCTTTGAATTTATATTTTTTGTGTCTGCTATATAATAGGTTCTTTTTTAAAATCTCTTTTTCTTCACGTTCTCTGTCCTCAGGCAGGTTCGTATGTCCAATGACGCCATTTTTCTCTGTTCTGTGCCTCTCTTTTCAGTCCACTGTATCCCTCCTCTGTCAGCATCCAGTCCAGCAGCATTGTTCTTGGTCTACCTCACATCCTTTTCCCCTCCATTCTTCGCTCAATGATGTCTCTTAGTAGGAAGTCGCTCCTTAAGATGTGTCCTATCCATTTCTTCTGCCGCCTACGTATAGTGCCCATCAGTGACCTCTTTTCTTCCACCAACTGCAAGATTTCCTTATTCGTTCTTCGCCCAACCCAGCTGATTCTCTCCATTCTGCACCAGATCCACATCTCAAAGGCCTCTAACCGTTTTATGTCTTCTTAACACATTGTCCACGTAAATCTGCATAGTTAAAATTCTTCTTTATGCCTTAGGTGGACAGAAGTCAGGTGAACCTCGGGTGATTGAGAAAATTGTCCACGTAACCAACAAGGAAGAAATAGAAGCCGAGAAAAAGAGAATTCGAGAGGTATTGCTGGAATGAAAACGCTAATCGATGCATCTTGCGGCTAATCAATTCATCTTGTGGCTAATCAATTCATCTTGTGGCTAATCAATTCATCGTGTGACTAATCAACTCATCTTGCGGCTCATCGATTCATCTTGTGGCTGATCAATTCATCTTGTGACTAATCAACTCATCTTGTGGCTATTCAATTCATCTTGTGGCTAATAAATTCATCTTGCGTCTTATCAACTCATCTTGTGGCTAATCAATTTGAAATAACTTCTTGCAGTCGATTTAGCTACGGATCTCTGTCTTACGGCTGTGTATCGATTTATCTCTCTTCTGTAGGAATACGAGCATGAGGTTAAGAAGCTGAAGGAGGAATTGTCAGCGACAAAAGCGGGTAAAGAAGAGATAGAGCAAGAGATGAGCACGTTAAGGAGCGAGTACGAGCAACAGCTGACTGAGCTAGAGCACACGCCGAAACCTGGTGAGTAATACTCTTTTGAGCACGGTGTTGGATATTACATCTTGGATTTTCAGTTATTTCAGATTTGCAGTTATTTAGGATTTTTTTCATCTGCGACTTAGAGAACAAAACTTTATGTTTAAGATATATAGTTTATTTATGATGTACAGTGATCTAAAATTATTTGTAGTGATTTTGGATTTGCATTGTTTTCAGATGTACAGTGATTTAATATTTGCAGTGATTTAAGATTTACAGACTTTAGATATAAGATTTTCAATTACATCTAAGATTAACAGATAGGCCTATGTAAAATTTACAGTTAGATATTAGATTTGCAGTTACTTCTAAAATTTACGGTTATTTAGGATTTGATGTGATTTAAGATTTACCATTACATCTAAGATTTGCAGCTACATCTAATATTTACAGTTACAGCTAAAATTTACAATTTATCATTTACAGTTAGGCCTACATCTAAGATTAAGATCTGCAGTTATTTAGAATTTACAGTTACATCTCTGATTTACAGAACTTTGCATCTCAGATTTACAGTTACATCTAAGCTTTATGGTGATTTAAGATTTACAGTTACATGTAAGGTCTGCAGTTTCATTTTCGGATGATTTACAGCTTTATCGACTCTCGACAATGTGAAAAGAAATTGTATAACAATCATTATTATTAATATTATTGTAATTACCATATTTTACCCGAATTATATGATTATAATCTTGCAGGCGATGACGCATCTTCTCAATCATCTGCACAGCATGCTGTCCATGTTGCGACCCACAAGGGCAAGTCAGGGGAGAAGGGCAAGAAGAGTCCCAGCGATGAAGATGCTGTCAAGGAGGCGACGAAAAGGTCTGTATGAAGGGGAACTTTTGAGCTGGGTGGGGCTGATGGACGTATGTATGCCCCCTTGTCATGCTAATTTCTCACAAATCCTATCCCGATTCTTATTGTACCTCTCATGCAGTGTAATGAATGGGGGGGTGTCAGACTTTGATACGTGTAGACTCTTGTGGAGTTTAGGTGTGCAGAGAAGACTTTACTTTTTGAGTTTAGATGTGCAGAGAAGACTTTACTTGGGAGTTTAGATGTGCAGAGAAGACTTTACTTGGGAGTTTAGATGTGCAGAGAAGACTTTACTTTTGAGTTTAGGTTTGCAGAGAGGACGTTACGCATGAGGTTATCAACTGTGTTTAATTTTAACCCTTTCTTGCCTAACCTGACCATGACAAACGTTACTTACCATAATAATATTCCCATTCTTAAGCTTTTTTCTTAGCATTGGCATAATATTATATACAGAAACAGACTGAAGGGTTGTTGCTGAAAGAAGCGCTTTATGAATAGTCAAATACGATGTGATACAATACAATACAATAGCAAGATTTGCATGGATCCCTACTTTGCCCTACTCTATATGATGTTTCAAGCTTATGATGGAATTTCCATTCACACTTTTTGTGTGTTTGGAAGTTGCTATTACCCCTTTTAAAAGTTGCTTTCTTAAAAGTCATGTAACTTGTGGTTTCTAGCAATGATCCAAAGCGGGCAATTCAGAGGTAATGGCTGTGCTTGTGCTTTTAATCTGCTAGGCCTACATCTGTTTCTTGTTGCATTATAAGTGCGTGAAACTATTTCATTCGCTTCTTCTGTGAGTCGTTCGCGCTTTTGTGTTGCTCGTGTATCATACGTGTCTACATGTATGTATGTAACTAGGTATGTATGTATGTATGTATGTATGCATATATGCATGTATATATATGTATGTATGTATGTATATATGTATGTATGTATGGATGGATGTATGCATGTATGTATGTAATACTATGTATGTATGTATGTATGTATGGATGGATGGATGTATGTATGTATGTACATGTATGTTCATTCATTCATTCATTATATGCATTTATATAGCGCCTCTTCAAGGGGGCTACTCAGAGGCGCTCCCAACCTCAGCGCGGCCAAATAAAACTGTTTTAAGATGAGAGAGGAAAGTCTGAGAAGGATTTTTACAAAGAGAGCGGAGGGTCAGAGGAAGACCATTCCAGGTTGAGGGTCCCACCACCGAGAAAGCACGGCTCTGCATAGTGGAAGTTCGAGCAAAAGGTACTGAGAGTAGACTTTGTTCAGTCGAACGAAGGGAGCGGAAGGGGTGAGAACTAAGAGTAGGGCTACAAAGCTCACAAAGATAGGCAGGAGCAAGGCCTAGCATGCAGCGCCAGACTAGAGTAGATATCCTATACTCAATTCGCTGCTTGAGTGGAAGCCAGTGGAGAACGTCACGCATATAACTGGAGATGTGGCTGAATTTAGGTATGCGGCCAATAAGGCGGGCAGCAGAGCGCAGGACGCGATCAAGGCAACTCAGACGGGAAATTGGTAGGCCAGCATAGAGAGAGCAGCAGTAGTCAAGTCTGGTGGTAACAAAAGAATGGACAAGGGTTGCAGCAGCAGTAGGAGTAAGTGAGCGAGCAACAGTGCGTAGTTGACGGAGTTGATAATAACAGGCACGGCTGAGTGAGTGAATATGTGGAGCAAAGGTGAGCTCTTGGTCCAGAGTAACACCAAGGTCACGGACTCTGGTTGAGAAGACAAAATCAGGAAAGGCATCAGCGATGGTTGTCATATCTAGCTTTTTCAACTGCTGGCGAGTGCCAAGCCAAATGAATTGAGTTTTTAAAGAGTTGAGGCGAAGTCGATTGGACGACATCCAAGTCCCCAAGGCTTCCATGGCAAAGTACATAGACCGGACAGTTGCAACAGAGTCAGAGGCACGACAGTGCTGGTAGGCTTGCACATCATCAGCATACAGATGGGCTTGCATAGCATGGGAGGCAAGAAGAGAGGCAAGATCTGAGGTATAGATTATAAAGAGAAGGGGGCCCAAGACAGAGCCCTGTGGAAGACCGTAAGGAGCGGGGACCCAGAGGGACCTAGAGGGGCCATGGACCACAGAAAAGGAACGATCACTAAGAAAGGATCTCAGCCAGAGGAGCAGAGTACCAGAGAGACCAAAAGATATATGCCGTCGTTCAAGTAAAATGTCATGGTCCACAGTGTCAAACGCTGCACTAACGTCAAAAAGGGCTAAGAGAGTCAGCTGAGAACGATCGATGGCTCCGTAGACATCAGAAAGGAGTCGAAGAAGTAATGTCTCAGTTGAATGACCTTTTCGGAAGCCAGACTGGATTTCCGGAAGCAGGTTGTGAGTCTCAAGGTATGATGTCAGCTGGAGAGCGACTATTTTCTCGATAAGCTTCGAGATAAATGAAACATTAGCAATTGGACGGAAGTTGACTGGATTGTATGTATGTATGTATGTATGTATGTATGTATGTATGTATGTAATACTATGTATGTATGTATGTATGTATGTATGTACGTACATACGTATGTATGTATGTATGTATGTAACTATGTATATATGTATGTATTTTGTATGTAGGTATGTATGTATGTATGTATGTAATTCTATGTATGTTTGTATATAGTATGTATGTATTTAGTATGTATGTAGTACTATGTATGTATGTATGTATGTATATAGATGTATGTAATACTATGTATGTATGTATGTATGTTTGTATGTAACTATGTATGTATGTATGTATGTATGCATCTAGTTTGTATGTATGTATGTATCTGCACTTCTTTCTTGAATTGCACTTCGTTTCGATGCCTTTTCCTTTCCGGCACAAACTGTGATAGTTTTATTGTGTTTTGATTAGTCTTAGAAGAGATTAGATTGTGTTAGATTGGCAAAGATTGGTCTTTTCATCTGTCCGGTTTAGACTAGCTTTCAATTCTTGATGAGTTTCGAGTGAGGATTGGCTACCATGATGCTCCGTTTAGGAGTAGTTACCATGGCAACGGAAATTACAATTTGTCCACAATTTTGTAGTATTGACCATGTCAACGAGCTTACCAGCTATCCATTAGGTTCAGCACTGGCAACATTGTGCGACACACTGGCAACACTGTACAGCACACTGGCAAAAATTGTACAACACACTGGCAACACGGTGCAACACACTGGCAACATTGTACAACACAGTGG
The DNA here is from genome assembly GCA_949752735.1 of Lumbricus terrestris. Classification (NCBI taxonomy): domain Eukaryota; kingdom Metazoa; phylum Annelida; class Clitellata; order Crassiclitellata; family Lumbricidae; genus Lumbricus; species Lumbricus terrestris. The sequence goes on from OX457049.1 coordinate 34,304,675, forward strand.
CAACATTGTACAACACAGTGGCAACATTGTACAACACACTGGCAACATTGCACAACACACTGGCAACACTGTACAACACACTGTCAACATTGTACAACACACTGGCAACATTGTACAACACACTGGCAACATTGTACAACAGAGTGGCAACATTGTACAACACACTGGCAACACTACAATACACTGGCAACAATGTACAACACAGTGGCAACATTGTACAACACACTGGCAACATTGTGCAACAGAGCGGCAACATTGTACAACACACTGGCAACACTACAATACACTGGCAACAATGTACAACATACTGGCAACACGGTTCAACACACTGGCAACATTGCGCAATCCAAAGCGCAAGTTAAAAGCAGTTAAAGTTTAACCCATCTTCACTTAAATTTAGCCAAAATGTCCATTCACCATTCTATTCAGCACAAACTCCGCCACTGGTTGCACTCTGCCAGTGCCAGTCTCAAGCCTGGATAAAGGAGGAGGGCGTCGCTAATGGTCTTTGTTACCACACAGTGACGTTAAACTGCAAATACACACACACCATTCGGCACTTAGCGTTGGTGGTAAGCTGAGTAGTAGGACGTGATGGACCCCTTGCATGGCTGCCAAACAGTTAGATTCGACTCCAGTAATAACTTCTTGTCATCCACTCATGTAATCAGACAAGCAGTTTGTTAGTTTGGCAATGTAGGGCACGGTGGTGTAGGGGTATGTTCGTTGCCTTGCAGCCATAGGGTTGCAGATTCGAATCCACCTCAAGTCGCCGTGTGTGGACCTTGAGCAAGTCCTTCACTTGCAATTGCTCGTGCGCTTTGGCATGAAACTCTGATCCAGTGTCCACGCTATAGTCGGGAGCACCTCTGAGTAGTTAGAACTTGAAGGGGCGCTGTAGCAATGGGGAAATATATAAATAAATGATTATAAAAATGAATAAATAAATAAATATAAAAATGGAGAAATAAATGAATATAAAAATGGAGAAATGAATAAATAGATATAAAAATGGATAAATAAATAAATAAATATAAAAATGGAGAAATAACTTACTAATAACTAAACGAAGATTATTGTGGGAAGAAGTTGGAAATTCTGTAGATTGGAGGACGTTATGGGTGCCTTGCGTGGCTGCCAACAGTTAGATTCGATTCCTGTAATAACTCTTTATCATCCGATCATGATAATATGAATTGAAAGCAGTTTGTTCATTTGAAATTAAACAATGAAGATTATTATTATGAGAACTGGTATCTAAACGATGTTGTTGTTGTTGTGAATTTTTAGATTGGAGGAACTGCAGCAGAACATGGTGGGAGGGGAGCAGGCGAACAATGAAGAGGTGAAGGAACGAAGGAAGAAGAAGAAACGATATGCGGAAGACAGGAGAAATAAAATCCAGGGTATGGCAACATACCTTCCTTATATTTACTTTCTATTACCTTACATTACCATATAATTGCCCTTTATTCACCGTGTATAATATAATCTTATGATTTTATTTACTGTATATTATAAATACCTTATGTTACCTTATATTTACCTTTATAAATACCTTATGTTACCTTATATTTACTTTCTATTATTTTACATTGCCTTTTATAAAATATACCATATAATTACTGTATATTACCGTATATTTAACTTATATTACCTTATATTTATCTTATATTACCTTATATTATACCTTATAACTTTATACCCCTCATTCTCGAACTGCTATAATGCAGCGACGCTCTTTCTCAGTGATTGGCCCTAGAACCTGGAATGGGCTCCCTGTTGCTCTGCGCCTGGCGCCTAGAGGTCACACCACTATGTTTCTTTCTCACTTAAAACTGCCTTATTTAGCCATTGTTGGACTGGGAGCGCTTCTGAGTAGTTTACCTTGAAGGTGCACTATATAAAAAGTCAATAATAATAATAATAATTATATTTACCTTATATTCACCTTATATTTACCTTATGTTTACCTTATGTTTGTGTCCGTTGCATTTTCCCAGAGGCGCTTTCTCACGCGGATGGCGATGAGATTATGATCGGCATCTATGAAACGGTCCAGGATGAACTGCGTGTCAAGTCAAAGCAACTGGAAAAGCAGAAAGTCCGGGTAGGAGAGTATGCGCAAAATTGCGCATTTTACTTTAAAAGTTACTTCCTTCCCAAATTGGTCTGTCACCTTTCTGTCCCAAGTTATGCATGCATAATTACGGTAGCTGGTGACCTTAGTTTAACTGGTTGTTGACCTTAAGTTAAACTGAGTTAAAATGGCTGTTGACCTAAGTTAAACTGGCTGGTGACTTAAGTTAAATGGGCTGTTGACCTAAGTTAAACTGACTCTTGACCTAAGTTAAACTAGCTGTTGATCTTAAGTTAGACTGAGTCTTGACCTAAGTTAAACTGGCTGTTGACCTTAGGTCAAACTGAGTCTTGACCTAAACTGGTTGTTGACTTTAAGTTAAACTGACTACATTTAACCTGAGTGCAGCTGACTTTTGTCCTAAGTTAGACTGGCTGTTGACCTTAAATTAAACTGAATAAGCTTGACCTAAGTGTAGCTGACTCTTGGCCTAAGTTAGGCAGGCTGTTGACCTAAGTTAAGCTGGATGTGAACCTTAAGTTAAACTAAGTATTGACACTGGCTGTTGACCTTAAGTTAGACCTTGAGTTAAACTGGCTGTTGACCTATGTTAGACTGACTCTTGACCTTAAGTTAAACTGAGTCTTGACCTAAGTTAAACTGGCTGTTCACCTGGCTGTTCAGTGTTCACGTAAGCTAAACTTGATTCAGAATACTTCATTCCTTTGTCTCTGATCCATTTTTAAAATGACCTACCTGTGCTGAAGTGCTGTTAAACCCAATCAATCAATCAATCAATCAATCAATCAATCGCATACCTACATAAAAAATAACCCAAATAACATTTATAATGACTAATTTAAAATTTTTTATTAGCCAATCAATCATTCAATCAATCAATCAATCAATCAATAACATACCTACATAAATAAAATAACCCAAATAACATTTATAATGAAAAATTTAGAAACAATTATAACTCAATCAATCAATCAATCAATCAATCACATATCTACATAAATAAAATAACCCAAACAACATTTATAATAAATAATTTAAAAAAATTATAAATCAATCAATCAATCAATCAGTCACATACCTACATAAATAAAATAACCCAAATAACATTTATAATGAATAATTTAAAAAAATTATAACCCAATCAATCATTCAATCAATCAATCACATATCTACATAAATAAAATAACCCAAATAACATTTACAATGAATAATTAAAAAATTATAGCCCAATCATTCAATCAATCAATCAATCACATATCTACACAAATAAAATATTCCAAATAACATTTATAATGAATAATTTAAAAAAATTACAACTCAATCAATCATCCAATCAATCAACCAATCGATCACATATCTACATAAATAAAATAACCCAAATAACATCTATAATGAATAATTTAAAAAAATTATAACCCATTCAATCAATAAATCAATCAATCACATACCTACATAAATAAAATAACCCAAATAGCATTTTATAATGAATAATTTAAAAAAATTATAACCCAATTAATCATTCAATCAATAAATCAATCACATACCTACATAAATAAAATAACCCAAATAACATCTATAAATAATGAACAATTTATTTAAAAAAATTATAACCCAATCAATCATTCAATCACATACCTACATAAATAAAATAACCCAAATAACATCTATAATGAATAATTTAAAAAAATTATAACCCATTCAATCAATAAATCAATCAATCACATACCTACATAAATAAAATAACCCAAATAGCATTTTATAATGAATAATTTAAAAAAATTATAACCCAATTAATCATTCAATCAATAAATCAATCACATACCTACATAAATAAAATAACCCAAATAACATCTATAAATAATGAACAATTTATTAAAAAAAATTATAACCCAATCAATCATTCAATCACATACCTACATAAATAAAATAACCCAAATAACATCTATAATGAATAATTTAAAAAAAATTATAACCCAATCAATCATCCAATCAATCAATCAATCACATACCTACATAAATAAAATATCCCAAATAACATTCATAAATAATGAATAATAATTCATTATTATAATGAATTAATAATAATTAATATTTATAATTAATAAATAAATTAATGAATAATTTATTCCTTTGTCTGCAATCCATTGTCTTCCGTTCAGTGCGACACGCTGCAGCGCGAGATCCTCGACCTTCATTCCGAGTTCGAATACGATCGGATGGATTACCTCGACACGATCCGGAAGCAGGAGCAGCAGACGAAGTGGCTCCAGTCGGTCATCGACCGCATCCAACCGACCCTCCGTCGTGACTGCAACTTCGTCAATCTCGATCGGATCCGCGCGCAGTCCGAGTGGGACGAGTTCAACCAGATCTGGATCCTGCCGAAGATCGTCATCGAGAAAAGTCACCTGCCTCCAGCGGGTAGGAGTTTGATGGGGTTGAAATGTTTGGATTGATTTTTAAGTGAAGTCTGGTTAGACTTTGACTTGCGATTTGCATTGCGTGTTGTTGCAAGTGTGTTGTACAATGTTGCCCAGTGTTCTATCTGTCTGTCTGTCTGTCTATCTATCCTATCTATCTATCCTATCTATCCTATCCGTTCCATCCATCCACCTATCTATCTATCTATCCTATCCTATCTATCTATCTATCCAATCCATCCACCCACCTACCTACATACCTACCTACCTACCTCCTACCTACCTACCTACCTACCTACCTACCTACCTACCTACTTACCTATCTATATATTTATCTATCTGTCTCTCTATATATATGTATGTATGTAGCTATGTACGGTAATTTATATAGCCCCTTCAAGATAACTGTTCAGAGGTGCTTCCAACCCAGGCTGCTACGAAGTTGTAAAACCGACTCTTGTGTGACTTGTTATCATGTGGTCCTACTATTTCATGTGATCATACTGTGATTTTCGTTTTGCTTAACTTACATGAGTTCGGTGTTTTTCCAGGAGTACAGAACCCTGCTTCAAGTTCTACGGCTCGAATGAACAGTGAAGTGTCTTACAATGGATACGAGGACTTTCGATCTGAAGACAGATACATCCAGGCAAGATATTCTGTGCTACCATTGTTACTATTATTATTATTATTGTTGTTTATTTATTTTTGTATTTATTCACATTTATTATTGTTATTAATGTTTTTAATTAATTAATTAAATGTGCAGTTTGCACTTGGTCACAGGCCATCACACCGAAATGTTAATGTGATACATAAATTGGTTAATTTCCTTAAATGTTAATGTGATACTTGGATTGGTTAATTTCTTTAAATGTTAATGTGATACTTGGATTGGTTAATTTCTTTAAATGTTAATGTGATACTTGGATTGGTTAATTTCTTTAAAAGATACCAACTGAAAGATGTTTGACAGCTATATTAGTATTATTAGCTTATTAATTGCTGCTATTATTATTATTGTTGTTATTTTTATTATTATTATTATTATTATTATTATTATTATTATTATTATTATTATTATTATTATATTGAGTTTGTATATAGTGCACCTTCAAGGTAATCCAGTTAGAAGCGCTCCCAGTCCAGCCACTGCTAAATAAGACAGTTTTGAAATTCAAAGCAGCATAGTGGTCTGACCTCTAGGCACCACTCAGAGCACAAGAGGGCGTCCTTTCCAGATTGTAGCGCCATGCCACGGAGAAGTATCACTGCATTATACAGTAGTGGTCCTATAGACATCAGGGCTGTTTTAAAGGAATTTTTAGAACTGCACAACTCCTTCTTTCCTTTCCCATCATCCATGGTAAATTACTTCCAATCAGAGGACAATGACCTCTTTTGCTAGTTAAATTTTAACTGAACAGAAGTGCTTCTACAACTGCACAAATCCATTTAGAACTGCACATATTGTGTGCAGCTGCACGTTAAAAAAAGCCCTGCCTGACATTTTTTCTTATTCTATATTTCAGAAGCTGAACCAGAATGAAAATCAGGAACTGGCAAAGAACTACTTCAAGAACAGCCGAGCAGAGGAACTTCTCAATCGATCCTGTGAGTCCTGGTCCTATGAGTTGCTCGCATGACTCGAATCCATGTATCCACTGAATTGTCTCCATTCTTGTATTAAATAGCTAAAATTTCCATTCATTGAAAATTGTTGTGTTGTGAGAGAAAAATTTATGTTCCGAGTATATCTATGAAATAAAATGGTGTGACGACAATAATTTGGAGTGGATTGGCAAAATGTTTTGCCTAAGTAGAAGTCTGATTGATGAAAATATTTTTGTTTAAATAGAAATTGGTTTTGTGGAAGTAATAGAAACTGTTGCACTGGCTAGTCTCCATTTTCGTATTAATGCTCAGTTAAAATACACTGTTAATTGTTGTGTTATTAAAGCAGAATTTCTATTAAATATGCAATACAATAAACCACTTTATGTTTTATTTTCTCCGTTTATTTTGATATTTATTTTGTCCATTTTCCTTTAAAAAATTTCAAGACATCTGACATTTTCTTAATTTTTTTAATATTTTCCTTTCTACGAGCTGCCGCTAAATGTAATCAATTCCTGCAGTTAATCTTAATTTATATTAAATTGCCCAATAGATCATAATTATTGTCAATTGTACACTTCTTCCAGTCGAATCTGGTACAGTTTTTAAATTTCATTACTTTCTACAATTATTCATAGTTTACTTTCATTTACCTAATTGGGCATATTTTTTATTAATAAATTGCAATTAATTTTAATTTACTGCGGTTTTCAGTTAATAAATTGCTGCGATTTTCAGTTAATAAATTGCAATGACAATTGTTAAGTTAATTAATTACTCTAATTAATAATTTCTTTTCTCAAGTTTACCTGTAGAAGATTTTTAATTAATAAATTGTAACTAATTTTTAATTACTCTAATTAATCTTTTCTTTTCTTAAATTAACCTGAAGGAGATTTTTTAATTAATAAACTAATTGTAATTACTCTAATGAATCTTTTATTTTCTTAAATTTACCTAAAGGATTTTTTTAATTTCTGAATTTCAAATAATTTTCATTCCTGTATCTAATAATTTAATCTTTTACTTAAATTAACCTGAAGGAGATTTTTTAATTAATAATAATAACATGTAACTAATTACTTGTGAATCCTCCAATTAATCTTTTTAATTTTCTCAAATTTACCTGAAGGAGATTTTTTAATTACTAAATTGCGACTTAAAGCACTTAAAAACTGTTCTGTTTGTCCGTACTGGAGTCGGGAGCGCCTCTGAGTAGTTTCCTTGAGGAGGCGCTATATAAATACTCGAATGAATTAATGAATGACTAATTGTAAGGCGCTATATAAATACTCGAATGAATGAATGAATGACTAATTGTAAACAACTCTAATTAATCTTTTATTTACATAAATTTACACGAAGAAGTTTTTTTACTTAACTAATCGCAACAGATTGTAATTGCTCTAATTAATTTTTTATTTTCTCAAATTTACCCGAAGGAGATTTTTTAAATAATAAATTAAAACCAATTGTAATTGTAAAACCAATTGTCTTCAACAGCAAACAATGGAACCAGCGAGAATGGCACATCCGCAAGAAATGGACGCAATGGATTGACTCCACTTGGACCAGTGGACGCGGATGACCTCTACGTTCGGAAACCTACTCGACTCGAATCACTTCCAGTTGGTTCTGGAAAGAACGGAAAGAAAAAGAACAATCGGTAGAACGGATCAACATCAGCCTGTAAATGGGCTACATAAATTGCGTGATGTATTACTGATATATGTACATGTAGCACGTTATTGATAATATTGTGTTGGTGATATGTTGCACTGTGTTGGCAAGATGTTGCACTATGTTGCCTTTAACTAGCATTTTTCATTGCATATTGTTGCCGGTATGTTGCACCACGTTGCCAGTGTGTTGCACAATGTTGCCAGTATGTTGCATTGTGTTGGCAATCAGTTGCTTATCGTTGCCTCTACCTTATAGCTTGCATTGCAACTCTTGCCCTTTTGTGGTCAGTATATTGCACTGTGTTGCCAGGGTGTTGCATCATGTTGTCCGTGGATAGTGTTGCATGTTGCATTGCTGGAGGTGGTGATGTGGCTCAAAAATTGACGCTGAAACAATGCAAAGTTAGGAGTGCATTACTGTTCAGCCTATCGTTTGTTGTGGTCTTTGAATTAGGATCAATATATATTTATCTAACATTATTTATAAGTAGGAAGTCGAAACAGTGGTGTATGTATATAACTATATATATAATTCTTAATTTTAGCTACTGTTAACTTGCAGACATTTTTCAAGATTTCAGCCAACTTAGCTGAACGCAAACTAAGATGAGACTGTCCAGCGCAGATAATAATGGCTTGAGATTTGTGCTCCCTCAAATGCCTGAGCTAGGAGAATGAAGTTGATAACACTTCATCATACCCATGAGGATGCTCTTTTTCTCCTATTAACACATATATGCACTGTGCACTGCATGGTTCAGTAAAAAGTAAGCCAAACAATTGTTCATATATAATTTTATCTCTAATGCCGATTGATTAATCATACTAAAATTTTCACAATATTTAGCAAATTGAACTAACAATATGATTCCAACAGTAGTTACTTGTTATTGAACCACAGTTTCATTTGCCTGCACTGATTTAATATTAGAGCCTAGTTTAATAAAACTTAACACAATTTCATTATCTACCCAAATACTCGGGAAGGGGAGTTCTAGAGGAAGGGATTAATCTTCTCGTCCTTCCAAAATATAAAATTTCTTCATTTTGTCTCCTCGTTTAGGTTTTAAATCTTTAGTTTTTTTGACGGTTGGTGAACTGTTTGGTGAGAATTTGTTGTTTTAACGCCAGATATTTTAAAGATTATGTATTACCGTTAATTGACTTGAAAAAAGTTTATCAGTGAATGCTTGCAGAAGAAGAGTTTCATACGATACAATACAACTGAAGTGCACATTGAAGTAACTAATTGTACTTATGACTGCGAGTTTTGTGATCTCTTTTATAGGACATTTTCTTTCATGTTTTCGTTGATATTAACTCGTTTATTGAAAACGTTAGATGTGAAATCCCATTCTGGTAAAGATTACGTGAAAAATTAAATTGTTAATAGTACTGTTCTGATAAGTAAAAGAATTTTAGTTTGCTATTTTCTGTTTAAAACTCATTCTTCTGATAATGAATAGATTTTTAATTTGTTGCTATTTTCTGTATACAAAACTCTTGCTATAAAGTATTTTTGCTCATCTTCGATTGGAAGTTTAAAATCATGCAGCCTGGGGCGAAAATTGTAAAGTTTTGTACATGATAACCTTTTATGATCTCTTGTATAGGAAATTTGTAATTTCTTGTTTTCTTTGATACGTTGGACCCTTGGGTTGTGAGCCATTTGTGGTATCGTGGTAGAGTGTTTGTGGTTTTGTGTTGATGTCTGGGGTTCATATCCCAACTTATTACTGATTATGATTACTCAGTGTGATGTACGTACACCGTGGTTCAAAAAAAACTAAGCCAAATTGTTTTCCATATATCTCTGATACCTGATGACATATCACGCTAAAATTTTCCAAATATTTAGAGAATTGGACCAAAAATATGACTCCAAAATTTCAAGAGATAAAGTTGAACGGATAAAAAGATATGTATCTTTCAACTTCATATGCGGAAATATCAGTTTACAAGCAATTTTCTGTTAGATTCAATGCGATGTAAGTCAAACTGTTTTCCTTAATAAATATCTCTAATGCCTGATGATTAATCAGTCTAAGATTTTCCAGATATGTAGATAATTGAACTAACAATATGATTCCAACAGTATGGTTTGATTATTTAATTAAATAAGATGCTCAAAATGTCCTCCTCCTGCTTGCACGCAAGCCTAGCTGGAAGCGCTGACGCTATTGCAATGGCAACAGCAACGTCGATTATCCTCTGGTCCAGGCCATCCCACACTTGCAACAAGCGTTGCTTCAGATCGCTTATATCATGGATTGTTGTCTGGTAGACTCGGTCTTGCATCACGTTCCACACTTTATAGTTGACAGGATTCAAATCTGGGCTGTTCGGAGGCCATAATGTGGGAGAAATGAAGTCTGGCGTCTCTTGTGAGCATTACGATGGTTTCCTTGGCTGGGGCACTGTCCTCTTGAAAACAAAGCAGCCTTCTGGGGCTAGGTTTCTGATTACAGGTAGATGTTGTGAAAGCAGAACGTCGCGATAATAGGCACCATTAATTTTTACTCCAGGATCAATGAAAACTAAATGAGAACGACCAAGCGTCGAAACCGCAACGGACACCATAACAGACTTGCTGAAAACTGATATTTCGGGTGATGAAGTTGAAATAACCATATCTTTCTATCCGTTCAAATTTATGACATGATATTTTGGAATCCTATTCTTGGTACAATTCCCTAAATATTGGGAAACTTTTAGCGTGATATCTTTTCAGGCGTTAGAGATGTAAGAAAAACAGTTTGGCCTACTTTTTTTATCGAATCTAGCAGAAAATTGCTTGTAAACTGAAATTTCGGCATATGAAGTTTAAAGATTCATATCTTTTTATCCGTTCAACTTTATCTCGTGAAATTTTGGAATCATATTCTTGGTCCAATTCTCTAAATATTTGGAAAATTTGTGCGTGATATGTCATCAGGTATTAGAGATATATGAAAAACAATTTGGCTTAGTTTTTTTTGAACCACAGTGTATGTAAGCATGCTTGTTTTTTATTCATTTTACCGGTAAGCATTTCTAATGTTATCAATTATGCCAACATCTATTTCAAATGTTATCAATATAAAAAAATTATTATTATTGTCGTTTTTATTATTAATACCGGATATTAATATAACTTTTTTGTTAGTATTACTAATAATATAATATTATTATTATTATTATTAGGGATATCTTACACTGGCTCCCTTCTCTTCAGCGGATTGCATACAGGGTTTGTGCATTGGTTAGGCGGTGCATTGAAGGACTAGCTCCACCATATCTTCGAGAACTCTGTTGTTCCACCTTGGGAGTTCAGCGTCGATCCACCCTTCGATCGGCGAACCAAGCTGAGCTTCTGGTTCCCTGCTGTCGGACTGCTATCCGACAGCATCGTTCATTCTCTGTTGCAAGTCCTACAGCTTGGAATGGTCTCCCTGTTACACTGTGCTTAATTCCCAGGGGTCACTCCGCTCTTTTCCTTAAGAGCCTAAAAACTGTTTTATTTAGTCGTGGTTGGGCCGGGAGCGCTTCCGAGTAGCCTACCTTGAAGAGGCTATATAAATTTCTGAAATAAATAAATAAATACTACCACTGCTATTATTACTACTATTGATATTATTATTGTATTATTATAACTTATATTATTGTTATTACTATTACCATTATAGTTATTATAATCTAGTCAAAATTCTAGTACTACGCACCTAATGTAATATTAACTTTTGAATTTGAGGTTAAAATATATCAAATTATAAGATACAAAATTAGCGAAGAAAGACGTTTGACAGCAATGCTCAGTCGTTCTCCGTTTTCGTTTGTTTGACACACTGTATGTTAAGATTAATTTCCATTAAAAATAACAATATTGTGATCACCTTATCGTCATTGTCTGCACAATGCTGGTGAATAAACTGGTGCCCTGCGCTTGGCACTTTAGAAGTTTGGTGATTGGAATCATGATTAACACTTCAAACGCCATGCACATAATCATTAGTAGAATTTATGCTAATCATTAGTAGAATATTCATCATCAGTTTTTCATGCCAGCCATTTGCTGACGATGGTTACGAATAAATTTGCGGTGGTGTAGGGTATGTTCGATGCCTTGAAGACAGAGAGTTGTGGGTTCGAATCCACCTCAAGCCGCCGCATAGGGACCTTGAAACTTAGATTCAGTGTCTGCGCTGCGATTCTGAGTAGAAACCATGAAGGGTTGCTGTAACAAGTGCACATACATTCATAGATACATTCATAGATACATACATACATACAAATATACATGCATACATACATACACGCATGCATAGTACATACATACATACATTCATTCATACATACATAAATCATACATACATACATGCATATATACATACATGCATAGTACATACATGCATTCATTCATACATACATACATAAATCATACATGCATACATACATACACACATAAATCATACATGCATACATACATACACACATAAATCATACATACATACATACATACATACATACACACATACACACATAAATCATACATACATACATACATACATACATACATACACTCATAAATCATACATACATACATACATACATACATGCATGCATACATGTGATTAAAGATCTCCATTGATGTCACTTGTCAAATCCATTGCTCCTTTTAGTGTTAGTCTAAATAAGGCTACGTATGTCATCGTCATGAATACATGTATATATATATATATATATATATATATATATATATATATATATATATATATATATATATATATATATATATATATATATATATGAATGTTATCAAGTTATTATTATTCCTACGTGTTTGTGTCTACATATGCAGATGTTGCGGTAATGTTAAAGAGCTTTCGAAAACACGGTTCCAGTCTAAACCGGTTTTGTTTACGTTATATTTGTGTTACTTTTTAAGATGCATGTTTGATCATTTATATTTATTCTCTTTTTTGTATGCTCCAAATTGGCAGAATATTTAGTTTAGTTTGATTCTGTTAAGTTTGGTTGTTTTCTTTTGTGTATGCATTTGAGGTTTTGGCAAGGCCGTAGCTTAGGGGTGTTTTTGGTGTTTGGACACCCTCCAAAATGAAATGATGTAAAAAATTCAAGCAGAAAATAGTCGAAAATCGTGGAAAATATTGGTTTTCGCATCGCCATGAACTTATCGCGAGCCAAAAAAGACAAGAAAAGCAGGCGATGACCAAAAAAGTCGTCAGAAAATTCAACGACTAAAAAAGATAGTCAACAAATTTCGCCCCCAAAAAAGTCAATTTTCTTGGGCCGCTGTACTAACCTCAAAATTCACGAAAGAGAAAACACACACCCCAATTAAATCCTGGATACGACTTTGGGGTTCAAAGTGGTCAACAGTACTCTGTTAGGGGTCATCTCTGCCTTAGAATGGTAGTGAATCCAAACCTTTACAGCAAAATGCAGCTCATGTGAATATGTGCTGTATTTAACCTAGAATGGCAGTTAAGAGGATCCATTTATATTGCTAGTTTAATTGTTGCAAAAATGCAGGATTCTGTAATCCCACGGGCCATAAAAATTGTATAGAGCAACCACAAGGACGGATCTACATGTACGGATTTAAGAGTCACCCTGAACGCATTCTGTTAGGGGTCATCAATTTAGTTAGTATGTAGGCAGAACATTTCTATTGTATCGTATCAAAATAATACAGTAACTTGTACTATGCTGCATAAAAATATACAATACAATTGTATTGAGCTGCATCATGCAAATTCATTTCAGGCAGTCATAATATGCACCAAGGATATTGTGTGGACGCTCTAGAAGTAGCTTTAATAATGGACCGGAGTTCATGTGATAAGCAAACTATTTGCTCTCTGGATTATGTGTATGCCGGATAAACAAACGTGATAAAAGTTAATTATTAAAATGAAAAAAATTAGTTGAGGCTGTTAATTTATGCACTGTATTTTATTTAAGGAATCTGTACAACACCTCTAGTAGGATGAACCGTTCAGAGTCGCTCTTAGTGCGTAGGGCCACAGAGGAAGAAATAGGTTTTGAGAAGAGAGAACAGAAGAGACAGACAGAATTATAGAGTGAAGAGGATAAAGCGCATTCCAAGGAGAAGGACGAATTGAGACAAGACTGAGTCAGTAGCAGTTCTAAAGGTTATTGGTTTTATACTCAAGGTTGTTAATCCTCAAGGCTTTGGGGATTAACAGCCCTTGTCTTTTTTCAGGACCCAAAATTGATTTTCATTCCAGATCAACCAAGGCCATAGCTAGGAGGTGTTTTGGGTGTTTGAACACCCCCAAAATGGAAAAATAATAGAATGCATTTACGAGCACATGATGCCAAAAACCATGAAACAAAACCACGAAAACACCCCTGAAATGGAAAAATGTAAAAAAACAGAATGCCTGATGAGTAAAAAGGGAAATTGGTGTGACAATTTTGGAAGATTTCGGCTGGATGACTAAAAAAAAGCATAGTTGTAAAAAACGTTTTTTTCGTTTTTTATTCTCTCCCAAAAAACGTCGTTTTTTTCGTTTTTTATTTTTCCCATCGTTTTTTATCGTTTTTTTCGATTTTTATGTAACTTTATTTAATTATTTGCTGTCTAATATTGTTTTCCTTAATTTAATTTTTGTCTGATATTCCATACGTTTTCACCGTACTCTCAAGGATGCAGTTATAACTATAGGGTCTTTATGTAATTGTTTAAGTCATAATTTTGAGAAATACATGTAGTAGGTCCCTACAAGAAATGAAATTTCTAAGAGTTATTTTGATATAAAATTCTTGGGCATAATTATTAATATTTATAAGTAGCAATTTTAAGCACAAAATAATGTACAATAATCTATATAATTTAGTAAACATCTGTGGTTTTTGCTTCTGGTTAGATTTTAATTGTGTTATGTCGATCAGCATCAACTTATAATGTGGACTTATGTCTACAATTTAAATTTGAAAAGATTTCAATACCTTTAATTTGTCCGAATTTCTTATTAAACGAAAGTTATACGAAAAAATAACTGTGGTAGATTAATGTTACTTATAGGCCTACCAATTATTTTGGCCTAATAATAAAGTTGTTTTATTTGCAGTTTCTTAATAAAATTGCGTAAGCAATTAAGGTTTGTAAGCTGAAAATGAAATTTCAGATGTAACAAAGGCAAATTATTTTCCGTTTTCGTTTTTTATCGTTTTTTTGTCGTTTTTTATTATTTCGAAAAAAACGACGTTTTTACCGTTTTTTTTATTTTCTTTTCATCGTTTTTTACATCTATGAAAAAAAGTCATCAGTTTTTTAGGAAGGGAAATTGGTGAAACGCCCCCGAAATCAAATCCTGGCTACGGCCTTTTTTAGGAAGGGAAATTGGTGAAACACCCCCGAAATCAAATCCTGGCTACGGCAATTGAGATCAACCTATGACCCCCTGTGATTTTTCTACAAACCATAGACTGGTAATAGTTTACTAGTTGTCAACATATATATATTTATTGTAGTTCTTTACATCTCTGCCTTAGCATGATAGTGAATCCAAAATGCAACTCATTCAGTCACAAAAATCGTGTCCATAATATCAGTCTTCATCAACTTAAACGAACCGTAACCCAAAAAAACACTCTCTGGCTTAAAAACGTCGTATGTGCTTTCACAGCATCTGTAACATTCACTTAAAACACGAGTCCATGCAAAACTTTGATCGAAATAAAAGCGCTAAAACAATCACTTCACTACAAACCTTAGATGAGTAAGCTTACAGCAAAAATACATGCAATCTATTATTTTTAGCATAGGGTAGTCTACTTTTTTAATTGATTATATTATCTACTGTTAGAATAATTGAGATGATATCTACTTCAGAATCGAGAAAGTCTTTCTCATTTAGATTCAAGATAACCTACAGCAATGCAATATACAAGCAATCTATTTTATAATATAGAGCAATCTTATAAGGACTTAATTATATTAATTTTATGATGAGGCATATTTTCTTAGAAACCAAAGCATTCTGAATTTTAGAATTATAGAATCGGTTCAATGTAGGATCTCTACCAGTTCCGGATTCACCGTCAAGCTAAAAAAACTAAAACTGATGATCCCTGCATATTTGGTTATTTCGAAGATATTATATAAAATTACCTTTAAGTAGTAGCGCTTCCAGGGCATATACTTACTCAATCAAAAAGAAATGCGATTGCAAAACCAATGTGTAATCAGTAAATGCATTTTATAAGAAAATTATAATATTAATTTTACATTTTTTCAAAAGCCTTGCTATTATTAATTATTTAAAATGTTTTCAGGTTATGCATGACCTGGGGTTAAATCTTTGTACAATGGTCCTCAAAGATTTCATATAGTTTAGGACCTCGGCATGTCTAAGTCCGGCAGAGGGTGTAGTGGATAGTAGTAAAAGAAACCAGTGGCGTCTACCAATGGTGGGGCTTGGGAACCGGGACCGATCTCCTCGCAGGGCTTTTTTTTAGCATGCAGTCCTACATAAAATATACTGTTTTAAAATGGATTTATGCAGTGTAGAATCACTTCTGTGCAGTTAAAAATAGTTTTAAAAAACCACGTGACCCCTGGTGGTGTTTCGGTCCTTGTCCTCCCGTCGGAAGTGACTTACCATGGAGGATGGAAAGGGAAAGTGAAGAAGGGCTGTGCGGTTCGAAAAATACCTTTAAAAATGTCCTGCGCCATAGTAGGCCTCCTTAAAGAAATGGGGGCTATGGTTCGAAAAATCCCTTTTAAAATGTCCTGCGCCATAGTAGGCCTCCTTAAAGAAATGGGGGCTATGGTTCGAAAAATCCCTTTAAAAATGTCCTGCGCCATAGTAGGCCTCCTTAAAGAAATGGGGGCTATGGTTCGAAAAATCCCTTTTAAAATGTCCTGCGCCATAGTAGGCCTCCTTAAAGAAATGGGGGCTATGGTTCGAAAAATCCCTTTAAAAATGTCCTGCGCCATAGTAGGCCTCCTTAAAGAAATGGGGGCTATGGTTCGAAAAATCCCTTTTAAAATGTCCTGCGCCATAGTAGGCCTCCTTAAAGAAATGGGGGCTATGGTTCGAAAAATCCCTTTTAAAATGTCCTGCGCCATAGTAGGCCTCCTTAAAGAAATGGGGGCTATGGTTCGAAAAATCCCTTTAAAAATGTCCTGCGCCATAGTAGGCCTCCTTAAAGAAATGGGGGCTATGGTTCGAAAAATCCCTTTTAAAATGTCCTGCGCCATAGTAGGCCTCCTTAAAGAAATGGGGGCTATGGTTCGAAAAATCCCTTTAAAAATGTCCTGCGCCATAGTAGGCCTCCTTAAAGAAATGGGGGCTATGGTTCGAAAAATCCCTTTTAAAATGTCCTGCGCCATAGTAGGCCTCCTTAAAGAAATGGGGGCTATGGTTCGAAAAATCCCTTTTAAAATGTCCTGCGCCATAGTAGGCCTCCTTAAAGAAATGGGGGCTATGGTTCGAAAAATCCCTTTAAAAATGTCCTGCGCCATAGTAGGCCTCCTTAAAGAAATGGGGGCTATGGTTCGAAAAATCCCTTTTAAAATGTCCTGCGCCATAGTAGGCCTCCTTAAAGAAATGGGGGCTATGGTTCGAAAAATCCCTTTTAAAATGTCCTGCGCCATAGTAGGCCTCCTTAAAGAAATGGGGGCTATGGTTCGAAAAATCCCTTTAAAAATGTCCTGCGCCATAGTAGGCCTCCTTAAAGAAATGGGGGCTATGGTTCGAAAAATCCCTTTTAAAATGTCCTGCGCCATAGTAGGCCTCCTTAAAGAAATGGGGGCTATGGTTCGAAAAATCCCTTTAAAAATGTCCTGCGCCATAGTAGGCCTCCTTAAAGAAATGGGGGCTATGGTTCGAAAAATCCCTTTTAAAATGTCCTGCGCCATAGTAGGCCTCCTTAAAGAAATGGGGGCTATGGTTCGAAAAATCCCTTTTAAAATGTCCTGCGCCATAGTAGGCCTCCTTAAAGAAATGGGGGCTATGGTTCGAAAAATCCCTTTAAAAATGTCCTGCGCCATAGTAGGCCTCCTTAAAGAAATGGGGGCTATGGTTCGAAAAATCCCTTTTAAAATGTCCTGCGCCATAGTAGGCCTCCTTAAAGAAATGGGGGCTATGGTTCGAAAAATCCCTTTAAAAATGTCCTGCGCCATAGTAGGCCTCCTTAAAGAAATGGGGGCTATGGTTCGAAAAATCCCTTTTAAAATGTCCTGCGCCATAGTAGGCCTCCTTAAAGAAATGGGGGCTATGGTTCGAAAAATCCCTTTAAAAATGTCCTGCGCCATAGTAGGCCTCCTTAAAGAAATGGGGGCTATGGTTCGAAAAATCCCTTTTAAAATGTCCTGCGCCATAGTAGGCCTCCTTAAAGAAATGGGGGCTATGGTTCGAAAAATCCCTTTAAAAATGTCCTGCGCCATAGTAGGCCTCCTTAAAGAAATGGGGGCTATTGTTCGAAAAATCCCTTTTAAAATGTCCTGCGCCATAGTTCTTAAAAAGTGGGGGCTATGCATGGATATAAACGAGGGTTTGTTGATTCCCGATAATATAGGGCGGCCACAGAGGGGATGGGCGGTTTGTTCTCCCGATTCATTTTTGGGGGATGGGGAGCGGATAGACGCCACTCTATGGATCCATAATAGAATCAGTTCAAGTTAGAAGAACAATGAGGACAATCTAGATGTCAGTCTCCGTGCTGTGATGTAACCGTCCTCTCTCCTCCTCTTCATCATCATCCTCATCATCATCATCGTCGTCATCATCTTCATCATCACTATCTTCGACCTTCGCAATGTTCACCCTTCCCTTCACCAGGGGCTCGCCCACCGACTTCATGACGACCCCGGATTTGACAACAGTCTTCGTGACAACCGTTCGCGTCACAACTCCGCCAGGAACCTTCGTAACACTCGTCTTCGTGGACTGATTCGTGCTCGATTTCTTCCCCGAGATGTCGTCCTTTGCCCCGACGGGAACATGGTGCTCGTCGAAGTCCCCGTCCTCGTCCCACTCCTCCTCGTCGTCGCTGTCGGACGGGGTATCGCTCGGGGGTCCGGTGGACGGAAGAGGGGGCGGCGGACCGTTGGGCGACATGGGTGATTGGACGGGGGCTGGAACGGCCCGGGATGGAATCGACTTGGAGTTGCTGTTGGGAGTGGTGGTACCTCCTCGATCCGGTTTCACGTTGTTTGGTCTGGCTGGCGTGGACGATGATTTAGGTACGGGGTCCTTGGTGGTGAGTACCGGAAACGAGCGGTTCTCGAGTCTGGCCGATGGGAGGATGACCGGAAAGGAGGACTTCGGGGGTGGAGGCTGTTGCTGTGGTAACGGTTTTACCTCCTCTTCCTCCTCAGATTCCTCCTCCTCCTCCGATTCCTCCTCCTCGGATTCCTCCTCGGAAGACTGAGGCGCGTTCGGCTTGGCTGCCGGTGGCGGAGGCTGGACGACGGGTGGCCGTGACGGGGTCTTACTACCCGCGGATACCGGCGGCGGCGCTTGAGGCTGCGGCGGCTGCTTGGGGAGCTGGGTGGACACGACCCGTGGTGGTTCATCCTCCGACTCCTCCTCTTCCGATTCTTCTTCCTCTTCCGAGTCCTCCTCCTCTGATGATTCCGGTTTCTTGGTAGGCGGAGGCAGTTGCTTCGGCGGCTGTTGCTGTTGTTGTTTTGCAACAGTTGGCAACGGTTGCTTCTGCAGTTGTTGAGGCTTTATCTGCGGTTGTTGCTGCTGTTGCTGGGGTTTGTTTGCAACCGCAGTCTCTTCTTCCTCATCTTCCTCCTCCTCAGATTCATCCTCTTCGCTGGAAGATCTTTCCGGAGGAATCGGTTTTCGCACTTGCGGCTCCTCTTTCTTATGTTGTTGTTGCTGTTGTGGTTGTTTCTGCGGTTGTATCTGTTGCTTGAATGGTTGCTTCAGTGGTTGCTTCACAACCTCCTCCTCTTCGCTTGACGACTCCGCCGGTGGTGGCGGCAGCTTTGGCTGTTGCACCGGTTGCTTAAGAGGCGGTTGCTGTTGTTGCTTCAGTTGCACTTCCACCAGCTTCGGTTGTTTCTTTTGCTTTACCGGCGGTGGTGCAACCTTCACCTCCTCTTCTTCATCGTCCTCCTCCTCCTCTTCGCTGGAAGAGTGAGCGGCAGGAGGAACAGGCGGAGGCGGTTGTCTCGGCTGATTCTTCGGTTGCTTCGGCTGCGGTTGCTTCTGTTGTTGCAGCTTCTGTTGCATAACCGGCACCTGCTGATTTAGACCTATATCCTCCTCATCATCCTCCTCATCATCATCATCTTCCTCCTCCTCCTCACTGGACTCGGCTGGCGACGGAGGCCGCGGTTGCTTCTGGCGTTGTCTGTTCACGTCGTTGTCCTGAACAACCATAACTTCCGGTGCGCCTCGGAAACCACGTGACCCCGGCGGCGGTGGCGCCGCCTGGTGGTGGTTCGGTTCGTCGAGCGCCGTCTGCCGTCGATGATTCGACTGCTTTGACGTTGCCATGGGATTGGTTGCCATGGAGATGTTAGGCTGCTGGACGCGCGGCATCTTGCCCTGCTGTCTGACGCTCTCCTCGCGCTCCCTGTCGGCCAAGTGACGAGCCTCGTCTATCATTGTTCGCATCAGCGAATCGAAATCTGAAACATTTCAAGATGTTTGCATGTGCTAATGATGCAATTAAAGTATCCATGTCGTGTGTGTGTGTGTGTGTGTGTGTGTGTGTGTGTGTAGGTGTGTGTATGTGTGTGCAAAAGTGCGTGTGTGTGTGTGTGTGTGTGTGTGCAGTGTTTAATCTAGGCATCTTCGGGAGGAGAAGATACCCCTAGGAATTACATTCTCACCTCACCCCCCGAGAAAATTAAGAGCTGTTTTTCTTACATGCATATTTCAATACACGAACGGTTTTACAATCACACAATGAACGTGCTGTGAACAAATAAACTATTTAGTCTAATAGAACGAAGAAATAATATTATACTCTAAGCAATCACATATCAAAGAACAGAATCTACTACCAGGATTTGAATACACATGGGCGGAGTTTATCAGGGGCTGGGGGGAGCTAAGTCCCCACAAAAAGACCCACATTAATTTTTTTAACTGTGTAAATGGTATCTTTTCCCGGGCTCAGCCCCCCCCCAAGAAGGCTTTAGCCCATCCAAGAACGGAAACCAAACTCCGCCATATTATACATAGTCGAAAGGTTAACCCAAAGACTTTAAAAAGATAATCAGAAAATTTTTCGGGCAGGGGTGTTGCCGCTGTCCCCCCGAACGGCCATTTGTGAATTCCCTTAAATTCCTCATTTAGCCCAAGTTGGGTCGGGAGCGCTCCCTAGTAGTAACTCTGAAGGGGCGTTATACATATCCTTGTGTGTGCGAGCGTGCGTGTGCACATTCAGTGTTTAATCCGGAAGAATGAATGAATGAGCTTGTTACTATTTAACGACACTGCCATTTTAAAGATGATTAGTTAGTGTCGCCCTCCTCCTTTATCCAGGCTTGGGACTAGCACTGGCAGAGTGCAACCAGTGGCGGAGTTAATGAATCAATGACTCGAGGCTTGTGACTGTAGGATATCAATGAACGCACTAAAGCGCGCGGACGTGTAGCGGCGGCTCTCTTACCTCGATCTGGGCGCTGGTACGTGTCGGCCATTGCATAGCTGAAGCTGTTGCGATCCGAGAAGTTATCGAGTAGATTGGCGTTCAGTAATGTCTCGACCATCGCTCGATCATCGTTTTCAACAGCTTTTATCAACGCTGATCTACCGTCCGTCATCAGCTTGTCAATCTTCGCCTCTTTCTGTTAAATAAAAGAGAATTTATTCTGAATACCACAGAGAGTAATCGTGCCGTCTGCTGTTGATGACGATTCTGAAAAGGCGCACAACATTATAGGCCTAATTAAATGATTTTCCTGGGATACCTACAACACGGTAAACACCATTGTTATTAAGGGATAGGTAGCAATTAATAAGTCATAGTCCCAACCCATTTTTAAGAATTAAATACCTATTTAATAAGGCTATTATAGCACCATAATTTTATGAGGTAAGCTCAGTGAACAATGCAATCCAACAATATGCATGATTTTTTGACAGGCTACATATCAATTGGTGGGGCGCGGTGGTGTAGTGGGTATGTTCGTCGCCTTGCAGCCGATGGGTTGCAGGTTCGAATCCACCTCAAGCCGTAGCCTAAGTAGGAACCCTGAGCAAGTCCCTCACTCGCAATTGCTCAGTGCTTCGGCGTGAAACTCAGATTCAGTGTCGGCGTTGTTGTCGGGAGCGCCTATGAGTAATGAGCTTGAAGGGGCGCTATAACAAGTGCACAAAAAACAATACAAAACAATGTAATATATACAACAATTATGAAAGATTCTGAAAAGCTGCAGCCTGCAGGACATAATAACACCCTGATTTTAGACTATGAGATTCATTAACCATACGTTAAATCATAAGCTCACTATTTTACATAATACTTAACTTAATACTTAGCTCCATAATCGTGTGATGTAGACTATGCCACAATATAAAACCATAATCTTGTTGGATGCCTTACCGACAGCAGAAACTCGACGACAGGTCTGTGGCGGAACATAGCAGCGATGACGACCGGCGTGGCGTCTTGGTAAGCTGGACTCTTCGTTTCTACACTGGCTCCCTGCGTCACAAGGAACTGAACCATCTTTAGGTTTCCCATACGACATGCTTCCGCAATCGGGCAACTTCCGCCGGGACCAACGCGGTTAACATCAGCACCTGAGACAATCGAGTATAGGCCTATTGTTATTGCTATCAAGTCTATTGATATTGCTAATAGACTTAACGTTATCGCTATCAGGCTTAACGTTATCGCTATTAGGCCTATCGTTATTGCTATTAGGCCTATCGTTATTGCTATTGGGCCTAATGTCATTGCTACTAGGCCTATTGTTATTACGCAGCTGAAATATATACCCATCTGGGGTTATAGCCTTAGCTCCGCTTCTTACCATAGACTTTTGTAAGCAACATTATTTGGCATCACTTAGAGACTTAGAATTAATTTATCTTGGTTAAATAAAAGTAAATCAATCAAAGCAAACCTTGTTTCTGTAGCATCTTCATGATATCAAGAACCTCCACTTCGCTCATCTGCGCCGCGACGGTCAACGGCGTCAACCCATCGCTCTTCAGGTTGTCCGGCTCACCCGCCGCCGTTCCCCTTCTCCTCGTTATGTTGAACTGCGAAAACGGTTGGTTCACATCAAGATCCGTATCGTACGTCAACAACTCCTTCACCTGCTTCTTATCGCTCTGAGCCATCGCCTCGTAGAGATCGGTCAACGCGAACATCTTCACGAGGTGACTCGCGTCTCCACCGGCCGCGACCAGCACCGCCGTCGACTCCACGTCCCCGAGCAGGATGGCCATGTCCAAGGCGGTCATTCCGAACGTCTTCTCCATCTTGTCGATCTCGCAGCCGGAATCGATGATCATGCGAAGGATCTTGGAGCAGCTGTCCGAGATGAGGTTAATTTCGCGATCCACTTCGGGGGGGACGTTGTAGCGACCGCCGTCGTTATCGAGCGGCACGAGCGGGCGCGACGTCGGGCTCTTCCCGTCGCGCTGCTGCTTCGCCTGCTTGCTCCTCTTACCGCCGCACGACAGGAAATTATCAACAAAGCCCGGTTTCTTCTTCTCCTTCTCCCCCTGGATATTATCCTGTCGATGCCTCCAAACCGCTTCCACCCGTCGCTTCATCGCCTCGTTATCATCATCATTTATGTTCTCGCGCTCGTCCAACTTACTCCCTATGTTCATCATGAACTGTCCCACCTTCTCCAGCTCCCGCTCTTTGTCGCCACCCCGCAGAGTGTCGCTGTGCAGCCGCGCCCACTCCTTCAGCGCCACGTCGATGTTGCGGCGGTTAAGACCATACGGTCCCGTCTGACCGGACGTGAGCTTCTTGATCTGTGATCTCTTCCCGACGACCGTCAGGTGGAGCGCAGAGTGACCGAAGTCGTTGACGGCGTTGGCGTCGGCCCCGGCGTCAAGGATCATCTTGGCGAGGACGTCGTTGCCGTAACCGGCGACCAAGAGCAGGGCGCTCATGCCCAACATGTTCTTTTGGTTGACGTCGACGCCGGCTTTCAGCAGTTGACAGATGACGTCGATCGTTCTTGCCCCTGAAAAACAGATCAGGCCAATATTTATTTATTTCTCCATTTCTATATATTTCAAGCTCACTACTCAGAGGTGTTCCCGGCTACAGTGCGGACACTGCATCGGAGTTTCACGCCGAAGCGCCCAAGCAATTGCGAGTGAAGGACTTGCCCAAGGTCCCTACGCGGCGACTTGAGGTGGATTCGAACCTCGAATTTTCCGGCTTCAAGGCAACGGCGCCACCACTATACCACTGTGCCTCACTCAAAATATGTGCTAATGGTAAGTTCACTGCAACTGTATTTGATGCAATACGATACAATGCAAGTGCATTTGATGTAACAGAACAGTGCTTGATACAATTCAATGGAGTTGAATTTGATACACAACAATACAATTGCATTTGATGCAATGCAATACAATTGTAATTGATGCAATGCAAGACAATACAAGCTAAGCAACGGTCAGTGAAGGACTTTAAATTTTCAGATTACAAAAGACCTGATTACAAAATGTCACAAAAACAAAAGATATTAGACTACAATAGATAGGCTAACAAAAGACTTGATTACAAAAAGGTCGCAAAAACAAAAGATTATACTACAATAGAATACAAAAGACTTGATCACAAAAAGGTCGCAATAGCAAAAGATTAGACGACAATAGATAACAAAAGACTTGATCACAAAAAGGTCGCAATAACAAAAGTTTACACTACAATTATAGATGATAAAAGACCGGCACTGACCTCCGAATGCATATCCCAGTGCCGTGCTCCCCTGTAGGTCAACTGCGCGGACGTCGGCTCCTTTCTTCAGCAGGATCCTTACAACCTCCGAGTGACCGTGAAACGATGATGTCATTAGAGCAGTCGTCTTCAGCGATGCAAATGTGTCGTTTACATTCGCTCTGTAGGTCAGCAGGATCTGCTCACATAGAACACATCTAGAGTATTTACAATCAATAAATCGCATAAATTTATATTGCGCCCATGGGCGGAGTTTATCAGGGTCGTCAATTTAGTTGACGACTAAAAAGTCATCAACTTTTTCCGGCCAAAACGAAAACAAATTTCGGCGCCGCGCCTTCTGCACCAAGTTTTCAGTCCCCCCCCCAAAAAACGGAAACCAAACTCCACCCATGATTGCGCCACTTCAAGAAATCTCTACTCGGGAGCGCTCGAAAACCCAGACCTGGTAACAAAAATGGAATGGCCCCGAGTCATGAGAGAACCAGCGTGAGCAACGGAGTAGCGTGTGAGTAACCAGTCAGCCAAGTGGCCAGCTAATCAAACCGTCAGCCGAGCAATGAAACAGTTTGGCAAGCAATCACAAAGTCAGGTAATAAAACAATTACACTCATCCAATCAATCAACAAACCAGTCAATCAATCAACCAACCAGTCAATCAAAAATCTAGCCAGTCAATCAAACATCTAGGCCAGTCAATCAAAAAGCCAGCTACACAACAACAAAAAGTGCAGTGCCCCAGAGGAACTTATATTTCAGAAGAGATACCCAATAAGACAATACGATACACTACTACCGTGCAATACTATGCCATACAATACAACGCAATGCCATACTCCTCTATGCAATACTATATAATGCCATACAATACAATGCCTGTTCACTACAATGCAATACAATGGTATGTAATGTAATGCTATAGCAGCTATACACTAATTTGCAATACTATATTATACAACGCCATATTCCAATATACAACACTGTATCATGCACTACAATGCTATGCACTACAATGTCATAACACACTACTCAAATACAATACTATACGCTACAATTTCATATTATACCATTCAAATACAGTACTAACACTACAATTTCATATTATACCATTCAAATACAATACTATACACTACAATTTCATATTATACCATTCAAATACAATACTAACACTACAATTGCATATTATACCATGCAAATACAATACTAACACTACAATTTCATATTATACCATTCAAATACAATACTATACACTACAATTTCATATTATACCATTCAAATACAATGCTATACACTACAATTTCATATTATACTATTCAAATACAATACTATACACTACAATTTCATATTATACCATTCAAATACATTACTAACACTATACAGTTTCATATTATACCATTCAAATACAATACTAACACTACAATTTCATATTATACCATTCAAATACATTACTAACACTATACAGTTTCATATTATACCATTCAAATACAATACTATACACTACAATTTCATATTATACCATTCAAATACATTACTAACACTATACAGTTTCATATTATACCATTCAAATACAATACTAACACTACAATTTCATATTATACCATTCAAATACAATACTATACACTACATACAATTTCATATTATACCATTCAAATACAATGCTATACACTACTATGTCATAATGCAGAATATAACACTATGCAACAGATCATTCGAGACTTAACACAGCCAGTCACGCGCTCACCTTAACCGCCTCGATCTTGTTCAATGCGGATGCGAGTGCGAGGGGCGTCATGCCTTCATGCTGTGGGTTAATGTCAGCCGAAAACTTCTTGTTTGCATCGACCCCAGCCTCGAGAGCCTGCCTCAGCTGCAAAAAGAAATTCATCAGCTATCAAAAACGATGGAATCCAATTAATTTGGGAGCGGTGGTGTAGTGGGTATGTTCGTTGCCTTGCAGTCGGAGGGTTATAGATTCGAATCGACCTCAAGTCGCCGTGTAGGAACCTTGGGCAAGTCCTTCACTCGCAATCGCTCAGCGTTTCAGCGTGAAACTCTGATGCAGTGTCCGCGCTGCATTCGGGAGCGCCTCTGAGTAGCGTACTTAGTAGAGTAGGGTCGCTATAACAAGTGCACATACAAACATGATGGGGACGACGTTGATGATGATGATGAAAAAATTGCTCAGCGCTTCGGCATGAAACTCCGGTGCAGTGTCCGCTCTGCAGTCGGGAGCGCCTCTGAGTAGAGTGCTTGAAGAGGGGCTATAACAAGTGCATATGCAAACTCAACCCACTTAAAAAATTTATAAAATTCTTCGTGTATAATATAGGCCTATTGCTATCTCTGCACATCCCATACACAACGTCCCAATGACACGAACTGCAAACAAACCAGTGATTCATACAAATATGCATCCATCCTATTCTCATAGTGCCAATCGCAGATTCACAATTCATTCCAATAATTACGAATAATGTCCTTAGGAACCGGTGAGGTGCATTTTATTAATCACTCCTTTAAGTCAATGCTAAAATCGCTGTCGACAGCCAAGCGCGTTAATCATCACACTATTATGTGTACAGCTTCATCACGCACGAGTGTTTGGCGGTGCTTTAAAAGTCACCAGGAAACCGGACAGCGTTTGATTTAGAAGCAAGGCCTTGGAATCTTGTCGCATTGTCTAGTTCTCGATGGACAATTCCGCAGAATGTTCGCTGCATGCCAAGCAAACATCTAGCTGCTCTTCATGAAGAGCTTGCTGTTAAGTGTCCAGCCCCACTGTACTCACGAGTTTTTGGAAGCGCTCTAAAAATCACGCACAGACACCGATCAGAGTTTGAGTTGAAAATGCATAATGTGCGAGTATACTCGGAAATAGGAAGAAAAGTATATAGGAGCAGATCTAGAAAGGATGGAAGCACGCATGGAGGAGATTAAAGTGCATTCCAGAGGACAGACCTAGGCCCTAAAGGTGGAAAAACATCTAATTTGGTCCAAAGTGGTCCTTGATCGAGTGACAAGGTAATCATTCCGGGTTCGAAGAGCGGAGAGAAGTTGCAGACTATAAGAAGATCGAATGAGATCTCGGACGAGATATTTCTGAGCAAAACCCAATTTGGCCCAGGGGCGGATCCAAGGGGGGGGCAATCCGGCCATGGCCCTCATTTAGAAATTTCTTTATTTTTCACCAGCTATTCTGGCTCGGAAAGTTGATGTGCCCCCCCTGAGCACTTTCGTAGGCCTCCTCCACGCGGTGCGTGTAGGGGCTTAAGAACAGTGTACGACTAAAATAAAAAAATGTACGATTAAAATAAAAAATAAATAAAAAGGTCATGGACTATTTTTGGCGGATACCATGGTAACTTTTTCTTGGGAATTCGACAAATGACTAAAAAAGTCATCAGATTTTTTGGTGGCCAAGACGAAATTTTTTCCTTGTCCCAAGACCAAAATGTACGCCCCCTTCGAGAAGGGGGTTGGGGGGGTTAGAGAGAGCATGCTTACCAGATCGAGGTCGTCATTGATGATGCCCTGGTGGACCTCTGATAGATCATCCGTTTCATAGAACTCTTCGTCTCCCTCCGAATCTACAATGCAATGGCAAAGTGCCAACGGCTACAGACCACTCACGCATTAACCCTTACATGTATGTATATAATTATGTATAAATGCATGCAAATATGTATGCACGAATGTATATAATTTATATATATATATTTAATAAATATATATATATATTTAATAAATATATATAAATATTACTTATATAAATTTATATAATTTATATATATGCATGAACAGCCATGTATGTGAGGGTATTTTTATCTGCATCTGCATAAACTATACTGCAACTGAGGCAGAACACTTCTTGTGCGCCGCCTACACTGCTGCAACTCACTTCGGGTATACGATACAATGTGAAACACGTGCTGAAGTTTGCCATTCGCAACCCTTTATGTTGTTTAGCTCCTAGACTTTTATTCACTCCAGGGACTATAATTACTATGTTTAATAAATTAAACATACAGGCACACCAATTTTTTATGGACACAGATGGGTGAATAAAAGGACAAACCGTGTGTGTGTGTGTGTCTTTGTGTGCATATGTAGGTAGACCTACTTGAACACGTAGTATTGAGGTGTTAAACGTGTAGGTGCGTGTAGCGACTGTAGGCCTAGGTATGAATAAGGGCACTTAATTAGTAATTGCTGCATATATATTATACAAGGGTCCCTTAACAGCTGGAGAGACCTCAACATAATTAACTCTTCTGGCAGCCATGAAATTTTACTCACTCACACAACTCATCTGCATAATATACCTGTCGTTTAATTTGAATACCGCCTCGTTCACACCTGAGTCATATCTCCATATATATATCTATATATATAAATATATATATATATAAATCGTATGGTGGCGCTTCGGCGTGTCAACACCGGTTCAGTACCTCCATCATGCAGAGTCGTGCTTTTTCTGTGGTTGGCCCAGTGGTATGGAATGCCCTCCCACTTGAGCTGCGCCTGTTCCTTAGATCCCTCTCTGTCACATTCTATAAGCACTTAAAAACTGTTCTGCTTGTCCGTACTGGAGTTGGGAGCGCCTCTGAGAAGTTTCCTTGAAGAGGCTCTATATAAATACTCGAATGAATGAATGAATGAATAAATGAAAGTTTGAGGCAGACATATATATATGTATGTATGCATACATATATACAAACATACGCACATACATACATACGTATTACGTACACATATAGACACATACACACATAAATGCCTACATACATAAACACATACATACCTACATAGATACATACATACATGCATGCATACATACATATATACATACGCACATGCATACATACATACACATACACGGTACCGCCTACAGCATTCTGTGGCATCTATCAAGCGGTCCCATTGAATTCGACTGTATGTCTAATCAATGGTGTTTTAATTGCAAACAATCATAAACCGTAATTTTTAACATCAAACGCAGCTGTTGTGTGTTTCAGTTATGCCGTAGGGGAAGGGAGTCAATTGTACACCATGGTCTGTGATAGACAGGCGCAGCATGAGGTACAGCACCTACATGTACCTACAGAGATGTAGCGGGCAAAGCAGCAGGAAATAAGACAGCTGGGCCCTCTGTCGACAGACTGAGGCAGATGCATACAAAGTGCTATGCACCTTTTAACCGCATGGGTAGCTGAAATGAGGCACTACGTACGTTAAGCGCATTCTTGAGATTTCTGTTAAGGTGCTATATAAATGGCCACATACATACATACATACATACATACATACATACATACATACATACATACATACATACATGCACATACATACACATACACACATACATACATAGATACATACATAGATACATACATAGATACATACATAGATACATACATAGATACATACATAGATACATACATAGATACATACATACATACATACATACATACATACATACATACATACATACATACATACATACATACATACATACATTATATACATACATACATACATACATACATACATACATACATACATACATACATACATACATACATGCATACATGTACATACATGGCACCAGCGTAATTTGAAAGCCAGACATCCAATGGGCGCCCAACAGTAGTGTCTGATAATGGTCTGTATTGGCTCTGGCCATTAAATGTACTGACATCCGTTAAAATTGTACTAAGATAGCAGATGGTTTGTGTTTGTAGAGGCGCCCTTGTAACGGCATGTGCTGTGTTACGGCGCCATAGAAATTGTCGTCATTATTATTATTATTATTATTATTATTATTATTATTATTATTATTATTATTATTATTATTATTATTATTATGGTTGATTGGTAAACGCTTGCACAAAGATCATAATTATTCTAAGAGGGTGGGTTCGATGACCTCTAGCTCCATAAAGCCATGGGGCGACTGTAAAATAAACTGCAGGACATAATTATGTGCGCCTTGCATGTTGCCATACTGTTAAACACGATTCCTGTTCAATTTCTTATCATCTGTTTATACGCTGTGATGAAATCGTACTACATGTCTGTCAATTTTAATTACTAAATGACTATCATCGTCGTCGTTAACATCATCACATCACAGTCATCATCGTTACCACTACCACCATCGTCACCACCATCGTCACCACCATCACCACCATCACCATCATCACCACCACCACCACCACCACCACCACCACCATCATCATCATCATCATCATCATCATCATCATCATCACCATCATCATCATCATCATCATCATCACCACCACCACCATCATCACCACCACCACCATCATCACCACCACCACCACCATAAGTTTGGCCACACCCAGAGGTGCTTCAACCATACACTACTTCCAACCGTGTGTATAACTAGCCTAATATTTCCAAAGGGTCAACGGTCTTGTTTACGCCGTGACAGGGAACTAGACCAAAAGCATCACGTGATCACATCCGAAAGATCAACAACAGACTACTATAACAATGCTGATCACTCGAGCGCAAAAACAACAGGTAAGCAACAAAGGTACATGCAGATGGTGATGACTCACGACGATTGAAAGATGCTATTGCTGTGGCTGGCCTACTTTCCGACCAATCAACCCTCAGCCCAACCACCTGTCTAATGTCTATCTATACGACCATCGATTGCTTGCTCAAGAATATTCCGCTGCCCTATTATAAGCAGCGATTTAATAATTAGACAGATGTTTGTAATCAAAGGGTACGTGGGTATACAGTGTGTACCCGCCTCACATAATTATATCTGTGTGCAAGGGCGGATACAGAAATTTTCGATGGGGGGGCCAAAATTTTGAGTCTTGGTCCAAAAATTTTTGTCTTCCATCCGCCGAAAAACTGATGACTTTTTTTAAAGTGATCAGCCTCGATTTTCCCAAAAAAAAGATACCTTTTTCTATCCCCTGAAAAAACTGATGACCTTTTTTTTAGTCGTCAGTCTTGAATTTCCCAAAAAGAGTCATCAGCCTCGATTTTCCCAAAAAATACCTTTTCCGTCCGCCCTCCACCCAAAAACACTGCTCACCTTCTTCGCCCGCTGCGGAGACGGAACCCAAAGCTGCTCGCTGGGGGGGCCAAGTTAACTTTTCAGGTCAGAATAGCTGGTCAAAAATAAAGAAATTTCTAAATGGGGGGGCCATGGCCGGATTGCCCCCCCTGGATCCGCCCCTGTCTGTGTGTAGTACACGAGGGGGTTGGAATGACCTATATATAGGCAACTGTGGCGTGAACTCAACTCTTATTGTGCCAGTATAGCCCTGATTATATAAAAAAATATTATATTAGTCAGTGGCTATAGGCTATGTGCGCTATCCAGGGATGTCAACATACACTGTTCATCTATTTATTAATTCATTAATCGACTAATAATGGTAATAAATAATAATAATAATAAATAATAATAATAACAATAATAACACCAACAGCATCCACAATATCCAGAACAACAATAGAAGCAGCAACAACAATAATACGTCCTATAATTGCATCGTATGAATACCTGTTCCTTTCCAGAAGTAAAACCGCATTACATAAATTTTAAGACTACATCATCACAATCGTATCATCATCATCATCATCATCATCATCATCATCATCACCACCATTGTCGTTATGTCGTTAGGCCTACATCAAATCCCAACCTCACTCATACATTTCATTCATACAACCCTTTAACTAAAAATCCTACCTCTGTCCGACGCCATCTTGGCTCTTCCTATGTGTCAGTCACTCTCCTCAGCTTCTTGTGAATAGTTTCTACAATCGAAGCACAGCATGTATCTTATAGGCCTACTGTCAAGATAAAGTGATCACTAAGTCGAATCAATTTCTGCAATTATTTCAATAGACAACGAATCGCCAGACGTGACTAAAGCAAAAGAGATGAGCATTCAAATAAAATGTACATTCAAACAAATGAGCGTTCAGCTAAATGAACACTTAAAGAAATGAACATTCATAGCAATGAACATTCCAAGAAATGAACATTAAAATAGGTGAACATTAAACGAAATGAACATTAAAATGAATGAACAGTCATTCCTTTGCACGCAGATAACGTAAGATTAGTCACTTCATTGACACATGGAACCTACATCACCACTGTCAGTACTCAATCGACTCATGATCGTCAATGACAATTCAATCACACCTGTTACACGTAGATGCCCATGTTTTCGCGAATTATTTGGGTCCTCAATAAAAAAAACAACGCCGTATAACTCTTCATATGATAGGTAGAACAGCTGCGAAATCCTTTGAGAAGAGGCGTGGTCCAGATACAGCATCAAAGCAAACAAACAAGGGAACACCACGAAGTCAATTCACTTCTAAGCGACGCGAATCCGCGAACATACATGTAGGCTACCACCGCTTCTCAAACCCTGCGGTTCAAAACCACATCCATAGCATTGCGAGAATTGTGGAAAAATAACTGGGGGTTGGACTATGACACACTTGGAATAGGGGTGTGAAAAACAGACGTTACTATGGGGGCTCTTAGAAAGACTTGGAGGTTGAAATCCCCCAAACCCACCAGCAATTCTCACTCTGCTCCATAGCATACTGCTTTCATGCAGGTACCATGGGAATCATTATTCTATCCTCCGATCGAAAAATCAACTAAAACACGAACTCGGTTCTCTCGATCACTGATTTCCAGACGTCAAAGGAATGCACATCGAAATACCAATCAACCAACACAGCGATCACGCCATCTTGTTCAGCACAAAATCACACCAAATCCGATATTTTAACAACAATCAAACCTCAACAACTGCAGTTAACAATCAATCAATTCACAAAACAGAACCTAAAGATATTCACAGAAATTACCGATGAAGATAATTCCCGGATTTCCGTCGCAACAACAAATCGTATATTATCGTGGCGATCAAGTGATCGAGAAAAACTCAGGTAAAACACGTCGCTGGTTACTCGCGCACAGGTGAGCAGTTCATTATGCAGAGGTCACGAGGGCCAGCTGCGTGTGCTTACCTGGTCTGCGCTGCTTTAGCTCCGCCTACTTGACCTAGTTTCGTCCAAGCCTAACGGTTGACCTGCTTGTTTTTGCGGGATGTTGATAGGTCAGTTCGTACTAATGACCTACACGTGAGTACAGGTAGCTTGTTCGGCTGCTTTTGTGAACTGGGAAGCGAGTATGAGACGTGTAAGGTAGCTAAATTGTGTGCTTGCGTGTAATGTATTGCAGGCACCGTGGCAGTAACTTATCGATTAAAGAACAATGCGAGATTTGTATAGGAAATGGAATTTGCCCAGTTGCTCCCTGTTACGTGTTCTGCGAAGTTTGTCCCCTCCCACAGCACACTGCCCTTATCTCCCATAAGATCCCATAGTACACTATGGGAGATAAGATCCCATAGTACAATATGGGAGATAAGATCCCATAGTACACCATGGGAGATAAGATCCCATAGTGCAATGCCCTACTCTCCCATAGTACACTATGGGCGATAAGATCCCATAGTACAATATGGGAGATAAGATCCCATAGTACACCATGGGAGATAAGATCCCATAGTGCAATGCCCTACTCTCCCATAGTACACTATGGGCGATAAGATCCCATAGTACAATGCCCTAATCTCCCATAGTACAATATGGGAGATAAGATCCCATAGTACACTATGGGAGATAAGATCCCATAGTACAATGCCCTAATCTCCCATAGTACAATATGGGAGATAAGATCCCATAGTACACTATGGGAGATAAGATCCCATAGTACAATGCCCTAATCTCCCATAGTACAATATGGGAGATAAGATCCCATAGTACACTATGGGAGATAAGATCCCATAGTACAATATGGGAGATAAGATCCCAGAGTACACTATGGAGATAAGATCATCGTAACGGGACGAGCGTCAATGGTAGCCTACAATGATGCGGACCCACCACGCCTTCTGATGCATGCTGGTGCATTGGACCTTCATACTAGAACAGTCTTCCATTAACAATTCGCAATACTGCATTGCATGTATCTCATGAAACATTCTCTAAGTCAATTAAGTCGCACTTGTTCAGAACTGTCCGGTAGCTACGTTAAGCGCCTTCGTGAGGTTATTGTAGGGCGCTATATAAATGTTCATATACATAAAATAATACATACATACACTGCCCTTATCTCCCACGTTGGTACATTGCCCTTATCTTCCATAGTACACTGCTCTAATCTCCCACGTTGGTACAGTGCCCTTATGACCTGCGCTCCAGGCCTCGCGATCTTGAACTCCCTGATAAAGAGGACACTAACTGTATAATGTACATGGCTGCTTTACTTTGTAACAGCTGATAACTTCTTACTAAATTAATATCATTTTTATGCTTGTTATTCATCTCTGTTGCCATTGATCGCGGTTTGTCACTCAAGATTTAATATCTTCTTCTTCATGTTCTCTGCCCCACGGCAGGTTCGAACTTCCGACGGCGCCACTCTTCCCGGTGTTGAGCCTCTTCTTTCAGTTTCCCATAACCTTCAACCAGCATCCAGTCCAGTAGTTTCTGTCTTTGTTTTCCTCTTTTTCTTTTTCCCTCAGTTCTTCCTTCAATGATCACTTTCAGAAGGGATTCTCCTCTCAGGATGTGTCCTATCCATTTCTGTTGTCTCATCTTTATTGTATCCAACATTGCTCTTTCCTCTTCTACTCGCTGTAGCACCTCCTCGTTTGATACATGTTCAGTCCAACTAATCCTCTCCATCTTCCTCCATAACCACATTTCAAAAGCCTCCAGTCTTCTAGTATCTTCTTTCCTTAGAGTCCACGTTTCTGATCCATATAGTGTTACACTCCATATCAATGTTTTAATCATTCTTTTCTTGAGATTCCTACTCAATCCTCCTCTCAGCAATTCTTTCCTCTTCATGAATGCCTCCTTCCCCATTGCTATTCTTCTCCTGATTTTGCTATGACATTTTGCATCTGTTGTAACCACACTCCCTAAGTAACAGAACTCTCCGACCTGTTCTACCTTCTCTCCGTTGATTATTATCGTTACTGTTGTTTCCTTCTTCCTGCTGATCTTCATTACTTTAGTCTTTTTAGTGTTTATTTTCATACCATATTCTTGAGAAGTCCTTTCTAGACGGTCCATCATCTCTTGTAGTCTTTCCTGTGTGCCTGCCAACATTGCTTGGTCATCTGCAAACCGAAGTGCCTTTACCAGTGTCCCACCCACTTTTATTCCCACCTCCAAGTTTTCCAATGCCTCTCTTATCAGTTCTTCTATATATATATTAAATAAAAGTGGTGACAGTGGACACCCTTGTCGCACTCCTCGCCCTATCTCTCCAGGTTCCGAGTATTCCCCTTCTATTCTTGTTCTGATCTTTTGGCCCATATACAGATTTCTTATGAGCCTTCTGTCTCTCCAGTCTATACCCAACCTTATCAGTGCTTGCATCAATTTCTTCCACTCTACTCTGTCAAATGCTTTCTCATAGTCTACAAAGCACACATATACTTCATTATCGTGTTCCAGACTTCTCTCTGCCAGAATTCTCAGATTTAATATCGTGTAGTACATATTCCCGATAATTATATTTCACTCTTAGGTGATTATTATATTCGTAACAGGCCTTCTCTGTGACAAGTTCACCGTGACAAGTGGTTGCTATAATTAGACCACAATCAACTTATGGTGTGTCGCTGCTTTGCGAGACCAAAATACAGGCCATGGTTACAAGAGGGTCAGAGTGCCGTGAGAAGATCTGTGTGTGTTTCCTGAACCGACTTCTGTAGCGCTCGTTCATGTAAGCGCCCTATTCTCTGTCAAATATCCGCTAACAATCAGTGGCGTAGACAAGGGGATTTCGGGGGTTAAACCCCATTGGCCTAGTAAAAAGTGTTTAAAGGTTATTTACCCACTTAAATAATAAAAAGCAAAACAATTGCGTGTAGCAACAATTGTTTTTCTTACTTTATTCCCTTCGTTTAATAATAAAAAGCAAAACAATTGTGTGTAGCAACAATTGTTTTTGCTTACTTTATTCCCTTTGTTACTTTATTCCCTTTTTATTTACTGTAATACTGTTGGGTTGGTGTCAGAAAGGGCAGCCGGCCAGGGCATAAACCCCCCCCCCCCCCAAACCCCATCATAAATTCCTGGCTACGCCACTGCCAACAATTTACGACCAGAGGCTTTTATATTCCGATTTAGTGTGGACGCATCTTGAGCCCAGTGACAAAAGAAGACCCAGAAATGAGCCAAATGTCGTAGAGGGCAATGATCGGGTATGGAGGGGATGCCCAGTCCGGGAGAGGAAAAAGAGGGATTGAACCTGACTGTGTAGAGCGGACACAGGAGTTTTCGAAGTGGGCCAAAATTTTCGGTCTTGGTCGTCGAAAAATCTGATGACCTTTTTCTAGTCATTTGTTTCCAATTCCCAAGAAAAGATACAATTTCATCCGCCAAAAAAGTTGATGACCTTTTTATAGTCGTACGGGCCTCGTGTGCGGATTTCGTGTGTGTGGCGTGTGTGTGTGTGGGGGGGGGGAGCAGGGCCTACGGAATTACTCATTTCCGAGCCAGAATAGCTGATCAAATATAAAGAAATTTCTAAATGGGGGGGGGGGCATTAGGGTGGTCCTTATTTTTAAAAGTTTGATTTTATAACGGGGCACCCTCTAAGTTGGTTTCTATTAAAGAGAAAAAAATTGAGAAAAATTTTGGAGAAAATCTGAGGACATTTAGGGGTCACTACCAGAGGTTAAAGTTTCAGGTTAGAATTAATTTGGGCTTTGTGGTCTACTATGCGCAATTTCCATTAATATGCTTTCCAACCATGTTAATCGCTTTGACAGAATATGATAGACAACTACTCACATATTTATTAACACCTCCGACATTTATTTATTTTTTATTTATTTATTTTTTTCCTCAACCAAAACATCATGATTGCCACCTACTTACTTATTTTATTGACAGCCATTGCATCTTTTGGCGGCAATTTCGCTTCATTTTGGTTTTTTCATGTATATTGGCAATATTGCATAATTTCGCTAATAAAAATTATTGTCAAACAGAACACAAATTTGGCAATAGGCCTGAATCCTGACAATGCCACGGCGAAAGTGAGTAACAGAAATGCGACACTTGTAGGTTCAATCTCAATCGCTTTTCAATTCTTAAGCAGTGAATAAAGAATCAGCAAAAAATTTATGAAAACTTGAAAGCTGAATGCCAACCAGGAGTTCCTCTAATAGGCCTAATTCACTGGGATGGAAAGTTGTTGGAAGACATCTGCAGACTGCAGTAAAGAAATAGTAGACCGTCTTCATGCCCTCGTTTCTGGAGTGGGTGTTGACCAGATCCTCGGTTTACAGAAGTTATCATCGGGACAAGAAAATCTTCAGTGTCTGCAGTGTAAGAAGCGGTTGTGACTTGGGGCATTACTGATCAAATCAAATCTATGTGCCTTGACACCACATCAGTGAACAGTGGACTTAGAAATGGTGCCTACATCCTGTTGGAACAGTAGCTGGACAAGGATTTGTTGTAGAGTGCATATCGCTATCACATTATGCCTAAATTAAGTCGGAGGCAGTGGTTATGTTTTCTTTTGGTTCACCGAAGGGTAAGGACATAATGATTTTTTCGCTGGGCTGAACAGAGTGAGGTTGATCGGCAAGAGCATTTACAGCGTTAAGATATGGATGTTCAAGAAATAATTCAAGTCAACAAGAAGAGAATAAAGGGTATAGCTGACATCTGCCTGCTATACGTCAAAGTCTGGTTTCAAGCACCGTGTGCACCATCTGTACTCCTCGACTTGACCTGTAGACTGTAGATCTTTAAGGACATTGCCAAAATACAGGGAAATAAAATAGTGCAGTTGCAGACGTTGCAATGAAGAAATGTTTGGGCGACCTTTGGTATCTTTCAGAGGAATTGGTGGCTTTTGCTTTCTTTGATTTATGGGTCTTATGGAGCTTCCATTTATACCAAGCGCCACATGATTACTCCTCTGGACAAAACTTGGATCGAACATCCACTACAAAGAAGAACCTTGGAACCTGCTGTAATAAGCTCAATGCAGCTGGAAGATTTTGTCATGGAAAACACGAGATTTTGCCAGTTTTCTCCAACAAGACGCTGATAGCCTACATGGTCAAACGACGAGAACTTCAAGTTAGATTAGGCCACTGCGAGCTCAGTGAAAGTTGTAAATGACATTACAAAGCGTGGAGTGACACTCATGAACAAGTATAACAAGCTTCAAACAAATAATGAGGAGCAGGTGCAGAGTCTGCTATATTGATTGTGAAGAAATATATACCTATCGTCGCAAAAGACTGATGCAATAATGGAAACATTAACTGGAAAAAACATTTTTATGTCCGCTTATGTGTTTTGACCAAAATAGTAAACTAGTCCACCTCTAGCACGGTCCATTGCCCACCAGAATTTATTTCAATTTGTGCATTCAGCCATACATGTACACTAGTAATAGTATACAATATACGATATTCCATGTTTCGCCTTTGTCTTTACAATGATATATGTTACGACCTGTAGCGACCCCTAAAACTCAAAAAAATCTGCCAAAATTTTAAGTGTTAATATTTTTTAACCTAAAGGTATAAGTTAGGAGGGTGCCTCGTTTAAAATTCTCCCAAAAATATTTTTACATGGAGCTAAGGACCACACTAGGGGGGCATGGCCGGATTGCCCCCTGGATCCGCCCCTGGTGTAGAGAGGATGAAGGCCATGCATTTATGTCAACGGTTCATTCCAATACAACCGATAATCAATTATTGATTTCCCCCGATTTTGAAGCATCCTTCCGAAACTCGTCTGTTTTCATTAGAAGCGGCTAAATAACAGATAGCTATAGTCTGTATACAACTTTCAACAACATAGTATGTATGTATGTATGTATGTATGTATGTATGTATGTATGTATGTATGTATGTATGTATGTATGTATGTATGTATGTATGTATGTATGTATGTATGTATGTATGTATGTATGTATGTATGTAGGGCCTATGTATGTGCTCGCATTGCCTCGCAATCGGTCTTCACCTTAGAGATCATCATCTGATGTATGCCCGATAACTTTGTCAATAATTAACAACGAGGGTTATTGTCTAATAATGAGCGCTCGTGAATAAGCCGGTGCCCTGCGCTTGGCTTGCAAACTGAGAGCCTAAAACTTTGGTACCAGCCGTGCACCTAAATTAGGCGATTCCTCACATAAATGCGCTTTTGTCACAATATAATCGACTACAGGCAAAGTGTTAGACATGCAGGCCTAATGCTTATCCGAATAGCAAATAGCGATATGTTGAGAGTAGGCTAGATAGATTCGCCAGTTTCGTTTAAGTTATAGATTCTGGACGCTTTTGAGATCCGGTATCACGAAATAGAGCAAGGGCGGATACAGAAATTTTCGAGGGGGCCAAAATTTTCGGTCTTTTTTAGTCATTCGTCCAATTTCCAAGAAAAATATACCATTTTAGCCGCCAAAATAGTTGATATGACTTTCTTTTTTAGTCGTCAGTCATCATAGTAGGGAGTAATGTTATCCTGCTTTTCTCTCCCGCTGCATTTATTTAATGACTTGTTGAAACCAAATGGGGTGGGGGCCACGTCCCATGCAATTTTTAAATGGGGGCATGGCCGGATTGGACCCCTGGATCCGTCCTGAAATAGAGCGCATTCCCCTAATGATTACATACGCAGGGGAGAAAAGAATGGCTCATTTGTTTTAATAATTCATCGTTTTCGTAGATCAAACCCTTGTGGGGCGCAGTGGTGTGGTGGGTATGATCGCTGCCATGCAGTCGGAGAATTGCAGGTTCGAATCAAACTCAAGTCGCCGCGTAGGGACCTTGAGCAAGTCCTTCACCCGCAATTGCTCAGCGCTTCGGCGTGAAACTCCGATTCAGTGCGCGCTTTAATAGTCGGGAGAGCTTCTGCGTAGGAATCTTGAAGGGACTCCATAACAAGGGCACATACACATTACACACATAACAAGTGTACATACACTCGAATCTATTCAGATTCAAGCATACAACCTTTCTACGATTGGAAATGGAATTTCAGTTGTTCATAAGTTATAATGCTTGCAAGCATCCTGACCTTGGCACTTAACTTCGACAGCTGAATAAATATGAGGTAAATTAAATAATTAATTCATCAACAATAAGACGATTAAAATACAGCTGGAACAAACTTTTCTCGATCACAGACACAGTGGACAATAATCCTACAACTCAATCTAACACAACAAGTTAGAGTGACGAACAATAATCAAGTCTGAAACAGTTTATTGAACCTTGAGACGTTTTTAAATAGTAGCAGCTGCTTGACAATAAAAAATTATAACAAGAAATACAATAGGCCTAATAATTAAGTTGACCAATCACAAAACATCCAGTCTTAGTTCTGTTCCAAACTCCCAAACGTCTTATACAAATTGAACCTCAATCTCAAATCAAGGCATTAGACCAGCGCAGTCCAATCTGCGGCCAGCACTTCAAACAAGTCCGCGGGTTGGGCAGCTGCACTGGTCTGATGCCTTGATTTGAGATTGAGGTTCCGCAAGAAAAATATTAGGACGCGAAGGGCTATACCAGTGGCGGCGCTAGGGGGGCTAAGCCCCCCTATAAGATGCTCAGCCCCCCCCCTAAAAAAGGACCAGCCGATTTTTTTCACATTGAAATATCCACGATTTTCGGCCGATGACTAAAAAAGGTCGTCAGAAATTTCGGCGGATGGAAATTGGAAATTTCCGCCGCGAGGCTTCAGCCCCCCGCCCCCAAAACTGAAATCCTGGCGCCGCCACTCGGCTATAGGCTACGTGGCAAGAAGTTTTACGAAACGCTGTATTAGAACACTGTCGCATTACATCAAATGTATAGCCTAACGCAACATTCACTCATTACACCGTGCTGTAGGCTTAGCTCCCAGAACGAACATGTGAACGATAAAGAACCAGACTTAAAAGAACCCAGCTGAACGCCCCAAAAATCACACGGCTTTGAGCGACGCACGTAATTATTATAGCAAACACTGAAAACTGTTAATTATGATTAATATTAAAAATTAATAGTACCAAGAATTCTGGAACTTTAGACAACAAAATCAAATTGAATGACCATGCCTGATTAAAACAATAAGGATGCAATGTGATTATGTGAGTGAGCAAAAAATCATTCTTCTTCCTTGAAATGGGATTTGATAACACGTGACAGCACTGCGAGCCACATAACACAGACCTGCTGGCCATGACTTGGCTGGGAGCGCCTCTGAGTAGGTTTATTGAATTGGCGCAAAATAAATTTTCGAAATGAATGAAAAATTAACGAATGAATGTATACAGAGTAGCACTGTTTTTTGCGTCAAAGACTCTCGTCGGATTAGCATTTAGAATCGTGGCAACGTTAAAGCCTATGCAACAATACATCTGATATTATACCATGAACAATTACTTCTTTCACACATTCCCTAAAATCCCCAATAAAACCTACGAGACCTCTGACCCACATAGTTTTTTCAAATCCGTTCATTCGGATTTAGGGGTGGGGTCGAGTAATAGTGACCTAAACTCCTAGTCATTATATGCTTTCCTAACCACCCCACTATAATAGTATAGTATTACGCCATTGCCCATTTAAAGTCCAAATTGCCATGGTCCCACCTAATATCATTGAATTATACGGTATTATAATACACATACGGTCTTTTCAGAAAAAATCAAAACAGACTTGTAACGCGGTTAACTTTCAACACAAATCTCCAAAACAGTTCCACCTGGAAAAAATTGCACGCAGATGTATCTTGACACAAAGACAATAATATAGAGCCAAAACAATATTCACAATTGGTATGGGGCACCATAATAATTACAGACAGCACCATATTTCCCTATTAGACCCATTTAGTGTCCAAACTAATATCTACGCATACCAGTTTAATAATACTCTGTACACATATTCGCTCAGTTTATAGTCTGTTCGCACACACACAAACCAGTGCTAAAGGTGACGACAGATATTTTGTGGTTATACAAACAAACTTCCAACGCTCAACAACAGAAACAATTTCCACCGACGATAAGCTTACAAACGCAGCTTACACGCAGGTGTAGCAACTTGGCACACAGACCAGTGGCGGCGACAGGGAGGGGCTAGGGGGCTAAGTCCATGGGCGGAGACCTAGGGGGGACAGGGGGGGACGGTCCCCCCCAATAAAAGTGTTGGGGGGGACGGCCCATGCATTTGTCCCCCCCAATGTTTGAGCGTCAAGACTTTTTTGGCGGCGAAAATAGAAATATTTCGTCGAGATTTGGCCCGGATGACTAAAAAGAGATTTGGCCCGGATGACTAAAAAAAAAAAAAGGTCATCAACTTTTTGGGCGGCAAAAATAGAAAAAAAAAAAAAAAAGGTCATCAACTTTTTTTGGCGGCGAAAATAGAATTTTTTTCGAGATTTCGCCGGTCGTCAGAAATTTTTCGGAAAATCTCGCGTCTTTCCGTCCCCCCCCCCCAATTCTCGGCCCAGGTCTCCGCCTATGGCTAAGTCCCCCTAAAAAGGCTTTTTCTTACATGTAAAACTGAAATTTTGGCGGATTGAAATGGAAAATTGGCAATTTCTCCGCGAGGATTCACCCACCCCACACAAACTGAAATCCTGACGCCGCCACTGACACACACACGGCGCTATAAAAATCCCGTCTTTATGCAGCGCCACATGGTGGTTACGCAGCCGAGTTGTTCAGTGGTTCGCTGACGTCCTTCATCGAACCATTCTCCAGCATAACCATCTTCGCGTGGGACTTCTTCGGCTCAGTCTCCCCTACGTCCGATAGCAGATTGTCCTCGATGGCCCCGTCCCTAATGGCCTTGGCCTCTGCGGGGTCGGTCGCCCACTTCTGTCGCTCCCCAGACCCGAAGATGAAGTAGAAGATCGTGCCGAAGATGTAGACGCCGGCTGCTATGTAGAAGACGCTTCTCCACGCCTGACGCGTTTGCTGGAAAACGACAAAGAGATTGTAGGTGATTGATGACCTGCAGCAGCGCTCGTGAATAAGCTGGTGCCCTGCGCTTGGCCTTCGAGTGGCACTTTTGAAATTTAGAGCTTATAATTGCGATTAGCAATGGTGGTAATTGCTAGAGGTTTCAGGGTTTCAATTAACTCATAACAGCTGGGTTTCTCTTAAAGAATGCTTAGAATTGTACAACCCTTCATTCTCCACAAAAGCAACATCACGAACAGTCCTGTTTATGATGTTGCTTTTGTAGGGCTTCGTTCGTAGGCCTACTTAATAGTTGCCTTCTTGACGTGAGATGATGATGATCATGAGTTCAAGTAACCTATATATGTCGTCACACTTACGTTCTTGTAAGTGAGAGCTCCAACTACGGAAGGACCGACGAAACCTGGAATGGTTGCGATGGCATTCGTTATTCCCATTAGAGTTCCTATACAAGAAACATCGATTCGTAAGTTGTAGAATACCGGTACACAAACATTGTGTAGTAGTCTTGAAGTATTACTCCTAGAATAGGCCTAGTAGGCCTACATGCGCTTATGTAAAACTATATCAGCGAATGCGCGACACACGCGTACATACATGTATAGGCTACACATTAAATTTTATAGGTGTTTTTCATGTATTTATTTATTTATTTTGCAATTTGGAAGCGCTATAGTTATAGTTTTATAGTTTTGTAGTTAATTTTTCTTCGCGATGTTACATTTAAAAAGCAGAAAATTAATCATAAACTTTTCTATATATAAAACTACCTTGCCCTGGCCCCTAAAAGTCGCCAGGCCCTAGCATATGTTTGCCCCTCCCTCACCCCACTCTCCATTTCGGAGGCCCTGGCAACACGTCAATGTCTGGAAATCCTTCCCCTGACAACTAACCTGCGTATGGAGGAGCAAGGTCAAGGTGGTTAACGCTCCAACCTCCCCAGGATATCCCAGACAAACCCACGCTCATAACAATCAACGCCACAGCCAACGGTGCATTGCAGTCAACGTAACCCGTGGCAACCAGACATGCAGCTGGACCGATAAAACCTGAAGAACAGTACGACATGCATGCCACACAGTGTATACACAGCGTCAATAACAAGGTTTGTGGGGCGCGGTGGTGTAGTGGTGGCGTCGTTGCCTTGAAGCCGGAAG
Source organism: Lumbricus terrestris (assembly GCA_949752735.1). Classification (NCBI taxonomy): domain Eukaryota; kingdom Metazoa; phylum Annelida; class Clitellata; order Crassiclitellata; family Lumbricidae; genus Lumbricus; species Lumbricus terrestris. Next base: position 34,349,593 of record OX457049.1, read on the forward strand.
GTTCGAGGTTCGAAACCACCTCAAGTCGCCGCGTAGGGACCTTGGGCAAGTCCTTCACTCGCAATTGCTTGGGCGCTTCGGCGTGAAACTCCGATGCAGTGTCCGCTCTGCAGTCGGGAGCGCCTCCGAGTAGAGTGCTTGAAGGGGCGCTATAACAAGTGCACATACATACATTTACAGCATCACATTTCAATTCAACTCAATTAGTTTATTGATAACAAGAAACAAATCGACTTAGATTCACAATATATTAATAAAACATAAAACACAATACACAAATGTAATCTTCGTAGTGATCTGTTGCTAATGTACACTGTACGAGAGCAAAAGGCTCACCCGAAGAGATGGGGACCTAATAATAACACAGATTAAGTTGACAACTGATAGGCAGTAAGTGATAAACTAAATAGAGTACAGTATACATGTACTACGCCATAATTATAATGCAGTGTTTAAATATTCTAGTTTTTTTTAAAATATTCGTCTTATTGAGTTCTTGCTGACAAAATTACCGCCGCAAAGTTACAAATAAGAAATGATAAAGCAAATCATAACAATTCAATCAAATCTAGACGTTCATTACCGTCATGGGCATACGGTGGCGGGGGAGAGATAGAGGGGCAAATACCCCCAAATGTTTTCCCTCGGGCAAATCTGTTTTTCTTGCAAAATAATAGGCACCATGAAAGATTGAACAAACTATTATAGGCTACTGTTGAATGCTTACCGGCTGCATTGAATATTTTTCGGACCATTGTCGTCGAAAGAAGTTTTCTTTTGCGGATGTGGTCGGCGCAATGACCAGTGAGAATCATGATACCCCAGAGGACGAGGTACGGAATTCCGGATACGAAACCGTTCTACAAGGCATAAAATATATATTTAAATATATATCTACAAAGCATGAAATATATATTTAAATATATATATACTGTATATACAAAGCATGAAATATATATTTATATATATATACAAAGCATGAAATATATATTTAAATATATATATCTACAAAGCATGATGAATATATTTAAATATATATATGTACAAAGCATGATGAATATATTTAAATATATATATATATATCTACAAAGCATGAAATATATATATATTTATATATATATATATATATATATATATATATATATCTACAAAGCATAATGAAGATAAGTGAAGATACCACCAAGCTGCAGTGTGTAACTATAATTATGTCAGGACCACACCACCGCAACCTAATGGCTATCACAGTGACGTAGACAAGGAAAATTTCGGGGGTTAAACCCCCCAATGGCCTAGGAAATTTTTAAAAGGTTATTTATCCACTTAAATAAGAAAAACAAAACAATTGCTTGTAGTAACAATTGTTTTTCTTACTTTATTCCCTTTGTTACTTTATTCCCTTTTATTTACTGTAATACTACATCCGGCCAGGCCATAAAACCCCCAAACCCTCTTCCCATAATAAATTCCGGGCTACGCCACTGGGCTATCATCTTCATGGTATCACCGCCCAGGGGTTCATCTTGTGGGGTTGTAAGGCCCTTTTCGGTTACTCTGTGCAACCGAATGTTAACTATTACAAAGATTCGGCCTACTTGCGTATACATTAATGATATTCGTAAACTTTTGTTTCTTTTCATTCTTTGTTGGATGCCAAATAAATATTTTTCTTCTTCTGCATCTTGCGGCACAGCACAGCACGTCAGCATTTTACAGGCTCACTAAGACTTTATTGTATCGCCGGCTTGAAACCCCCATCCTGTGTCCGCGCTGTAGCGGGAGCGCTTCTGGGTAGCAATCGTGAAGGGGCGCTATAACAAGTGCACATACATACAATTAAGCGTCTCTAGTAGGTTGCACGTGAAATGTGCAAGGTCATGAAAGAAAAAAGCACATATCCAGACTATACCTACGCTCTTGATGTCAAACTTGAGGATGTGCTTGAGGTACTGAGGCAGACATGTGAGCAGGGTGTAGTAGCCCCAGTTGTTCGTGAAGTGGGCCACGGCGATTGCGTAGACTGGCGGAGACTTGGCGATTTGCAACCATGGAACTCTTAACGAGCCCTTCAGACAAGGATAAAAATCTGCATATTTATTAAAGAATTCATAAATACTATATATATTCTAATAAATATATATATATATGGTGTTTTGTTGTACTTGACCCCACCTGGATCTACTTGACCTCACCTAGATCTACTTGACCCCCACCTGGATCTACTTGACCTCATATATATATGTATTTTCATATATATATATATATAATATATATAAAATATATGTATTTCGGGAGATCTGAGCAGCTTGTTGCTGTATAACGACCCTGTGTCATGTCGCCCTCCTCCTTCTCCAAGCTTCGGCCTGGCACTTGTCAAAGCACTGGCGGAGTTTGAACCAGTAAAATTTCCATCCTAATATATGTCAACGCAGACCTGTATTACCTGACCTCACCTGACCTCAACTGGGTCTAGTTGACCTCACCTCTATCTACCTGACCTCACCTAGATCTACCTGACCTCATCTGGATCTACCTGACCTCACCTAGATCTACCTGACCTCACCTATATCTGCCTGACCTCAATTGGATCTACCTGACCTCACCCAGATCTGCCTGACCTCAATTGGATCTACCTGACCTCACCTAGATCTACCTGACCTCACCCAGATCTACCTGATCTCACCCAGATCTACCTGACCTCACCTAGATCTACCTGACCTCACCTAGATCTACCTGACCTCACCCAGATCTACCTGACCTAACCTAGATCTACCTGACCTCACCTAGATCCTACTGACTTCATCTGCACCGAACTCAATGTGACGAGAGTCACGTGTATACCTTTGTCTGGGATCCTTGCGAGGCTTCGATGTAGTTGCGTTCTTGCGGAGAGATCCTTGGATGCTTAGAAGGCGAATCAGAGATGAAGAAGAACCAGAAGACGGACCACAGCACACCGACGGCACCTTGGTAAGAAATATAAAAAAGTAGAGGAACGATGGGAGCCAGGGCTGTAATTATTAGTCCATACTATACCACGCAGTCGATCGATCGAGTCGATAGTAACTCGGTCAAGTCGAGTAGATCGAAAAATCGTCTACTTGACCGTCTTGTAAGTCGAGTCGATCGTTCGTTTTCCCAAGTCGTTTCATTTTTAGCCACTTATTCATCTCATCGACGAAATTCCTCCAACATGATGTTCCATTTTCCAAAGCAAATGCTAAATAATTAGTTTTGAGTCATATCCTACTTTTCCGGTTGCATTGCTCGAAAGCTTGTTGAAACCTGATGGGGGGGACCACGTCCCATGCACATTTCTGATGGGGGGCATGGCCAGATCGGCCCCCTGGATTCGCTCCTGTATGCAACGCCCCGTCATAATCCCTACTCAGAGGCGTTCTGAACTTAGGTCAAAAGGAAAATCAGGCTGCAACAGTTGGTGGAAATTGAGAACAGTTTGGGAGGTGCCGAATAAGCTTACTCAATGGAAGCTTATTCCGGGTTGCTGGATCAACCAGATAGAGGGAAGAACTCTGCGTTGTCGCAAAGCGGACGAATGGAATTACCATTTCAAATTCTCGCCGCGGTTTACATTACCGTACCACAGCGGCGCCCGCAGGATTTTTCTCTTGTACGCACAGAAATTTTATTTTCGTCGTTAGGTCGCCGAAAAAACTGATGACCTTTTTTTTTTTTTTAGTCATCAACCTAGAATTTTCCAAAAACATACCTTTTCTATCCGCCGAAAAAACTGATGACCTTTTTTTTTAGTCATCAACCAAGAATTTTCAAAAAACATACCTTTTCCTATCCGCGTACGTCTGCGGGCGCCGCTGCTGTACGCACTTGCGTAAGTGCGTACGCCTGCGGGCGCCGCTGCCGTACCAAGTACCAACACCTCACCGTGCCTTGATGGTGTCAGAAGAGAAGAACGTAGATCTACTCACCAAATACATAGAAGACCGACTCCCAGTTGACGTACTCGCAGAGCAATCCCGAGATGGGCATCGTGATTACAGTTCCGATCTGAGCACCTATACGGAAACATGAACGAACACTCCACTGAAATATGAATGAATATTTAACTAATAAGACTGGCCACTCTGGTCGCATTCTTCTGGTCAGGGCTTTTTTAACGTGCAATTGTACACAAAATGTGCAGTTCTAAATGGATTTGTGCAGCTGAAAAAGCACTTCCGTACAGTTAGAACTAGCAAAAAGGTCATTGTCCTCCGATTGGAAGTAATTTACCATGGATGATGGGAAAGGAAAGAAGGAGCTGTGCAGTTCTAAAAATTCCTCTAAAACAGCCCTGCTTCTGATTATATTATCCGACTCCTTGTCAGATTCAGATGTCCCCACTCGTCTTGCAAGCATTAGGTCTCTTCCTTGATCTTCCCGTGCATACTCACTTGCCATCATCCAGTCCAGCATCATCCAGAATGATGTGGCCAACGTGGTCTTTAATTCATTTGTTTGCTTCCTCTTCATTTCACCTTTGATTGCCGTTTTTAGTACGGTAGCGAATCTCCTCTAAGCGTGTGTCTGATAGCACACCTCTTTTGTCTCTACTTTATTTTGTTTATCAGGACTTTTTCTTCCTTTCCTCTTCAATCAAATTTAACACTTTTTCATTTGATGTATATATATAATTATATATATATACATACATAAGTTCCATCCAGCTGATTACAGTTCCGATCTGCGCACCTATACGGAAACACGAGTGAATATTCAACTACTAATAAGAAACAGTCCACTGAAATAAGAATGAATATTTAACTAATAAGTCTGATCACGCTGGTCTCCTTCTTCTGATTATCCGGCTCCTTGTCGGATTCAGACGTTCCCACTCCTCTTGCAAGCGTTAGGTATCTTCCTTGAGCATTCCGTATGTCCACTTCCATTTCTTCAGATTTTTATTTGGAAACATTATAATTCTGTTAATAATTGAAACAAATTCAATAAATTAACATTCTAAATTGAAACGCAAAAACTCGATCACTTTAGTCCAAGTTACGCAGGTGTGAAACTGCCCCAAAAAGTTGACACATGTAGCCTAGAATTAGTTGCCATACAGTGTTTAATCTAGACGTCTTTGGGTGGCGAAAGATTCCCCAGGAATGAAAGTTTCCCAAAATATTTGTGAGGTGTTGCTTACATGTACATATTTACCATTCCCCAAAGAAAAATTATATATTTTTTCCCACCCCGAAACCTGACCCCCAAGCAGAGGGGTAGATAAAACACTGGTTGATATGTGTTTTTTTTTTACAAAAACCTTCAGTCGAACTGTTTATAGTTCAGGTGAAAGTAGAGCGACCCACCTGCGTATACAAAGGTGACCATCTTGCTGCGTTCTAGCGGTGGCGACCATTTCGATATCATCACATGCATTGCCGGATAGGTGACACCCTGGACAGAAAAAACAGGTCATTCATAACATGGAAGACAGACTTAACCATGGAACACCGACGCTCCCTATAAGACAGTGGTTCCCAACCCGTGGATAGGCCATGCCTAACAAAATGACCCTCATCTCTCAAGGAATTTTAAAAAATATGAAATTTTTACAATTTTGACACAATGGAACACATAATTATTTTCTATTACAAATTATTCTATTTTGATTCAACTTTTATCTGCTTTTAGTTAATTAAATTTTAGCCTAGTGGCCCCCTAATAGGCCTATATCCTTCAACTATGAACAAGTGGCCCTAAAGTCAAAAAAGCGCCTCTCAATAGTTTCCTTGAAAAGGCGCTATATAAATACTTGAATGAATGAATGAATGAATGAATGAATGAATGTAGACTTGTTTTGTTGCTGCTATAAGATAACCTTCTGCCGAACAAACTTAACCCACACTCTGAAACCCTGTTACCAACATAGGTCTGTAGTTACAATCTCCTTCTCTTTCGGACACGCTTCTTCCTTCTGTTTGCTCTGCAGTCATTCTTTTCGATTCTCTACATTCGCTCTTCACAATTCAAGTTCATATAATCAAAAACAAAACAAATCTACGTTCATTTCTGCAACGATTCATGCATGGACAACAAATGCTAGGCTATCAATTAATGGTCTTCTCGCGGTGCCTGCGCACTGCGAGCGCTTCTGAACAGTTTGCCATACTACAGGCGCTTTACAAGTACTTAAATACAATTCAAAGCAACACAATGCAATGCAATACAATACAAGACGATACAATAAATGCGATACAGTAAAATACAGCACAATATAACACAATACAGCACAGCACAATGCAATGCAACACAGTACAACACAATACAATGCGATACAACACAATACAATACAATATAATCCTAAATAAAACAACAATACAATAATGTACAATACAATACAATACAAAACAATGCAGTGTAATACAACCCAATACAGCACAATACAATACACCACAATACAACATAGCACAGAGCACAATACAACATAGCACAACACAATACGATTCAACGGTAGGCTACCCACCTCTCCAATTCCCTCCAGAATCCTCGTTGCGACAATCGCAGCGAAATCGCCAGCGTACGTCACAGCCGGCGTCAAAAGCGTCAGAGCGGACGTCCAAAAAATACCGAACAGCAGCAGCAACTTTCCCCCAAATTTCTGAGCGAGCATGCCCCCAGGAATCTGCGTGAGGATGTAGCCGTAGAAGAAGGCGGCCAGTATGATGCCCTGCTGCTTCGCATCCCAGTTGTAGTCGCCAGACTAAAACGAAAATTGCAACACAAAGGTAGGGGAGTTACCGCAATTGTAATGTAAAAATGTCTACAATGTTCAAGAAATCAATGTGTGGGGCAAGGGTGGGTACAGGAGTTTTCAAAGGGGGAGGCAAAATTTTCGTCTAGGTCGTCGAAAAATCTGATGACTTTTTTGTCATTTGTCTCCAATCCCCAAGAAAAAGGTACCATTTTATCTGTCAAAAAGTTGATGACCTTTTTTCGTGTGCGGATTTCGTGGGTGTCGGGAGGGTCGCCTACGGAATTACTCATAGGGGGTCACATTCATGGGGGGAAATGTCAACTTACGAGGCCAGATTAGCTGGTAAAAAATTAAGAAATTTCTAAATGGGGGGCATGGCCGTATTGCCCCCTGGATCCGCCTCTGGTGTGGGGTTGCCGTTATTGTAATGTAAAAATGTCTACAATGTCCAAGAAAGCAATGTTGCTGGAGCCAACTAATTCACAAGCTGTTCTCAATATAATCTTCAAGTCGAAGAAAAATACCTCGTCTCCTCATCCCTCTATTGTGTCCTCGTCTCTGTATTGTGTCCTCGTCCCTCTATTGTGTTCTCATCCCTCTATTGTGTCCTCATCTCTGTATCGTGTCCTCGTCCTTCTATTGTGTCCTCATCACTCTATTGTGTCCTCGCCCCTCTAGTGTGTCCTCATCCCTCTATTGTGTCCTCATCTCTCTATCGTGTCTTCATCCCTCTATTGTGTCCCCATCTCTCTATTGTGTCCTCATCCCACTATTGTGTCCTCATCCCTCTATTGTGTCCCCATCCATCTATTGTGTCCGCATCCCTCTATTGTGTATTGCAGGCTGTCTGTTCTCTCTGTCCTCTTTGTAGTTAAGATCGATGTCTTCTGTGATTTGTGTTCTTGTAATTTGTTTCAATTCCATAACTGTAGGCATATACTGTAAACTGTTGTGGTATATATCAGCCGGATTGCTCAATAAAAGGAATATCATTATACTATTGTACGACAACAAAATCCGGGTCCCCCCAATTCGTCAGGTCCCTGGACGTTTGCCCACGCCCCTCTTTTGGCGGGCCTGGCCCATAACAGTGGCGTAGCCAGGAATTTATGATGGGTTGGGGTGGGTTATGGCCTGGCCGGATGCCCTTTCTGACACCAACCCAACAGTATTACAATAAACAAAAAGGAAATAAAGTAACGAAGGAAATAGAGTAAGAAAAACAGTTGTTACTACAAGCAATTGTTTTGCTTTTTCTAATTTAAGTGGATAAATAACCTTTAAAAACTTTTTCCCCAGGCCAATGGGGATTTAGGCCTAACTCCCGAAACCCCCTTGTCCACGCCACTGCCTTAATAGAGTCCTTAAGTCGAAGAAAAATACCTCGGCTCCTCATCATCATCCCCCTACTGTCTGTCTGTTTTCTCGGTTCTCTTTGGGGTTAAGATTGATGTCTTCTGTGATTTGTGTTCCTGTGATTTGTAGGCCTATATACTGTCAACTGGTGTGGTCTATCAACCGGATTGTTCAATAAAAGGAATATTAATTATCATATTATTGTACGACAACAAAATCTGGGTCCCCCGAATTCGTCAGACCCCTGGAAGCTTGCCCACGCCGCTCTTTTGGCGGGCTTGGTCCATAATAATACCCTGCAAGGACATATTATATAAGTCTAAGTCCACCGCAGTTAATGAACCCTGGCTGACTTGAAATGCTGATGATTATCTCTTAGTCAGTTCAAACCAACGCAATGTCATCATGCACTCAATCCGCGATTAGAAAAGAAAACGAAATTTTCAAGGGTCATAAATATAGATTAGCGAGATATTGACAGCAGTGAGTGCATTTATCCGGAAGCCTCGATCAGGTTCATTTGCAAGTGGCCAAAACCTTGATTCACATGAAGGCCGCGCACATGCAGTCAGTGATAAGAAATTAAGAATTCATCAACGGAGTTCAAATTGTCAGATCAACGCTCGTGAATAAACTGGTGCCCTGCGTTTGGCTCCTACTATAGTGGCAAGTTCACAGTCATGATTATTACTAATACTATCTAGGATAAGAATAAATCCTCTTCGGCAGATACACTTCGGTCTCGTGGGGCGCGGTGGTGTAACAATAGTGGTGGCGTCGTTGCCTTGAAGCCTTGAAGTTCGAGGTTCGAATCCACCTCAAGTCGTCGCGTAGGGACCTTGCCCAAGTCCTTCACTCGCAATTGCTCAGTGCTGCGGCGTGAAACTCAGATGCAGTGTCCGCGCTGTAGTCGGGAGCGCCTCTGAGTAAAGGGCTTGAAGGGACGCTATAGAAATGGAGAAATAAATGAATAAATTCAATAATTATTGTAAGTAGCAGCAGCGTCAAATCAACCTCACTGTGCAATAGTGAACATGACAACAGCAACAAAGAGCATTCCCGTCGCCCTCCTCCTTTACCCAAGCTTCGGACTGGCACTTCCACAGAACGTTAAATGGTCGAGTTACTTGGAGACTATTGTGCTATTGTAGGATTATATTATATTATTGTATTGTATTGTGTTGTATTGTGTTGATTTATTTAGGATTATATTGTATTGTGTTGTATTGCGTTGTATCGTGTTGTACTGTATTGCATTGCATTGTGCCGTGCTGTATTGTATTGTGTTGTATTGTGCTGCATTTTATTGCATCGCATTGTATTGTATCGTCATGTGTTGTATTGTATTGCATGGTATTGTATTGCTTTGAATTGTATTTAAATAAGTAAGGCTCAACTACTTCATCATTTTTATAGCGCCTTTCACCGCTTACATCTTTCATAGTCTCATTGTGGCTTTCAACCTCGCACAATTCCTCCACCAGCCCACCATCCGCCGTCGAATTTCCGCCTGGTACGGACGCAGACGACTCGAGCTCCCGGATGTAGGTCGTGTTCACCATGGCAACGAGTGCCACGCTGAGGTTGACTCGCAGACAATAGACGACAAAGAAGCCGAAGAACGAGAGACCGGTGAGAATGAGTCGACATGATGGGAAACCTGTCAATCAATCAATCAATCAATCGATCAATCGGTCAATCAGTCTATCAATCAATCAATCAGTCAGTCAGTCAGTCAATAAATCAGTCCATCCATTCATCAATCAATCAGTCAATGAATAAATAAAAAATCAATCAATCAATCAAACAATCATAAAATAATTGATCATGACTCGATCATGAACCAATACAAAAGATTCAGACACCGAAAATTCGCCAACACACCGTCACCACTACAAAGTTCATACGTAGCAAGTCTATGTGTCTGACTGTCGTGTGTGTCTGTATGTCTGTCTGTCTGCATACAAGAAGCGGTCTTGCCGACTGAGGTCGGCATAAGGATAGGATAAAAAAAGATACACGTTCATGCAGAATGCTGCCGAGAGATTAACGTAAAAACCTTGAGACGAGTTCGAGAAGTTAGGGGGAAAGTCAATTGAGGTGGTAGAAGGGCCGAGGGTTGTGGTGGCGGAGTTAGGAAAGTAGCATTTACGGATAGTGGTGGTGGTGGTGGTGGTGGCGGTAGTGGTTGCGGTGATTGTGGTGGTGGTGGTGGTAGTGGTGATGATGATGTGGTGGTAGTGGTGGTGGTGGCGGTGGTGATGTGGTGGTGGTGATAACTGGGGGCAATTTGGGGCCATGTTGATAGCCATTGTCGTTATAACAATGATCTGTTTTATATGTTCTTGGTGGTGGTGCCATGGTGGTGTTGGTGGAAGTGGCGGCAGTGGCAGGCAAGTACCAAGTACAGTACAAGGGTATATAAATTATATAGTGCACCCTACAAAGCATGCATTACACTACACATTACATTTCATCCCATAATATGAATGCGTAATTCCACCTACGTATGTGAGGCTCTGTTTCACTCGTGTTCCTCGTGCCTGGATTAGAAACACCAACGTCTGAAACACGCAAAAGTTTAAGAGAATTTCAATACATTTTGTAGCGCATTTCATGGCTTTTTATCGAGCAGTTGTACACAAAATGTGCAGTTCTAAATGGATCTGTGCAGTGGAAGAAGCACTTCTGTGCAGTTAAAACTAGTGAAAACTGGCATTGTTCTCCGATTTGGAGTAATTTACCATGGAGGATGGGAAGAGAAAGAAGGGGTTTGTGCAGTTCTAAAATTCGTTAAAAACAACCCTGGCGCATTTATGGCTAATCTGACAACATGGCAGCTATAGACAATGAAAAATCTGCATGTATAATATTATGCATGAGCAATAATTGTTATAGGGCCCGTCAAGATTTTTACTCGGATGATCTTCCGACTACAGCGCAGACACTGACTCGGAGTTTCACGTCAGCAATTGCGGGTGAAGGACTTGTTCAATGTCCATACGTGGCGGCGGTTTGAGGTGGACTCGAACCTGGAACCCACCAGGCTCCAAGGCACCGAACCCATCGCTACACCACCGCGCCCCACAATGTACAATGAACTTCATCGAACAATGTGCCATAAAAATGCGTCGATGTTTATGAATTGGACAAAAATTAATTCCTGGACTACATAGGCCTAATAATTAATTATTATGAGCGGAACTAATCACAATGAACTGTTTGACGATGACAAAGCCTGGGGCCTACTATTATAACACGGAACATGTGTTTGAGTCTCCGCGCGTCTGTTTTAAGAATAGACCCATGTATTGTAGTGTATTGTATTGTATTTAAACATTTTATAAAGCGTCTCTAGTAGGGTGAACCGTTCAGAGGCGCTCCCAGTGCGCAAGGCCCCGCGAGAAGAAGCAGGTTTTGAGAAGAGACAGAGCAGAGGAGAGACTGACAGAAAGAAGTGTAGAGCGAACAGAAGGAGAAAGAGCATTCCAGAGAGAAGGATCAATTGAGACAAAAGATCGAGATGTAGGCCAATGTATGTATGTATGTATGCATGTATGCATGAACGAATGCATACACTTCAAGCCACCGCGTACAGACCCTGAGCAAGTCCTTCAATAGTCTTGCAATTGCCAGTCCGTTTCGGCGTGAGACTCCGTTGTAGTGTCCGCGGGAGCGCCTCTGAGCAGAACTTGAAGGGGCGCTATAGCAAATAAAATATGTGACAAATAAAATAAATATGTACCCTAACGCATTATGTAAAATTGCAATGTGTAAACGTTATTTTGCATGTGTAATTCAAAAAACAGGTACATGTATATTATACAGAATATTATTTCCGCTAATATGTACATGTATGCATGGATGAACTATATAAGACAGACTGTAACTATATAACTATTATATATATATTAGGGCGCCCGTTAAGCCAATGAGAAAATTTTAAATTCATAATTTTCTACACGGTACCCTCTGAAGTTGTTACACCTGGTCTGTGAAATAACAGAGTGAAATTGCAGAATTTTATGTTAATATTTACTGGGAGCTCAACATGACTAAAGTTTATGCTATATCGCAATCTTTCGTACCTTTTCCAGTTTCGTTGTTTACAGCACTTTGTTTCACATTGCACATGTTACTTAGGCCTACTGTGTTGTTATTATTCTATTTAGACTAATTAATGTGTTTAATATTACTGCTGCTCTCTCAGTCAACATTTTATCCTTGGATTCTTTCAGCTAGTTCATGTATAAAAATGAGTCCTTGTCATTGCAAAATCACAACAAACAGCTAAGGTTTTAATCTTGATTTAAAAATAACTGGACCCGCTACAAAACCACAAGAAGTGCTCACTAAGTTGTAAAGAAATTACATTTAAAGAGAACAGAAAAATGTAATATTCACAAAAGGTTACTGTTAGTAGGTTTTAGCTTATTATGGTCAAAGTCCATACAGTACTCACAAACAGAGTAAAATTGCTATATCTATTAACTGTGCAATTAGCATTCTGCAATCTGCACCATCACTTTCATTTAGCTGCAACTTGTTCCTTTTGTTAAAAAATATGCAATCCTTTTTTTATTTAGTGTGCACACTGTTCTGCGCAATTGGGGCAATGATGCAGTAACTGTTGTATTTAGTGTGTCAATGTCATAGCTGTCATACTAAAGCAGCTACAGTATATCTAAATCACTGATAGTGCTTTCAGTCTTTTGGATTTAAAATCTTAGATTGATTAGTTAATTACCAATAGAAAGTATGGCAGAAGTAGCAGCTTCACGACTTGCAACAGTCACACGTATAGTTACGCTGACATTTGGTTGATTGATCCGGTATCAGAAGAAGTACATGTGGAAGCAAGCTTCCAACTTACAATCAGGTGTTGTCTGTCTTTTTCCATCGGCACAAGATTCTTGCTAAGACAGTCAGAGACAGTTCAAGGTCTGTTGTACATGAAGTTCTTCACATTTGGTCAATGGCCCGTATCCCAACAACACTTGATAGGAATGCCATTGAAAAGTTGGAGGACATGTTTTATAGATGGGAGAAACTGAATAAGAACATGCATCGCAGAACTGAGCTAATGAAAGTACTATGATCGGAGATTTGGAAAAACTTTTGACATGGCACATACAGATGCTATGTCAATGACCACCATTGCTGAAGACAGGTTTTTCTTGGATGTCCACGCATAGGCTAAATGGGTGGTGTAGACACAGCTTTGGCTAGAACAGAGGGCAGAAAGTTAAAGAGATTGAAGTGTGAGCATTATCTCAGAAGTAAAGAAGATGACAGAAAGAGAGCAAATATCACAATTCAGAAAGATGATGAATTGACTTCAGAAGAAGAATTGGCCACTATGGATGCTAAAGTTGAGTCTAATCTAGAACCACGCTGCTCACATAGAGCTACCAAACGAGGGTCGGTGCCTGTTGTAACAGCAGAATTAAGTGCTGCACTTCATCGAGCCAATGTCAGCAGCCGCACAGCAACACTTATTCTGGCTGAGACTGCATAGAACCTTGAACATGACATGTCTAGTTTCAACGTCAATCCCGAATCCATCAGAACAGCAAGACTAAAGTTTCGTCAACATACCGCTCAGGCTGGAAAAGCCATTTTCGAACCGTCCGTACCTCTAGTTGTACATTGGGATGGCAAGATGTTACGAGATATTGCAGGCAATGAGCAGGTTGACGCAGTCTTGGTATCAGGTTTGCATGTGGAGCAGCC
>OX457049.1:34368393-34608393 GCA_949752735.1 Lumbricus terrestris
TTTGGGGGGCTGAGTCCTCGCGGAGTCGTCAAAATTTCTGATGACCTTTTTTAGTCGTCCGGTCGAAAATCGTTGAAATATTTCGGTTTTGCACGTAAAAAACCCGGATGACCTTTTTAGGGGTCTTATAGCCTTTTACAGGGGGGCTTAGCCCCTAGCACCTTAGCGCCGCCACTGCTTGCGCACTGGGAGCGCCTCTGAGCAGTTCGCTCTACAATAGAGGCGCTTTATAAACGGTTAAATAAACACAATACAATTATAAATCAAGGCAATAAAAGCTGCATAATGATTAATGAAACACCTGTGACCTGTGACCTGTCGCGCATCTCATTGAATTCTAATGACGTGTACGGAATAATTTATTATACCATGAGTGAAATACTGAACTGAACTCGCTTCCCTTTTCTTCCTTGGTCCATCGACTCAAATTTGTTCATGGGATTCCGTTGACAGGTTCTACGCGTGTGCGTGGGCCTGCCACTGGTGACTCGTTCACCCTACCGTACTAGTTGATTAAGTAATTTCGTTCACAATGACACTTAACACAGTATGCGAATTCTATAAAAAAAAGACACTGGTTCGTTGACAGAAGTTGATTCATGTCACCAGAACACCCAGACATCATCACATCACCCCCATCCTCAAGTCACTTCACTGGTTGAAAATCTCAGAGCGAATCCACTTCAAAGTTCTCGCCTTAACCTACAATTCCTTACAATTACTCCCAGCATGGATGTCTTGGCGAACTGTTCACCATCCAGCCAACCCGCTCTACCCGATCATCCGCCTGCCATACACTCTGTATCGACCGCCGGTCACATGACATTGTCATCTCAAGTTCTCCAGCCAAGCCATATTCAACTCAGCAACACGCCTTTGGAATGATCTGCTTCCTGAATTCCGATCTTTTTCGGTTCCTCCACCACCATTACTAATCACACACCATCACCTTTCTCAGGCTCCTCTATCCATCACACCTCGGAATTTTCATTCGAAATTGAAGACACGACTCTTCAAGAACTTTTACCCTGTCTCATCTGATCCTCCACCCTCCAATTCGTAATCGTAATCGTAATCGTAATCTCCTAATTTCTAAAGCGCCACTGGAAAGCCAAGCGCGGGGCACCGGCTTATTCACGAGCGCTGCGTTGAGTTAGGAGGGTTGTCCGTGAGAGTAGTCCGTGGTGGTCCGGGTCGAGTTACCATAGGATCAGGATCAAATGCGTTGAGTCAAAAGGGTTGTCCGTAAGAGTAGTCCATGGTGGTCCGGGTCGAGGTACCGTATGATCAGAGGTGTGGAACAATTCCCGGCCTATAGACGACACCCGCATTAGTAGCTGTTCCACCTCCTCTGAGTCTATGGTAACTCGACCACATATATACCACATTTGAACTACTCTTACGGACAACCCTTCTGAGTAGACGCAGCGCTCGTGAATAAGCTGGTGAAACGCGCTTGGCTTTTGAGTAGCGCTTTAGCAATTTGGAGATCATGATTACGATTACGCTTGCATTTGGGATGCAATAGGCACTATAAAAGAAAATGGAGCCGAACCCCGATCCCTTGCAATCTCACCCCGACTCAACACCATATCGGT
Organism: Lumbricus terrestris; assembly: GCA_949752735.1. Classification (NCBI taxonomy): domain Eukaryota; kingdom Metazoa; phylum Annelida; class Clitellata; order Crassiclitellata; family Lumbricidae; genus Lumbricus; species Lumbricus terrestris. The sequence goes on from OX457049.1 coordinate 34,369,992, forward strand.
TATAGTGCAGGGAGCATCTCTGAGTTGGTCTCTTTAAGAGGCGCCATATAAATTTCTTAGTCTCTCTAAGGCTCTAAGTCATGACTGTGGTTTGGTGTCAGGTCGGGATCGTCTCTGAGAAGTTATCTTTAAGTGGCGCTATATAAATGTACGATTACAATTGGAATTAGGCCTACAACTAAAATTACAATGAATATTGTTATTAGAGGAACAGCTGTACTGCTGCTGTAGACTATTATAGGTTACAGCTTCAACACAAGAAACTAGAATCCAAGCAACCCAGGTATATCTCCCAACACTGAAATGGCCCAGTTAGCTATATCGGTAAGGGCGCTGGCCACGCGTCAGTACGTACGCGACTCTGTGAAAGAGAGCGTGCGGGCCACGGTTCGCTTCTCGAAGGTGGCTTATTTCAGATATTCAAAAAATCTCGGGCTAGCACGGTCCGTCCACGGGGATCTAAATGGCGCGGCGTCCATTCAGACGGGCGAGCGGTGGTGAAGGATCTTACCCGAACAAATTCATTGAAAAATGAACAGGGTCGAGGCCATAATTTAAACGGCAGTTAGGCATATATGAAATCCGAGTACATATATAAATCTAAAGCCTACAACAGTGCAAAATTTCACAGAAAGCTTACTGAGAAGTTGGGCCTTCGTCGTTTTCCTCCTGATAAGTAAATTCCAAATCTCCAATCCGCACAAAATTACTTCATTCTACATTGAACATTCAAGACGAACTCGCACAATTATTAACAAAACTTTCACTATTAAATATTTGCCTAACATTTGCTATTAGATTTTGCCTTGTGTAGTATAATAGCACCGTATACAAAGCGACCGTGCTGTGTCGCGTTGACCTGCTACCTGATAATGTTGCACTGTCGCCGCGCATGCTGTCGCCACCTAGCGGAGGCGCGATCGTATACGTAGCCTATTCTCAGACGACAGTGCTTGCCAGCAGTGTACATTAATTGGCCGCGATACGATGGCGCGCAAGGACCAACATGGCAGAGGGGATCAGAGCTTTTTAGTGTGCACCGTAATCGTAATCGTAATCTCCTAATTTCTAAAGCGCCGCTGGAAAGCCAAGCGCGGGGCACCGGCTTATTCACGAGCGCTGCGTTGAGCTAGAAGGGTTGTCCGTGAGAGTAGTCCGTGGTGGTCCGGGTCGAGTTATCATGATCAAATGCGTTGAGTCAAAAGGATTGTCCGTATGAGTAGTCCATGGTGGTCCGGGTCGAGGTACCGTAGGATCAGAGGGGTGGAACAGCTACTAAGGCACCATGCCAGTGCCAGTCCCAAGCCTGGATAAAGGAGGAGGCCGACACTAATCATGTTTGAAATGGCAGTGTCGTTAGACAGCAGCAAGCACTTAGCTTAGTGCAGCGGTTCCCAATCTGTGACCCGTGGCCAAAAGTGGCCCGCAAGGCCTAAAAAATGGCCCACGTCAATCAGAGAATTAACAAAAATAGATGAAAAATTAACAATTTTGACAGGATATAGAACACGTAATTAGTTTCTGTTGCAAATCATATTATTTTGACGCCTATAAGTAACAACAGGCATTCCATTTTGAATAAATAATTATAACAATTTTATATGCTTTTAGTTAATTAAATTTTAGCCCTGTGGTTCCCTAATTGTCCTTCAACTAAGAAAAAGGGACTCTTGTGCCCACAAACTGAGAAAAAGTGGCCCTTAGGTCGCAAAAGGTTGGGAACCACTGCAGCCTTAGTGTGTAGTTCTACAAAGAAAGACCAGTTCAAAATGAACAATAATTGTGCAACCCCGAAATCAATTTTTGCCGTTAATTAAAAATTGGTTTAAATATTCACTATTATCCAATTGAGAATAATCCGTAATCGTCATGTCCATGCATTTTCTGCAGCGTTGTTCGAAGCCAAGGGCGGGGCACCAGCTTATTCACAAGCGCAGGGCACCAGCTTATTCACAAGCGAAGGGTTGTCGAAAAGAGTAATCCGAAGGAGGTCATAGTGCGGATTGACGATGGGAACGGAGACAATTACCTTTATTTACTATTATTTTTTAGCTGCAAATTATATCCTTTAGAACTGCACGGTTTGTGTTGAATTGCACGCTATTATAGTTGGCCCTTGTTCGGCACCGTAGTAAATTACTCATGAACATTGCGCTGCCAATCGGCTACGTTTCATCAGTATTGCAGCATTGCATCCCGGAAGGTGACACCATGGTGTCCCCACTTCACACTCCGCGTCCTAGCAAGCTATAACACCATTCCTGAGATCAAACGAAGGTCAGACTGTCTTTTACGCAGAACACAACTTTTGTTGTTGAAATAGTCACGCTGAATTATTGACGCCCTCAGATATTTTCCAGAGAGGGGGGGCAAACACAATGGGAAAGGTTAAATTTTCTAGCAGGGGCCTGAAAAATGCTTTGCAGGAAATAAGAATACGGATATTTTTACGGAGGTCCAGTGGCGGCGCTAGGGGGGAGAGCTGGGGGGCTAAGCCCCCCCCCTACAAGAGGCTCAGCCCCCCCCCCTAAAAAAATGACCATCTGAATTATTTTACATTGGAATATCCAGATTTTTGTCGAGGACTAAAAAAAAAGGTCGTCAGAAATTTTGGCGGCGAAAATGGAAAATTTTGCCGAGGGTTTCAGCCCCTCCGAAACTGAAATCCTGGCGCCGGCACTGTGGAGGTCTCTCTATAGATAGGCTAACTTTCTCAGTTTATTTTTTGTGCTTAGTTAGCATCATTAGTGCTTTAATCGTGATAAATTAATTTAGTTAAAAACCAAAAATAAGTAGTTAGACAATAGATGGAATTTTTCCAGAAGGGCCCAGTAGCGGCGCCAGGGGTCTAGGGGAGAGGGCTAAGCCCCCCTAAAAAGGCCATCCGGTTTTTAAAAATCTAAAAATGATATATTTCCATGATTAGCCCCCCCCCCCAAAAAAAACCTGAAATATATGCATGAAATTTCGACCAAATGCCTAAAAAAGGTCGTCAGAAATGTTGGCGAGTGAAAATGGAAAATTTCCTCCGCGATGATTCAGTCTCCCCCCCACTCCAAAACTGAAAGTGCCCCCTCTTGCCCCTATATACGGGCGCCCATGCGTTGATTATTATCGACCTTAAAACGCATCCAATTATTTCTCTTGATGGAAAATCGATGTTCTATATAAACCTGGAGCAAATTTTCAAGTTGTAGGCTACACTGGACGAGCAGCTGTTACAGTGATTAGAATCGTACCTGATTTTGTTGGGATCGCTTATGAGCTGCAGATAATCGCATCGAGTGTGGTAACAATTGGAACGGATGTTTTAGCTTGTAATAAGTAGGATATGCATGAATATAGGTCATATGTTTATGCATGGGCGCCCAGATTATAGGGCTAGATGGGCACTTGCGCCTTCTGTAACAATCACACTTGACGCCTCCTTAAAACTGACACATTTTTAACCACTGAAATGGACTCCCCCCCATCAGTTCGCTCTGTTATCCCGTCTGGTAGTATTTCGTCATCTTTCTCTCGTCTCCAAACCTGCCTTTCTCTCGAGGTTGCACGCACTGGTGGCGCTTCTGAAAGGCTCATGCTGTGAGAAGCGCTTTATAAATGGTCAGATACAATACAATACAGGACATATATATATATATATATTCATTCATTCATTTTGAAAATTTATACAGCCTTTTCAAGAAAATCTTACTCAGAGGCGCTCCCAGCCCAGCCACAGCTAAAATGTAGGATTTGAGAGACTCAAAAATGCAGTGGAATTTAGCTTTAGTATATATTACATACACAATCGTATGAGCCCCGGGAAGGGGAAGGGTGGAGTGGGGTGGGGTGGGGATGGTGGGGTGGGGGGAGGGTTGGGTGGGGGGTGAGGGATGGAGAGAGGGGGTAAATTTTTCCCGAAAACCCTAATTTAACGGGTGGCGTACTGGTGGAGGTCGTAGTGTGGTTGGGTGGGGTAGCGCGTGTATGGAGGGGTGGAGGAATTTATCCCCAAATCCAAATTTCACGGGTGGCGTACCGGTGGGGTCGGAGTGCGGTGGGGTGGGGATGGCAGGGTGAGTGGAGGTGGGGTGGAGGGTGGGTTGAGGGGTGGGGATCGTGGTGGGGTGGAGGTGGGGGTGGCGGGGTGGAATGGAGGGTGGGGGTGGAGGGGTGAGGGTGGGGTGGGGTCGTGATGTGTGGGGGTGAGCGGGATGGGGTGGAGGGGTGGGGGTTGGGGTGGAGGGGGTGAGGTGGAGAGTGGGGTTGGGGTGTGGGTGGAGTGTGGAACTGGGGTGGTGGGGTGAGGGTGAGGGTGGGGTGGAGGGTTGCGGGTGGGGAGGGGAGGGGTGGGGTGTAGGGGATGGATGGGAGTTGGGTTGGGATGGAGTGGGGGTGGTGGGGTTGGGAGGGGATTAGGGGTTGAGTGGGGGTGGTGGGGGTTGGAGGGGTGTAGGGCTGGGTTGGGGGTGGGACGGGGTGGAAATTTTCCTGAAACCCAAATTTCTCGGGTGGCGTACCGGTAGAGGCCGGTTTGTGGTGGGGTGTTGTGTGGTGGGGTTGTGGCTGGAGCGGGTCGAATCCTAAATTTCCCGGGCAACGCCGGGTACCCCAGCTAGTAATATAATATAATTATATAATGTGCATATATAACGACCTATAATAAGTATATAAAATAATATAGGGCCTAATATATATTATATATAAAATAATATAATATATATTATATATAATATACGTATATAACGATCTATAATAACTATGTATATAACATAATATATACATATATAAAATAATATAGGGCCTAATATATATTATATATAAAATAATATAATATATATTATATATAATATACGTATATAACGATCTATAATAACTATGTATATAACATAATATATACATATATAATATACAATTATACATAGGCGATGATAGGCCTATATAACGACCTATAAATAAATGGGGCCGACATACTGAACCCTGCAGCGCGTCTCCTGTCATCTGTGAACGGAGTCAGTGATTTAAAAAAATGTTCGTATACATGCAGCTATAAAAATAGTCTACAGGCAACAATATTATTGTAGAACGTGCACAACTATAATAGCCTATTGTATAGGCCAGAGGTCTCAAACTCAAGTCAGCATGTGGGCCGCATTTGGAAATTTTGAATGACTCGCGGGCCGCAACATAAAAATATAGGCTAATCGTGCACGTGAAACTGGAATTAGTTATTTGTCATTGCAGCATACTATACTGTTATGATGATATAGCCCTGTAAAATTCACATAATATTATATTTTAAGTGTAACTACATGTATAATGGTAGGCCTACTACAAACAAAATAGAAAAACCATTCTATATATCCCAATTATCGAAAAATGCGTGGGCGTTATAATTGAAGAAATTGCTGTTATCAAAATTTTAAATGACTATTTTTTAAGTATCCTGAGCAATGTTCAGAGTAATTCAACTCGAATTTAGTTAGGCCTAGAGACTCTAAATTTTCTAAGTCCTCTAAACGAAAGTCACCAAAGTTATAGGAATAAACCCAGGGCCTACCTGTTAGTGTCATTGTTCAAAATCAAGCAAATGGAAGTCAACTTGCAAAAATAAACACACGCGGAAGTGACATTTTTCAACTTCTCATCATCTGGGGAGATACGAATATTCCGAGGATACTATATTTTGCGACACCGGCATACAAACTTTGATGTAGGCCCTACATTCTTCTGCCTTGGCGTTGCATCGCACTGAAGGTCCACTAAATCCAGCTGCATATACCTAGCCTGCGGTATATCTGTTGTTGTGGACTCAATGCCCAATCAAAAGGAGTAGAAAGCAGTTTAAACATTGGTTCAAATCGTAAAAGAACTGCAAAATTCTTTTAAACAGATTTATAACTTTAAAAAAAATTAAAAAACCAGGAAGCTGTTCGCGGGCCGCATTAATCGGGTCCGCGGGCCGCATGCGGCCCGCGGGCCGCGTGTTTGAGACCCCTGGTATAGGCCTAGGCCTTCATGTGGGCTACATGTGTGCACACATAATGCCTGGGTATGTTATCTTCTTTGTCTCTAGGCTATCTATATATATATATTATATAGCCTACTCCATCAGGCGTATACGCCAACGATGAGGTCTCAACATGAAGTCTCTCCCACTTGATTTTCTGTCCCCGACTTTGACCACGGGCCACGGCATCCCTCATATCCATGCTCTGCATGCGCCATTAGATCTTCGTCTTTTATAATATTGTCCAACCATGTGTGTATAATGCTTATGTGCAATTATTATTGTGCAAAAAGCAATGTAGGCTAAGCCTATTATACAGCAGACACTTTGCAGCAGACTGTATTATTATTATTTGCATGATCGTGCATATATAAGCCTAGGCCTAATTATAATTCGTTCATACGGGTATTCAATCAATTAGGCTACGTCACGCAATTTATGACAATTTTTTGCTCCCAAGTGGAGGAATAAATAAAAAAATAAAAAGTCATCAGTTTTTTATGCGGCGACTTGCGACTTTTTAAAGAAAACTTAGAAAAAATTTCTTTTAAATGACTTTAAAAAGGTCATCAGATTTTTCGTCGTCGACTTGCCACATTTTTGGGGAGAATTTTCTGAAACGCCTAGAAATTTTCGCCAAACGGATCCGCACTATAGAAAAACTTCCTGGTCGTACAATTCTACAAATTTCTTTTTAAAAACCCTGGAATACATTCATATTTTGTATGCACTTTATCACTTCAATTTAGTTTATTTAAAAAATTGTTTCTTATTAATCCATAAGATAGTCTCTGTTGCAGGTCCTACAGCTTGGAATGGTCTCCCTGTTACACTGCGCTTAATTCCCAGGGGTCACTCCGCTCTGTTCCTTAAGAACCTAAAAACTGTTTTATTTAGCCGTGGCTGGGCGGGGAGCGCTTCTGAGTAGCCTACCTTTAAGAGGCGCTATATAAATTTATGAAATAAATAAATAAATAAGGTGGGGGTCCGTGACTGCTCGGTCTAGTCTTGTGACTTGTTTTTAACTGTCTCCGAATCGAGGGTTGGTCGCTCCACGGACAAGTTTTCTCCATCTTTCTCGATCCTTTGTTTCTCTCGTCATCTGATCGAAAGGCGTCTCCAACCAGTCTCTGATATTAGGAATCCAGCACGTCCTCGGTCTTCCCTGTGCTCTTGTGCCCGGTGTTGTGCCATGCATAATCTCTTTTTCCAGACAGCTTCCTTCTTTCCTCATCAGATGACCGAAGTAAGACATCTTTCTTCTTTCGATTGACTTTAGCAGACATCTTTCCAATCCCGCCGCTTCCAATACCCATACGTTTCTTTTCTTGTTTGTCCATGGACACTCTCAGGATCATTCGTAGTCTCGTAGACATCTCATCTCGAAAGCGCCTCGGCCTAGTGGGGGCCAGGAATTCCTCTCGTGTGCCCTGCAGTAGCGGCGCTAGGGGGGCTGGAGGGGGCTAAGCCCCCCCTACAAGAGGCTCAGCCCCCCCACAAAAAGGGCCATCCTGATTTTTTTACATTGAAATATCCACGATTTTCTGTCGATGACTAAAAGAAAAAAAGGTCGTCAGAAATTTGGGATGGCGAAAATGGAAATTTTTTGCCGCGAGGCTTCAGCCCCCCCCCAAACTGAAATCCTGGCGCCGCCACTGGTGCCCTGGCCTTGACATAAAGTTTTTCGCATACAGTATCATAGCAGGAAGTCCAGTGAGGACCGCAGACTTGAAAGGCAGACGCAATGAATCTTTGAATCTTCGATTAAAAATTATTAATTTATTACCTCGGCTGTACACTGTGTACAGTTGTGAATCGACATTGTAATCGTAATCGTATTGTAATCGTAAACTCGAAATTTCTAAAGCGCCACTCGAAAGCCAAGCGCGGGGCACCAACTTATTCACGAGCGCTGCGCTGCGTTAGAAGGGTTGTCCGTGAGAATAGTCCGTGGTGGTCCGGGTCGAGTTACCATAGGATCAGGATCAAATGCGTTGAGTTAGAAGGGTTGTCCGTGAGAGTACCCCGTGGTGGTCCGGGTCGAGTTACCATAGGATCAGAGGGGCGGAACAGCTACTAAGGTGGGTGTCGTTTGGGCCGGGAATTGGAGGGTGGAAGATCAGATGAGATAGGGTAAGAGATCGTGAAAAGGAGTGTCTTAAGTTTCGAATGAAAAGCCCGAGGTGTGATGGATAGAGGAAGGTTGTGGTGTGTGATTAGTAATGATGATGAAGGGACTGAAAAGGATCGGAATTCAGGAGGCAGATGTAGTGTAGTGTAGTGTGATCCGCTCGATGCACCGGATAATACGCTGCAGGTTGTGAGGCGGCCAGGTAGAACAGTGCACACCTTCATTACGTAAGGACATTAAAATACTAATTGAAAGTCGATCAAGCAGATTTAATGGACAGCCTTAATTAGCATGAAATGACTCGGTAATGGACTTCCAGTGCAAGAACGTTGCTACAGTCGTGTTCAACCCGGAAGGAACAGATTCAGTTTTGGCAAGAGCTGCGCATTGAAAATCTCGTGCAGAAAGATTTTTCAAGTGTTTTTTCACGACAGAACTGTTGTGTGTAGTTGGAACCAGGGTGAGAATTATTGACGTGGAGGCTGAGGGATTCAATCCTAGTCTTTCATTTGGTATGCAGTGTTTAATCTAGACGTCTCTGGGGGGGAAAGTCCTCGCTCCATGCAGGAATGATATTTCTCCCCAGAGAACTTGAGAGATGTTGGTCACATGTAGGCCAACCGTATACAGCATAATCTTTTATCCCTAAACGGCGATTTTCCCGGCACCCATCAGAAATCAAAAATCTCTTCTCCAATGCAGGGTAACACAGGGCTTTTTTTAGTGTGCAGTTGTACACAAAATGTGCAGTTCTAAATGGATTTGTGCAGTTGCAAAAGCACTTCCGTCACAAGTTCTGTGCAGTTGAAACTAGTAAAAAGACAATATTATTGTCATCTTATTGGGAGTAATTTACCATGGAGGATGGGAAATAAAAGAAGGGGTTGTGCAGTTCTAAAAATTTCTTAAAAACAGCCCTGGGGTAACACCGTTCTTATATAGCCTCTTAGGCATTGGCGTAACGTTCTATTGTGACGGTGGTGTCCAGTCACCACCACTTTTAAAAGTGGTGGTGACAGTCACCACCACTTTTTGTTCCGACAAGGAAATATTTTTTTAGAAACATGAAAACATTTGGCTGTCTAACATAATAAAGGCTATTCATGATTAACATCGCAATAGCACTGTCCACACTCCACAGCGTGTTCGTTGTCCACAGGCATGGCTTAAATCGTAAGAAGGGAAGGGAAGAAATTCCCTACCACTTTAAATTTGGGGAGGAAACGTGAAGCAATTCTCTCCCACAAATCGTTATGGCTTCGGGGCAGTGCATGGCATGCCAACAGCCTCACAAAACCTTCTGGAAACATTGTTATTATCAAAATAGCATTGAAGGGACCTACGTACCTTTACCCCCCGCCCAATGTTGGCTCAGACTTCAGGAAGGGTCAGCAAGAATAGAAGAGGAAGAATCTGGATTAAATTTTGTGAAAGAGCTGTTTTTAAGAATTTATTTAGTTATCCGTGAGTGGAAAGATCGTGGAATTCACCAGCGAGAGAGACAAACGGGTAAAGAGTGAGAATGGAGAAAGGAATGATAGAGTATACTCACCAGAGTTCATTCTAAATTTGTATCTTGGGAAGGGGTAAGCGCAGAGGTTCTCAAACTGTGCACTTGGGGTAGGCCTACGCCAGGCGACGGCTAGGGGTGAAGGTCTAGGCGAAAAATTCCAGAAATATAAATTTTCTTTGCGTTTATGGACTTTGTGTCCATCTTTCTTTGATTAGCAAAGATTTTTAACGTTGCAACATATTTGCATCATTATTTTATTTCTTTCACAACCTAGCGTAGGCCTATAATTAGACTCACATAGGCCTACTATAGGCCTAGCGCACGCAAGAATTTTTTGTTTAGGCATATAATTATAATTTTGGAAACAAATAGTGTTTAAATGTCAGTCAGGAATTCTCAGCGTAGGCCTATAGCCCAAAGATCAAAATAGGGGAGAGCTGAATAATATTGGCCTAACAATTAATTTCTGGTCGAGCTTAAAACATTTTGATTCCTTTCAGTACGTCATATCTGTGTGAACTGGTATAAAACTCTTCTTTCTGTCAAAGACAAATAGATCTATGGCCTAAATTTACGTTTGAATTTGACAAATATTAAACCAGATATTTTCACAACACCACAACGCTGTAGGTTCGCTCTTTCTTACAGGGGTTATAGACCAATTTTACTTTTGTTAACATGATTACATGATTAAAACAATTCACATATATTCAATTTTGCTTCTTAATACTACTCTAATACACGAGGTGGGGACAGTAAAAAATGAAGTTTGAGAACCGCTGGGGTACAGGAAGCCGAGGAAAGGATTGCACTGAAAAGTTGTGTGCCATGGAATAGTCACCACCACTTTTACGGGGAAAGTTACGCCCATGCTCTTAGGGACTCGTGGCAAAGTCTTCTTTCACACCCCAAGACCACGTAGAACATTATAGTCTGATCCCTCATCTATTTCTTTATTTCCTAAACTTCTCGTACTCTGGGCAAATTATAGCGAAGAACGGGTTAAATCGATGAGAATTTGTCGAACAATAACTGGGTCAGACTATTATTATAATAAATTTAATAATTATATAGCGCTGGGGTGCGCAAAATCTGCCGTATACCTGTCATCGAAAATGATGCCAGAGTGCTGCAATGCGGTATATACGATTCCAATGCATTTAAAAGTCAAGCCAACTGGTCTCGGTGTTTGACTAGCTTCGGTGAAGTTTAGAGCGTCGCCAGAAAATCTCGAGTAGTGGGGATGGATACCTAGTAGAAAACTCTTCATGAGGAGCAGCTCAGATATTTTCTGGTCGAACAAAGTATGCCGAAATAGTCAGCCAGAGTGCTGCAATGCGGTAGGCCTATATACGATTCCAATGCATTTAAAAGTCAAGCAAACAGGTCGGTGTTTGACTAGCTTCGGTGAAGTTTAGAGCGTCGCCAGAAAATCTCGAGTAGTGGGGATGGATACCTAGTAGAAAACTCTTCATGAGGAGCAGCTCAGATATTTTCTGGCCGAACAAAGTCTGCCGAAATAGCCAACCAGAGTGCTGCAATGCGGTAGGCTATTCCAATGCATTTAAAAGTCAAGCAAACTGGTCTCGGTGTTTGACTAGCTTCGGTGAAGTTTAGAGCGCCGCCAGAAAATCTCGAGTAGTGGGGATGGATACCTAGTAGAAAACTCTTCATGAGGAGCAGCTCAGATATTTTCTGGCCGAACAAAGCCTGCCGAAATAGCCAACCAGAGTGCTGCAATGCGGTAGGCTATTCCAATGCATTTAAAAGTCAAGCAAACTGGTCTCGGTGTTTGACTAGCTTCGGTGAAGTTTAGAGCGCCGCCAGAAAATCTCGAGTAGTGGGGATGGATACCTAGTAGAAAACTCTTCATGAGGAGCAGCTCAGATATTTTCTGGCCGAGCAAAGTCTGCCGAAATAGCCAACCAGAGTGCTGCAATGCGGTATATACGATTCCAATGCATTTAAAAGTCAAGCAAACTGGTCGGTGTTTGACTAGCTTTGGTGAAGTTAAGAGCGCCGCCAGAAAATCTCGAGTAGTGGGGTTCGATACCTAGTAGAAAACTCTTCATGAGGAGCAGCTCAGATATTTTCTGGCCGAACAAAGTCTGCCGAAATAGCCAACCAGAGTGCTGCAATGCGGTATATACGATTCCAATGCATTTAAAAGTCAAGCAAATTGGTCGGTGTTTGACTAGCTTCGGTGAAGTTTAGAGCGCCGCCAGAAAATCTCGAGTAGTGGGGATGGATACCTAGTAGAAAACTCTTCATGAGGAGCAGCTCAGATATTTTCTGGCCGAGCAAAGTCTGCCGAAATAGCCAACCAGAGTGCTGCAATGCGGTATATAGGCCTACGATTCCAATGCTTTTAAAAGTCACGCAAACTGGTCGTTGTTGTAGAGTTGGATACCTAGTAGAAAACTCTTCTTGAGGAGCAGCTCGGATATTTTTCCATTTGTTTAGACTCGTATGCCTATTCGGCGATAATGGCGAACCAAATGGCCGCAATGCTGCACGATTCCAATGCATGATCAACTAAAACACTGACCAGTGTCCACGTGATTTCTTGAGCGCCACCAGAAACTCGTGAGAGGTGCATAGTGACGAGTCAGTCTTCTGTCAGCTACGTAGGGCCTACTACGTAGCCTACAGGGCTTCTCCAGTAAGAGAAGTTTCATGATGCCCCCAAGGAAACCTTTTTTAAGTCTCACTGCATGCAGCAAACTTCATAATTATCTGTCAAAATAGTATTATATACTCCACGCAGCAATATTATTATTAACTAAACAGAATATAGTAGGCTACCTGATCGGTTAGCATGACACGTGTTGAATCTACAATAATGATCATAATTATAGCCTACTTCCATTTAGAGTCATAATAAATTATTAGCCTATTATCGTGTGTGACGTGTGTCCATCAGAATAGCGGAAAAAGTAAAAGCGACAAGACTGCGGATAACAGTGATGATAGGCCTCCAATAAAACGACGATGGTTAGCTTGCATAGGCATACTTATATGTAATATGACTTTTGTTTACAGCGCATGTAGAAAGTACCTAAATGTACAGTATACCGCAGGGCCTACATCAGACTGTTAGTGTGTAGGAATATAATAGTTTAGGGTATACCTGGGCCAAGAAACGGTACAATGCGCCAATCCAACGTTTCTATTTCACATACACATAAAAGAAATAGGTATAATCAGTAAATTTCATTAATTAAATACATTAATTAATTACAATAATTAATTAGATTAATTAGTCCGGAGATTGGTCGTCGATTCCAGCGTGAGTCATGAGGTCAGCGATGTTTCTTTCCAGGTCGTCCACCTTCCGACCCATCTCGTCAAGTGCAAACCGAAGGTTAAGGAAGAAATATGAGCCGAGCATATAATGTCAATTTTCAACAGACAAAGTAATCCACAACCATCCATACATCCATCCGTCCATACATACGTAGACCTACATACGCATTTGTTTGTATGTGCACTTGTTATAGCGCCCCTTTAAGCTCTCTCTACTCAGAGGCGTTCCCGACTGCAGAGCGGACACTGCATCGGAGTTTCATGCCGAAGCGCTGAGCAATTACGAGTGAAGGACTTGCCCAAGGTCCCTACGCGGCAAGGTGGATTCGAACCTCGAACCTTCCGGCTTCAAGGCAACGACGCCACCACTACACCACCGCGCCCCACGTAGGTCTGCATACGCATGTATAATATGCATGCATATGCACATAGGCCTACGTACATATATACATACAAGCATAGACCTGCATACATGCATACATACACGCATACACACATACATACATACATACATACATACATACATACATACATACATACATACATACATACATACATACATACATAAAAACATACATACATACATACATACATACATACATACATACATACATACATACATACATACATACATACATACATACATACATACATACATACATACATACATACATACATACATACATACATACATACATACATACATACATACATAGTATACATACTACATACATGTACATACATAGCCTACATGTGGGGGCGCGGTGGATATGTTTGTTGCCTTGCAGCCGGAGGGTTGCAGGTTCGAATCCACCTCAAGCCGCCTGGTAGGGACCTTGGGCAAATCCTTCACTCGCAATTGCTCAAGCGCTTCGGCGTGAAACTCCGATTAAGTATCCGCGCCGTAGTCGGGAGCGCTTCTGAGTAGTAACTTGAGCAGGCGCTATAACAAGTGGACTGCACATACATGTATACACACACCCATACATCCATCCATCCATCCGTCATCCATCCATCCATCCATACATCAAAGGAAGAGGCGCTTTAACAAGTGCACATACATGTATAAATACCCACCCATACACCCGTCCATCCATCCATCCATCCGTCATCCATCCATCCATCCATACATACATCCATCCGTCATCCATCCATCCATCCATACATCCATCCATCCATCCGTCATCCATCCATCCATCCATACATCCATCCATCCATCCGTCATCCATCCATCCATCCATCCATACATCCATCCATCCGTCATCCATCCATCCATCCATCCATACATACATCCATCCGTCATCCATCCATACATCAATCCATCCATCCGTCATCCATCCATACATCCATCCATCCGTCATCCATCCATACATCAATCAAAGGATATTTCTCGAGAGAACTTGGTCGGATGTTGTCTGGAATTTATCCTGCATCTGTTGGAGGAGATTTTGAATCTAGCAGATGAAAAACATTTTTCAAAAGAATAAGTAAGTGAGAATTTTCCTTATTACTACATTTGCAGCGCACAGTGGATATAAAAAACATATTATTAAAATACAACGAAGTAATGGTGATGGAACGTACAAATTAAGTCACAAGGTGATGATAATAATTATGTTTTAATAAGAAAACTGCAAAAATTAAGTAATGGTAAGATTAAGGCAAGGAGTAGGAGGAGGAGGAGGAAGAAGAGGAGGAGGATGAGGAGGAAGGGGGAGGAGGAAGGAGGAAGGAGAAGGAGGAGGAGGAAGAAGGAGGAGGAGGAAGGAGGAGGAGGAAGGAGGAGGAGGAGGAAGGAGGAGGAAGGAGGAGGAAGGAGGAGGAAGGAGGAGGAAGGAGGAAGGAGGAAGGAGGAGGAAGGAGGAAGGAGGAAGGAGGAGGAGGAAGGAGGAGGAAGGAGGAGGAGGTGGAGGACCAGGATGATCGAAATTAGTCACTCCTCTACAAGTATTCGAACACCCTTTATCATGATCCTCCAACCTTCCAATTCTCGACCCAGACGACACTCGTCTTAGTAACTGTTCCACCCCTCTGATCTGCAGCAGACCCGCATCTCATTTGGATCACTCTAACCCCTTTTGACTCAACGCAGCGCTCGTGAATAAGCTGGTGCACAGCGCTTGGCTTTCTGTTGGTGCTTTGGTAGTTTGGAGGTTTCGAATTACGAGGACGAAGACGAGGAAGAGGAGAACGAGGAGGAAGAGGAGGAAGAGGAAGATGAGGACGAGGAGGAGGAGGAAGAGAAGGAGAAGGAAGAGGAAGAAGAGGAGGACGAGGAGGAGAAGGACGAGGAAGAAGAGGAAGAGAGGGAGAAGAGGAAGAGAGGGAGAAGGAAGAGGAAGAGGAGGAAGAGAAGGAGGAGATGAAAGAGGAGGAAGAGGAGGACGAGGAGGAGAAGGACGAGGGAGAAGAGGAAGAGAGGGAGAAGGAAGAGGAGGAGAAGGAAGAGGAAGAGGAGGAAGAGAAGGAGAAGGACGAGGAAGAAGGTGGAGAATGCAAAAGCGAACAAAGACGCAGAGAAGACGACGACGATGATGATAGTGTTGATGGTTGGATAAAGAAGGTATACGCAAAACTACAGAACAATTATTTGGCTAAACCATAAAATGCTTCAAGGTTGGAAATGGGGGAGGGGTGGTGCGTGAACCTCCCAAACCTCGATGGTGATCCAGTGCATGTTCTACCCGACGGTGTGACAACAATGCTCTGATGTTTAGTCTGTAATTTGACTCCCGTGACTATGAAATTTCTATATTGCAGACAGCGGTTGACAGGTAAACAATGAAATGTACTATAGGTGCAGTACAAACAGTCTGGTGACCCGTATATAAAATGATATATGTATTTGTATATGAATATATATGTATATATATACACAGAGATAGAAAGGCAGAACAAACAGTCTGGCAAGTATGTGACCCCTTATATATACATATTGCACATATATATTATATACTAGCTGTACCCGGCCACGCGTTGCTGTGGCTGAAAAGACTGTCCAACCCTCCCTTCCTACGTCTCCTCCTTTTCCCCCTTCCCCTGCCCCTCCCTTTCCCCTCCCCTTCCTCCTCGCCTTCCTCCCCTCGCCTTCCTCCCTCTTTCCTCCCATCCCCTGTAGAAAGACGCGCGGAAAACGGCTGCAAATGGAGGATTTTGTAAAAACCTACAGTTACATACAAATTTGCGCTATAGAAAGACAGCCGGATATACGTTTTGAAACACGCCCGAAGAATGGGTTTGAAACGCGCCCGAAGAATGGGCGGACGGATGCGTGAAAGTTCAAATTGACATGGGTGGACTCCATCGACGTATATCGAATCGAATTAAAAGTTGTGTTTTTTTGGTCGTAACGATTGCACTTTTTCCCAAAAGGCACTATACAAACGCGCTCATGTTCGAATGGAACGTTTTACGAAAATTTTCAAAACAATCGGTCAAGAACTTTCCGAAATCCTTCATGTCGAACGGTAACGTTTTACATTTTTATTTATATAGATAATAGGCAAGACAAACAGTCTGGCAAGTATGTGACTCCGTAAATAAACTGCAGTCAGCGTATATATAAACATTTTTTTTAGTAAACTCAAAACTATCCTTTTTGCCGTGCTAGAGTCGGGAGAGCTTCTGAGTAGCCCCTCGAAGACGCGATACATAAATTCTAGAGTGAACTAATATATTTGATAGGGCCTATACATGTATATTTGAATATTCGAAAAGTGCAAGACAATCTGGAATGTTTCTTTGTATGTGCACTTGTTAGAGCGCCCCTTCAAGCTCTCTCCTCAGAGGCGCTCCCGACTACAGAGCGGACGGACAATGCATTGGAGTTTCACGCCGGAGCGATTATCAATTGCGAGTGAAGGACTTGCCCCAGGTCCTTACGCGGCGACTTAAGGTAGATTCGAACCTTCGGCTGCAAGGCGACGAACATGCCCACTAGACCGCCGTGCCCCACAAATATTATCCTCATGAGACTGGTTTCATATTGGGTTATGTAGGAAACTCTCTTCTAACGAATCTCTCTTTAAACGGCGCAATAGGTCTATCAATTTATGCGCTGGTACCAATGGGCGGAGTTTGGTTTCCGTTCTTGGGGGGGCTAAAAAACTTGGTCCAGAACGAGCGCGCCGACAATATTTTCTCGGACCCAAAAAGGTGACGACTTTTTTTAGTCGCCAAGCTGATATCTCATAAAAAATATTCCCGGACAAAAAGTTGACCCTTTTAGTCATTCGATTGAGAGTTCATGGGGGAGGGTTAAGTCAGGGTAAAGATACCATTTACACGGTAAAAAGATGAATCTGGACCTTCTTGGGGGTTTAACACTCCTATAGCCTCTGGTAAACTCCGCCCATGCTGGTACACCGTTCGCGGACTATATCCAACAGCGTCGTTCATTCTCTGTGTCTGGTCCTACAACCTGTTGCACTGAGTTCACCACATAGGCTACATGTATGTTCCTTAACAACCTCAAAACTGTCTTATTTTGTAATTTAGCCGTGGTTGGACCGGGAGCGCTTCTGAGTAGCGTAAGCTACCTTGAAGAGGCGCTATATAAAATTTCCGAAATAAATAAATAAATTTGCAATTACATTATCAAGGTTACTCGATCGATCTTTTATGTTGCGCTATAGTCCACGATAGCCGATCGGTTATCGATCTAGGTGATCGATATCTTGGATCTCTTATCGATCTATAATAACTAGGCCCTATTAGCTAGGCCTCCTGATAATTTCTAGGCCTAAACAGGATAGGCTATACTCACGTGCTGTGCCAGATCGTTTGCATTCTGTTTCTCTTCGTAGTCCTGGGAAATAGTGTACGTCGTCTTCCTGACTTCGGACATTTTTCTGTATTCTATCTTTCAACTTTGCTGAAAATCAAACGAAGAAAATTGCTCGTCTGTATTAGGCCCTACGAGACGGGCGCAAATCGAATATGGCGTTTGTTTGGATTCCATAGGCCAACGCCGTCGTTTTAGCCTAAATACAGGCCTGGCCTATAAGCCTTGTTGCTATAGGTCGATCGACTAAAGGACCAGAACGGCCATTGTTAGCGATCGCCAGCGTTGGGCCACAGCGCTGTGACGCAAGCACGTCAAGTCCACACATGTTTGATGTACGACATTACATCTCGGGTTTTGTATAGGAAGGCATCATATGCTCATTAATGATGTTTGAAATAGTATAATCTCATTAACCTATATAGTAGCCTATAATTATAGGCATAAAATTATTCTTTTTGTAATTTATGTCATTTAAATTGTGCTCTCATCCAAAGACAAATAAAATCAGTCAAGGCTAAAGACATTCTATAGGCCTAGGTATTATATTGTATTTGATAAACTGCTTTTTGTACCTGATAGCGGTGTGTCTATCAGTTTTTGTTACCATTAAACGAATATAATAATAACGATCGTCGAGGAAGGGGAAGGGTCTGGGGAGGGGAATTCCTCTGACCAACTTCAAATTTTTAAATTTCCACGCTGAAATTGATGGGCGAACGGCTAGGTCTCCGACGAAATTTTCATAGAAAAAACCTTTCTGATGATCTGTTTTAGTCATTTGGTTTAGGCTACTTCTCATACAAATAGGCATATATAGGCCTACAATTTTTCCTGTCGAAATAGCTGCAGCATGATGACCTTTTAAAACCTTTCTTTCTGTTTGAACAGAATTATAATGTCCTGACGTTGTAGAAATTTTCGATGATATTTATGAATTTTCTCAAATGTTGGGGTACCGTCCTCCACCCCAAACATTGGGTGGAGGACTCTGCCTCTCTCCGTTTCATGGCGCTATAACAAGTGCTCATATCAAAACTCTAATATCTTTGCTCATATCACATGCAGGCCTGTCTTTAGGTTTAAACATATATGGTTGTTATCAAATTATCGCCATTGAGCTCCGATATATCAGTTGATGATCAATCATGTTCGTCTGTAGAGACTAGCCGGATTCCGATCTAAGTAAACAATAATATTTAAAGTAACTGTTTACGCAGTATGCTGTTTGTTTCGATGGTAATAATTATCGTCTGCACGTTACGCGCTGGTTCACTTACTTATTTAATTAAAGACCACAAAGTAAGAATATGATCGGCTTCTTCTTCCGTCGGTTCTGAATCTGAGATTAGCGAATAACACGAAATAAAATGCCGTCAGAAAACTTCGAGGAGGAGGGACTGGCAAAGATTCCAAACCTCGACTTAGCTAATTGGAAATTTCTTCTGTCGACGGACAAATATAAAAATGACGAGAAAATCAGATCGGACTTATCCGAAGCCATCAAAGCTGGAAGTGAGTACGATTGTGCATTGTCACCCATCTCGTGTACACTCTCAAGTTTACAGCCCGCTTATCCAATCAACCTCAGTTATAACTTATCCGTGAAGTAAATTATGGTGGCGTAACTATAGTATCGGGGAATGACGTGTCGGTTAGGACAAGGATAAGCGTCGCGAGGGTCGGTTAGGTCAGATTAGGCGTCGTGAGAGTCTGTTAGGTTTAGGGGTTATATTCTATAATGACTCGGTAGCAAGCAACTTTTTTTTATAAATTTGATGAAAAATATTTCCTGACGAAATTGAAGCGGGATTTATCGTGCGAGGGTCGGTTAGGGCTCAGGTTAGGCGTCGTGAGGGTCGGTTAGGGCTCAGGTTAGGCGTCGTGAGGGTCGGTTAGGGTTAGTTTTAGGGTTAGTGCAGTCATTCTGAAGCTGGATTGATGAACAATAATTTTCAATGAAAAATGATTGAAAAAAATTTGCTGACGAAATAGAAGCGGGATTTATCGAACAAATTCTCGCCTAAAAAGAAGCTGGATCGATTAAAAGGATTATCGGCAAACTAGAAGTTGGATTTATTAAAGATAACAACGCTGCAACGTTAGTTCTTGGTGTCTACCGAGTCATTCTAGAACGTATACCGAGTCATTATAGAACTCTACCGGTTTAGGTTAGTGTCGTCATTCGGTCTGCGATACTATAGTTATGCGATAATGTGAATATGGAACCGAATGGAGGTTTTGGTATCTTCCACGGTGGAACACTATTCAACATAGACATAGAGGCACTGTAAACTGACGATAAAACTTGCCTTGCGAATGATTCCATTTGTGTACTATATTACTTCGGCCCGCCAGCTGCTAATCATGTCGCGTGAAAACTTCTGTTCTCTCGTTTTCATCAACAGTTTATTTTTAAGCATGAAACGATGCCAAGTGTAGTAGTTGCTGGACATACATATTTGGTTGTACTTGTATTTTAGATATGGCCCCTTTCTACGAGGAGGTCTGCACTGACCTTGGCTGGCCGAAGAACGATGCTTTGCTGGATTTCATGAAGAAGGAGAACGAAGCGAAACTGAAGGAGCTCGACGACAGCATGGCCGACGCCGAGAAGAACCAGGGCGAGATGGAAGTCCGTGACATCATGCTGAAGAAGGCAGAGTACTACAGCAGCATTGGCGCCAAGGTATTGTTATTATTGTTATTGTTGTTATTGTTGTTAGTGTTATTGTTATTATTGTTGTTAGTATTATTGTTGTTATTGTTGTTGTTATTATTGTTATTATTATTATTATTGTTGTTATAAATTTGTGACACGTGAAAGGTCATACCGAAATGTGAATCTGAGGTTGCGGCCTTATCTCCAGCCTTATCGGCCGCCGCGCACTGCGCTCTGCTGTCCGTTGTGACTTAATGGTTCCTTTCACTCGCTCTGCAACAATGCAGAGGCGTTCGTTCTCTGTGGTTGGTCCAACAACCTGGAATGGACTTCCCTTGACTATGCGTCACCTCCCAAGCTGTTCTCAATTTCAAAAACTGTTGAAGACTGTTGTTTTCGCTTGAGCTCGGCCGGGAGCGCCTCTGAGTAGGTACATTGATTGATTGATCTTCGGTGTCCCGGTCACTTACTGCGTTGGCTGGTGGTTGCAGGATCTGGGGGGAGGTGGATGGATGGATGGATGGATGGATGGATGGGGGGGTTGGATGCTATGATGGATGGATGTATGCGGGTGGGTTGGTGGATGGATGGATGGGGGTGGATCGATGGGACTGAAAAGCTAATGGCTCATCCATCTCGTAAGATCTGGCGTTCACGTCCCGCTGCGTGCAGCACTAAATGCTGATTTGCTTGGTGGTTGCAGGATCTGGCTCTTGGTCAATTCCGTAAGACGGGCGAGAAGACGTTGACCCTCGGCTACCGGTTGGACATGATGTTCCACCAGATCCGCATCGGACTCTTCTACATGGACCACGACCTCATCAAGAGAAGCCTGGAAAAGGCTCAGACGTAAGACACACGCAAGGGGGTGGGATGGGGTGGAAATTTTTCTTAAACCTAAATTTCTTGGCTGGCATACCTGTAGATGTCGGAGTGTGGTGAGGTGTTGTGTGGTGGGGTTATGGCCGGAGCGGGTCGAATCCTAAATTTTCTCGGGCAACGACGGGTACCCCAGCTAGTTAATAATAATGAGCAATTATTCTACCAGACAGTGCCGAGCCTTTTCTATTGAGGGTACAGCCATCTGGAATGGCCTCCCACTAGTCTTGCGACTTACGCCCAGAGTAAATTCACCTGCTTTTTATAAGTTGCTCAAATCTTATTTTTTAGCTATGGCTTGCCTGGGAGCGCCTTTGAGTAGGTTTCTTGAAAAGGCACTATATAGATTATCGAAATGAGTGAATTAATTAAATGACTTTATACTTGAACTGTTGCTTGTGGAGGTACTATATATATATTATCGAAATGAGTGAATGAATTAAATGACTTTATACTTGAACTGTTGCTTGTGGAGGCGCTATATAAATTATCGAAATGAATGAATGACTTTTATATTGTCGCTTAGCCTGATCGACGAGGGTGGCGACTGGGACCGACGCAACCGGTTGAAGGTCTACCGCGGCATGTACTGCATGTCGATCCGTGACTTCAAGACGGCCGCCGGTCTCTTCCTCGACACGGTAGCGACATTCACGTCGTACGAGTTGATGGACTATAAGGCGTTCGTGACGTACACCGTCTTCTGCTGCATGATCGCTCTCAGCCGACCGGATCTGAGGGAAAAGGCAAGGCTGATGCTCTTTTGATTGTTATTTTAATTTTTGATTGTTATTTTTTATTTTGATTGTTATTTTTTATTTTGATTGTTATTTTTTTTTATTTTGATTGTTATTTTTATTTTGATTGTTATTTTTTATTTTGATTGTTATTTTTTATTTTGATTGTTATTTTTGAGTTTGATTGTTATTTTTTATTTTGATTGTTATTTTTTATTTTGATTGTTATTTTTTTGATTGTTCTTTTATTGCACTGTTGTTGTATTCAAGTCTGCTATAAAATTTCGTTTCCACTTTTGAGGAGCAGATTTTTTGGCTAACTTTGAGCCGGAAGGCTGCGGATTCGAATCCACCTCAAGCCGCCACCGCGTAGGGACCCTGTGCATGTCCTTCACTCACAATTGCTCTTGTGCTTTGGCATTACATTGCGAATGAAGGACTTGCTCAGGGTTCCTACACGGCGACTTGAGTTGGATTCGAACCGCAAACCTCCAGCTCCAAGCCGCTGAACATACCCCCTACACCACCGCACCCCACTGTTTTAACCAATTGCTTGTTGCGTTTTACTGTGCAGATGTCTGATAACAGTTAAAAAGTGCATTAAATCCGAACAATGAGAATCTTGCATTCTTTTCAAATTACATCTTAAACAGCAGCGTGCGCCCTGATTTACTAGCGTGTACGGTTTACCCTGCTTATTACCCGCGTGTACCCTACTTTTGGGGAGGTGGGTATACGATGCCGTTTTTTCCCCGGAGGTGAGTACACGGTGTATACCCTCGTGTACAGCCCTGTGTGAAATTATGTATCATTTTGATGTAACTTTGTAGGTTGTTCGTGGGTCTGAGATCTTGGAGGTGCTTCACGGCTTACAAGACATCCGACAGTACCTCTTCTCTCTCTACAACTGCCAGTATGCGGATTTCTTCGGCCACCTGGGTAGGCGACTTTGCAGTTGATCGCACATGTAGCTGTGATAGTTTATAAGGCAGATTTAAGATGCAACGGAAATAGCCAGATATTTAGTTCAATTGTAGATTATTTGGCGCCTTTGTGATGACACCTCTGGAAAGGCAGTCTCACTAGATTCATTCATTCATTTCAGACATTTATATAGCGCCTCTTCAAGAGTAACTACTCGGAAGCGCACTAGAATGTAACACTATTATTCCATTTGATTATTCATTTCAGAGATTTATTTTTTCAAGCACATCTGGTCAGTTCTGGACACAACCCTGGTTAAAGTGAACAGTCTTAAGAGTAGAGTGGAACATGGTCTCAGGGAATCTAGGAATTATAATATACTTCTGTAGAAGTGGTCTCAAACACGCGGCCCGTGGACCCGATTAATGCAGCCCGCGACAGATATCTGGTTTCTGTTTGTTTTTGTTTTTCATTTTTTACTATTATTATTACATTACTATTTATTATTATTATATTGTTTATTATTAATATTATTGCTATTGCTTTTATTCTTGATATTATTATTATATTACTATTTATCATTATTATTACTAAATTTTTATATTATTATTTTTTATTAACCCTTAGGCCGCCGCCGACGTGTATACACGTTATGGCAAATCTACATCCATACGCCGCCGACGTGTTTACACGTTTTTTAGAGTGCTGTAGTTTACTTATTTATAACTTTGTTGTTTGTATTCCACAACGTGATCTGACACCATTTCCTGTATGTATGTATGTATGTATGTATGTATGTATGTATGTATGTATGTATATATGCATGTGTATATGTATGTATGTGTGAATGTATGTAATGTATATGCGATTATGCGTGTATGCATGTATGTATATATGTATGTATGATGCATGCATAAATGCATGCATGTATGTATGTATGTATGTATGTATGTTTGTATGTATGTATGTATGTATGTATGTATGTATGTATGTATATATGCATGTGTATATGTATGTATGTGTGAATGTATGTAATGTATATGCGATTATGCGTGTATGCATGTATGTATATATGTATGAATGATGCATGCATAAATGCATGCATGTATGTATGTATGTATGTATGTATGTATGTATGTATGTATGTATGTATGTATGTATGTGTGTATGCATGTATTTATGTATGTAATACATGTATGTGAGAATGTATGTATTGAATATGCGTGTATGTCTGTATGTATTTATGTATGTCTGTATGTTTGAATGCATGTATGCATGTATATATGTATGTATTAGGGTGCTTTTAAGGTACATGTGAAATCTTAAACTCGAATATTTTTTAACGACCAAGTCAGATTATCGTGACAGATCATGAATAACCTCCATATCCAAAATTATATCTTAATAGCTCAACATTTAGGACTTGCGCAAAGCGACCAAAGTTAGGAACCAGGTTGGATTATAGGCAATATTTTCATGATTCCCATTCTTGCCAGCCTTTGACCCCTTCTGAATGGCCGCTTCCCAACTAATCAATATTCGTGACAATGACAGCTTATCTTTTGCTTATGTCATGGGTGTCGTGCTGCAAATGGCGGACAGTGTTTGTTTTAATTAATATATCATATCGCACTTGGGATGGCTAAATCTACTAGAAAAAAGGCTGAAATCTGGTTGATAGGCAGTACGGAAGATCATTTCAGTTATGCGAAATTACCTACACGAGGACAGGTTCTGAAGGTGCTTTTTAATTTCCATACACTAAGAAATCAGAGTCTGGATGATAGCGTAAAAGAAACGGCAGCTATGGTACTCCCAATTTGGGAAAGAGCCCGCATTCCAACGAAGGCTAGGAATCACGTTTGGGATCGGCTACGACATCTCCATAAGGAATGGCAAAACCTTAAGAAAAGTATTTCTAGGACGTCAGAAACCGAAGATGGCAAGCGTGAGGCTTTCAAGGATTCCCTGGAGGATCTGTTTGATATTGCCCACAGTGATGCCATGACAATAATCAAGATAGAAGAGGATCGACAGTTTTTGAAAGCACAGCGTGAGAGAGGACGACGTGGTTCAATGGCAGGTATTGATGTCAAACTTTCAAAGCAAGAAACGAGAGTGGCAGCAAGATCAGCAGCACTTGCAGAGCGTATGGAACGCTATCGTGCTAGCACAGCTGCTGCAGCGACAGAAGTTTCTGTGTTGGAAAAGTCATCCGAAGAAGAGGCGTCATCCAGTAGCTCAGAAAAAGAACCAGAACCTTCGACGTCTGCTTGGCCACCAAAACGGCGAAGGGGGACAATCTCTGTCGTTACTCGTGATGTTGCTGCTGCTCTAGATCGTACCAAAACCAGCAGCAGGAAGGCCTCTCACATTTTGACTGCTCTCGCTGTATCCAATCTTTGTGCAGCACCAGCTGGCGAGCTGATTATCAGTCCTTCTGCGATTCATCGAGCAAGGAAGGATAGCCGTGCAGCCCTAGCAGCAGAGATTCATGAATCTTTCGATCCGAAAGTTCCTCTTACTATTCACTGGGATGGCAAGATCATGCCAGATGCTACAGGAACAGGACGAGGGTGTGTTGATCGCCTTCCGATAATGGTATCTGGTAAGGAGGTGACCAAGCTATTGGCCATCCCCAAACTCCAATCTGGTACAGCTGCCGTCATGTCAGATGCGTGTTTGGTCGAGATCAGACGTTGGGGATTGGAAGACAGAATCGTGGCCATGTGTTTCGATACAACAGCGAGCAACACGGGTTGCAAGGGCGGCGTATGCATCAGGCTGGAAACAGAATTAGGAAAGGACCTATTGAACCTTGCTTGCCGACATCATATTTCTGAAATTGTTCTGGAAAAGGTGTTTTCACTGCATGATTCTGCAAGGTCTCCAAAATTGGAACTCTTTGTTCATTTCCGAGACTTCTGGCCACAAATCGATCAGACCAAGTATCGCACAGCAATGGAGGATAAAGATGCAGTACAGCATATCACAGAAATTCGAGATAATGTCATCAGCTTCGCATTGCAGCAACTGAGTACTGATCATTACAGAGATGACTACAAAGAGCTACTTGAGCTGACAGTAATTTTCTTAGGAGGAATTCCGCCAAAAGGAATAAAGTTCAGGTACCCAGGGGCAGTTCATAGAGCACGCTGGATGGCACGTGCGATCTATGCTATCAAAATGTGGCTTTTCAGAGATCAATATCCCATTCAACAACGTCAGAGCTCAGAGAGGGCATCACGAACATCCTACTCTCAAAAGGTGTGGAATCATTTAGTTCGAGTGTCCCTTTTTGTGACAACAATTTATGTGAAGTACTGGTTCACATGTGTCTCACCTAAAGAGGCCCCAAGGAACGATCTTGAATTCTTGAAGGCAATCCACACTTATCAAGACAAGGAAGTCTCACAGGTCGCCTCAACAGCATTTTCGCGACACCTTTGGTATTTATCAGAGACCCTGGTTGGCCTCAGCCTTTTTGATGATTCAGTCACCGTCAATGAGAAGCAGCGCATGGTCTACAACATGCAGAACAATCAGGGATCTGATGATCCTCCAAAGAGGATTCCTCCGATACATGATCCACTTACAAAAGCACTGCCCGATTTCGTCTCCACTTCAACCTCAAAAATATTCAGGATCCTCGGATTGGATGACTCTTTTCTTGAACGAGATCCGCAACAGTGGGAGTCAGAGCAATCATACAATGAGGCAAAAGACATCATATCTGCCCTAAGAGTGACGAATGATTTGGCAGAGAAAGGAGTGGCTCTTATGCAGACCTTCAATGAAGCGCTGGTAAGAAATGAGGAAGAGAAACAATTTGTTCTGCAAATGGTTGAGTACCATCGAGATAAATTCCCGAAAGCACTAAAGGGAATAAATTATGACGAATAACTGACAGTATTTCCTTTGATTATGACATATATCTAATGTTCAAGGTTCTAAAATTGTTTGGATCTCTGAAAATAACAATGAATCACATTGATGACAAAGTCACAAATCTTAAAGGGCTTTGCGCAAGTCCTAAATTTATTTCGATTTTCACATAATTTGGCAGATAATAATTACTATCATGATGGAACAGAAAACCAACTTGGTCGATGTTTAATTCGAGACTTTAATATTTAGACACACCCTAGTATGTATGGATGTATTTTTGTATGTATGTATGTATGTATGTACGTACATACATACACACATACTACTCATTTGTACATGCAAACATACACTTACATTCATAAACATAACACATGCATGCATACCTACATAGATTACATACATACACACATATATACAAATAAAAGGAAATGCACGCATCCATATTTGCATGCATACATACATACATACATACATACATACATGCATACATACAAACATACATGTGGCAACCGCCACTGGTGAAAATGATTGAAGAAGGTACAAATACTCTGTAGGAAAATTTTGTGAAAAATCACTATTTCATACATTTTAGTTTATTTTGAGCACTTCCGGCTATGAAAAGACAAATTACTTAGTATGGCAATGTAGCCCCACATTCCATCTATAAAATGGAATGATATTTTTATCTTTATTATAAATGAAGGATCAGATAATATAGTCGATAATCTAAGTTGGTGGTTTCCCCCCCCCACTTGGTACCGTAGGTATATTGGGTATAACTTTTGAACGGTATGGGGTATCATCACAAACCTTACCTCAAAATGTGTGTAAATGAACCCCCTAAAATAACTTAAAATGTCAAAATTTTATTCCGTATGAAACAAGTTTGATCTTGAAAAAACCCAAAAATTGATGGATGGCACCCTTTTTACATTATATTTTGTTATATTCATGTTTTTCGCTGAAAATGCCAAAAATAGCCGGCGGTGGGGTTAAGAAAATAAAAAAAATAGTTGGCGGCCTAAGGGTTAATATTGCTATTGTTATTATTATTGATATTACTATTGTTATTATTATTGATATTACTATTGTTATTATTGTTGTTTACCTGTTATTGTTACAGCTCACGTGGAAGTGACGATGAAGCACGACCGCTACTTGTCGCCACACTATCGCTTCTACACACGTGAGATGCGGATACTCGCCTACACACAGTTGCTGGAGTCCTACCGTAGCCTCACGCTCGACTACATGTCACGGGCTTTTGGAGTCACCATCAACTTCATCGACCAGTAAGTATGGCTGAGAAAAGTCTTGATTAAAGTTCATTCAAGAATATTATTTGTTTGTATGTATGTGCAATTGTTATAGTGCCCCTTCAAGCTCTCCACTCAGAGGCGCTCCCGACTGCAGAGCGGACACTGCTTCAGAGTTTCACGCCGAAGCGCTGAGCAATTGCGAGTGAAGGACTTGCCCAAGGTCCTTACACTGCGACTTGATCGACCAGTAAGTCTGGCTAAGAAAAGAAGTTCTGATATAAGTTCATTCAAGAATTTGTTTGTTTGTTTGTTTGTATGCACACTTGTTATAGCGCTCCTTCAAGCACTCTACCCAGAGGCGCTCCTGACTGCAGAGCGGACACGGCATCGGAGTTTCACGCCGAAGTGCTGAGCAACTGCGAGTGAAGGACTTGTCCAAGGTCCCTATGCTGCGACTTGAGGTGGCGCTATATAAATGTTTGTATGCGCACTTGTTATAGTGCCCCTTCAAGCTCGCTACTCAGAGGCGCTCCCGACTGCAGAGCGGACACTGCTTCGGAGTTTCACGCCGAAGCGCTGAGCAATTGCGAGCGAAGGACTTACGCTGCGACTTGAGGTGGATTGGAACCTCGAACCTTCCGACTTCAAGGCAACGACGCCACCACCACACCCCACATAATAATAATATTACTATTATTATTATACTGTTCATTGTCAATTCATTGTCAAGAATTTATATATAGCAGCCTTTCTAGAAGCCCGCTCAGAGTATGGGCGACTGCAGAAATGTTTCGCATGGGGAGGGTTTGAAATACAATTAGTCACGGTTACATTTTTTAGCAAGAACTTTAAAATGCAACTTAGTGGATAATTAAGACATGTGGATTTTTCGCAGAGGTTTCTAAATGTAAATTTCCTAGTTTCACAAATGTTGTGTGTTGTTGGTAGCATCGTCGCTTTAGTGAGAAGAAATTTTGTTAAAAAGCAAGAAGTAGCTGTTAAAAATGGGAAAATCAAATTTCCAGAGGGACAAGTGCCCCCATGTGCAGGTACCCATGACTCGGAGGCACTCCCAGTCCAATCACGGTAATGCACATGGGTCATCTGGAACCAGTCTTAGGTAAGTAAGTATATTCTGTATTAGCCAATTTTGTATGTTCCACGCGCTCGGGAACCAACCTTAGGGAACATAGGGGAACAAGCGTGTCACCAATGGGAGACTAATTCTACACAGATGGACTTACAGCTGAGACAGCCCGATGCTGAAAGGTTGAGCTTCCAACACGAGGGACAAAAAGCTTCCTGCTATAGGCAGAGAGAAGGGCTGTGCGTGCTTATACAACAGATCTGAGTGTAATGGTCTCTTTCCTGGGAAGCAATGCTTTAAAGGATGAAAGCATCTCTGTAGAATTCATTATTGTTCATCAGGCCATCGTGTTTACGTCTAAAAATCTGGCTGAGTCTCGGGGTACATGCGGAATTGCGGATTGTAGTCAATGTAACACTGGTGACTTCTATTACCTGAAAATTGTCCTAATGCCATGCAAATCAAAGTGCAGTATAAATAATTATTATTAACCCTAGAGTGTATGAACTAAAGTTATAGGAAATTATTTTTAGCATCTTACAATGTTAGTCAAGTAAACCAGAGTTCAGAATAAATAATTGGTCACTATAACAACACAATATTTATATTGGATTTAGGATTTCGTGTGCCACTGTAAAACATGTGACTATTCATTGGCTATGATGTACGTTCAGTAGACTCTGTCTGTACACCAAAATGTGCATAGCAATAATTGGTATATGAAAGAATATTCTTATCTTTATCTTAATTGTGTGTTTTGGATTTGTTTCTGTTCCCACAGGGAGCTGTCAAGATTCATTGCAGCCGGACGGTTGCACTGCAAGATCGATAAAGTCGGGGGAATCGTCGAGACTAACCGACCGGACAGCAAGAATTGGCAATATCAGGTTAGAGTCTAATGCTTGTCTATACTCATTCATTCATTCATTCGGACATTTATATAACGCTCCTTCAAGAAAAAACTACTCAGAAGCACTCCCGACTCCAGTGCGCCCAAAAAGAACAGTTTTATATCTGAGCCTTTTGGATGTAGTCTGGAAAACACCCTCCCTTCCATGGTGGAGAATTTCACTGTGGGAAAGAGAGGTTGAAGTTGTATTATTATAATGTTCTTTATTGAAACAATAATATTCTTTATTGAAACAATAATATTCTTTATTGAAACAATAATATTCTTTATTGAAACAATCTGGTTGACAGACCGCGACCGGTTACAGTCTACTGTTATGCAATTGAAACAATTCACAAGACCGCAAATGACGGAATTTACATAAATCATAACTACTTACAGAACAGACAACCTGCAATACACGGCGCTAGTAGCAACTTACAAAGCACGTCCATCCTACAGGGCTTGAACTCGGTTCCTCTCAATCCCCATGCCAGTGTTTTATACAATGCGCTACCGCCCCCCCCTCCCCCATCCAGAACTGTGTTTGGTTGAAGAGAGTCTGAACCAGTTTTAGTTGTTTAACTCTAAAATTCCATAAGTCACCCTAGTGACCTTAACCCTCTGAACTACTTGAACTTTCCAATGTCACCTCAAAATGGTCATGCATCTATTTTGTTGTGTCTTGAAGTTATTGTTAAGCATTCAACAATCGCTGTAAACTGTTGAGCAATAATTCTAAAGTGTTCATCTATCCATGGGCGGAGTTTAGTTTCCGTTCTTGTAGGGGCTAAAAAAAAGAATTTGGGAAGAACTTGGGCTTAGTTGGGGCTGAGACTCGGACCAGAACGAGCGGCGCCGAAAATATGTTCTCGACCCTAAAAGTTGCTGTCCCTTTTTTAGTACTCTGGCTGAAATCTCACCGAAATATGCAAATTTTCTCAGACAAACAATTTGATGACTTTTTGTAGTCATTCGGAAGTTTCGCGTTTGTGAACAGAGCAATTTTCCCCAAACAAATTTATGAACCTGCGCCTTCTTAGGGGGGGCAGCCTAAGGCTGGGAAAAGATACCATTTACATGGGAAAAAAATGAATCTGGGTCTTCTTGGTGGGCTTAGCCTCCCTCTAGTCTCTGATAAACTTCGCCCATGCATCTATCGCTATAATGTGTCCAGCAGAAACGTAAAGTGTCCTTCGCGGTTGCCCATTCGTCTTGCTTACGATACGATTTCTGATATTCTTGTAGGAAACAATAAAGAAGGGAGACATCTTACTGAACCGAGTCCAAAAACTCAGCCGTGTGATTAACATCTAAGAAAGCTGGAATTAGGAACGGACAAAGCAGCCATAGCGCTTGCTCCTCTAGTTCAGGACCTTGCAAGACGGTGGTTTAGTTGATGTTCAAACGGTCTTTGAACATTTTTTGAACATACATGAACGAAGCGTCGTTTGTTCTGAGTCTGTTGTGTTTTGTTGCTCGAGTTGAACGTTGGTTGAGCGTGTACAAGGCCCTCGGAGGCGTGTTTGATTCTGTGTATTAAAGTAAACTTTGGTATTGAATTCGATGCATAAAGCTTGTGTTGTTACTGTTGCAACGCAACTTATCCTGCTATGAGCGTGCCCAACATTGAGGATTGGAGGACCTAGGGCAGTGCTGTCCAACCTGCGACCCGTGGACTGATTTTAAGTGGCCCGCCTAAGCTAGTGACATTTTTGACAAAATTTGCAAAAATAGAAAAACTCACAGACCTGCTTTGCACAGCCATTATTTCACAACTTCGGTTTTTATTTGACAATGTGAGCACAAAATTCAGTTTCCACGATGAATTAATTGTGATTATACCATAGTAAATTTTGATAACAGTTAATAAATTTCAATTAATTTTAATCTCTGCTTTTTAGCTTATTGTTGCGGCCAGTGATATTTCAGTTCTAAAAATAATTCCCAATTTTAGTTCTAATTCAGTTTTAAGACTCTAATTTCAGTTCTATTTCTATTCCTATTCTGAAAATAATTCCTATTTCAGTTCTAATTCAAGTTCTTAACCTTCGCCATACGCGAACAAAAAAACTATGTCTTCTATGCTTGGGGGTCCAAATGAACCCCCAAGGTATACCTGTTCCTGGGCATGGAATTTGATAATTTTTGTTTCGTTTCTAATGTTTTATGGGTCAGGGAATTCATTGCAGCTACTGCCAAATGCGTGACCTTCACGGATGACCTTGAAATTCAAGGTCACATGATTTTTTACATGACCATACCTATCTCTGCTACTATACCTGTTAGAACAACGAAGTTTTTTGGTTTCTATGGTTATTTGGTACAAGGAACTCAACAAAATATAAGCAAGACACAACTGGAATATGTTATGTTACATCTTATGTTATATCGTGACCTTCAAAAACCTGCAAAAACGACACAATCATCACTCCTCAGAGAGGACGATGTCACATGTGCGATCGAAAGAATGACACCAAGACGAAGCACAGATGCAGCACGTGTGGTCAATTTGTTTGTGGTAACCATTCCACACAATAATTATTATTTACCTGTACCGAATGTAGTTAGATACACTGGCAACAAGTCATAAACAAATTATGAGAAGTGAAACGATGTAACATAACATGTAACATAACATTTGTGGGGCGCGGTGGTGCAGTGGTGGCGTCGTCGCCTTGCAGCCGGAAGGTTGTAGGCTCGAATCCACCTCACCGCGTAAGAACCTTGGGCAAGTTCTTCACTCACAATTGCTCAGCGCTTCGGCGTGAAACTCCGATGCAGTGTCCCAAAACATATTCCAGTTGTGTCTTGCTTATATTTTGTTGAGTTCCTTGTACCAAATAACCATAGAAACCAAAAAACTTTGTTGTTCTAACAGGTATAGTAGCAGAGATAGGTATGGTCATGTAAAAAAATCATGTGACCTTGAATTTCAAAGTCTTCCGTCAAGGTCAGGCATTTGTCAGTAGCTGCAATGAATTGCCTGACCCCTAAAACATTGGAAACCAAAAAATAATCTTCAAGATACCTTGCGTAGAAGCAGAGATACACCTCATTGTATGGACACTAATGATATGGACATGAATTTCACTCTAATATCTCACCAAAATGACGTCACAGCGTCAGAACTAAGCGTCAAAGTATGACGTCACTCATACCATTTTGACAAGGAGGAATTTTTAGGAAAAGTCACCAAAGGAATCTTTTTGGTGCCCACATTTTAGAAAGTTACAGATGGAAATATACCCCTGGGGGTCTATTTGACCCCCAAACGTATGGCGAAGGTTAAATAATTTCAACTCTAATTCAAGTTCTTAAATAATTGCAGATCTTATTTAAGTTCTGAAATAATTGCAGATCTAATTTAAGTTCATAAGTAATATAATTTCTATGCGCCTAAAAAACTTCAAATATAATGACAGTTCTGGAATAGATAAACAATCTTCGACGGTTAAGCACAACTTGTAACTTGTGAGGTAAAATCTCCTACGTTGAGACTAAGATACTTGCAGCCAAAATTTCCACCCATCAACAATACTTTGACCTGTGATAGTTTAATAATTAAAACTGCTACAATGTCAAAACGATATTAGCAAAGATATTAGAGTTTTACTGTTAGGGTTTATAAAATATGGGCTAAAACATTTTCGCTGGTAAGGAGGTGATGCAGCTGTAATTCTTTTACCCAAAGGAAGTCTAGCCAACAGGGAGTAACTGTGACCCGCTCTGGGTAGCCAACAGGAAGTAACTGCGACCCGCTTTGGGTAGCCAACAGGGAGTAACTGTGACCTGCTTTATGTGGGAGGAGGGAGGGAGGGTGGGTGGGAGGAATGGAAAGAGGGAGGGATTGGCGGGGAACGGCCCGAATCCTAAAATTCCCGGCCAACGCTGGGTACCCCAGCTAGTATATAATATTTTCGTTTATTCAACAATCCGGTTGACAGACCGCAACCGGTTACAGTGTACAATTTTGCAATCGAACAATTTACAGGAACTCATATTACAGAACACATAAGGATACCTTTGTATAAAGACAACAAAACGATTTGTTGGAGCCGAATACGGCGTTAATCACTACGCTCCCTCTTAATCACTACGCTTCATGCCCCGCGCTTGGCTTTCGAGTAGTGCTTTAGAAATTTCGAGTTTACGATTACGATAACGTCAATTGAATGTTCTGTCATGTTTTCAATTGAATGTTCTGTCGTGTTTTTCTTTTATATTTTACATGAATTATCGGTGGCCCTATTAGCCGGATTTTCCATCCCTTCTGGGTCTCCCCTTCTTCACCAAATTTATGTTAATGTATTATTCAATGCCATAATTGTATCATGTTTGTTTGTTGTTTTGGTTGAGGAAAATAAAAAAAATAAAAAATAAAAAATAAAAGCGCCTCATGAGTTTACTATGAGGAATGTTTTGCCAATCTGTACTATCTATGCTTGTTTTCACTTCCGGTCTCTACATGGAGATTAAATTAAGAAGCCCGTCGTAGGTACGATGTGCATATGCGTGTAGTTTGCTCAAAGGGCGTTCACTTTGCCGATTACATCTTCATTTCGTATCATCTTCGTGACTTTGTACAGTTTTCGCCTATATGGAGCCGAATAATTCGTCGCGTCTGCCATCTGAAGTTACGTCGAAGATCCTGTGCCGGTAAGTGTGCGCGATCACGCTGCAAGTGGTCTGAGACGATCGAAGTATGTACATGTCTAAGTTAAAAACATTATCTTCATCAATACTTTAAAAAAAATTGCTGTTGGCCAAAAACTTACTTCAGCATGAGGCAATAATGCTCATTGACTTATTCGATCATCCGTATGGTTTTAAAAAGTGCAGTGTAACACGATCTAGGTTGTGTTAGCAACTATTGAGGATGCATTGCTATTATATCCCACGTGATAGAATTTCCACCTAAGCCCCTAATCTTTTTCGTGAGTGAAGACAACATTATTTGAACTGTTTGGGACGGGGGGGATTAACGTCGGTTGCCCATTTGCAGGAAATAAATAATATGATTGGGAAAGAATAGAGCGCTCTGACCTACATCCCTGCTAATAATTCCGAGAACTGGTGTCGTTAATATAAGTTAGGGTCAGGTTTGGCGTCGTGATTGTCAAATTTGGTTAGGTTAGGCGTCGTGGGATTCAGATGTCGTGAGTGCCGGTTAGGGTCAGTGTTAGGTTTGGTGTCATCATTAAAAATCCTGGTTTTGTCCGTATAGCATGACAACCAACATACTGTATATCAGTCAGTCCGAGATACAATAAGTTTGCCAAATTATGGCACTGGAATAGCGCACGATGTTGTGAAATTGTTTTAGGCGATGTTATATCAATTTTGCATTTTACCACTTTTGTGGAACATGGGACTCATTCCACCTAAATTCACCAAAATTAATGGCTCCAGCTCAACCATCCTGGATTTCAATGAAAACTACTTAAGATATCGAACTGAACTTTGCCATAGTTTCCTCTGTTACCATTGTAAACATTCTGTAAAGTTTTCATTGAAATCCGTGATCTTGCGCTGGAACTTTCTGAAAAATTTGTTGAATTGAGATGGAATGACCCGCAAACAATCGGTGGATGTAAAGTAAATTTTATACGAGTCAATTTTGTATGATCCACATATTTATTTTGTCAGTTGACTTAAAAATGTTGTAGATATTTCATTAGTGGCGCGTGTCGAGAAAAAGACAACTGCAGATTTTCGCACAGTTTCCTGGATCGGCCGTCGACGGTCTGCACGTACTACCAGATTGGAGCGTGTTCGTATGGAGCCGGTTGCCGGTCAGTTAAGCTGTTAATAATAACTCAGTAATAGTAATAATATTTAATTCAGTAAACAACAGACACAATGCTGTAGGTTTACATTAGCAATATTAACAGTATGGCTGCTTAAAGCTTTTAGTCAAGATAGTTAGTACATGTTTTTGAATAACATTCTTGGGATAAAGTTTAACGAGTCTTTATTGGGGAGGATGAAATTGTGAGCCCTTTCTCTGACATTATATAATGGATCACGCTATAGTGGAAAGAGGTTACGGATTACATAATAATAACAATAATAATTCTAATAATAATAATCGCTGTTTCTGGCAATCCAAGGAAGATAGCCTGTAGACCCCTTCCAGAGGATTTCAATTTGCAAACAGCGTTTCAATGCCGTTTCAACGCTTTTAAAGGAACCTTTTCACCACACTCGGGGGACGAGAGCAACGCACTCTAGCCTTGTACACATTATCTGTTTTTAGTTTAGTTTTAAGCTTGTGTGATCTTTTAATAAATTTATAATAATAATAATAATAATAAGCACGTTGGAGACAAGAACCTATAAAAAAGCTATTACTATTTATTGTTTTTAAAGCCTGAGGGATCATGTATACCTCAGGCGCTAAAATAATAATAATAATAATACGATTTGTAGAGCATTCAGACAAAGTGTAAGAAATAGTCTATTGGGTACTTACCGGTAGTGTACCGTTCTTCTGCTGGCAATGATGGAGGCAATTATGATAATGGCTTGTTGAGCACTGTGTAACGACACCAAACAAAACCCCACACGATTTGAGCCATGCCTCTTTTTCAGGTACGATCACGTGATGCTCAACAACGCATCACAACAAGCTACGACAACACAACAGCCAATGATCGTGCATCCCGCAAGATCCATGCCACCTAACCACGCGCCTTTTCCAAGAGTCATCCCGCCTCGACGGATGGGCGTGCCTCCGCCGGTCGCAAGTCACATGACGACGCTTAGCAAGTGCGGGACCGTTCCCGCTCCACCTGCTCCGGAGATGGACCTTCCTCCCATCCAGGGTCTGCCGCCGAAGTTGAAGGTCGACGACTGGGTGCGGGCGGCGGAGTTTGTGCCTGGACAGAAGTGGCAGGCGCTGTCAGGTACGCACCGGGGCAGTCCGTACAGAGGCTAAGTCGTGGATTGAATATTGAAATTTGTAAATATTCACGAATATTAACAAACATCAAAAATGCCTTCAGTGCTTAAAGTGTGGAAAAATAAGTGCATGGACGCCCCTTATCTTTCCAAAAGAAGTGCCTGGACGCCCCTTACCTTTCTAGTCGTTGCTGGCCAATAAGTGGCTGGACAGCGTTCAGATTTTAAAATAGGTGCATAGACGCCGTCCATGACCGTCCAGCCACACTTTAAGCCCTGACTGCCAATGAATACTGACTTCATACGTTCTTGATTCTTAATTCTCACTTTATTCTTTATCAAAACGCTTACTGTTTTACTGTACAATGAAATGTCAGAAATTGAATTGCACATAATATACATCCGTAGCTTTACCACGTTCATTGTTAAGAGCTTCTCTATATAAACCATGCTGGGCCCGGCCAATGTGGCCATGCAGTATTCGTATCACATTCTTAGCATAATTTAAACATAATAGATTCAGATCTCGGATAATTTGTCACCACTTGCCAGAATATATGTTCACATTCTGGTGACATACTACAAAGTTCATTATGTTTTCGTTGGTTCACTTGAATTCGTAATGGAATATTTTTGAATATTTACGAAAAATTATAATATTCACGAATATTTATAAATAGTAAAACCTCGATCTATACTCGGTGGGTATCATAATAATCTTCATCTATTACTTGTTATAGCGCACCTTCAAGCTCTCCACTCAGAAGCGCTCCCAACTTTACTATTGTCACATTTCTATTGGTACATTACTATTTTGTCACGTTTCTATAAATTGTTACATTGCTGTTGTTACATTTTTATCAGTGCATTACTCTTCTTTCCCTTCAGGCTTGAGTGAATCCCTCTTTGGGGAGGGGGCCAGCCACCTGGATCCTTCTCTTCCACTTGTTTATCTGTCTCCGGCATCTTCTTCTTCTATTTGAGCAGCGTTTGATTTGATTGGTACATTACTATTCTTACAGTACTATTGTCACATTGCTATTACAACATTCCTATTCCTATTGTCACATTGCTATTACAACATTCCTATTCCTATTGTCACATTCCTTTTACAACATTCCTATTGTCACATTACTATTACAACATTCCTATTGTCACATTACTATTACAACATTCCTATTGTCACATTGCCAGATATATTGTTACATTACTATTGTCACGTTACTATAAATTTTCCTTTTCCAGGTCCGCTGTCCTATTCCGCTGCCGTACAGACCGGAATCCCACCATCTCCTGACGCAGTGGAACAGGGATTGTCCAATCACGTCGATCCGACCGACACGACATCTTCTTTGTGTCCTTACGCGGCGCACGGCAATTGTCCGTACGGAGGCGACTGTGCGTATGTGCACGGGAACATCTGCGAATACTGTGAAAAAGCTGTTCTGGTGCCTGACGATCAAGCGCAGAATAAGAAGCACACCGAGGTAAATTGTCACATTTCTATTGCTACATTTCTATTGTCACATTTCTATGGGTATATTACTATTGTCACATTTCTATTGGTACATTAATATTGTCACATTACTAATAGTACATTACTAAATTGTCACATTTCTGTTGGTACATTACTATTGTCACATTACTGATGCAACATTCCTTTAGTCACATTTCTATTGGTACATTACTATTGCCACATTACTAATTAGGGCCCCCAGAAATTCACGATCTTGCGCAGCGCAAATTTTGCGCAAATTTCCATGTTTAGCGCAACAGCGCAAAAATTGGCAATTCGCGCGATTTTAGCGCAAATTTTGACAAAATCTTGCTAATTTATCTAAATTGGGCTTTGATTGACTTAAAATCACCGCGGTCCATGACAGTCCAACTTAGCAACGACGACCGATGTGCGATAATCAAAATGGAGGCCGCCGAATGGGATGAAATTAAAGATGAATTTTTAGTTAAAGATCGATATTTTTGGTAGTAACGCACAAACTTATAGTATAAAAAATTCCAGAACTTCACGGCCACACAATAAAATGTGTTAGACGAAGTTTCTCAAAGCGGTCACACAGCGGCGTCGCTTGCTGTCTTGCCTTATGACAGAACGAACGCATTTAATCTAGGCCTATAGGCGTCAGGCGTGCACACAAAAACGGAAGGCTAGTACTCATCACGTTGTGTAACTTGGTGATTCATTAGACCTATAATATAGGCATATATAATACTATTTTGAAGTTACATCTGTAATGAGCATAGATTTCGGTGGGCGTATATTTTGCAAAATTAAAATTATTTGCGATCGTCTGAATACATTAATCTTATGGTTATAAGAACTTTATAACTGCAATTTTGGCTTGTTTGTCTAATTTCTAGAACGCCAAAGCTTTACACTAAATGACAAAAACACTGTTAGATATTTTGGTACACTGATTCAATGAAAAAAATAACGAACTTTTTGATTTTTTAACTTGCGCAAAATTCGCGCAAATTTTTCGTTTTTGGTGCGCAATTTTTTCAATTTTCTGGCGCAAATTTCTGGGGGCCCTAACTAATGCAACATTCCTAAATTGTCACTTTACTATTGTCAATTGCCAAATATATTACATTACTATTGTCACGTTAATATTTTCTTCACACTTAATATAGACTCGTGCGCACAGTTGTACACCAACATGTATGTGGGGTGCGGTGGTGTAGTGGTGGGTTCGGTGCCTTGGAGTCGCAGGGTTGCAGGTTCGAATCCACCTCAATCTGTCGTGTAGGGACTTTGAGGAAGTCGTTCACTCCCAATTGCTCGTGCGTTTCAGCATGAAACTCTGATGCAGTGTCCGCTCTGTAGAAACTTTGTGTTCAAACCTAAGCTTTCACTGTTATATCTCGACTACCTTTGTATCAACGTTCAATTCAATGTTTTATTCTAACGTGACCCTGGTTATCGGGGCTTAGGCCCTTTTAGCAAGGCCGTAGCAAGGATTTTGTTTTGGGGGGTGTTTCCCATACTGAACAAGGCGACAAGCAACTGAATCAACTGGCTAAGGGGGTTTGGAGTAAATGTCGTGATCTCTCATAGCGATGTTGAATTTAATCTACTGTAAAATATCACATGAATGAGAGCCTCAAAATGAAATCTCCTTAGTTCTTGTATCGTGTGCTATTAAACGCATTGTTTAAGTTTTACATTGTTTCATTTCGGGGTGGAGGGGTGTTCAGACACCAAAGACACCCCCTAGCTACAGCCTTGCCTTTTAGGCCCCATCCATTCGAATCAGACATTGATGTTCTTCGGCCAATGGGGAGCTGCTGGTCCCTCGAACCCGCTCTGCCACCAGACAGCATCGAGCCTTCTCGGTTGTTGGCCCGTCCACATGGAATGGGCTCCCGCTTGCACTACGCTTACTACCTTGGAATAATATGCCCGCTTTCTACCAGTTGCTCAAGACCTGTCGTTTTATCTGTGGCTGGGCTGGGAGCGCCTCTGAGTAGACTTCTTGAAGGGGCACTATATAAGTTTTCGGAATGAATGAATGAATTATATATTGCAACCTGCTACATCTGTTAAAATATTTTACTTTTGGTTTCAATAAAAACGATGTCATTACGTTCGACAGGATTGCATAAAGGAGCACGAGCGAAACATGGAAGCGGCCTTCGCTGCGCAGTTGAGCGAGGGAAAAACGTGCGGAATCTGCCACGAGGTCGTCTGGGAAAAGCAATCGGTCGCAGGTCGGCGATTCGGAATCCTTTCCGACTGCTCCCACGTCTTCTGCCTTGCCTGTATCCGACAGTGGCGATCCGCCGACCAGTACGAAAGCGAGGTCGTCAGGTACGTGGTAGCTTCTACCTTGATCCCTTTAAGGCATTGGTTCACAACCTTTTTGACTGTCGGGCCACTTTTTCTAAGTTGGAGGACCAGAGGGCCACTTTTTCTTAATTGAAGGACATTAGGGGCCACAAGGCTAAAATTTAATTAACTAAAGGCGTATAAAATTTTACAATTGAAGCAAAATAGAATGTTTGATGCGATTTATTAACGTCCAAAAATAAAATAATTTGTAATAGAAAAGAATTATATATTCTATCATGTCCAAATTGTCCATTTTTACAGACATTTTTCTTAATTCATTGAGGTGCTGCGGGCCATTTTTGTAGGCCCGGCGAGCCACTTTTGGCCCGCGGGCCACGGGTTGGGAACCGCTGCTTTAAGGTATTACTTCAGGTACGTGGTAGCTTCTACCTTGATCCCTTTCAGATCTTGCTCCTCCTTTGCGGACTCTACTGCACTACCCTAAGTGCACTCTACTGAGAAGGGTGTGCTCAAGGCTGTAGCCAGGTCTTGATTTCGGGGGGTGTTTCTTCAGTTTCCCGTCCGCAAAAACACTAATGATTTTTTTTAGTCATCCGACCGAAATCTTTAGAAAATGACCTTTAGTCATCCGACAAATCAATTCGTTTTATTTGATCATTTCAGGGGTTGTTTTCATGGTTTTATTTATTGGTTTTTACATCATGTGCTAGTAAATGCATTCTTTACTTTTTACATTTCGGGGGTTGTTCAAACACCCAAAACACACCTAACTATGGACTTACCATAACCATCAATTTTATTGCACCAATATAACAAAAACAATTCCTGTCCAAAAAAATGATGACCTTGGTCATCCGACCGAAATCAATTCATTTTATTTTTTTCATTTCGGGGGTGTTTTCATGGTTTTATTTCATGGTTTTTACATCATGTGCTAGTAAATGCATTCTATTATTTTTTACTTTTTACATTTCGGGAGGTGTTCAAACACCCAAAGCACCCACTAGCTAAGGCCTTGGGTCTGCTCATGGCCCCTCTTGCCCACAGAATCATCAGTAGCTTCTACCCCGATGATGATTCCGAATCTTTTTCATCTTGCGGTACACTAAACACTAAGAAACAATGAAAATGTTCGCATTGCAGTTAACAATGATAACCTTTTAAAATCTGTTTGTCGCTATTATCTAGTAATATTCTATTTTTAATCTTCTAAATGAGCGACTTTACAGCTGCTTGCAAGCAATTTCTTTTCTGGCAATGTCATGTAGTTTGTTTGCTGTGCTGCAAGATTTTCAAGATGTTCTTTTGGTTTATCCTTTACAGCTGGATGCTTAGCTTAGTTATTGATTAAATAACATGTTTGAATTTTTCCCGTGCGACGTTCTCATTTAAAGGTTCTGTCATCAATCCCACCCCCAACATGGATAAGGTTATAACCGTTCTATGACAAAAACTACTAATTATAATAATTGTAATAATATTAATAATTATATAGCAATTATTGCTTCAGATGAATAATACGCAAGACGTAAATCTGGTTTTTGCCTCAAGCATTCAGAAATTATAATTCAACCCAGACATGATGTGTTATAGGGTTTCTGCATTCGTCTGGTGTTGCATGGAGGATAAAATACATACAGGGGCTCTGCTGTCCCTCCTCTTGTGTCCAGTGGTGATCTGACCTCTGATCGGCTGATCAAGCTGAACTTCTGACCACTCGCTGTCGAACTGCTATAATGCAGTGGCTAGCCCTGGAACCTGGAATGGGTTCCCTGTTGCGTTCCGCCTGATGCTGAAAGGACACGCCATTGTTTCCTTCTCACTTAAAAAAACTGCCTTATTTAGCCTTTGTTGGACTGGGAGCGCTTCTGAGTAGCATATACCTTGATGGTGCGCTATATAAAAAGTCAATATTAGTAATATATAATAATGTTGACTGTGTCTGATTGAAGGTCCTGTCCAGAATGTCGAGTGAAGTCAGATTTCGTAATTCCGAGCAAATATTGGGTCGAAGGGAAGGACGAGAAAATCCGACTCATCGACAACTACAAGCTTGCGCTGAGGTACGTAATATCAGATCTGTTTGTTTCTAAAATTGCATTCTGATCCTCGCAATTGCATCTCTATTACGATGCAGTACAACCATAGGCGCAACCACCCTATGGGACCCACGGGACGCGTCCCCCAACTTTTGAGTGGTCCCATTGACTTTATCATTATGGTCCCCCCCCAACTTTTAGGACGTGATTCATTTGGTCCCTCCCAACTTTTAGGACGTGATTGCGCCTATGAGTACAACACAACTGAAATTTGATATCAACCTCCTTACAAAGCTCAGATATGTTAGGTTTCAATGTAGGCCCTACAAATGTATCCGTGTATGCCAGAAGGCAAACAGGTGACATAGAAAGCTGCATGGGCTCAGACCTTGTCATACGTTTGTCTGACTGCATGAATAGATCACCCACTCACTGCAGTGAAGTAGTGAAAACACCTAAAAGAGGAAACACCATTTTCGTCGTCATGAAGGCGACTCAAAGAAGGTTTGTGTGGAGAATTTGAAGAGAAACTGTTGACAACAGACATCTTTCGAAAACTGTGAATGGTCTTAGCGAAGCTATGTACAGAGAAGACACTGCTGCGGCTAGAAAACCCAATTCAGATGGCGAACTCGTGAAAGTCTGCATCTTAAACAATCGTATAACTGCCATTAACTTTTTTGAAATTTTATTCACCGCCCTTTCCTTCTGCCTCAGCTGAGCTAAGGCGCTATATAAGACGTCTTATTATTATTCACTCATTCATTCAGAGCATCTATATACCGTCCCTTCAAGAAACTACTCAGAGGCGCTCCCTGCCCAACCACGAACAAAGAAAAAGGACTTGAGAGACTTGTATTATTATTGTTTTTATTCAATTGATGCCTCCTTGAGCTGATAGATTCTTGTTAATTACAGACAAATCTGCATTGCTTTTTCATTGCAGCAAAAAACCATGCATGCACTTTCAACAGGGCAACGGCAAATGCCCCTTCAACAACAGCTGCTTCTACGAACACGCCTACCCCGACGGTCGGAAGGCCTC
Source organism: Lumbricus terrestris (assembly GCA_949752735.1). NCBI lineage: Eukaryota > Metazoa > Annelida > Clitellata > Crassiclitellata > Lumbricidae > Lumbricus > Lumbricus terrestris. Next base: position 34,413,843 of record OX457049.1, read on the forward strand.
GCCGCAGCCACTCCGCAAGTTCCATAACGCGGAGGGCGAGGTCCTGGTCGACCGCGATCCCTCCCTGTGGGACTTCCTGTCGGCCGAGAACGAACGGCGGTCAGAACTCGCCAATTTCTTAATTTCGGACGCGAACGACGACGAACTTTTTCACCTCGATTCGCTGCAGCTGCACGAATCGCCTGCGGGTGAATCACCTGCGGACGCTGTTGACGAATTGCCCGCGAATGAATCACCTGCGGAAGAATTGCCCGCGAATGAATCACCTGCGGACGAATTGCCCGCGAATGAATCACCCGCGGATGAATTGCCCGCGAATGAATCGCCTGCGGATGAATTGCCTGCTGCGGAGGAGGAGAAGGAAGACACTGCTGTGGCTACTGAAGTGGTGGCCGGCGAATAGCGCTGCAGTGCCGGTGACTCTTTTCCGATACCGCTAGTCTTTCTGTTGTTTTGGTAGAGCGTAGTGGAAGCAACTTGTGCCAGCATGGGTGCCCGTGTGTTTGGGGAACCGGGGACAATTGCCTAAACCCTCCATTTTGAAAAATTGTCATTTTTACTACTACTTTTATGTTTAGGTTTTTCGTGTTAATGATATATGCAAAGTGACACTGAAATGTTTAGACATTTTTGCGGAAAGAGGGACCCCTGATCCACAGCCCCATTTTGTATGACAACTGTATTTTTTACTACTTATTAATTTTTTAGAAAAATTTCACACCAATATACAAAGTGAGAGATTTTTTGACATTTTGAGACCTCTACGAAAGAGAGGCTTTTACCCCACCCTCCCTTTTTTAAAATTGGCACCTATATTTTTAACTACCTACTATATTTAAACCTTTCCCAAATTTTTCACACTACACAAAGTGATAACGAGCTGCTTATATATTTTGACACCTCTACAAAACAGGCAAATAATTATTCTTGATGCTTTGCTTTCCAATTTTCGAGCTGCAATTTAGTTATCTGAGGGCAGGGGCGGATCCAGGGGGGACAATTCGGCCACGGCTCCATTCGGAAATTTGCACAGGAGGTGACCCCTACATCAGGTTTCAACAGGCTTTCAATCAAAGCAGCTAGAAAAGGTGATACAAAAGTCGAAAATGTCTAAAAAAAAGGTCATCAAATTTAAAATAAGCGGAGGTTGCCACAGCTTTTTAGAAAATTTCGGTAGGAAGACTTTTTTAAAAAAGAAAAGGAAAAAAAGTTCATCAGATTTTTCTACCAAAGAAAACCAGCGAAAACTTTTTCCGGTCCAAGACCAAAAATCTTGGCCCACCCCTTCGAAAATTTCTGTGTCCGCCCCATGTGCGGGCACCCATGCGTACAAGACACACGGAGTGTGAGCCTTGCATTTACTCCCAACGTTTGCGCTTAATTTTATTTAAGATCGACTTTGATCGTTTTTAGGAAGTTACGCCCGAGATTTGGCAAATCTGAGTTGAAATTTTACGATGTACATATGAATATGTATATGCCTATTCGAAATCGAGGTGAGGCATAGGAAATGTTCTTTTCGAGTTCTAGTGATAAGATGTTACGCTGACACTAACCATGAGTTTAAAGTTGTGTCTTGTTTGCGTGTGACAAATGTGAAATATAAATTGAACATAAATCTAGTATGTTATGCCGCAGAAACAACCTTTAACAAATATTAAACGGGTTTTCGAGAATAGCCGTTGTAGTGTAAACTATGCATAAAAAATGGTTCTTTTGTATGGCTGAACTGATCTTTGAGTTGGTTGGATATTTAGAGATTACTGTTTTTGGTATTAGAAAATGATTTAATATTAATTTGAAAATATTGCTGATATTGCTAAAAAAAATTGTCCGCACGGATGTACCTTATGCACAGTATAAACCACGTTCAGAGGACATTTCAAAAATACTTAAGGAGAAAGTAAATCGTAATTTGAGAGTTTATGTAAAAGTGCTTGTCGGAAATTTTGAATTTAATTGAACATAAAGCGAACAAAGTGCAGTATGCTTCTTGTTTATTTCAAGTAGTACTTTTGAAGTAAAATATTACTGAACATGTATGGTCTATCTACTTAAAGAATTTATATAACAACCCCTTCAGTGATGACTGTTCAGTAGCACTCCCCTCCCAAGTCCCAACCCAGGCACAGCCAAAGAGGAATTTCGTCATCAGTAGTTTCTAAAAAGGTCTCGTGGAATGGAACGCAGGCCAAACAGAGGGACCCGCAATTGAGAAAACCATATTCCTGTGCATCAGGGCTTTCTTTTTTAACGTGCAATTGTACACAAAATGTGCAGTTCTAAATGTATTTGTGCAGTTGTAGAAGCACTTATGTACAATGAAAACTAGCTAAAAAGGTCATTGTCCCCCAATTGGAAGTAATTTACCATGGAGGATGGGAATGGAAAGAATAGATTGTGCAGTTCCAAAATTCCCTTTAAAACGGCCCTGCTGCTCATGCACATGGAACCACAAAGTTGCCTCTAGAGGCCGAGTGCAGAGCAAGCCAACTTTTAAGTAAAGACTTCCCGCTTTCCACGACACAGTGCCAGGCGATGGAGGGAACCTGTAATGAATACGCTTCTGGATAGGGAGCCAGCAAACGGCATCCCGCTTGTAAGCAGCGATATTTATAGCCTTACGTATGCAGGGTCTGATTTAGGGTGTTGTGGGCACCCAATGTGGTGTGGCCTTTTTGCGCAGCGGATTTTTTACCTTTGTTGATGTGCATGTTCTAACAAGACAAACCTGGCGTGGAATAACGAGAATGGCATTGAGATGATGATGATGTTCTAACAGGAACTGCCCTAAAATGCCTACAGTTCATACTTGTCATACTGAAGAACATTGCTTACTTATTGTTAACTAACTTTTTTTGCTGCATATGATAATAAATTGGGAAGATCATTATTTTTGCCTATAAGTAAATTGTCTTCTGTGATATTTAGGGGCGTTAATTGATTTTGGACGATACATGCATGTATAGAAAAGATTAAATGACAACCTGTGCTGGAACTCATGCTTGAATCCGACCTGGTTTATGTGTGAGGATGTGTGTCCAACTTTAGGTCTTAAGAGGTTCTTTTTTCCTATGGATGCCACCATGCATACAGCAGAAAATCAATGGCTCTTTGTAACTTACTGTCAAGGAAAGATGGTTTCAATGTTCTTGACAGTAACTGCCTCTGGAGCGAGGTTAGAACCCGTTCTAACCACATTACAGGCCAACTGCTCACACCAATCGTCGAAAATATCGGTTCACTCATCACCTCAACTTGTTTTTAAAGATTCATCAGTGGTGCGTCTAGATCAGTCTTTTCCAAATTTGTGACTGTTCTCCATAGCCTGCTGTCAGCCAATCTATTGGTTCAAGTGAAGTCACTGAAACTTAGAGCCTACAAATGACGGGCAACACTGGAGATCTTTTACAGAAAATGTGCTGGTTATTACAATTGCGAAAATGCGATAAATCTGAATCGAAACTTAAACTTGGACATTATATATATTGGAATTAATCAGTTGCTTTCTTCCCTGAAAGCAGTGTGTCTATAGTTTTTTTCATCAAAATAAGTAAGTAATTTTTGTCTAATCAGCAATCTGATCGACAGACCGCAAGAATGAACAACTACCTTGAGCAAGTCCTTCACTCGCAATAATTGCTTGGGCACTTTGGCGTTTAACTCCAAAGTGCAGTGTCCGCGCTGTAGTCGGGAGCGCTTCCGAGTAAAAATCTCTAAGAGGCGCTATAGAAACGGATGAATAAATACATAAATAGGCCTACATGATAGGGAGTGCTCTTGGTCCCGTTTGCTCGTACCTCCATCATGCAGAGCCGTGCTTTTTCTGTGGTTGGTCCGGTGGTATGGAATGCCCTCCCACTTGAGCTGTGCCTGTTCCATAGATCACTCTCTGACACATTCTATAAGCACTTAAAAAACTGTTCTATTTAGCCGTGCTGGAGTCTGAAGAGACGCTATATAAATAATTGAATGAATGAATAAACTAGATTGATGAGACAATGACTCTGCAAGTGGAGTAATAAAGAAAATACTTACCTACTTACTTACCATTCATATATTGCGCTATAGAAATTATCGACCAACGTATAATTTCCCTCAGTCGGCGGGGCTGCGTTCGTTCGCCGTAAGAGCACCAATTGCGGAATCGAGTCGATGGTCGACTGGTTCGTGATTCGTTCGGATTACAATTCGTCCACGAATTAACGAAGACCAATCATCTGAGTGAAAATTCGCTCCAAGTAGGTACACAAACTCCTCAGCACGTAAACAAACCGGCGATTTTCACCTATTTTCCACTAATAAACAACGCTTTTTGTCCTTTTTCGTCATCATTGTTGTGACGCTTTGTTTGTTGCACGGACAAGATGGCTGCCGTCGTCGCGTTATTAACTTGTTACGGTTATCGGTCGTTTCGGGTTGCTTAGTAGGCTATAGTGGGCGCGTGTTCGCTTGTAGTTTGTTTTTTGGGCCCTGGTTTTGGATTTGTTTGTCTCTGGGAACGTTGGACGATTCAGGTTTGCGTTTTGTTTCGATCTTACAGATGTAGGGCATTGGATTTCTGAGTGTGTGGTAGTATTGGCAGTTGAAGAATGAAGGAGGTTGTGAATTTGAAATTGCTCCACTCAATGGCTTTAAAACAGGCGCCTAAAGACATATCGTGACATATGCCAGATTGTCTTAGGATTTGCTTTTGCAAACGTCTATGTTTGATTGCGTGACAATTATACTGGTCGTTGAAAAATGAAGGAGGTTGTGAATTTGAAATTGCCCCACTCAACGAGTGCAAAACAGGCGCCTAAAGAGCGCCTCTGAGGAACTCTCTTGAAGGGGCGCTATATAAATGTACGATTACAATTGCAAAGACATATCGTGACATAATATGCCAAATTGTCTTCGGATTTTCTGTTGCAAGCGTCTATGTTTGATTGCATGTATCTTGGTGATCAATAAAAAGCATTGATTGATTGATTGATGTTTTCTCCACGTTTTGTGTGTGCAACTCGTTTTCGTCTCAATTATTGAATGTTTGTAAATGCAGAAAAGAATGTGTAAAAACATTCTGTATTCCAGACTGGAGTGAGGTCCCCATATGATGGGATGTGTATTGACATTTTCCTTCCAGTGCTGTATTTTCTAGATGATGAGATGACCATATACAGGCATTTCAAATTTAATGTACGGTACCTAAATTTTGAGCTCTGGTGAATTAAGCGATTTAATGAGTTATTTATGCAATAAAATAATAACAATTGACTATTAATTAAAACTGACCTGTATGACCTGTCCATGTAAACAGTACGGCTGCCCAAGAAATCGCTAAAATAGAGCGCTGCAACCTTAGCTTAGAATTTTATATTTACTACATTTTTTCCTTTGTTTATAATTTTATTAACCTGACCGTTTTACTTAGATCTTGCATTGACTATGTACTGGGTGCATTGTATCATGGGATGCAGCTGATGGTTTGCAGCACTCTATTTTAACTAAGTCGTTGGCAGCCATTTTGTTTTGTATACAGGCATGCAAACTTCTGGATTACCGAAATATTTTGTTTATTCATGGCATTGGTTTGCAGTATGTACAATTGGGTTTCTATTATTTATTTTAATTTAATAATAATGGGTTTCTATTATTTATTTTAATTTAATAATGATATTCTATTGTTGTTTAGGGGCGACATGGAACAGTATCAGGTGACTGGGTCCAATGGACAGATCGTCAGCAGTCGTCCCCTTGTCATGCAGACGCTGTCTGATCAGATGCTGATATCGTCCGGGCAGACACTACAATCGGGACAGGTAATGTCTACATGTCTGTTGTTTCTATTGTTTTCGTCCTGATTTCCTGCTAAGAAAGAACCTTGCTTCATCTGATAATATGGGGGCCGGTAGCGCAATGGATAACATGCTGGCGTAGAGTGCGAGAGGTAGTGAGTTCGAACCCCGTTGGGTGGATTTGCTTTGCAGGGTGCTATTAGCGCCGATTACTGCAGGCTGTCTGGTCAGTTAGTATAGTTCAGATTTGTGTATTCTGTGACCTCCGTCCTTGTGAGTTGTTTAAACTGCATAATTGTACACTGTAACTGGCTGCGGTCTGTCAACCAGATTGTCGAATAAAGAGAAAATTATTATTATTATTAATATTTGTTCCTTCCTCAAGTCCATGTGCAATTGTGCATTTTTACTTCCTTCTTAAGTTCCTTCCAATATTATTATTTTTTTGCGTTGATGTACTTCATTTACCAGAGAGCTTAGAGCTATGTTATTTATGAAATAAACACCTGTTGGGTCAGGCCTTGTCTTTGGACTGTGATAATTATAGAAGTACCTTTGAAAACAACCAGGTTGTGACGTCAAAAAGACATTGACAAAGAAAAAATTTCACGTCTGTCTTTGCTAATGAAAGATATGCGTTCTGTTCATTTATGCATATATGGATATGCCGATTTCATTGACGAAATTATTATTATTATTATTATTATTATTTACATGTGTTACCTCAGGTCCCTTCGGAGTTAAAAAGATTTGGCCGGAGACGTAAAAATGCATTCTGGGATAACTAAAACTTGTCAAGATCTGACGGATCAAAGCGCCTTGGAAGCCAATGGCATTGAAACATTAGATTATTGTTACTACTTTTTTAGTACCCAAGATAAAAATCCCTCAGGCTAAAAACTAAAAACACATGTGAGATCAAGATTGAAGTACATGGTCCTCATCCCCGGGGTGTGGTGTGTAAGGGTGCCTCTACAAGGGCAGTAAATTATTATTCATTCTTTCAGATAATTTATATAGCACATCTTCAAGAAACCTACTCAGAGGCACTCTATGCGCCGGCCTGTTTGATGTTAAGTGTGATTAAGAACATAAATATTACACGAGTTAGCAATCAATAGTTGAGGTAATAAATTGAGACTTGATTGAGTATCTGATCAACTCATTGGTTTTTATCGTTGATGTTAATTGCTTTCTGAACTGAAACTCTAACATGGATGTTCTGCTTGTTTGACAGGTCCTTCAGCTGAGCCACGGTGGTCAGATAATTTCTTCGAATGGTCAGCAAGTGATTCTGCAGACCGTCCCACAGAGCGGTCAAGCGATTCAGATCCAAGGCCAGGGCGGTCAGTTGCAGCAGGCAAGTCAGATTGTGATACTTGCGGCTTACGGCTTATTGTACATGAGATTTGAATCTTAAGATACATGCGGCTTACGGTTTTTTATGCTTAAGGCTTATGATGCATTTAGTCTTGAGTCTTATGATACATATGGCTTAAGGCTTATGATACATAGGGCTTAAGGCTTATGATGCTTAAGGCTTATGATACATAGGGCTCAAGGCTTCCTAACATTATGCAGTAATGTGCAATGTGTCATGATAATTGGCAACTAGAATTAGCCACTATGTTGTGATGAGTAAAATGTAAATGTAATCGGATTTTTATATAGCGGCTGTCTTATGGTCTCGACCCTGAGGTTGAGATCCTTCACCACCGCTCGCCCGTTTGAATGGACGCCACGCCATTTAGGTCCCCGTGGACGGACCGTGCCAGCCCGAGATTTTGAATCTCTGAAATAGCCACCTTCGGGATTCGAACCGTGGCCCGCACGCTCTCTTACCGATGTAGCTAACGTGAGCTAGTGTGTGTCATTGTCTATTTTCGTTTGTCTAATATTGTCTATTTTTTCTTTATGGGAGCAATAAAAAAATTTAGTTGAATTCGTTTTGTTGTATGTTTCAGATAATAATCCAACAGCCTGGCAATGGTCAGCCTCAGATCGTCAGCAGTCCGATGCTTCAGAACGGACAGACGATCATCTACCAACCGCTTCAACAATCAATGCAAGCGGAACAACAACAACAACAGCAGCAGCAGCAGCAACAACAGATTCAGACAATTCAAGTACAAAGCAATGGTATGTCTTCTTCGTTACTCTGCCCCTAGATTCGAACGCAAAATGCCGCCACTCCATCCTCCGTTGCGCCTCCTTCTCCTTGAGTTTTTGGTAGCTGTCCTCCATCATCCAGTCCAGCATCATCTGCCTCGGTCTTCCTTTTGTTCTTTTCCATTTTCCATCGATCATTATTGTTAGCAAAGAATCTCCTATTAGCGTGTGTATCCAATCCATGTTCTTTGCCTTTCTTTTATCATTCTTATCAGTGTTAATGGTAGGTCTACTTCTAACTTATTGTATTGTGTACATGTGTGTATTGTATCTGACCATTTGTAAAGCGCTTCCTGTTTGTTTGTTTGTTTGTATGTGCACTTGTTATAGCGCCCCTTCAAGCTCTCTCTACTCAGAGGCGCTCCCGAATGCAGAGCGGACACTGCATCGGAGTTTCACGCCGAAGCGCTGAGCAATTGTGAGTGAAGGACTTGCCCAAGGTCCTTACGCGGCGAGGTGGATTCGAACCTCAAACCTTCCGGCTTCAAGGCAACGACGCCACCACTACACCACCGCGCCCCACAATGCAATCAACAATGCAATCAGCAATCAATCCAAGCGGATTCCTGCTGCGAGAGCCTTTCAGTGCGTGCAACCCCGAGAGAAAAGGCAGGTATGGGCACTTGTTACATGGCTCACCTTCAAGATTTTAATAATTCTAATAATTTTTGTGTCATTTTGAAACCTGAGTTATTTTAATGCTCTTGATATGCATATTATTTTATTTTAATTGAGTTATTAATTAATTCAGTTAAATCACTTTGAGCTCTAATAATTTTTGTGTCATTTTGAAACCTGAGTCAAGTCCTTTCAGATGATGCATCAGACTCAATACATGTTGCAAAATCACTTTAACGCTGGTTTCAGTGTGTGGCGCCGCGTATACATTTTTATTCAATGTACAGTTAATTGTGTTATTAAGATTTTAATAGACTACGTGTGTGTGTCTACTCTTTCGATTGATTGACAGGGTCGATCATCCAGATTCCGCTGTCCATGGCTGGGCATCTCCTACAGAACGGTAGCCTTAACCTTTCCGGCAACACAATCACCGTGCCAACGAGCCAGCAGAATAACACGTCTGGAATGATCATGGTAAACTAATTTTTTAACTGTCCCGCCATATTGCACTATGCTCTACTATTTTGGGATTTATACAGCGCCTCTCACAGTACAAGTCCCAAGCCTGGATAAAGAAGGAGGGCGTCGCTAATGGTCTTTGTTACCACACAGTGACGTTAAACTGCAAATACCACCACTGCAATCTAATCAGAGGCGCTCCCAGTATGAAGATCTCCCTGGAAAAAGAAAAGTTTTAAGGAAACACGCAGCAACAGTAGTTCTTCCAGATATAATCTGAGCATAAGTTATGGCCGGAAAGTCATTCGTGATGGAAAAGGGTGACTAGAGACAAGGGTGCAATGCTGGGACGTGGCAGTTCGAGACTGTGGTACTAGGTGGTCATGATGATCTGAAGAGCGTGGAGTGGTAGTTGAGATAGGCTGCCTGATAAGATCACAGAGGTAGCAAAGAACTTCATTCAAGAACATCTTATAGGTAAGAGAGAGAATTTTATATTGAATCTTTTGAATGGTAGTGGTACGTTCTGTGCCTTGCAGCCAAAGGGCGACAGGTTCATATCTACCTCAAGCCGCTGTTTGTCTACAGTGACCCAACGACTCTGTTTTTTACGGTACTGGAATCTCGTGAACATGTTGCGTACTTTCATTAATGTCGCCCCACTTAAAAATCGGTTTCTAATGCTAAAGACTTTGTTTAGAATCTTCATCGGCAATTTTTTAACTTGTTACTCGTCAATCTGCCTTCATAGATGCAATTAAAATTTAATGTTTTTATTTTTGTAACAAGGTGGTGATATTATCCAAGACCTCGATTGTTATCGACGTTAAGTAGGAAGATGTAAATGCGATCACGCATGTGAATGTAATTAATAAATGTAATCATGCATGTAAATGTAATCGCACATGTAAATGCGATCGCACATGTAAATGTGACCACATGCATCTAAATGTAATCACGCACGTAACGCATTTCTCCGCTGGGGCATTCCAGATGATGCCGAATTCCGGAGCCGTTCCAGTCGTCATGCAGAAGATCCAGACTCCGGAGCCGGAAGCCGTTGACGACCGCGACGCTCCGCTCTACGTCAACGCCAAACAGTATCACCGCATCCTTAAACGGAGACAGGCGCGCGCCAAGCTGGAAGCGCAGGGAAAGATTCCCAAGGAACGGCGGGTACGTCTTGCTGGCTGTGCATGAACACCGGTTATTGTTATTATTGTTGTTGTTGTTACTGTCATTTTTACTGTTTTTATTTTTTACCCAAGGTATTTCGACGGAAAAACTTTGATGCAGTGTCCGTGCTGTAGTCGGGAGCACCTCTGACTAGTTAGATTGAAGGGGCGCTCTAGAAATGGAGAAATAAATAAATAAAATTAGAGATAAAAATATTGTTTATATGTGCGTTTCATCGTGGAAATATCTGCATGATAATTGTTATTATGTGCATTTGATCCTGGAAATATCTTCACGATAGTTGTTGTTATGTGCGTTTCATCGTAGAAATATCTTCACGATAGTTGTTATTATGTGCGTTTCTTCCTAGAAATATCTTCACGATAGTTGTTATTATGTGCATTTCATCGTAGAAATATCTTCACGATAGTTGTTATTATGTGCGTTTCTTCCTAGAAATATCTTCACGATAGTTGTTATTATGTGCATTCATCATAGAAATATCTTCACGATAGCTATTATACATGTGCGTTTCCTCGTAGAAATATCTTCACGATAGCTATTATACATGTGCGTTTCCTCGTAGAAATATCTTCACGAATCGCGGCACGTCCATGCGATGAATCGAGTTAGGGGTGAGGGCGGTCGGTTCTATTCGCTGCCGAAGGAAGGCTCGGATTTGTCGCCGGGAATCATCAAGGAGGAACAGAACGCGGAGTCGGATACGATGCACGGAATGATCCAGCTCACCTCCATTAAGGTACCTGGAAGATTTCCTTCCAACAGATGATAATACACAGTGGTATGTATACAAACAGGGGCGGATCCAGAGGGCCAATCCGGCCATGGCCCCCATTAAAAAATTTCTTTATTTTTGACCAGCTGTTCTGGCTTGGAAAGTTGATGTGGCCCCCCATGAGTAGTTCCGCAGTTTATAAAGCAAAATAATCGGACCAGGTTCATACAATCTGACCAGGTTCATACAATCTGACCAGGTTCATACAATCGGGCCAGGTTCATACAATCGGACCAGGTTCATACAATCTGACCAGGTTCATACAATCGGGCCAGGTTCATACAATCGGACCAGGTTCATACAATCGGACCAGGTTCATACAAGCTTCTAGCTTGCTGTCATGCAGATATTGTTTTGTATTTGCTACGTGTACTGTACTCGTTCTCTGTTGCAAATAAATAAATAAATTTGTATTTTCTTCTCCAGGGTGATCAAGTAAAATTACCTGAGCTGCTGATTCAACCTGACTCGACCGGCATCATAAACATCGGCTCAAAAACAACAAAGATTTTGAAACAGTGAGACTGTAGCAAATAACTGACACCATTCATTTTGAATCTGTTCTCTAGCACTGAAATATTTGACATCTATACGCTTGTGAAATATTGGTTCAGATGAACTGCTGTAGGCATCTTCGAGGGATTGCCTCGTGAACTGGTTTTCTTGGACTGGCTCCCATGCATGCTGATGCATCGGTAACAGTATTCGCTTTTATGTTGTGTTTATATGCACGCGTCAAATATTTGCTTTGTATGAACATTATCCTTTGTGGTACTTGTTTTTCTCTATACTGTTCTCTCACACGTTTATTTCCATTAATTCTTGGAGTAATTGTATCGATGTTGTGTTTATATTCACACGTCAAATAATATTTGCTTTGTGTGTTACCCTTTGTGGTACTTGTTTTTCTCTATACTGTTCTCTCACGCGTTTGTTTCCATTAATTCTTGGAGTAATTGTATTATTATAAAATCTATGAAGCGTCTCTCACAGTGCACACCAATCAGAGGCGCTCCCAGTGCGAAGGACCCAGAGAAAGGAAAGTAGCGCTGAAACAGTGAAAAGATGTGCTTTAGGTACAGATGTGCTTTAGTTACAGATGTGCTTCAGGTACAGATGTGCTTCAGGTACAGATGTGCTTCAGGTACAGATGTGCTTCAGGTACAGATGTGCTTCAGGTACAGATGTGCTTCAGGTACAGATGTGCTTCAGGTACAGATGTGCTTCAGGTACAGATGTGCTTCAGGTACAGATGTGCTTCAGGTACAGATGTGCTTCAGGTACAGATGTGCTTCAGGTACAGATGTGCTTCAGGTACAGATGTGCTTCAGGTACCGGTTTGTGACGAAGAATGTGTCAATGGAGAGAGCCGATTCCAAATTGCCGGACAAATTAGCAAGGACTATCAACCATCTCAGCAGAGCAGTAATTATAATAAACCCTGAAGAAGAGGCCTGACAATTCTGGACTAGTTTTTAAACAGTAGTTAGCATTGAAGTCCCTGAGTGATCCTAAATACCTTGGGGCAAAAAAATAAAAAATAATGATGATAATGATAACAATAATAATAATGGTGATAATGATAACAGTAATAATGGTGATTACAATAATGATGGTGATGATGATAATAATAATAATGATAATGGTGATGACAATAATAATGATGATAACAATAATAATGGTGATAATTATGACAATAATAATGGTGATATTGATAACAATAATAATGGTGATAACGATAACAATAATAATGGTGATAATGATGAAAATAATAATGGTGATAACTATAACAATAACAATGGTGATAACGATAAAAATAATAATGGTGATAGCGATAACAATAATGGTGATAACGATAACAATGATGATAATGGTGATAACAATAATAATGGTGATGATGATGACAATAATAATGGTGATAACGATAACAATAATAATGGTGATAACAATAATAATAATAGTGATAACAATAACAACAACGTGAAGTGTAAAGAATCTATGTTGCCGTTTCTTTCTAGATTTCCTGCGATTAGGTCTGCTGCAGACGTACATCTCGTGAAGCGATAGAGGCGTGCAATTCATCGACGTCGGCGCCACGTTCGGGGTTCGAATCCCATCGTGTGTGTCGTTGACTTTGGACTGTGCCATCGGTGGTTGCGGAAGATGGTCGTCGTGTGTTGCTGGAACTGTCTGTCTATCTGTGAAATTTATATAGCGCCGATTCAGAGATTCGTCATTGTCGTCGAGAGAGGAACTGCTTTTATCTCGTGTTGCTTCATCTGCTCATATTTAATAATAAATCATTTAATAATAAACCATTTAAATCCGGATGTATGTTTGTCGGAATGCGGTCGGGGGTCTGTCCACATTATTGCGTATGCACGGACGGAGGGGTCACGGGATTTAGACGGTTTGCGTACGGGGTGGGGTCGTGGCAAAATGCACGTATGCAAAATAATTGTCTAGTTATGACACGTCTGCATTGGCGTGTTTATAACACTGTATTATCCTATTGTTATCCGATGGCATTGTAATACATTAAAATTATATTTTGTACTACATTAAAAGTTATATTCTGTTTGGATCTCAACAGTGGATCATAACAGATAACAAATTTTAGCTATACAAATCTGATGTTTAACAAAAATAAGTAGTTGCCTACATATGGTAAAAATACATGTTTCACATATGACTAACTAAATTGACTTTGTGAACGAGGGTAGAGAAGCTTATTTAGTATGTGCGTACGCATGGCGGGGTGTCAACAAAATGTGCGGGGAGGGGTGCGTACATGATACATGGAATAGTCAGTCAGTTGTTGGTGGAAACTTGTCTTGTGCGATGAACTTTAAAGTCGCGTTGGATTGAGTCTTGCCAACGAAAACAATTTGTTTCATTTTCTTCTGAGAATGGCTTATATGGACGTGACTTTGCATTTATAGACTTGTGAAAACTGGTATTATTTTCTTGAAATCTTATAGACTTCGGCTGGTGTTGGTAGACTTTAAAGGTCATGTTTATTTTATATTGAACCAGGGCAACTGAGAGGGGGGGAATCATAGCGGTTGCAAATGCCTAAGGTTTCTGTGACTTTTAGGGGGCCCGTTCTGGGTACTCGGCACAAAGTTTATGAGCTATGCCTTTTTAAAAATAAAATATTACAATAAATTAACTACAATCAGTTTAAACTTCAAGCTAACCACTGATTGAAATGGTATTGTTATATATATAAAATATAATATTGTACGTTGTACCTTCACTTTTCTTATTTCAATTAGTTTCTACAAAAATCTTCTCATAGAGTCTTGCAAGCGATAGTATGAGGGCCCCTGATTGTGCTGCCCAATGGCCCGGAATTTCTTTCGTCAGTCCTGCGTGGAATGGGTGTGTGTAAAAGTTGCCTTGCTCAACCTGTTAAGACTGCTAGCTTATCAGCTTGATTTCAAGTCCATGCGTTGGAACAATCTGCTTCTTTCCCAGCTAGTCGTAAGACTTGGTGTTGGATGAGGTAGGCTATGAGTTGCTGCACTAGACTGCCTTCAAAGCAAGCAACTCATCTGGTGGGAAAACGTGTTTCATGAAGCGATGACCATTTACATTATAATTATTGTGTATGTATGATCACTTGGTATAGCGTCCATTCAGGATTTATACTCAAGGCGTTATCGACTACAGCGTGGACACTGAATCAGATGGATGGATGGATCCGATTTGACCAGGGTCTATGACAACAAAGGCCGTTGCCCTGGACAGAAATTTGCTTGGCGTATTACAGCACTTAAGAGATCAGAGTTTCACGCTGAAACTCATGAGAAATTGCGAGTGAAAGACTTGCTCAGGGTCCCTACACGACAGCAGCGGCGGGGAGGTTGATTTGAACCCACAGCATTCCAGCTCCACGGCACCGAGCGTACCCCTACACCACCGCACTCCGTAAGTCAAACCTGTTGAAATCAGTTTGAGAACTGTTCGAACCGTTTATCCGCTGTTGCTACGATTAAACCTTGTTTTATAATTTGCGTAGAGTTGATCTGCTTTTATTTATATGCCAATGTGGTTGTTAAAAAAGGTGTGTAGCAGGCTTCCCTTCAATTGTCTTGACAACGCTAATGCCGCATTTAGGCTAAATACCTATTTTTCGACCTATGTGATGTTGAGTTTATTTTGCCATAACAGACTAACAGTACAGTACAGCAGTAACCGTTCAGTAGTGCTTCCAGCGTCAGGAAGGGAAGAAATAGGTTTTGAGAAGAGACAGCTAGAGATTTAGAAACAGATCTAGAAATACTAGAGGAAGTGAGGGCATTCCAGAGCACGCTCCGATGGTGGCAAAATTAATGATCTAGTTTGGGCAAAAGTGACAAAGTATTCCGTAGTGGGGCGCCGGTGGCGTAGTGGTGACGTTCATTGCCTTGGAGCCAAGTGTTCAGGGTTCGAGTCCACCTCAAGCCGTCGCATAATTATGGACCTTGAGCAACTCGTTCACTTGCAATTCCTCATGCGCTTTGTCATGAAACTCCGATGTGAGTGGGGCGTTATAGCAAATGGGTAAATAAATAAATTATGGGAAATTGGGTCCTTTATTATTTTGTCTACATACCTTTTAAAAACAAATACACTGATTTAATGTGGCCATGGCTACTGCAAGTGCGCTAGTATCATTCTGGCTACATCAATCGGACACACTACTGCCGAGAAATAAATAATTTATTTATTTCATAAATTTATATAGCGCCTTTTCAAGGTAGGCTACTCAGAAGCGCTCCCGACCCAACCACGGCTGAATAAAACAGTTTTTAGGTGCTTAAGGAACAGAGCGGATCGAGTGACCCCTGGGAATTAAGCGCAGTGTAACAGCTAGGGAGACCACTCCAAGCTGTAGGCCTATGACCTGCAACAGAGAATGAATTGAAATTAATGACGTTTGTCTAGAACTCTAGATACTGCTTTGGTGATGGGTCGGACTCCAAGGACTGATCCCTGTGGAACTCCTAAAAATGCCGGCACCCAGTTAGATCTCGAATAACCAGCTATAACCATTTGGGTACGACCAGACAAGTAGCCTAAGATTGAAGCCATAGGAGAGGGACACCTTCAGTGGCGGCGCCAGGGGGGGCTGGAGGGGGCTAAGCCCCCCCTAGAAGCGGCTAAGCCCCCCCAAAGCAAAATGCGGAAAATGTCTATAATGGCTTATTTCGCAATAAGAAAACTAGACAATGATCAATGGCATCGAAATCTACTTTGAGAATGAAGTTAGCGACATCATTTCTTGGCCTCAGTCTATGAAAACTCGTGACAAGTTTGCACCCTTACCTTTTGACCATACAACGGGACAGGGTTGTCGACATTGTCAAAGAAACAACATGGCTCTTAGACACCTCGTTTCAGATTGAAACCGTTTTATAAGTATTAGACGTATAGAAATATCGAAATTGAATAGTCCTTCAAAAAGTTTTGCAAAGCTGTATTTTCTCTTGATTTTTCGCATATTTCACAAATTTTATCATCGTCACGAAAGAATGTTGAGGATTTTCTCCCTCCTGCAATCAACTATAAATTTTATAATCATAGCGTAGATGCCTGCGCCAGTGTCGGTGTCAGAGGGCTAGGGGTTATAGCCTCTAAACGCGGCTCAACCCCCCCCCCCCCAAAGCAAAAAGCAGAAAATGTCCATAACGGCTTATTTCGTAATAAGAAAGCTAGACAATGGTCAATGGCATCGAAATCAACTATATAATTTATTATTTATAATATACATATTCTATATAAATATATATATATTAAGTTTTATAGGTCATTTCATTCATTGCATGCAAATGCTACACATTTAGTGAACCAGTTTTGTTGCATTTAGTAGCTGCCTACTATAAAACGTTTCTTCTTTATTGTTTGGAAGCTGTCAGCCCGACCAAAAGTCAGCTGAACTATTTAGAGTACACATACTGCTCTGCAGCATGTTAAATTTTGAAAGTCTTCCATAATGGTGTTGCATCTGTACTGCACTTCATGCATGAAAATAATAATACAGACTTCTGGTTATCCAGAAGATTGCGTTTTATCCAGAAATGCCTTTGACACAACCATGTAGTTGTAAGATTTGCATCATGTTTCTCTTACACACCTCAAATGTGTGCGCTTTTGTAATTTTCGGTATAATAATTATTATATTCTAGTTGTGTATACCACCACTGTCTGGGAATGTAGGCCTACGTTTGATATAATGGTCAACTAAGAAGTCCTAGTGCTATTAGCATATATATATAAAACATTTGTGTGCAGATAATTATAATTATAATTATAAAATAATTGTGTGCATATATCTAAGCATGCATATTTTTGTATTAAGGAAACTTTTACTGTTTTCAGTCATTAGTAATATGCAGGCAGATAATTATAATAGTGTCCTGTGAATGCTGTTGGACACCTTTATTGTGTTTTATTTTTATTTGTGATTATTTAAATTGAATGTTCAGGGTAACGGCCTCTGTTGTCATAGACCCTGGTCAAATCCGATCCTTCCATTATTGTGACGCCTTTTTTATTGTAAAATTTCTGAGTATTAATACTGTGTTGGACACCTTTATTGTGATAACTTGGAACTCGAGCCCGTGTCCATGGCCGACTTTTTATACGATAATACTGAATTGCACACCATTTTATTGTAAAATTTCCGAATATTAATGCTGTGTTGGACACCTTTATTGTGACAACTTGAAACTCGAGTCCGAGTCCATGGTCGACTTTTTATACGATCATACTAAATTGCACACCATTTTTTTGTGAAATTTTTGAATATTAATACTGTGTTGGACACCTTTATTGTGATAACTTGAAACTCGAGTTCGAGACCATGGTTGACTTTTTATACGATAATACTGAATTGCACACCATTTTATTGTGAAATTTCCGAATATTAATGCTGTGTTGGACACCTTTAGTGTGATAACTTGAAACTCGAGTCCGAGTCCATGGTCGACTTTTTATACGATAATACTGAATTGCACACCATTTTATTGTGAAATTTCTGAATATTAACACTGTGTTGGACACTTTTATTGTGATAACTTGGATCTCGAGTCTGTGTCCATTGTTGACTTTTTATATGATAGTACTGAATTGCACACCATTGTATTGTGGATTTTCTGAAAATACACCATTGTTTTGTGGAATTTCTGAATATTAATGCGGTGTTGGACACCTCTTATTGTGATAACTTGGAACACTAGTCAACGTGGTTTTTGAGTGCGTGCATATCGGTATATCAAAGACAATAGGGACTTTACATTATTTCACTGTCTGCATCACAAAGCTACTCGGGCTGCTATGTGCACACGCACTGTATATAATGCATTGCCTTTCGGCTCAGATGACTGAAATTCGGGGTATGGATGGATGGATGGATCCGATTTGACCAGGGTCTATGACAACAGAGGCCGTTTCCCTGGACAGAAATTTGCTCGGCATATTACAGCACTTACATGTAAGAGCAAGGTACTGAACCAGTTTTTATATTATATTATGGTACAGCGTTGGCACGGCATAGACTTGACGCGGACGCGTTTGAGGACCTCCAATTCTCTTTTATTACCTTAGTTGGACACCTTTGTTTATGATAATTCGGAACTTAATCTAGGTTTGCGGCTGGATACACTAAAAAGAAGAAACCCTAAATGATAAGGGATTAACTGTTTTAAATACTGGGCAACCCACATTAATACCTGCTATGCGTTCCAAAAATCGTTCAGTCATAGACCTATCTATTGTAACAAAGGAACTGGCCTTGAATTGCCATCATCATGTTACTAACAATAGCTTGGGATCAGACCACTACCTGTGCAACATTATTGTCAATGAGGAGGTTCAAATAGAACCTAGTATGAGTATGCAATTGTGGAATCTGAAGAAGGCCGATTGGAAAAACTTTAAGAATAACAGTAAATATTTTTTAACAGAAGGTGTTATTGACGAAAATAATAGCGATACTTTCAAAAATATTGTAGAATCACTCACAGCATTAGCTAATGAGACACTGCCTTGCAAAAAAAGAAATTATAATAATAGACCTAACCAATTAAATAGGAAACACAAGCCTAGTCCATTTTGGAATAATAAATGTACCGAGGTCGTCTATAACAGAAATAAATCTAGAAATAAAGCAATTAAATCAAGGGAGTTGAAAGACTACATTGAGTATAAACATCAAGAGGCGGTAGTAAAGGTGACCCTAAAATCAGAAGCAAAAGCTGGATGGGAAACATACTGTTCCGAGTTAACTGACCAGACTAAATTGAGTGTGGTTTGGAATATGGCTCGAAGGATGAATGGAGTAGCATCATATAACTCCATCCCAACTTTAAATTCTAATGGACTACTCGCAGAGAACAATTTAGACAAATCCAATCTATTAGCACAAATGTATGCCAAAACTAGCAGTAATGCAAATTATGATCCAAAATTTGTCGAGTATTCAAAATATGTGAAGAATGAACATAACCCTAGTCCATCAGACAACTTACCAGACTTGGAGGACATTGAGGCACTTAATGAAAACTTCTCACTCAAAGAATTAAAAGATGCCATTATAAATTCTAAATGTAGTAAATCGCCAGGTGATGACAAGATTCCGTATGAATTTATTAAACACTTACACAAGCATGCACTTCAAATATTGTTAGATTTTTACAATAAGGTATGGACAGAGAGTGAAATACCCGATGACTGGCATCATGCAATTATACTACCCCTTCTGAAACCAAATAAAAGTGCATCTAGTCCTGAGTCGTATAGACCCATATCACTTACATCAACCATATGTAAAATCATGGAGAAACTTATCACTAACAGATTGCAGTGGTTTGTGGAGAAAAACAATTTGCTTTCAAGAAATCAATCGGGCTTCAGAAAAAATAAAAATACCATTGACCAAATTCTAAGATTACAGGATAATATTTTGAAAAAATTCAAGAATAGAGAAGAAGTATTAGCTATCTTTATAGATTTTGAACGAGCATATGACATGCTCCATGTCCCAACATTACTGAAAAAGCTGTTAAATATGGGAATTATCGGTAAAACATATAATTGGATAGTGAACTTCTTATCGAGTAGAACCTTTCAGGTCAAAGTTGGTGCTTCCCTCTCTGATAAGTATATATTAGAAAATGGTACACCTCAAGGGTCCATTATATCACCATTGTTATTTCTTATAATGATAAATGACATACCAAATGAGATAGATGGAGTAGAAATGACATTGTTTGCTGATGACAGCTCCATTTATGCTAGTCATCGCAACCGTAACAAATTACAGAAAAAAATTCAGTTGTCATTGGATGCAATTAATGCTTGGTGCAATAGGAATGGTTTTAAAATCTCTGTTGGTAAAACTATAGGAGTTCTGTTTACTAAGAAAGGCAAGATAGGAAACATTAACGTAAAAGTTGGGAATGAAACCATTAAAATTGAAAAAACAGCTAAATTCCTTGGGGTAATTTTTGATCATAGGTTATCCTGGAAACCACATATAGATTATGTTATTGCTAAGTGTAAAAACCGTATGAACCTCATGAGAGCAGTATCTGGTAATCATTGGGGAGCTTCGAAAAAAGCCCTACTTCACATATACAGGGCCCTTATTAGATCTGTCATTGACTATGGCGATGTAGCTTATGCTTCAGCACCTAAATCGCATCTAGATAAGTTAACATCACTCCAGACTGAGGCGCTAAGATTGTGTTGTGGAGCTGCCAAAGGTACCGCTTCTTTAGCACTACAGAATGAGTGTGGAGAAATGCCTCTAGGGATGAGAAGACTGCAGAGTTCTCTAAGATTGGGTACAAAAATCTTGGGAAATTCCAATCATCCACTCAGATCTGCCTACGAGCCGCATTGGACAAATGAATTCGGAACAGAATCCACACACATGAGAACTCACACCTTCTTCGCTTCTATCAATCTGCCTTTTCAAACGCCCACCTTTCCTGCAACTCCTCCTTGGCTGAATAATAACATTGACGTCGATATCACTCTCCACAAAGAAATAAGTAAGAAACACGACAATCCTGAACTTTTAAATCTTATATCATTAGAACATATAAACAAATATCCTACCTATACACACATATATACAGATGGTTCAAAAGTTGAGAATTTAGTCGCTGCTGCTTACACAATCCCTACCCTAAATTTAGATAAACAACTTCGTCTTTGTGATAATTCTAGCATATTTGCTGCTGAACTAACTGCTATCAAAGAAGTCTTTTCCTGGATATCAAAAAATGAAAACCAGGACCTTAAAAACTTTGCTATCTTCTCTGACTCTTTAAGTGTTCTTACTTCCATTAAGAATTCATATACAAAGTCCCGACCACTTCTATTACAAGAAACAATAAATACATTTAACCAAATTAAAATAAGTAAAGTGCATTTGATCTGGATTCCTAGTCATGTTAATATATTAGGTAATGAAAAGGCTGATGCCTTAGCCAAACAATCCCTGAGTATGCCAATTGTGAATGCAACAAACTATCTGGAACTGCAAGAAGTCTTTTCAATTGTAAAATTGTATGTAGTTGACAAGTGGCAGAACTACTATGATAGTGAATCTAAGGGTTATCACTATAAATATATATGCCCAGTAGTGAACACAAGTCTGAAATTTACTGACCTTAATAGAAAGAAAGAGGTCCAAATGTCAAGACTAAGGTTAGGGAAAGTAAACCTAAATGAAAGACTTTATCTTATGAAGAAGCATGACAGTGGTCTTTGTAATTCATGTAATGTTACAGAGAACATAGATCATTTATTGTTAACTTGAAAAAAAGAAAATATATCTGACGTACTAAGAAATGCATGTGCTGCTTTTAAGTTAGACTTCAATACTAAGAATTTACTTGATGACGGTTATATGCAAAGTGTAGTTTATAGGCTTATAAACCAAATAACTAAAGGAAAAATTGTGTAAATACTGTCGTTTATAAGCCCATGTAAGAAGTTGTACATGGTACATGACCAACTTATCAAAAGATGCATATCTCGTGTGCCTGGAAGCTCTGCTTTGCTTCTGAGTTTATTTCTTCTCTAAATATTTGTTGTTGATTCTTTTCGTGAAGTACATGTGTCTAATGAAAAAAACAAACTTTTAAAAACCAAATTCATATCATGGTTGATTTCAAGGATTCAATAGATTAAATTGTGAAGTACAATTGTTTAGTATAACAAAATAAGATATAAAAAATATTTCTTTGATGTGACAATGCATTGAGAAACTGATCGTAAATGTGCTTTGTTGTTGCTGTTGTTGTTGATGTTAATATTGAATGTCATGCCATTGTAACATGATTGTGTTGGGATATTGTTAGTCGTCTTTGCTCTTGTTAGAGCAAAATTATATCTCATATTAACCTGTTTAAGAATTTCTTTTACTGAAATGTAGAAGCTTTTAAATCAAACTTGTTTTAAGAATGGTAATCAAGAAAAGTTTGTGAAATAGCTTGCATGTGACAATTACTGCAACATATTAATGAATGTACCCAAGCAAAATATTTGGCATAAATTGTAAGCTTATTAACTGTTAACCATTCTGCTACTAAACAATGAACGCTATAAGTACAATAATATTATGTTAACACTTGATGAACAATGATATTGTTATGACAACGTTATAATATTCTTATGGTTAATTTGGACGTCATAAATTCATTGTTACTACACTGTATAAGCTGTAAATTGTCGTCAACGGCCTTTGATGTCATACGACGACGTTAAACTTTGGTTAAATAAAAAATACACTAAAAATCAAAAACCCTCAACAATTGCTGACTTCGTATAAATACCCCACTCAATCTCCAACTACATCTTGCAATGGAATATTTATGTGGTGCGCGTTTGTGCCAGTGCACAATTTCTTGTAAAACCCTTCGCACGATTGCAATAAGACCGCCCTGGGAAGAAAATGTTCTAGTTGCATCTCTGGGAGGGAGAATGGCTTGGGGCTTCAGCCCCCCCAACCCTGAAATCCTGGCGCCGCCACTGGACACCTTTAATACCATAGGAGGATTCAAGGCGCTGGAGCAAAATTTTGTGATCGACCATGTCAAAGGCTGCTTATATACATCAAAGAGTGCAAGTAGGGAAACCTGAGCCTTATCAATAGCTGCATAGATGTCGTCTAACATGGAGAGTAGGGCTGTTTCAGTTGAATGGAAAGCCCGAAAACCAGATTGGCGAGAGGGGAGAAGATCTGATGATTCAAGGTAAGGAAGAATCTGAATGGAAACCAGACGCTCAAGGGTTTTAGAAAGAAAAGACAGTTTGGAAATAGGCCGATAATTTTGACAGTGGCTATATGTATACGCGGGTAAAAATCAGGGTACACAGGCCTACGCGAGTAGCCTAAGTCATGGCACAACCGGCTATTTAGGTGTAGCCTATTTTTTATATGAAATTCGAAGCGAAAGACTAAAAAAGTCATCAGTTTTTTTTCGGACGGGAAATGAGAATTTTGGGGCGGATGACAAAAAAGGTCATCAGATATTTCGCACCCAAAAACGTCATTTTTTCTCCCGGTCAGCGTGTCTCACCTCAAAATTTACCAGTACAGCCCTGATTATTATCCAAGTGCTTGAACGCTAATGGGCAATGAAGCCAATTAATGTGAGAATTGTGGAAAAATAATTGGGATTGGACTATAATCCACTCGGAATTGTGGTGTGAAAAACAGACTTTATTATAGATTGGGGACCCTAAGAAAGACTGGGGGTTGAAACCTGCAATTAAATCACGCAGGAAGCCAAAGCAGTAGATGGAATAAAACTGAAGAACTTGTTCGGGATGGGCCACGCAGGTGACGCAGCAGTAGGCCCGATACTGCATGCTTATTTGGGTTAACCATCAGGGACTTATGTGGGACTCCTTGCACCCGGACCCACAAGGCTGCATGTGTATGATACGACTCCTCAATCTTCATTTATTTTCTCAGGACGGGTGAATTTATTTTCACCACGCGATGACATCCTGCGGATTCCTGCCAGCCATGGGCGTCCGCAGGGGGGCGCAAGGGGGCGCATGTGCGCCCCCTGGAATCCGCACGTATTTGCAGAGAAATTTTGATTATTTGATTATTATGATTATTACAACACGCTTCTCTTCGTGATTTTCGGAAAACACTAGCCTACATTCTATAGGTAACTATTTAAAATTTAAATAGGAAGCGTAGGATTAACTAGTAATTAAGGTACTATAGTGTACCGACAGTAAAAATACGATACACTCCACAAGTTGCAAATGGACTATAGGTTGCTTCGCTTAATAGGTGCAGCCCATTTTTTTATGAAAATGCAGCATATAGAGTTCTCTCTTTGTAGCCTAATACATAAATTCACATTGTCTACCCTGATACGAGAAATGAATTCACTCGTGTCCGCTATAGTAGCGAGTTATTGGCATCATATGCCCTTTTACCCCCTCAATGCTAGATAACAGATCCGCTGAAGAACCGCCTATACTATATAGTGAGAATTATATATATATATATATATATATATATATGCATGTATATATGTATTTGCATTAATACATGCATATAGGCTAAGAATATTTGTCACTGGCTGAAGTTGGCTAGAGCGATAGTCTCCAAATAATCCACTTCTTCCATTAGATGCCAGCTGGCACATGTTCTGCCACACCTTCTAAACATGCCCCGCTAGATGAAAGAAGAATGCTAATCCATAATTTGTCTGAGTTGTCACAAAGTTCGTTAAACTGTAACTTCATCTACTACACGTTGTGAGTCAGTCGGGCAATATATCACAGGGACGGAGGAGACGAAATATAGGAAAATTTCGTATAACTAGCTGTGAGGGTCGACTGCATCGAGGGTAGAAGAAACTTGATAGGCCTATGAACGGAACAGATAGTCGTCTGTTTTTCGGTATGATGCGTACGCTTTGTTGACACTGAGCGCTGAAGGAAGTCTAAATAGCCGTTTAACGTGTATCGTTTTACTGTCCACGAACGAAACCGATTCCGCCTTCGACTGGGAAGGTAGGTTTACTCGTATTAGGCCTATGCCTACTTTGAGAGAGGGACGTAGAGGAAGGGAATCTTTGCGCAAAGGATCCGCGCTACGGGAGCGAGAGGGCGCAAGCACCGAGGAAACGAGCGTGGAAGGTGGAATGATCGGTTGCCTTTGTGGTGGTGGTGGTGGTGGTGGTGGTGGTACAGGTGCGGTTCTCTTGGCGCCGTATGTGGCTGCCTCTATAGAGTCCGTCGATCGCTTGTCTCTGTAGGCCTATGTGCATTTGTCATTGTCAAGGCGCCCTAATCCATGACTGTGTTATGGCGCCTTAGAAATTGTCGTCATTACTTTGACTGTAGCCTATTTGACACCTTGTTTATTCCCTGAGTCAACCATTTAAATTTTGCGCCCCCCTAAAAAAATTCCTGCGGACGCCCATGATAGGGACACCAACTAATATATTGAGTTGACGATGTGAGGTGGCCATGACGAAATCTTTGCAAAATCAAAATAGTGATTGTCTGATTGACAAAAGTGGCAAAAAACAAAAAAGCAACTTATGCTAGAAAACGGAAGAGAAAAGACAACAAACTAAAAGGGACAGAAAAGCTCAACGCTGCAGAGTCACAAGCAATAATATTAAGAAAAGAGAACGAAAGCTTAACCGCCGAACAGAGACCTGCTACAGTGCATACATGTACATCCTTGCTTAGTTAAATACAGTACAATAATTATAATTCATCCGATAACAGAATACATCAAATCAAGAATCTAAACAGAAACTCTTTTAAACATTGTGAACTTCACTACTTAGGCCTACTTTGGTTACATAAATTTATACTTAGGCCCAATATATCTAACAAATATTTATTAATCTTATGCATTGGCTATGACGACGAGGATGAGGAGGACGACGAGGATGAGGAGGACGACGAGGATGAGGAGGACGACGAGGATGAGGAGGACGACGAGGATGAGGAGGACGACGAGGATGAGGAGGACGACGAGGATGAGGAGGACGACGAGGATGAGGAGGACGACGAGGATGAGGAGGACGACGAGGATGCGGAGGACGACGAGGATGAGGAGGACGACGACGACGAGGATGAGGAGGACGACGAGGAAGAGGAGGACGACGAGGATGAGGAGGACGACGAGGATGAGGAGGACGACGACGACGAGGATGAGGAGGACGACGAGGATGAGGAGGACGACGAGGATGAGGAGGACGACGAGGATGAGGACGACGACGAGGATGAGGACGACGACGACGAGGAGGATGAGGAGGACGACGAGGAAGAGGAGGACGACGAGGAAGAGGAGGACGACGAGGATGAGGAGGACGACGACGACGAGGATGAGGAGGACGACGAGGATGAGGAGGACGACGAGGATGAGGAGGACGACGAGGATGAGGACGACGACGAGGATGAGGAGGACGACGACGACGAGGATGAGGAGGACGACGAGGAAGAGGAGGACGAC
Source organism: Lumbricus terrestris (assembly GCA_949752735.1). Classification (NCBI taxonomy): domain Eukaryota; kingdom Metazoa; phylum Annelida; class Clitellata; order Crassiclitellata; family Lumbricidae; genus Lumbricus; species Lumbricus terrestris. The sequence continues at coordinate 34,440,343 of OX457049.1, forward strand.
GAGGATGAGGACGACGAGGATGAGGAGGAGGACGAGGATGAGGACGACGACGAGGATGAGGAGGACGACGACGACGAGGATGAGGAGGACGACGAGGAAGAGGAGGACGACGACGACGAGGATGAGGAGGACGACGAGGATGAGGAGGACGACGAGGATGAGGAGGACGACGAGGATGAGGACGACGACGAGGATGAGGAGGAGGACGACGAGGATGAGGAGGACGACGAAGATGAGGAGGACGACGAGGATGAGGAGGACGACGAGGATGAGGAGGAGGACGACGAGGATGAGGAGGACGACGAGGATGAGGACGACGACGAGGATGAGGAGGACGACGAAGATGAGGAGGAGGACGACGAGGATGAGGAGGACGACGACGAGGATGAGGAGGACGACGAAGATGAGGAGGAGGACGACGAGGATGAGGAGGACGACGAGGATGAGGACGACGACGAGGATGAGGAGGACGACGAAGATGAGGAGGAGGACGACGAGGATGAGGAGGACGACGAGGATGAGGACGACGACGAGGATGAGGAGGACGACGACGACGAGGATGAGGAGGACGACGAGGATTAGGAGGACGACGAAGATGAAAAGGAAGACGACGAGGATGAGGAGGACGACGAGGATGAGGAGGACGACGAGGATGAAGAGGACGACGACGAGGATGAGGAGGAGGACGACGAAGATGAGGAGGACGACGACGAAGATGAGGAGGACGACGAGGATTAGGAGGACGACGAAGATGAAAAGGAAGACGACGAGGATGAGGAGGACGACGAGGATGAGGAGGACGACGAGGATGAAGAGGACGACGACGAGGATGAGGAGGAGGACGACGAAGATGAGGATGAGGAGGACGACGAGGATGAGGAGGACGACGAGGATGAGGATGAGGACGACGAGGATGAGGAGGACGACGAGGATGAGGAGGACGACGAGGATGAGGAGGACGACGACGAGGATGAGGAGGACGACGAGGATGAGGAGGACGACGAGGGTGAGGAGGACGACGAGGATGAGGAGGACGACGAGGAAGAGGAGGACGACGAGGATGAGGAGGACGACGAGGATGAGGAGGACGACGACGACGAGGATGAGGAGGACGACGAGGATGAGGAGGACGACGAGGATGAGGAGGACGACGAGGATGAGGACGACGACGAGGATGAGGACGACGACGACGAGGAGGATGAGGAGGACGACGAGGAAGAGGAGGACGACGAGGAAGAGGAGGACGACGAGGATGAGGAGGACGACGACGACGAGGATGAGGAGGACGACGAGGATGAGGAGGACGACGAGGATGAGGAGGACGACGAGGATGAGGACGACGACGAGGATGAGGAGGACGACGACGACGAGGATGAGGAGGACGACGAGGAAGAGGAGGACGACGAGGATGAGGACGACGAGGATGAGGAGGAGGACGAGGATGAGGACGACGACGAGGATGAGGAGGACGACGACGACGAGGATGAGGAGGACGACGAGGAAGAGGAGGACGACGACGACGAGGATGAGGAGGACGACGAGGATGAGGAGGACGACGAGGATGAGGAGGACGACGAGGATGAGGACGACGACGAGGATGAGGAGGAGGACGACGAGGATGAGGAGGACGACGAAGATGAGGAGGACGACGAGGATGAGGAGGACGACGAGGATGAGGAGGAGGACGACGAGGATGAGGAGGACGACGAGGATGAGGACGACGACGAGGATGAGGAGGACGACGAAGATGAGGAGGAGGACGACGAGGATGAGGAGGACGACGACGAGGATGAGAAGGACGACGAAGATGAGGAGGAGGACGACGAGGATGAGGAGGACGACGAGGATGAGGACGACGACGAGGATGAGGAGGACGACGAAGATGAGGAGGAGGACGACGAGGATGAGGAGGACGACGAGGATGAGGACGACGACGAGGATGAGGAGGACGACGACGACGAGGATGAGGAGGACGACGAGGATTAGGAGGACGACGAAGATGAAAAGGAAGACGACGAGGATGAGGAGGACGACGAGGATGAGGAGGACGACGAGGATGAAGAGGACGACGACGAGGATGAGGAGGAGGACGACGAAGATGAGGAGGACGACGACGAAGATGAGGAGGACGACGAGGATTAGGAGGACGACGAAGATGAAAAGGAAGACGACGAGGATGAGGAGGACGACGAGGATGAGGAGGACGACGAGGATGAAGAGGACGACGACGAGGATGAGGAGGAGGACGACGACGAGGAAGAGGAGGACGACGAGGATGAGGAGGACGACGACGAAGATGAGGAGGACGACGAGGATTAGGAGGACGACGAAGATGAAAAGGAAGACGACGAGGATGAGGAGGACGACGAGGATGAGGAGGACGACGAGGAAGAGGAGGACGACGAGGATGAGGAGGACGACGAGGATGAGGACGACGACGACGAGGATGAGGAGGACGACGAGGAAGAGGAGGACGACGAGGATGAGGAGGACGACGAGGATGAGGAGGACGACGACGACGAGGATGAGGAGGACGACGAGGATGAGGAGGACGACGAGGATGAGGAGGACGACGAGGATGAGGACGACGACGAGGATGAGGACGACGACGACGACGAGGATGAGGAGGACGACGAGGATGAGGAGGACGACGAGGATGAGGACGACGACGAGGATGAGGAGGACGACGACGACGAGGATGAGGAGGACGACGAGGATGAGGAGGACGACGAGGATGAGGAGGACGACGAGGATGAGGAGGACGACGACGACGAGGATGAGGAGGACGACGAGGAAGAGGAGGACGACGAGGATGAGGAGGACGACGAGGATGAGGAGGACGACGACGACGAGGATGAGGAGGACGACGAGGATGAGGAGGACGACGAGGATGAGGAGGACGACGAGGATGAGGACGACGACGAGGATGAGGACGACGACGACGACGAGGATGAGGAGGACGACGAGGATGAGGAGGACGACGAGGATGAGGACGACGACGAGGATGAGGAGGACGACGAAGATGAGGAGGACGACGAGGATGAGGAGGACGACGAAGATGAGGAGGACGACGAGGATGAGGAGGACGACGAAGATGAGGAGGAGGACGACGAGGATGAGGAGGACGACGACGAGGATGAGAAGGACGACGAAGATGAGGAGGAGGACGACGAGGATGAGGAGGACGACGAGGATGAGGACGACGACGAGGATGAGGAGGACGACGAAGATGAGGAGGAGGACGACGAGGATGAGGAGGCCGACGAGGATGAGGACGACGACGAGGATGAGGAGGACGACGACGAGGAAGAGGAGGACGACGAGGATGAGGAGGACGACGACGAAGATGAGGAGGACGACGAGGATTAGGAGGACGACGAAGATGAAAAGGAAGACGACGAGGATGAGGAGGACGACGAGGATGAGGAGGACGACGAGGATGAAGAGGACTACGAGGATGAGGAGGACGACGACGAGGATGAGGAGGACGACGACGAGGATGAGGATGAGGAGGACGACGAGGATGAGGAGGACGACGAGGATGAGGATGAGGACGACGAGGATGAGGAGGACGACGAGGATGAGGAGGACGACGAGGATGAGGAGGACGACGACGAGGATGAGGAGGACGACGAGGATGAGGAGGACGACGAGGGTGAGGAGGACGACGAGGATGAGGAGGACGACGACGACGAGGATGAGGAGGACGACGAGGATGAGGAGGACGATGAAGATGAGGAGGACGACGAGGATGAGGATGACGACGAGGATGAGGAGGATGACGATGAGGATGAGGAGGAGGACGACGACGAGGATGAGGAGGACGACGAGGATGAGGAGGACGACGAGGATGAGGAGGACGACGACGAAGATGAGGAGGACAACGAGGATGAGGAGGACGACGACGAAGATGAGGAGGACAACGAGGATGAGGAGGACGACGAGGATGAGGAGGACGACGACGACGAGGATGAGGAGGACGACGAGGATGAGGAGGACGACGACGAGGATGAGGAGGACGACGAGGATGAGGAGGACGACGAGGATGAGGAGGACGACGAGGATGAGGAGGCAGACGACGAGGATGAGGAGGACGACGAGGATGAGGAGGACGACGAGGATGAGGACGACGACGAGGATGAGGAGGACGACGAGGATGAGGAGGACGACGACGAAGATGAGGAGGACGACGAGGATGAGGAGGACGACGAGGATGAGGAGGCAGACGACGAGGATGATGCGGACGACGAGGATGAGGACGACGACGAGGATGAGGAGGACGACGAGGATGAGGACGACGACGAGGATGAGGAGGACGACGACGACGAAGATGAGGAGGACGACGAGGATGAGGAGGACGACGAGGATGACGAGGACGACGAGGATGAGGAGGACGACGAGGATGAGGAGGACGACGAGGATGAAGAGGACGACGAGGATGAGGAGGAGGAGGATGAGGAGGACGACGACGAGGATGAGGAGGACGACGAGGATGAGGAGGAGGACGACGAGGATGAGGAGGACGACGACGAAGAGGAGGAGGACGACGAGGATGTGGACGACGACGAGGATGAGGATGAGGACGACGAGGATGAGGAGGAGGACGACGAGGATGAGGAGGAGGATGAAGAGGACGACGAGGATGAGGACGACGACGAGGATGAGGAGGACGACGAGGATGAGGAGGACGACGAGGATGAGGAGGACGACGAGGATGAGGACGACGACGAGGATGAGGAGGACGACGACGACGAGGATGAGGAGGACGACGAGGAAGAGGAGGACGACGAGGAAGATGAGGAGGACGACGAGGATGAGGAGGACGACGAGAATGAGGAGGACGACGACGACGAGGATGAGGAGGACGACGAGGATGAGGAGGACGACGAGGATGAGGAGGACGACGAGGATGAGGAGGACGACGAGAATGAGGAGGACGACGAGGATGAGGACGACGACGAGGATGAGGAGGACGACGAGGATGAGGAGGACGACGAGGATGAGGAGGACGACGACGAGGAAGAGGAGGACGACGAGGATGAGGAGGACGACGAGGATGAGGAGGACGACGACGAGGATGAGGAGGAGGACGACGAGGATGAGGAGGACGACGGGGATGAGGAGGAGGACGACGAGGATGAGGAGGACGACGAGGATGAGGACGACGACGAGGATGAGGAGGACGACGAGGATGAGGAGGACGACGAGGATGAGGAGGACGACGAGGATGAGGAGGACGACGAGGATGAGGAGGACGACGACGACCAGGATGAGGAGGACGACGAGGATGAGGAGGACGACGAGGATGAGGAGGACGACGAAGATGAGGAGGACGACGAGGATGAGGAGGACGACGAAGATGAGGAGGACGACGAGGATGAGGAGGACGACGAAGATGAGGAGGACGACGAGGATGAGGAGGACGACGAGGATGAGGAGGAGGACGACGAGGATGAGGAGGAGGACGACGAGGATGAGGAGGACGACGAGGGTGAGGAGGGCGACGAGGATGAGGAGGACGACGAGGATGAGGAGGAGGACGACGAGGATGAGGAGGAGGACGACGAGGATGAGGAGGACGACGAGGATGAGGAGGACGACGAGGATGAGGAGGACGACGAGGATGAGGAGGAGGACGACGAGGATGAGGAGGACGACGAGGATGAGGAGGACGACGAGGATGAGGAGGACAACGACGAGGATGAGGAGGACGACGAGGATGAGGAGGACGACGAGGATGAGGAGGACGACGAGGATGAGGAGGACGACGAGGATGAGGAGGACGACGAGGATGAGGAGGACGACGAGGATGAGGATGACGACGACGAGGATGAGTAGGACGACGAGGATGAGGAGGACGACAAGGATGAGGAGGACGACGAAGATGAGGAGGACGACGAAGATGAGGAGGACGACGAGGATGAGGAGGACGACGAAGATGAGGAGGACGACGAGGATGAGGAGGACGACGAGGATGAGGAGGAGGACGACGAGGATGAGGAGGAGGACGACGAGGATGAGGAGGACGACGAGGGTGAGGAGGGCGACGAGGATGAGGAGGCCGACGAGGATGAAGAGGACGACGAGGATGAGGAGGACGACGAGGATGAGGAGGAGGACGACGAGGATGAGGAGGACGACGACGAGGATGAGAAGGACGACGAAGAGGAGGAGGACGACGACGAGGATGAGGAGAACGACGAGGTTGAGGAGGACGACGACGAGGATGAGAAGGACGACGAAGAGGAGGAGGACGACGAGGAGGAGGAGTACGACGACGAGGATGAGGAGGACGACGAGGATGAGAAGGACGACGACGAGGAGGAGGATGAGGACGCAGAAGAGGGAGATGTCGAGGAGGACGACGACGAGGATGAGGAGGCAGACGACAAGGGTGAGGAGGACGACGAGGATGAGGATGAGGAGGAGGACGACGACGACGAGGATGAGGAGGACGACGAAGATGAGGAGGAGGAGGACGACGAGGATGAGGAGGAGGACGACGACGAGGATGAGGACGACGACGAGGATGAGGAGGACGAAGGCGATGAGTAGGAGGAGGACGTAGAGGAGCAGGTGTTGAGGAGGACGACGACGAGGATGAGGAGGCAGACGAGGATGAGGAGCAGGTGTTGAGGAGGACGACGACGAGGATGAGGAGGACGACGAGGATGACGAGGATGGAGAGGAGGAGAAGGTGAGAAGAACGACGAGGATGACGAGGATGATGGTGAAGAAGAGCAGGTCGAATAAGACGACGAGGTTGACGAGGAGGCGTGTACGACCAGGAACTTGTTGTCTGTATAGCCTATCGTTGAAGTCCGAATCCGTGATCTTTTTCAGCCGTCATGTGCTTGAATGTTGATGTCCAAAATGCGATCTGTGAAAAAAAACATTTGGTGGTTAAACTGCAATCTATACTAGACACAGTTTCGGGCCGTTCGGGGTGATCTACAATTCTACATCATATCCCAAATACCAGTTTTATGAGGGCGTTGCGCGGTGCAGATATTTCTTAAAGAAGACTAATACAATCTATCAAGGGCGGATACAGAAATTTTCGAAGGGGGGGGGGGGCAAACTTTTTTGTCTTGTGAGACGTACAGGAGAAAATTTTTTGGGTCATCGACCAATTTTCCGGGAAAAAGATAAAGATACCGTTTCATCCGCCGAAAAAACTGATGACCTTTTTTAAAGTCATTTTCGGGAAACATCCGCCGCTGAATCGACGGGGGGGGCCAAGTCCCGTGCAATTTTGTAATAGGGGGCTTGATGTCCTGTTTTTCTCTCCCACTACATTTGTTTAATGGCTTGTTGAAACCAAATGGGGGGACACGTCCCATGCAATTTTTAAATGGGGGGGGGGGGCATGGCCGGATTGGCTCCCCTGGATCCGCCCCCGCAATCTATATGATTAAAATAAAATGAAATGAACTAGTAGTTTGCATTAATTTTAACTGATCCCTGCGAAAATGAGAAGTGTAACACGTTCCTAATTTTTAATACTCCCATCAATCATCATTCTCTCCTAATCAAGCAAAGAAACCGAATCGGAAATTATGCCTTGTTTAACATCTCCTCTCAAGTCGGTTAGAAACCACGATGTCTAATTATTGTGAAGTGGAATCTGTTGGGGGAGGAGGGTGAAGGCAGGGGCTTCTTACCCACATAAGCAGCCGGGTTCAATCCATCTTCTTCCCCCCCCCCTTTTTCCTGGGTCGGCCTTCGCTCTCGGCAATTTGTGTTTATATATATATATATATATATATATATATATATATATATCCTTTGAAGCCGTCATTTTTATAACTACTATATATTTCAGTGGAGGGATTGCTGAAAGGAGTGGTCTAGGACTTAATAAATAGGTCTATAGGGCCTTCTTAACAATAATATTTTTGGAGTCTCCACATTGTATACGTTTAGACCTAATAGTAGGCCTACTAGCTGTTTACAATGTCATCCTAACAAAATTAGCCTATACTCTAAAATCTCGGTGTTAATAAAAGAGTGGTTTGAGGTTTTGATAAAATTAATATACTTTTAATTACAAAAATGTCAAGTTCAGCAACTCAGTTCTGCTGGTGATGGACTATACGATAATGAATATATTTGCTGACGAGAATAAACTTAGGCCCATAAAAATTATAGCTGCTATAGCTTATTTGTTGCAATTCAATCAGCTTATAGGGCCTATCTCTATTGCCCAAGACGGTACTGAATTGCTGACTAAGATACAATTCGCAGAAATTGTTACAAATGGTACACAAACCAGGCAGGAACTACAAAACTGCCAAAATTCGGTAGCCATGCATTGCGCTTAGCGACTCTGATCAGTGTGCACTGCGAGAGGCGTTACATAAATTTATGGATAGAGTACAATGCAATAGAATGAAAATACAATGCAGGCCTTCGTAATAATGGTGTTGTTTTAATACTATTACTATACTATTACAATTACAATGACAATGACTATCACTAGGCCTATTAATTATTATTACTTGCCTATTATTATTACTATTATTACTATTACTATTACTATTATTATTATTATTATTATTATTATTATTATTATTATTATTATTATTATTATTATTATTATTATAACTGGAATGCTAGCATTAGGTTTAGAATTCGATTTAGTTTTTACAGAACAATTTTAGTTTGTTTAGGGTGGCCGGTCCATGGCCCCGGGTAGACCAGACAAGGTGCCGTGGTAGGCATGCAACGGCGTTGTAGCGTTGAATTGTAACAGAAATGCTCTGGAAAAGGAATCCATTATTAATATTATTATTATATTATATATATATATTAATATTATTTTTATTTATTATCATTATTATTATTCGACAAAATCTGGTTGGACAAAGAACCGCGGAAGGCCACGGCATTAAATCGCTGGATGGTGATTGATATGAATATTATAAGCATGCAGTGTTAAGCACTGGAAGAGATACTAGCCTATTATTATTATTGCTAGGCCTATTATCATGATTATTAAGCTGTCGTTTATAATGTAGCATATACCTAAATCAAAGTATAAATATAGGACTCGGGCACATCGAATCTTGCACGAAAGCGCGCAAATGATTACGGAAACTACATGAAACCTGTTGCACAGTGGCGGAGACCTGGGCGGAGATTGGGGGGGGGGGGAGAAAGATTTTTGGACGGACGACTGGCTGAGTGTCGCCGAAAAATTTCCCCGTCATCTGCTGGCCAAAATAATTTCTGAGGACCTTTTTTTTAGTCATCCGGCCAAAATCTTGGCGAAAATTTCTATTTTCGCCGCCAAAAAAGTTGATGACTTTTTTGTCGTGACGCTCAACGATTGAGTGGGGGCAAAAAAGCATGGGTCGTCCCCCATCCCTTCCATTGGGGGGACCGTCCCCCCTGTGCCCCCCCTAGGTCTCCGCCCCTGCTGTTAGACATATGGCAATAGCGCTAACCTTTTTTCATTAATTTTTATTCGTCTTCGTTTTCCATTCAGCGCTCCTCTCATATCTGGTTGAGCATTCGAGATGATTCGACAATATAATTATAAACATTCATTCTTCACGTAAGCGTATACACTGGATGTGCATTCGACCAATGCTATTATAGTCGCTGTACTCCGCTTCCATTGCAAATAGGCTATCTATGTTGCGTATACGGTAAACTGAACTGCAGTAAGCAGTGTTAATTTCGTGAACGAAGCTAAAACCGTAAAACGTGACTAAAACGAGAACTATAGAAAGAAATTGTAAACCAAAACTGAAGAAAAACGAAAAAGAGTTATTGTGGAACGAAATAAAAACGAGAACGATCGATATTGAAATCTTGAACGAAAACTATAGAAAATACAAGTAGGCTACTTTGCTGGAATTTTCGAGCGCGAAACTTAATCATAATAATTATGAGCCGGTTTCCCAAATGGGGCTTATGTCGCAAGCTTGTAGCCTAATTCTGATAGCCTATGCCAGGTATAGGACTATATATACAGTAGTGGCCCTAGTCTATTTGGTCTCAAAAGGGGTCACCAGGTCATTTTTCATCTTTTTGGCATTTTCGTTTAGTGTGATCTTTTCTTCATATATTCTGAAGTTTGTAAGTAATTTCCGACTGAAAATATTATTAATAAATTTTAATTTGAGTTTGTTCAAGGAAATTTTGACTAAAATGTTTTGCATTTTACGTTTTCGACGTCATTTTACGGTTGGTAGCACCTTGACACCCCATGCAGTTAAAAATGGTATCTCCTGAAAACTTGGCCTTTCTAGCGGGCACGTAAATTATGCAAATGAATTATTTAAAGGCGTATGACGGTATGAGTAGAAAGAGTATAATGAATAATAATGATTTTTCAAACTGTGCTTGCATTTGGTCAGGCACGTGATTAGAATACTGCAGTCACATTGGTTGAGAACTTGGCGCGTGGCTGTTCCCTTTAAATCTATGGGCCAACTATTGGGTGCTAAACTTGCCTGCTTACTTACTTGTCCTTCAAATGGTTCCATTCTGTTTTTATGCATAGTATATAATTATATGCATACTTCGCGTTGCTTTGCGACCTTGCCATAATATTATAATTATAATTTACTTCATAACTTTCCCAACATGGGCGGAGTTTATCAGGGACTGCATGGGGGGGGGGGTGGCTAAGCCCCCCAAGAAGACTGCAGATTCATGTTTTTACCGTGTAAATGGTATCTTTTCCCGGGCTTAGCCGCCGGACCACCACGGACTACTCTCACGGACAACCCTCTTCACTCAACGCAGCTCAACGCAGCGCTCGTGAATAAACCGGTGCCCCGCGCTTGGCTTTCCAGTGGCGCTTTAGAAATTAGGAGATTACGATTACGAGTACGATGTTTCCCAGTGAGTGTCAGAATTGCCGCTAAACTGGAAAAACCTCAGCTTAGGACATCACAATTTTCCCGGGCCTCCGCAATTTTATTTTGTGTGTTTGTGAATGTTACAGTTATTTTTAAAATGACATTTAATATCGACCCCGGTTCGTTTAATTCCATAAGCCAAGTTGTCATCAATGCACCTGGTTAAAAATTGCCGGGTGGGGCTTAACCCCCAAACTTCTAAAGCGCCACTCAAAAGCCAAACGCGGATCACCAGCTTTTTAAGGAGTTCTGCGTTGAGTCAAAAGGGCTGTCCGTAAGATTAATCCAAAGGAGGTCCGGTTGCCATAATTTTAACTGTCCTATTGAATGATTGAGCGCATTCCATTGAGCATTCTGCTCGCATCAGCAGTATTTATTGCGCTAAATAAAATATTTATTTTAACGGCCACCACATCTTAATATAATCGGCGTAACCAGAGAAACCAAAAATAGCGGAAGCAGTTCTTTATATCAGGCATTTGTGGCGCATTTTTCATTGCAAAGTTCTCCGTATTATCTGTAAAATGTCGGAATTCACGGGCGATAAAGATGCGTTTCAAAGGCGAATTAAAAGGCTATACTCAGTGTGGAAGGCACGTATAGACAGATTGAAAATTCTGTTTTGTGAAATGCTGCGTTTGCTTTTAAGTCCTGATCGAGATACTGGGCGCGAAATAGAATGGAAAAGAGAGTAGACTGGAATTATGAATAGATTGCGAAAAAGATCGTAGCTGAATTCCTAACAGATTCTATATGCTCTACTCATCAGTACTGTCATCTCTTCAAATATGTTGCTAATCGTATAGTCCTTTTGCCTACGGGTTTTGACGCAGTGGTGGACTGGTTATGGGTTTTTCCAGTTGCCCTACAATAGTATAATTCACAGCCATTTGGCCTATTCAGCATTTTTGTCATTTTTACTCTTTGACTGTGATCTCACTTGAAATGTAGTACTTCACACTTCTGTACGATCGGCCATCCGAGACAATATGGCAGCCGTGCGGCAAATATTGCGCCTATCAGAAGTTATAAAATAAAACAATAAACAGAAGAGTAGGCAGGAGTTTTCTGCTAGCTGTATCCAACAGACACAACTTTTGGTAGAGGTCTACATCACCTCGCTCTATTCTTTCTCTATCTGGGGCAGCAATATTGTATTTTTTAAATCGACGTCATATCGGTGACCAAGCCGATGTAAACCATTACCCAACCTTTTTAAATAATGGCACTATGCATCTGATTGGAGTAGATTTGATTGAATTAACCAGAACTTTAAAAGTGTATAAATTACTGGCTGTTTTTGATTATGTTTTTGTCCACTCGGCCTTCCATTCTAGAGATGGGGTTGGTAAACTGAGCAGTATGATGTGATAGGCGCCTTGCATGGTTGCCGACAGTTAAATTCAACTCCTGTAATATTAGCATGTGATGAATACTGTCTAATACCGGTTATAAACATACTGCATTGTGTAATTTTTAAATAATCCAAGATCTTTTTTATTACTATAGTTTTTAAAAAAAAATTCATTGTTTTTTAAATTTTTTATTGCCCCAAGGTATTTAGGATCCCTCAGGGACTTTATTACTAACTACTTGTTTAAAAACCAGTCCTGCAGCATAGGTGCAATCACGTCCTAAAAGTTGGGGGGACCAAATGAATCACATCCTAAAAGTTGGGAGGACAATAATGATAAAGTCAATGGGACCACTCAAAAGTTGGGGGGACGCGTCCCGTGGGTCCCATAGGGTGGTTGCGCCTATGTCCTGCAGATATACACAGAAAATACAGGTCCGAGTGTACAATTATTATTATTATTTTATTTTTTACACAGGATGCCACAGAGGACAACGTGCTGTCCAAGGCTGATGCGATCGTCATTGCTCTTGGTACTGACGAGGATCCCTATTCTAAATCGACGTGCTTTCAGGTTTGTGGTCGCTACAATTATTATTCTATTGTTGATCGCACCTTGCTTTCTCTGACATTGTATGGCTGTGAAATTGTTTGTATTCATTCATTCGTTCAAGAATTTATATAGTGCTTCTTCAAGGGGACTACTCAGAAGCGCTCCCGACTCTAGCACGGCAAAAAAGGACAGTTTTGAGTTTAATAAATAATGTTTCAGTAATAGCCCCAGCAAGTAGACGTAGCTCCTGTGGGAGCCCATTCCAGACATTGTATGTGCACGTGTTTGTTATAGCGCCCATTCAAGATTCTATACTCAGAAGCGCTCCCGACTGCAGCGCGGACACTGAATCGTAGTTTCAAGCCAAAGTGCTGAGCAATTGCGAGTGTAGGACTAGCCCAAGGTCCCTACAAAGCGACTTGAGGTGGATTCGAACCTGCAATCCTCCGGCTGCAAGGCAACGAACATGCCCAATACACCACCGCGCCCCACAATATACAACATTTGTTGTGTGATAGTTTCTGTATTTTTAATGTGTGTATATGTGACGCCACACATGGGTATTAAAATAATTTGCAACATACTGAGTTTGATACATCATTTAAAAGACCTTGTCTCAGTCTTCAAAATGACAAACAAAATTGGTGCTCTAGCTTTATTTTAACCCAAGACATAAGGCAAAAAGTGATCCATTTTAATTAATTAATTAATTAGCTTATTTTAAACAAATTTGTCTTTAAAAAAAGAAAAAAACTAATTAAACACAAATTTTGTTACTAATGTTTTTACAAAAAACAAAAAAACGCAAATATACTAAATTTCCCTAAATACCTCTGATGTCTAATTTCCGACTTAATACCGATTTCGGTGTGGACCGTCACGTCTAAATTTGTCTGTGCTGTTTAGCTGCTCAGAATTCATATGGAATTTAGGATTATGTGTGTTATTCTAAAACGTTTCACTTTTGATCGACTCTACTGACGATGTACATTTATTTTTTTCTTATATGTGCACCAATTTATGCAGATAGCAATTGGTCATTTAAAGAATATTCTTATGTCTAATGTTATATGTTTGTAGACAATACAACGCAATATGTCGTGTGCAACTGTGTATTGCATTTATTGTGTCATGGTTTCTGTAGTTTTGTATACATGTGTGTCTGTGCATATAATGTAAATACCGTTGCAGTGCTACTTTTAAAGAATTCCTACAGCTGCACGACCTCTTCTTTCCCTTACAATCTTCCATGGAAAATTACTCCTATAAATCAGATGATTATAAATTTCTGAATTTTTTCCTTAAAAAAAACCTGTTCAGAAGTGCTTCTACAACTGAAAAAATTCGTATAGAACCGCACATATTGTGTAGGAGTGTTTCTATAACTGCAATTCAAATCCATTTAGAACTGCACATTTCATGTAGAACAGTACACTAAAAAAATCAAAAAACCGGTATTTTTTGTGTGTGTGTGCATCTCTGCAGGCATGGCTGTTCGGCTATGAATTGCCGGACATGGTGATGGTCCTTTGCAAAGAGAAGATCATCTTCCTAAGCAGCAAAAAGAAAATCGATTTCATCCGACAATTCGAGACAGACGCAAAGAACGCGGACGAACTCGTCCCGCAACTTAAACTTCTCGTGCGAGACAAAGTGAGACTTTAAAATCTCTTATTTACTGTGTCCTATTCCTACCCACTTTAATTTCCCGCTGTTCAATACATACTTACTTAGTACTTAGCACTTAGTCCTTCCTGTGCAGAACTGCACATCGGGCAACGCAACCTCGCCCCTCTTCCCAGTCCACCGCCACCCGAATAGCATCCTCCACCGTCATCTCCAAGCACTTCAGATCTTCTCGAACAGTTCTGCGTTGTTTCTGTTGCGAGCGTTTGTTTTTACCTGGCTTGTGACAGGCACAGGCTTGTATGTATGTATTGTAAACTCAGCCACAGGCTACCTGTGGCGGAGTTTACAATACATACATGTATTAAAAACCTTGAATACATAACTCTTGACTAAGTAAGTAAGTAAGAAAGAATATTCTTTAATTGACCACCAGCAAACGCACAGTAGTTTACAGAGGAAATAACTAATAGAAAACATTTATGCAAAGTTATATAACATTCGCCTAATAAAACTTCTTTTGGCAAAAGAATCAACTCTAGGAAGGTTTAGGTCGAGTGTAACTGAAAGGTAATGTAAATAAAATGGAAACTAAAACCAAAGTGACTTTAAAAGCCGACACTGTGATATTGCTTTGTAGTCTGACAAGGATAAAGCCAACTTTGAGGACATCATTAAGGAGCTGAAGGAATCTGCAGAGGTACGGCCATCATTACATTACAATACGGCCATTGATGCAGTTATTCCTCGCTGCATAGTCCACGGCTTTCAAGAGTTTATGTGACTGATTTTCAAGATATAGTTATCTACACAGGAGTTCTCTCGACCCTGCAGGCGACTGACGCTGATTAACTTTAAAATCTGGACCAAAGACTTGTCTGTTTACTAGAATCCTACACTACTGTTTGTTGTATGTGTGGCACCCTTCTAATGTAGCCCTGTGTTACGGCACTATTTTTAGATTGTCATTATTACTAATTGAGCAAGACAGTGATTGGCTGGCTGATTGATTGACTGACTGATTGACTGACTGAATGACCGACTGAATGAATAAATGACTTGAGTGAATAAATGACTGAGTGAATAAACGACTGCGTGAATAAACGACTGAGTGAATAAACGACTGAGTGAATAAACGACTGGATGACAGAATATGCAACTGAATGAATAGCCGACTAAATGAATGAATAACTGATTGAATGAATAACTGATTGAATAAATAACTGATTGAATAAATAACTGATTGAATAAATAACTGATTGAATAAATAACTGTTGAATGGATGACTAAATGTATAAACCAGTGCTTGGTAAATTGACATATTAATCGATTGATTGATTGGCCGACTATTGATTGAGCTCTGATTGCCATATTTGATTGATTCTTTCCAGGGCAAGACGATCGGAGTGTACACGAAGGATAAATCATCCGGCGAGTTCATCGACGGTTGGCGACATTCCGTTGGGAATCAGTTCGAGAAGGTGGTTAGCTCCGGCATTTTCCAGTCCATCCGTATATTACGTAAAATCGTATTTTCGACCCTCTTGAACATTGCAACTCATACATTTTGTGGGCACCCTTCCCCATGCGTTCATACAAATATTATCGGTTCTCTACCAACCACCTACCCATTCATCCTGCAAATTTTGATTAGCTAGTCATCTATATACGTTTATTTTGCCGTAGACCACTGCATACTTTTTTAAACATCATCGAGTCAGAAGCTTTGTTTATGTATGACTTCTCAGCCCATGCCTTTAAAATTTGCAGGGCCGTGGGCATTTGCCTCCCCTCCACCCCTAAGCCTCTACCCGGGCCTGGCATTATTGACTGCACCTTGCTACGGTGGTGTAGTGGGTATGTTTGTCGCTGAAGAGTTGCGGGTTCGAATCCACCTCAAGTCTTCGCGTAGGGACCTTGGACAAGTCCTTCACTCGCAATTGCTCGGGCGCTTCGGCGTGAAAATCAGATGCAGTGTCCGCGCTGTAGTCTGGAGCACCTCTGAGTATCGAGCTTGAAGGGGCGCTATAACAAGTACACATACATACATACATACATACATACATACATAATTTTTAATTGTTTTTGCAGGTTGACATCAGCGCTCCGATGGCAGTCATCATGGGACCAAAGGACGATGATGAAATGGCGATCATCAAGAAAGCGTGCCAGACGACGACGGATCTCTTCAATAAATTCGTCAAGGAGGAATTGATGGATCTTATCGACAAGGAAAAGGTCGGTTAAGCGCACGTGACCTCAATGACCCTGGAAACAATGAGATCCAGGAGGGGAGGGTGCAGGCAGGAAAAGTTTTGGATGGTTGTTTTTTGTTTCGGGGAATTTCCAATTTACTTCTTTACTTTTGTCCTTTGGAGCCAATCCCCCACCCCTCCCTAAACAAAAACAGCGGTCCTCTTCACAGCTGTAATTAAGTACGATGATACTTTGTGCATTTCTCTCTTCTGTAGACATCCTGGCAAATAACCTGTGCTTTTGGCCGCATCCTTTTGAACTAACCAGTAAAAACAAAAGTAACTTCGCTACGCTGATGCTTTTTTTGTTATCTGTCGCGTTATGACAACCGGTTACTTTGTCAATAAAATTAATAAATATACTATGGTTTTTCTGTCTGCCATTGGGGTTGTGGGTCTTTTTGTTTTATAAAACTGTTACCATGTTATAGTAGTGAATATGTTTTTGGTAAATAGGAAACATCTAGCTGGTGCACTCCCCTTGTGGTAGCCTATTGCTTTCTAACATGCAGTAATGTACAGTTTATCATCATTATTGCCAACTACAATTGATCACTGCATTTATTC
Organism: Lumbricus terrestris; assembly: GCA_949752735.1. Lineage (NCBI taxonomy): Eukaryota > Metazoa > Annelida > Clitellata > Crassiclitellata > Lumbricidae > Lumbricus > Lumbricus terrestris. The sequence continues at coordinate 34,457,572 of OX457049.1, forward strand.
ATTATGAATGTATTACCATTGTTTGTCTGCTGTCTTTTTGAATCAATAAACACATTGAATGAATTGAATTGAATTGAAAAACTTTTCACTATAATTTACTTCTTTACTTTACCCTATCTGGAACTAATAAACCATATTTGATAGAGCAGTCTGGCATGCTTTTAAGTCATTTAGGGCCATAATTTCATTCATTCAAGTATTTATATAGTACCTCTTCAAGAAAACTACTCAGAGGCGCTCCCAACTCCAGCACGCCAAACAGAACAGTTTTTAAGTGCTTATAGAATGCGTGAGAGAGTAATCTAGGGAACAGGCGCAACCGGGCCAACCACAGAATAGCACGACTTTCAGTAACTTATCTTGGCATACTTTACTTTCTCGTAACGTACTTGTTTGCTTTTGAATATTGCATCGCTACGAGTTAATCGGAGAGTTACATGTGGATTTTGTTCTTACAATTGTTTTTACAATTGTTCTTACAATTGTTCTTACAATTGTTCTTACAATTGTTCTCTCATCTTTCAGAGAGTGAAGCATTCGAAACTGGCGACGATGATTGAAGAGGCGTTGCAGAACAAGAAGTACATTTCGGGCGTCGATCTGAGCAAACTGGACACTTGCTATCTGCCGATCGTACAGAGTGGAGGAAAGTATGCGCTCAAGTTCAGCACGGAGAGGTAGGTCACAGTCAAGAGACTGGCAGCCGGGTTTCTTGTTTCTTCAGTGAAGAGCAGTAATGTGTATGTTACTATGTATGTATGTATGTAACTGTGTATGTTTGTGTGTGTGTATGTATGTGTGTGTATGTATGTGTGTGTGTGTCTATGTATGTATGTATGTATGTATGTATGTGTAATGTGTTCAGGATGTCAATTTATCTGTGGAATTTATTTAGCACCCCTTCAAGATAGGCAGAGTCAGCATGGCAGATATGGAGCCATTTTTTCTTCATATCTGTGCATTTAATTTTAAAAGTGTGTCGAGGAAAGTTTATTATTTTTTATAGATGCAGGTTCATCAGATACGTCGTTTGTTTTGTAGCAATGACGACCTGTTGCACTTTGGCACGATCATCTGCATGTTGGGGACGCGCTACAAGTCGTACTGCTCCAACATCGTTCGGACGATTCTCGTCGGACCGTCGGATCAAATGCAGAAGAATTACGACACGCTGCTGAAGACGTTCGAGGCGATCCTCGACAAACTGAGACCCGGTTGGTGTTGACATATTTTCTTTCAGGTTTTTATGAACTCAAAGATTGGCCTTTCCTTCCTGTTCTGCACAGAAGGGAGTGCTCCTGGTTCCATTCGCATGAACTGCAATTATGCGGATTAGAACCTTTTCCGTGGTGGGTCCAGTGGTTTGGAATGAACTCCCACAGGAGCTACATATTGTGCCTGGTGCTCTTACTGTTCAAAGAGAAGGGAGTGCTCCTGGTTTCATTTGCATGAACTGCAACTATTCATTCATTCAAGAATTTATATAGTGCTTCTTCAAGGGGACTACTCAGAAGCGCTCCTGACTCTAGGACAGTTTTGAGTTTAATAAAAATTGTTTCAGTAATAACCCTAGGAAGTAGATGTAGCTCCTGTGGGAGCCCATTCCAGAAAACTAGGCCGATCACAGAAAAGTATGCGTATTAGAACCTTTTCCGTGGTGGGTCCAGTGGTTTGGAATGAACTCCCACAGGAGCTATGTCTGCTTCCTGGTTCTCTTACTGTTCAAAGCATTTCTTTTTTCAGACTCAAAACTGCGCTTTTTGCCATGCTAGAGCCTGGAGCGCTTCTGAGTAGTTCTCTTGAAGAAGCGCTATATAAATTTTGGAATGAGTGAATGAATGTATTATCAATTGATACCTGATGTCATTTGATTACATTACCATCAAATTATGTTTACATCTAAATGATAAACGATAATAGTTATAGAATTTTTAGCTAGTAAATGTGATGTTTATTCTGTATTTTAAACGATAATAGTTATTGAAATTTTAGCTAGTAAATGTGATGTTTATTCTGTATTTTAAACGATATTAGTTATAGAATTTTAACTAGTAAATATGATGCTTATAAATTCTGTATTTTAAACGATAATACTTGTTGAATTTTAGCTAGTAAATATGATGTTTATTCTGTATTTTAAACAATAATAGTTATAGAATTTTGGCTAGTAAATGTGATGTTTATTCTGTATTTTAAACAATAATATTGTAGAATTTTAGCTAGTAAATATGATGTTTATTCTGTATTTTAAACAATTATATTGTAGAATTTTAGCTAGTAAATATGTTGTTTATTCTGTATTTTAAACAATAATAGTTATAGAATTTTGGCTAGTAAATGTGATGTTTATTCTGTATTTTAAACGATAATAGTTATAGAATTTTGGCTAGTAAATGTGATGTTTTTTCTGCATTTTAAACGATAATAGTTATAGAATTTTAGCTAGTAAATATGATGTTTATTCTATATTTTAAATGATAATAGTTGTAGAATTTTAACTAGTAAATATGGTGTTTATTCTGTATTTTTAATGATAATAGTTATAGAATTTTGGCTAGTAAATGTGATGTTTATTCTGTATTTTAAACGATGATAGTTACAGAATTTTAGCTAGTAAATATAATGTTTATTCTGTATTTTAAACGATAATAGTTATAGGATTTTAGCTAGTAAATATGTTGTTTATTCTGTATTTTAAACGATAACAGTTGTAGAATTTTAGCTGGTAAATATGATGTTTATTCTGTATTTTAAATGATAATAGTTGTAGAATTTTGGCTAGTAAATGTGATGTTTATCCTGTATTTTAAACAATAATATTGTAGAATTTTAGCTCCTAAATATTATGTTTATTCTGTACTTTAAAGGTGTGAAGCTGTCGGATGTTTACGAGGCGGCCGTCGATGCGGCGAAAGCGGACGACGCAAGTCTCGTTGACAAGATGACGAAGAGTGTGGGGTGAGGCGACTCGACTCGACTTCAATAATGTCAAACGTCATCAAGAGACACTTATTAAGGGCTTGATGATGAAGGCAGTTCCATTGTATTGTTTTATATTGTATTGTATTGTATTCTATTGTATTATGTTGTATTGTATTATGTTGTAATATGTTGTATTGTATTATATTGTATTGTATTCCATTGTATTGCATTATATTGTATTGTATTCCATTGTAATGTATTATATTGTATTGTATTCCATTGTATTGTATCATATTGTATTCTATTGTATTGTATCATATTGTATTATATTCTATTGTACCTTGGCAGACTCTTTGAGTGAGTTGATTTCCAGTTGCTTTCCTCGCAGAAGAAGTATCCTGAGAAAGTCCTTTGCTCGCAGTCGCGCTGTATCATCAGAGGCAGTGCCAGATATTTCTGTAACCAGGTCCAGTAGGGCAGTCGTGGAAGTAACCAGTGCAGGGATGATTTATGCCCCAAATAAATTCTTCACGAGACAAAATTTTCTAGCAGGGCAAAGATTTTTTACCAGGGCGTTTGTCGTTCGTCCACCACTCTGTCAGTTTATGCTATTCGTGTGTGTGTGATTCTTTTTACATTTAAGAATTTATGTAGTGCATGTTAACAGTGGCGTATCCAGACCGTTTTGTAGGGGGGGCCAAAATTTTCGGTCTTGGGAAAGGATAAATTTCATCTTTAGTCGCCGGAAAATCCGATGACCATTTTTTTCCGCCCAAAAAAGTTGACAACTTTTTTTTAGTCGTTTGTCCGATTCTCACGGAAAATATACAATTTTTCCGCCAAAAAAGTTGACTTTTTTATTCATCATAGACTAGCCTAGTTTTGTAAAGGGTCTGCCAAACTCATGGGGGAGGCCACGTCAACTTTTCACGCCAAAATGGCTGGTGAAAACTAAAAATAAAGAATTTTCTAAATGGGGCCATGGCTGGATTGGCCCCCCCTAGATCCGCCTCTGCCTGTTAAAATTGATTGACCAATCCTAAACTGAATTTCATCTGTGTTGAAGATTTGCGATGGGAATTGAATTCCGCGAGAGCACGCTTCTCATCTCGGCCAAGTCCGACTGTCGAGTGGAAAAGGGAATGGTCTTCAACATCAACGTCGGCTTCAGCGACCTTGAAAATCCGGACGCCAAGGACAATGAAGGGAAGAAGTACGCACTCTTCATCGGCGACACGGTTATTGCGACGGATGTGAGTATGCCACCGTAACAACTGCGTAACACTGTTAGGATGTCATGTGAAAATGTCACATGGTAATGTGACAGCAATGTGACATGACCATGTAATGTGACATTGTAATGTTGCTGTATGTAAGTTAACAATGTATCATGGCAATGTGACGTGACATTGTAGTGTTTCTGTATGCAAATTAACAATGTAACATGACAATGTGACGTGACATTGTAATGTTTCTGTATGTAAATTAACAATGTAACATGACAATGTGACGTGACAAATGTTGTAATGTTGCTGTATGTAACCTAATAACCTAACGTTGTTGCATGATGATGTAATGTGACATTGTAATGTTGCTCTGTGTGACCTAGCAATGTAACATGACACTGTAATGTTATGATGTAACAGCAATATAGCGTGGCAACATGTTATGATGTAGCAACAGTGTAGCAGAACAGTGTGATGTGACATAGCTGTTAAACATGTCAACGTAATGTTAATATGCCGTTAAAATGTAATCTTCCACATTAGTTCCAATTTCATTGATCTATCTACAGACGTTATTTTTACACAATTGAATATTTTTTGGTAATTCATCATCATCAATAACCTTGGGCTCAATGCCCGTAGGAGTCCGACGCCGCTCTCTGTCTGAGTCTGTCTCGCACCATGTTACCCAGCTTCAGCAGTCCGGTTTTTTGGTAATTAGTTAACCGTTTTTCAGTAAGCTGCATTAGTTTCACAGTCACGTTTAGTACACTCATCATTTGAAGGTTTAATAGGGAGCGTCGGGCTTCCCACTACCTTCCATTTGGCAGATGTGCAATGTACACTGGGACGTATTGGGCGCCTTGCATGGATGCCGACAGTTAAATTCAACTCCTGTAATAATTTGCTGTCATCTTCTTCCTATTAATTAATTTATTTTTATTTATTTATTTATCCATTTCTATAGCGCCTCTTCAAGCTGCTCTACTCAGAGATGCTCCTGACTACAGAGCGGACACTGCATCAGAGTTTCACGCCGGAGCACCCAAGCAATTGTGAGTGAAGGACTTGCCCAAGGTCCATACGTGGCGACTTGAGGTGGATTCGAACTTTTATACCTTCTGTCTTCAAGGCAACGACGCCACCACTACACCACCGCGCCCCAAAATTGTAATCATACTGTAGTTTGTGAGTAAGTAAGTAAGTATATTCTTTATTAATCCAACTGCAGAACCATGCTTTGGTTAGCCGAGATATTATAATATACGTTGGCTGGATTCTTTCAACGTTGCTGGTCTTTTGTTCGTTGTCAGGGTGCGGCCTCTGTCCTGACGCCGAACGTGAAGAAGAAGACGAAACAGATCAGCATCTTTCTAAAGGTGAGAAACTTTGATGTATCTTCACCATTGCCCTCTAGGGATTGGAAGGCCGAGTCAGCATGGCATTCATTTAAGGGGTGCGTCGGTGTGGAGGTATGCTTGGAGCAGGAAGGTTGCGGGTTCAAATCCACCAAGCCTCCGCATATGGACCTTGAGCAAGTCATTCACTCACAATTGCATGCGTGCTTTGGTGTGAAACTTCAATGCAGTGTCTGTGCTGTAGTCAGGAGCGCCTCTGAGTAAAATATTTGGGGGCGCTATAACAAGGGCTCATACATACATTTCAAGAATTTGGCCTTAGACCTGTTGTAAGACTATCATGGTCCGACTCTCAGGGTCCTTTGAACTACGAAATGCTATCTTTTTTATCTGCGGTGTACCTCGCACCTGCATTGTTCCTTTTATGTATGTTTATAATGGAATTAAATTAGACCACATTTTATTTTTACTGTATTAAAAGACTAGGTTTTAGGATAATTGGGTTTTCATTTCATCATAAGAATTGCCTTCATTTGATTTAGATATGGTTGGTTACTCGTCAATATTTAGGGAGAATATAAAATTAATATTGTGTCATTTTCTGATTTTTGCTGTTTCTGTTTGCTGTGGCTATCTAGAATGAATGAATAGCTTTTGATTATTTATCCATCTTTCTCATGACAATTTATCCACTGAGACACGGTGATGATGAAGTTTGATATCATAAATTAAACCATGATGACTCATCCATGTTCAACTACTGAGCCGTGATCTCTGTTTAATATAAGGGTTCATTGCATAATTACGTAACGATCGAGGGTAGTTGGGCGGGGAGGCAATCGAAAACGTTACTAGATGTTACGTGGGTGGGTGTGGTGAACTGAACGTTGCGTGACGCCTTTACCAAAAGTTAAGTTATAAATGAATTTCATATTAACATCGAAGGACACTTTAGACATTATGTGATCGAAGTTTAAACTTCGTGACATTGTTTGTATGTGCACTTGTTATAGCGCCCCTTCAAGCACTCTACTCAGAGGCGCTCCCGACTGCAGAGCGGACACTGCATCGGAGTTTCACACCGAAGCTCTGAGCAATTGCGAGTGAAGGACTTGCCCAAGGTCCCTAGTATCCCTACGTGGCGACTTGAGGGGGATTCGAACCTTCCGGCTTCAAGGCAACGACGCCACCACACGTTCGTATTCTGATAGTGGCAGTCCAAAGCCCAAAAACGGAGGAGGGAGACGCTAACGATTCTTGTTATCACACAGCCTCATTAAACTGAAATTACTGCTGGTATTGCTTTTAGTGTATGTACAGTCTGATTTAAAATAGACTGAAACGAGATCGTTAAAACCGGTTGATGCTAAGCACCTTTTTAATGTATTCCGCTGCGCCATATATAAATGAAAAACCGGTTGATGCTAAACACCTTTTTAATGTATTTCGCTGCGCCGTATATAAACGAAAACCGGTTGATGCTAAACACCTTTTTAATGGATTTCGCTGCGCCGTATATAAACGAAAACCGGTTGATGCTAAACACCTTTTTAACGCATTTCTCTGCGCCGTATATAAACGCACGTTACAGAAATTGCTTAGTGTTTTGTCCTGTCTAAACTATCAAACTTACTATGCAGGAACAAGTCTTTCAGTCACTATCCTTCAACACCATTAAAATACGGGGTGGTCCAGCATAAATGAACCAACTTTGCATGCATTAGTGGACAAGATATTTAAACATTTTGAATTGGTACTCAAACAAAACTAAGCAATATTTCTATTGATAATTATCAAAGTGCCTAGGCTAGACTAACAATGATTATTTATTTATCTTAATTTTAATTTATTATTAATGAGCAGGTTAGAACTTGATAAATTTATGTGTATCAAGTGTTAACAACTAAATTTTGTTAGCCTCAGCACTTGAGGGTGTGTGTTGCCAATCCTTTCTTACATGTTTGTCTTAGAAGGCAATCATCTAATCATCGTTTAATCATCATGATTAGATGTTGATTAGATTAGATAACCATAATCTAATCACCATCAATCAATTCAATTGTCGTTTCTTATTGGATTGTATTTCTTGGATACGTTGTCTTTAGGATGACGACGATGATGAAGAGGAGGAGCAAACGAAGCCAGAGGTGAAGTCGGAGGAACCGGAAATGCTCGGAGGAAGGTCGAAGAGGAGTGCCATTCTTAACAACAGAACGCGGGTAAGACCAGCGCATGTCTCTGTCTAAAGCCATTATGTGCTTATTGAAAGCCATGATGTGTTTGACTATTAAAGCCATTATGTGCTTGTCTAGAGCCATCATGTACTTTTAAAGCCATCATGGGTTTGACTATTAAAGCCATTATGTGCTTGTCTAGAGCCATCATGTACTTTTAAGGCCATCATGTGTTTGACTAAAGCCATTATGTGCTTGTCTAGAGCCATCATGTACTTTTAAGGCCATCATGTGTTTGACTAAAGCCATTATGTGCTTGTCTAGAGCCATCATGTACTTCTGAGGCCATCATGTGTTTGACTAAAGCCATTATGTGCTTGTCTAAGACCACTATGGACTTGTCTAAAGATGCAATATATATGTTGATCTTTCTGTTTAGCAATCAGCATAGTTGACAAGCTCTAAGTAAGTGAAGAGACTGGGTTAGATCATGTGTGGCAGGGCCTATTAGCATGCAGTACTACACAAAATGTGTAGTTCTAAATGGATGCGTGCAGTTGTAAAAGCACTTCTGTGCAGTTAAAAGCAGTAAAAAGGTCATTCGAGTGGGAGTAATTTACCGTGGATGATAGGAAGAAAGAAGAGGTTGTTGTGCAACTCTAAGAATTCCTTAAAAGTAGCTCTGGAGTTTGGTTATGGATAATGCATTTCATCGACATTGCTGCTAATCCGAGCGCCGTTCCAGTTGCAAGCAGTGTGAATCTGAGGCAAGTTGTTAGGTTAGGCCCAAAAAAATAATGCTGTGTTTCCGGTAACAGAGCTAAAAAAAATTGGGTAGGTAGGTCGAAAAATATTTTTATTTTGGTAAAATATTTTTATACAGTGACTATACGAAAAATTATACCGAAATACTCTTTTTTGCATATAGGTACACGCTGCAACAAAGTACGTGTTCTAAGCAAGTATAAACTGCCTATTTCCTGACTGTCTGTACCTAAAATTGCTCTAGAAAACAATTCTATTAATTTCATTTTGTTGACATCTTTCTGGTAAGATAAAATGGGAAGGGAATGGGAAGATGAGTGCGAACAAAACATCACTGCTAGTGGTCGTTCCAGACTGACCGAGCCAGTGACTAGTTACACCAGTGGTTCCCAACCTTTTTTGACTTGAGGGCCACTTTTTATAAGTTGGAGGACACGAGGGCCACTTTTTCTTAGTTGAAGGACATTAGGGGGCCACAAGGTTAAAATTGTATTAACTGAAAGCATATAAAATTGTTATAATTGATTCAAAATATAATGTTTGATGTTATTTAGCGACATTTACATCAAATAATTTGTAATAGAAAATAATAATGTCTTCTATCATGTCCAAATTGTTAATTTTTTCATATATTTTTGATAATTCTTTGAAAGATGAGGGCCATTTTCTGAGGCTGCGGGCCATTTTCTGAGGCCTGGCGGGCCACTTTTGGCCCGCGGGCCACGGGTTGGGAACCGCTGAGTTACACCTAGAGGTTGCTAGATTTATTTCCCTAGTCACTGTTAGAGGTGACTCAAGTGAGAATGATAAGGCTAGAGGTTTCTCAAGACTGGCAACCAGGAAGTAGTTAGGCAGGCGTGAAACTCTAAGGCAGCGTTTCCCAAACTTTTTGGGCCACGGAACCCTTCGCGTCCTAATATTTTCGGGCGGAACCCCAATCTCAACTAAACGGCAAACGCATTGAATCATGCTGAACGCACGGGAAGCAAAGGCTACTAATAATTATAATTATAAGCCTACATACCTAAATAGGCTACACTAAATTTTAGAAGGTTTATTTTTCTTACAATATCATGAAAGATTACATTGCACTGTTTTAAAAACCACGATTTGTGGATCCTACTAAGAGTAGGCCTATGCCCTACATGAGGTTAGAAAGTGAAGGTTCAATGGAATTCTGCTTCATTCGTGATATACATCAATTAGAAGCTCGTATATAGTCACCGTTAGAAGAGTTGGCTGCTTTTTACCTTCATTGAGTGGTTTCGTATCCTATTATAATTATCGTAATTCATGAAAAGGAATCATTTAACCAAGTTCGCTTTCAGGTGGTGAAAATGATTTGCAATTTCTGAACGATGGTTTCCTCGAGAACCATTAAAAATTGTGTGAGTTTGAAAAGCGTTCCAAGTTTCTAAATTAAACAAAAGAGGTTAGCACCCTAGCTAGCGTACGTAAAAGTTACTAAATTTGGGCAAATTTTCACACAAACAAATTAAAATCACTGTTTGTTGCCACTGCTACAAGATCAGACTTGGCGATTCTTTTTCAACTTGCGTTTTACGGTGACAAAGATGACTGCGCCTCTGTTCAGACTAAGGCCTAAAGGTCTGACCTACATGTAGGCCGACGTTACGTTCAGCAGTGATGTCTATAAGCTTATAGAAACTAGACCTACATACTATGATACTAGGCTACGGTAATTATTTGATTGCTAATAATCACTGAAAGGTCGGATGAGGATAAAACACAAAAGATGACTGACGCTAGTTTCAAACTTCCAACACATTTTCAAAAGCTGCTTGAAATGTTGTATTGCAGAAAAATTTCTCAGAAAAATTTCCTTTTTTCTCAACTTCTCGCGGAACCCTTGTGCTCGCCCCGCGGAACCCCTGGGTTCCGCGGAACCCAGTTTGGGAAACGCTGCTCTAAGGCAATGTCACTGTAAATAAAAAAAATTACACAAAATTTTCCGAGTCGCTGCAATAAAAGTGAGTCGGTTGGATTACCAGAAACACAATATTTTTTGCCTAAGATCCAACTTTATACGGAAGGCAATGTCACCGTATTATGTCAAAATAAATTTTGGAGAAAAATGTTTTTTAACTTTTTTTACTAAAAAATTTTTTAAATAAAAAAAGTTCACAAAATTATTTGAGTCGCGGCAATAAAAGAGGGTCGGTCGGGTTACCGGAAACACAACATTATTTTTGTTTGGCCTTATGTAAAGATAGGCCGACGATATGCTGATCCATACGATATGCTAATCCATGCGACAATATGCTAATCCATGCGACAATATGCTAATTCATACGAAAATATGCTAATCCACGCGACAATATGCTAATCCACGCGACAATATGCTAATCCACGCGACAATATGCTAATCCATGCGACGATATGCTAATCCATGCGACAATATGATAATCCATGCGACAATATGCTAATACATGCGACAATATGATAATCCGTACGCTGTCTGTTTTGTTGGATGTTCTCGTTGAAAGCCGGTAAGTATGATCTCGGTCTTGTCTGTCCTGTGAAGCATGACGATGTTTTTGCTGAACCAACCACCGTATTACATTGCTTGTTAGGACGTTTCTTTGGTATTGTTTGCCATGTTCGATGTTGTCAAACTGAACAAGACTTTAGGACTTTCTTTCCAGTCACTTGTATTGGTTCTTATTCAATTTTCCACGATTAATTTCCATCTGTTCACTTCGGAATGGAATTATTTCTCTTTACCACGGTTGAGATTCTAGTATTTAGTGTTTTTTGGCAACTCCGTGTAGAACTCCTTTATTAGTATTATTTTGGGCAACTTCGTAGACTTCGGGCAGGCCTGCCTTCTTCGCTATTCCCACATGAATTATGTCCTACACTGGCTTCCTGTACCCTCTCATTTCCAGTACAGAGTACTACATGTGGTCTTAAGGACTCAACAATTACTCTACATGCATTACATTACATTACAAAGTACACTGAAATGCATGTGTCATGTGTTTTGTCTTTCGCTTCTGCATCTCATTTTTCGGAATTACTGCAGTGGTACTTTTTGTGTGAAATGACAGTTTGCTGCCATTTCATTGGCACGAGACATTGCACCAATGAGTGATTAATATTTGGCACCAGACATTACATCATGAATAGTTACATTTTAGCAGGCGACATTACATCAATGAGTGATTAAATTCCTGAGACATTGCAGCAATGAGTGATTAAATTCCTGAGACATTGCAGCAATGAGTGATTAAATTTTGGCACAAGATTACATCATGAATAGCTAAATTTTGGCAGGAGACATAATATTTATTATGTCAATGAGTGATTAAATTTTGGTGGAAGACATACCGGTAAAACTTCAATAAGTGATTTAACTTTTGTATGCGACATTACATCAATGAGCGGTTAAATTAAGTTTTGGCAGTGCCGAGACATATTATATTTCAATGAGTGATTAAATTTAGAACAGAATTATCTGAAGTAATTGTAATTTTATAAAACTGGTAAATGCTCGCTGTTGTTTAGAATTGGTGAATTTAGCGAACATAATGAAAATCTCCATTTCTTAGTACAACGAAAAGTTCTTTAATGTCTGCGCGTGGGTCACTCCACCTTGTTCTCCTTTTGTATTGAGACTGTCCTATTGACCCGAGGTTGGGGCGGGAGTGCTTCTGAGTGGATTGCCCGGAAGTGGCGCTATAAAAATGCTCATAATAAATGTGTATATGAATCTGTATTGTAGTGTTGATTGCAAACCTGCAGTTTGGTTTACATGTATGCTAAATGGCTAACTAAACTGACCTCTTGTGACAGGCTGTGAATTACGATCGTCAGTCGAGGCATCAGGTCTGCTTGTTTTGCGCTTTGCGTCACGATAAACTAGAATGCAATTGATGCAATTTAGATAATTATAGCCAGCGTCATTCTGTATTATTAGAGTCACCTTTTTACCTATATTAGATTTTTTGGGGTCAAGTTCCTCACTGCCTCTGTGATCTTATTGGACTATTTTCGCTGCCATTGGAAGTCCTCTCCGCTCTTTTAGACCATCATGACTGTCTTGGACTGCTGCAGTCCAGCATCCTGCCTTTGCCTCTGTCGGCCCTTTGCTGTGGAATGACTTCCCTACTATAATTCGTAATCAGATCTTTTCTGGAAGTACTACTGTTTCTGCCCATTACCTTTCGAATTTTTTTACAGGGTTGCTTTGCACTGGGAGCGCCACTGATAAGTTTGTACTATGAGAGGCACTTTATAAATCGAAAATAGTATAGTATAGGGTGCTTCCTTGACCGGAATTAAGAAATGGATATAGACCAGTTGACTTGTTTCCAATGGGTCGTTTAAGAGCACCTTGACATCAGGCAGACTAGTTTAATATAATTTAGTGTTGTGTCGCGTCACTGTTTATGTGCTAGCTGCTAATGTATGAGCGTGAGAGCTCTGTTGCTCAACGTGTATGCCAGGCCACGTGGGGCCCTCCATTATACCCAGAAGTGGTTGCTTATAATTCTATTCACTCAAATTCCAATAGTCACTCATACGATTATGTTGATGCGGTTGAGACCGTTTTAGAGGTGTCTAAGTCAGTTGTCAATTATTATTGCGTCTGCTTAATGGGACTTACTGATGGATTATAGATTCGATAGAGACCGTTTTAGAGGTGTCTAAGTCAGTTGTCTATTATTTTTGCATCTCCTTCCTGGGACTTAACGGATGCATTCTTATTCGATTCAACTCTGCTTTTTTGCAGCGCTCGAGTGGGGAGCGCTTCTTGAAAGGCACTATAAAAATTAATTCTTTATTGAATGAATATTCCATGGTTTTGGTGTATGTACTGGCCTAGTTAGCTACACCGGTAAGCGAGAGCGGCATTCGTCTGTTGGTTGCAACGGACTGCGGTTCAAGCCCCGGCTGGGAGTTGACATTCAGAGATTTAGATATCTCGGGTTAGCACGTGTGGGACGCAGGGGCGCAAGCTGCTGCGGAGCGACCTTAGGCAAGTTGCTTACCCATCATTGTCTGTGAGGAAGGCAACGGGAAACCACCTCACTCATCTCATCCCCAGGGGCGTAAAAGCCAATGAACCTGCCTTCGGGCAGAGCACCAGCATCATCATCATTTGATGTATGTAGCGTCGTCATCAGTTTTGTAGTGCTACTGGGAAATGCGTTGATCCGGTGCTATATAAATTATCTCTTTGTTTGCGTTTGTGCTTCAGACGGAAATGACGGCCGAGGAAAAGAGGCAGGCGCATCAGAAGGAGTTGTCGGAAAAGCTGCACCGTGAGGCGAAGGAACGCCTGTCCGGTCACAAGGAGAAGAAGGACGAAAAGAAGTGTGTAACTGTTTATGACTGTTTGTTTCAGAAGTTGTGGATGTAATAATGTCGATAGTTATACTGGTGATGGAATTGATCGATATGGGAAGAAGCCTATTGCTATTGTATTGAAGTTTTTGTTTTAGTTATTTTATGGTTGATTTTTAAAATTAGTTTATAATGTGATGCAATTATTGATTTCTGTGCCCCACTCACGGGGCAGATTGGGGGAAATTTCCACATTTGTCACCACCTATTCTGACGGGCAAATTGGATTGCACCGGTCAGTAGTGCTCCCAGTAAGAGAACCTCAAGTGAAGAAATGGGAACCATGCAGAAGAGAGATTGTTGTAGATAACGGTCCATAAAGAATAGCCCCACGTAGAGTGGGGGAAGTGAATTCCAAAAGAAGAGGGTCCTATGATAGTACAGTATCGAGTTTAAGCATTAGTGGAACCAACTGGTCAGACCTGTTTAGAGAGCTGCGGAAAAAGATCCCTCATAAATATTTCAGCACCAGACTCGGTATTGTTATTTTATGGTTGTTATTTTATTATTGTTTAGTGTTTTTTTATCTTTATCGTGTTGCATTAGGATATTTATAAAATGCCTCAGGCTTATAGTATTCAGTGACACTTCCAGAGTGATCCAGGAATATATTTCGAGGAAGTTTTTTCCCAAAGGACCTGATTGTAAAGTATACACAGTACACTGGAAGCCCATTCCAGAATTCACTTTAAAAATGTCGGAAATAATTTATTTTGTGAGGTTTGACCCACAAAACCCCCATAAATACATCCATACATTTTCCCGTACAATTACATTGACATAATGTGTACCAGTGTGTTTTTTCTTGCAACAGGGATCGCAAGATATGCAACTCGTACAAGAACGCAACCCAGGTTCCGAAAGAGCCGGAGCTTGCGTCACTGAAGATGTATGTCGGTAAGTGATGGAAGCAATGTTCCCGAAACGTTTCTTATGTTCTGCATCTGTACATCAAGGCACTTTTAGACGAATGGAGGCGTGCGTTATATACATGCTAAAAACTGATGGCTATTGTCTGGGACATTGTTGTGGGTTAGTTTAGGCGCTTGCCTTATGATGCAAAAAGTGAATTCATTTTTAATCCAACTGCATAATCTCTCATCTTAAAGCAGTTTTATTTGTCTGCGCTGAGGTTGGGAGCGCCTCTGAGTAGCCCCCTTGAAGTGGCGCTATATAAATGCATATAATGAATGGATGGATGGATAATCACACTTAGGTTTACATGAAAATAGGCACCATAAAGCATTCTTATTAGAAACTTTCTCATCGAGTTGTCTGCTCGTGGGACAATTCGGTCATGTGGTCTGGTACGCATGGAATACGTGAGTGTTCCTTTTAGGAGACAGGAGTGGGTTTAGAACGTGTCCCGATTCCGTCAAGGCAGCGGTGAAGAGGCGCCTATCTGCCTTTTCACACAGCTGTTCCATTGTTGGGTTATCCCCCTGAAATGTAGCGATGTTAACTAGACGAGCCATCACGGACTGTTGTCTATTGCGCTCCTGCTGCCTCGCGAAAACCACCATGCCTTAGATGCATAT
Organism: Lumbricus terrestris; assembly: GCA_949752735.1. Classification (NCBI taxonomy): domain Eukaryota; kingdom Metazoa; phylum Annelida; class Clitellata; order Crassiclitellata; family Lumbricidae; genus Lumbricus; species Lumbricus terrestris. The sequence continues at coordinate 34,472,925 of OX457049.1, forward strand.
AGCGAACGAGCCACAAAAATTACACGTTAATAATAATATCTTTTCTTTTATTAAACGCCTGCAAGACGCCCTGCACTTTACAGTTACAAGTTATGCAGTAATCTTAATTAAACTTAACTACCAACTGAACAGACAGCTTTGTAATTACACGGCGCCAATGGCAGCCTACAAAGAAAATCCGCCCAACGGGGGCTCAAACTCACTACCTCTCGCACTCTTGGCCAGCGTGTTAACCACTACTCTACCGGGCCGCCGTTATATTCTTCTCTCTTGAGATTGTCACTGTGCAGCGACCTTGAGCAAGTCCTTCACTCACAATTATTGCAGAGCATCATCTGGATCGTGGCTAAGAATAATTTATGTGCAGCAGTGATTTTCTAGATTTGTGAATGCTTTATTAGGACTGGTTAGAGCGGTCGCCTTAGACACCTTTTAAACGGTTAAAGCGCACTATATAAGTATGAGACGGAGCATTTTATTCTTAAGTGTCTGGAGGAATGTCTAACAATAGAAATGTTGAGCTGGATTCTCCCCTAAAGGGTTACTGTATAAGTCCATGGCCTTTAAACACCTTTAAAACTTAAATCAACCGCTACTATATAAGTATACGACCCAGCAACCTTGACCAAGTGAATGGCATTCAATCACAATAATCGCAAAGCACTATCGAATGGATCTTTGTTGTGCTAATAAATAATGATATGGACAGCTGTAGGTTTGTGAACGCTGCATTGCAGTGGTTCCCCAACCGGTGGCCCACCAGGCCTAAAAAATGAGAACTAACAAAAAATATATGAAAAATTGATAATTTGGGCAGGATAGAAGACATAATTATTTTCTATCACGAATTATTTGATTTTGACGTCTATAAATGACAACATTCCATTTGATTCAATACTAATTTTTTTGCTTTTGGTTAATTAAATTTTAGCCTTGTGGCCCCCTAATGTCCTTCAACTAACTACCAGACAGCGTCGAGCCTTCTTGGTTGTTGGCCCGTCCACATGGAATGGGCTCCCGCTTGCACTACGCTTGTTACCTCAGAATAATTTGCCTGCTTTCTACCAGTTGCTCAAGACCTATCTTTTTAACTGTGGCTGGGCTGGGAGCGCCTCTGAGTAGGCTTTTTGAAGGGGCGCTATATAAGTTTTCGGAATGAATTAATGAATAAGAAAAGTGGCCCTCGTGTTCTCCAACTTGCTTAGAAAACGTGGCCCTACAGTAAAAAAAGGTTTGGAACCACTGCTGTATTGTGAATGGTTAGAGCGGTCGGCTTAGACACCTTTAAAACGCAAGATGATATATTTATAAGTGAAGCGATTAACGCACTGAAATGAAATAGCTCAACGTTGGCATAGTGGTAAAAACTTGCGCGACTTACACACCTTTAAAACAGTGTTCTGCAATGATATATAAGAATTGGACATGATAGGCAATTACGTTTGAGTATGCAATGACATTAGATCGCCAATTATTGCAGAGTGACACAATTATAACAACTAGGAAATACTGTGTAACTTATGATCGCGATATTCGCCCTATTTGCTTACGTTAGGCTACATTTCTTCCAACCTTTTTTTTTAGTCAAGGCAGCGTTGAAGAGGCTCCTATCTGCCTTTTCACACAGCTGTTCTATTGTTGGGTTATCCTCTGGAACGTAGCGATGTTTAACTAGACGGACTGTAGTCTATTGCGCTCCTGCTGTCCAGCAGAACCAGTGGCAGTGCCAGGATTTCAGTTTGGGGAGGGGCTGAATTTTCGGACAAAATTTTCCGTTTCAGTCACCAAAATTTCTGATGACCTTTTTTAGTGATCGACCAAAATCTCAATCAAAATTTCCATTTGACCCGTCAAAAAATTTCTGATGACTTTTAGTCATTTGGTCGAAATCTTGGGAAAATGGTCCTTTCCTGTGACCGTCAAGCTGTCTGCCAAACTTCGTGTGTACCTTTGCGGTTATTTGGGGGGGGCTAAAGGGGGTTAATTGTCAAAAAAAATCTTTCATGTGAAAAAAATGGATTTTTTAGCGCCACTACTGCGCAGAACCCCAATATGCCGGAGATGCATATAGCAAACGAGCCACAAAATTACACATTATATTCTTCTCTCCTTATTGTCACTGTGCAGCGACCTTGAGCAAGTCCTTCACTCGCAATTGCAGAGCGCCATCTGGATCTTGGTAATGCTAAGAATAATTTATGTGCAGCGTTGATTTTCTAGATTTGTGAATGCTGTATTAGTAATGGTTGGAGCGGTCGCCTTAGGCACCTTTTAAACGATTGAAGCGCAGTATATAAGTCGGAGACGGAGCAATTATTGTTAAATCAACTGTTGCAATTCTAATAGAAATGTTGAGCTCGATCTGTATGCCACCCAGCAACCTTGACCTCAATAGCAATAATCCATGGAATTAATTAATTTTTCTCTTCTAAATAATTCTGTAATAGATGAAACAGGCATTGAAAAATTTGCTTTTGCTATTATTGTTTATGGCTCTAAATGATGGATGATTTCTTTGATTTTTATTTTAATGTTGAATATCTAATCTGCCAATAATTTTAATGTTGGTCAATGAATGCTCAAAATTGCTTGTAAACATGCGATAAATATTTGATGTTAATCTAACTAAGTAGCCTATATGTTGTATTATGTGATCATCATGAAATGTGAAAATGTATAATAATATTGCCTTCAAACTGCGGAAAAAGGAAAAGAAAACAGAGAGAAAAAGGACAGAAACTGATGAACAGTTGAACAAAAGTGAATGGAAATACGTTAAAATCTTTAAAGACGTCAACAGCCTTTGTAGCTATAAGATATCGTTAAACTCCTGATTAATAATAATAACATGGAATGGATCTTGATATAATGATGATATGATAATGATGTGAACACTGTATTGCAGTGATTCCCAACCCGTGGCCCACTCAAAGAACTAAAAAAATATGTGAAAAAATTTGCAATTTGAACAGGGTAGAAGACATACTTATTTTCTATTATAAATTATTTTATTTTGATGTCTATGAATGACATCAAACATTCCAGTTTATTCAATTCTAACAATTTTTTGCTTATAGTTAAAACTAAAAGCATGTAAAATTGTTATAATTGATTAAAAATAGAATATTTGATGCTATTTATAAGTTACGTCAAAATAAAACAATTTGTACTAGAAAATAATTATGTGTTCTATCCTGTCCAAATTGTCAATATTTTCATAAATTTTTTAGATGAGGGCCATTTTTGGAGGCCTGGCGAGCCACTTCTGGTCCACGGGTTGGGAACCGCTGAGCGGTCGCGGTAGGCACCTTTAAAACGTAGCTACAAGATGATATATAAGTGAGGCGATTAACGTGCTGAAATACTGCTTTGATGTTCGAAATGGTTAGAGCGTTCGGCTTGGATACCTTTTAAACGTTGGCACAAACGTTGGTTAAAGCGTGCACGACTTCTTCTTCTTCTTCTTCAAGATCCATGGGCTGATAGCCCGTAGGTGTCCACTGCGCACTTGACTACTCTTCTCCATAATTCCCGATCCTTTGCTCGATGTGTTAACTCTTGTATGTTTATTCCACACCACTCTTCTATGTCCTGCAGCCATTCCCTGCATGGTCTTCCCTTCCTCCCTGCTCCCTCCATGATTCCTATCATTACCTGCTTTATCTTTCTACCATCACCCATTCTACAGATGTGTCCGAATAGTTGTAATTTCCTTTTGATTATTGTTTCTATCATATCTGATTTGCTGTTAAGTCTTCTTCGCACTTCTACGTTAGTTATTTTCTGTGTCCACTTTATTTGTAGTATTCTTCTGTAACAATACATTTCGAACGCTAGTATCCTCCTTTTGTCTTCCTTTTTTAGTGTCCAGGTTTCGCATGCATATAACGCTGTGCTGAATACACATGTTTCTAATATCTTTTTCTTTGTTGTATGCGGCATTGATTTGCTCCTCCATATGTTGTTAAATCCTGCTAATATCCCTTTTGCTTTGCTGATTCTTCTTTTAATTTCCTTCGTGCAGTCGTTATCTGAAGTCAAGAGGCTCCCTAAGTATACGAATTCCTTTACATTTTCGATAATTTCTTCTCCAATTTTGATGTTACTTTCTATTTCTCCTTTTCCAAATGCCATTGTTTTTGTCTTTTCTATATTTATTTTCAAGTTTGCCTGTTTTCCTGCTCTGTCCAGTAGTTCTACATTTTGTTGTAGTGCTTCAAAATTTTCCTCCAAGAGATCTACATCATCAGCAAATCTTAAATTGTTAATTGTTTCTCCTTGTACAGATATTCCCGTTCCGTTGTCTTGTATTTCATCCATTACTCGTTCCAGGTATCCAATGAATTCTATAGGTGAGACTGGATCTCCCTGTTTGGTGCCTATACTGATTTTAAACCATTCACCTAGTTCCCTGTCTATCCTCACTGCCGCCTGTGACTGTTCGCCAGAATTTTGTAGAATTTTTATCAGTTGTTTTCCAACTCCATATGATCGAAGTGTTGCCCATATGATACTCTGTCTGACCGAATCAAATGCTTTTTGGAAGTCTATGAAGCAGTTGTATATCACTCTGTTGTGTCTTTTCGCTTTTTCTGCTAATAATCTTATCATCAGTATTTGTTGTATGGTACTTTGATCTCTTCTGAATCCTGCTTGTTCATCCGAAAAGTGTTCTTCGAGTTGATCCCTCAATCTGTATGTTAGTATCTTCATCATTACTTTTCCTACATGGCTCATTAGTGCAATTGTTCTGTAATTTTTACATTCCATCAGGTCACCTTTTTTTGGTATTACTGTCAAAATAGATTTGGTCCATGCCTCCGGAATTTTGCCTTCCCTCCATATTTGATTGCATAATTTGTGTATTTCTTTATGTAGGTCTTCTCCTCCAGCCTCTATCATTTCTCCCGTTATCCCATCATCACCAGGGCTTTTCCTCTTCTTTAAATTTTTAATTGCGTTTTGTACTTCCTCATACAAGATATCACTTTTCGTATCATCTACTGCCGGTGGACTGATCATTTCTAACTGCTTTTGTGTTTCATTGTCACCTCCCTGTTCTTTGTATAATTCGCTACAATATTGTGTCCATCGCTGCCTACACTTTTCCTTATCCATAATTATGTTTCCTTCTTTATCTTTTATTGCTGTTTGTTTCGGTTCCCACTTTTTACATACTTCCTTCACAAACTTATATGCCTCTCTTGTTTTCTCTTCCATTGTACACTTTGCAATCTGACTGCATTTTTTTTCTATCCATTTCTGTTTATCTAGCCTTGCTGCCGTCTTGACCTCATTACACAGTTTTCTATATTGCGCTGTTATTTCCTTCGAACCTTTCATTCTGATTCTTGTTTCTCTTTTTCTTTTAGCTAATTCTATGGTCTCCTCTGATATCCATTTTCTATCTGCCTTTTCCGTTTCCGGTATTGCTTTCTCTGCTGCTTCTAGTATGATCTTGTTTATTGTTTCTGCCTTTTGTTCTACTCCAAGGTCTTGTATCATGGCTGTATGTATTCCATATTTTACTTCTTCTTCAAAGCTTCTTCTTACTACCGGGTCCTCTAACATTTCCATATTTCGTGTCTTTATGTGTTGTTTCTTTGGTATTCGTTTTAGTCTTAGCTGCATGTTGCATAGTACCAAGCTGTGGTCAGAGGCTATGTCTGCTCCCTGAAAGGTTCTGCATAATCTTGCTGCTGACTTCCATCTGTTGTCTATCATAATTAGGTCTATCATATTTGTGTGTCTTCCATCTGGTGATATCCATGTCCATTTCCGACACTCCTTTTGTTTAAGCATTGTATTACAGATTATGAGTTCCTGTTTTGCTGCAAAGTCTAACAGTTTTTCTCCTCTTTCATTTCTTTTCCCATATCCATACTTCTTCATTACTTACTTGCACGACTTACACACCTTTAAAGCGGTGCTCAGCAGTGATATATAAGAATTGTACATGATAGGCGACTAATGGATCGTTGAAGTTTGAGTATATAATTATAACGTTGGATCGCCAATAATTGCAGAGTGACACAATTATCATAAACAACTAGGAAATACTGTGTGATGCTTATGTTCGCGATATTCGCTCCAGTTGCTTACGTTTGGCTACATTTCTTGCAGATAAGAAATACGAGACGTTGATCATGCCTCTGTACGGCATTCCGTGTCCCTTCCACATCGCAACGATCAAGGTATTTAATGCTGATTCAGGCAACGGAATTGAGCTGTGATTGCATTTAAGGCAATTGTGATTAAGACAACTGGTGACTTTGATTAAGCCAGCTGCTGATTATGTTAACCTCTACCAAATTTGGGCCGATTAATTATTAATCTGAGCGGTAAGGGTTAAGACGACTACTGATGATGATTATGACCACTCGTGACTGTGATTAAGCCAACTGCTGATTTTGATTAAGACGACTACTGATTATGATTATGACAGCTGGTGATTGTGGTTAAGCCAACTGGTGATTGTGGTTAAGCCTTCTGCTGGTTTTGATTAAGCCAACTGCTGGTTTCGAGTAAAACAATTTTTTATTGCGATTAAGACAGCTGTTGATCATTACTAAGACACGATTAAGACAACCATATGATTGTGATGCTGTAGAACGTGAGTCAGTCTCTGGAGGGAGAGTACACGTACCTTCGCGTCAACTTCTTCCATCCCGGTGCCACACTTGGACGCAACGAAGGAATCATGTTTGTCGTCAGCGATCAGATGTTCATGAAGGAATCGTACGTTCATTCTGATGGAATAACAATATTAATAATAATAATGATAATAATAATAATGACAACGAAGAGTAGGGTCATTCTGGACTGGTTTTTAGCCAATAGAAAAGAAAAAAAATAATAATGATGATAATAATAACAATAATAATAATAATGATAACAATGATGATAACAATTACAATAAAAAAAATAATAATGATGATAATAATAATAATGATAACAATGATGATAACAATTATTACAATAATAATAATGATAACAATGATGATAATGATAATAACTTTGAGTGGTGACCTTGACGAATAGGGTCCATTCCAGATAAAAATCTGCTTTTATGGTTAGTGTTGAAGTCCCCAAGAGATCATGTTTACCTTGGGCATAAAAAAAACTATAAAATAATAATAATATAAAAATAATAATAATGATGATGAGAATATTAATGAAAATTATTAAAATTTATGACAAGAAACCCAGTAGCATATAGAGACTCGTTCATAAGACCATGCCTAAGACCATGGTTCCAGATGTAAAATTGCAATTGTAATTGCTAAGTCTCTGGAGGAGTACCCCAGGGTAATTAAAATATAAATAATAGGAGAAGAACGAGAGAGGAACTGCTGGTTGTTCGGCTGGGGAAAAAACGAAGCAGGGGCGCGATACTGATTGTGGCTGCTAGTTGTAGGCCTAGAGAGAAAAAATGGATGTGCATGAAGGGGTGGGGCCTGGAGACTGGCCTGAGTGTCTTCTGTGTCTCGTTCTTAGGTCGTTCCGCAGTTCGAATAAGAAGGAAGCCGGTGAAATATCCGCTCCGTCGTCGAATCTCGTCATCAGCCACCGACTTATCAAAGACGCGCAGAAGAAGTACAAGAACCGAGAGCAAGAGGAACGCGAGAAAGAGGTGCGGGTTCTTTATGCATTGTCTTTAATGATCATCCATTGTTTTGTCGACCTTGCATTGCCATGTGAATACACTTGAGGCAGAATTTGGCATCAATGTCTCCAATTTTGTTGAAGTTTGGTGTGCTTACAAATCTTTTTTCTTTGTTCGTGGTTGGGCTGGGAACGCCTCTGAGTAGTTTCTTGAAGGGGCGCTATATAAATGCTCTGAATGAATGAATGAATGAATGAATGAATGATGAAGGACTTTTAAAACCAGAATTTTAGATATTTCGGTTGACTGGGTTGAGTGTCTTCTGTGTCTTCCCTTTTTTCCGGCTCTGCACAGAAGGGATTGCTCTTGGTCCCTTTTGCACGAATTGCAACGATGCAGCATAGAGCATTTTCTGTCATCGGCCCAGTTGTCTACTTGCTAGGGTTATTACTGATACATTTTTTATTAAACTCAAAACTGTCCTTTTTTGCCGTGCTAGAGTCGGGAGCGCTTCTGAGTAGTCCCCTTGAAGTTGCGCTATATAAATTCTTGAATGAGTGAATGAATGAATATGGGTCAACGAAATTTGTGCTGACCGGCCGATGTTCAGCTCCTACTGCACCTAGAGACACAATAAAGATACCGAATCGACGGTTCTAAATGACTCTCTCTGGGCAAAAACATTCTGGAATGTTCATATTGGATAAACACAAAATTATGAGCAACCTTTGGTCAGTTTCTCAACTCGAAATTTTATCAAATTTTTTACATTCAAGGCTTCCATTGAAATGGAAGCAGGGAGTATTTTATTCAGTGGTACTCAAGACAGCCACGATATTTGCAAGTGGGTCGCGATCAGAGATGTTTGGGAACCTCTTATTTGCACAACCCTGTTTATGCATTGTCTCAAATTGCTTTGTCTTGCTTGCCTTGCTTTGAAGTACCAGCTTTGATCTACTTTTAGGGGCATCTAGCAAATATAATTATTAGATACAATTTTCAATGTTAATGGTTACTAATTTTTCAATTTAAAATCTTAATTTAATTAATTGATTTTAGCGTGATGATATTGTCCGGATATGACATGCTTTCAGGGTCGGCTTTAATTTTACGTTTCGTTTATCAGGGAATCACGAAGCAAGACACGCTGATTGTCAATCCAAACAGAGGCAATCCGAAGCTGAAGGATCTCTACATTCGACCAAACATTGTCTCCAAACGAATCACGGGAACACTGGAGGCCCACACCAATGGTTGGTGGTGGTGCTCCAGAGCACCTTTGTCTCCTCTCAGACAAATAGCGAATCATCATATTAATTAGATGCTAACGTATTCATTCTTTGTGGTTGGTCCTACAACCTGGAATGGTCTCCTTGTTGCACTATGCTTATTGCCTGGGGCACTCCACTCTGTTCTTCAGGAATCTAACAACTGTCCTATTTAGCTGTGTACAGTTGAGTTGGGAGCACTGTTGACTACCTTGAAGAGGTGCTGTATAAAATATCCTAAGTAATAATAAATGATAACTGCTGCTACTTTCTTTGTACAAAGACTACTTAACAATAATAATTATTTTTGCAAATGCACATTCCATTCTTGAAAATGCACGCGTCTTTCCTGCAAACGTACATTTCATGCTTGCAAGCATGAGTTTCATTCTTGCAAACATACATTTCATTCCTGCAGACGTACATTTCATTCCTGCATACATACATTTTGTTCTTGCAAGCATACATTTCATTCTTGCACACAGTTGATACGTTGTACAACGGTTGTTATCGTATGTTGTTATCGTTGTGTGTTGTCTAGGCTTTCGGTTTACCTCTGTCAGGGGTGATAAGGTCGATGTCCTGTACAACAACATCAAGAACGCGTTCTTCCAGCCGTGCGACGGAGAGATGATTATTCTTCTCCACTTCCATCTCAAGGTTGGAAAGCGCTTTGTATCAACTGGAAAAAAAATTCCGTTTAGATCACAGACAGAGAGACTTTCTGGTTTCATAATTGTGCGACATAATTCCACTGGCTGACTCTTTGACTTATCAAACCGGCTTGCTGACTGTCTTACTGCTTCTATGGACTAAGTCAGTGGTTCCCAACCCGTGGCCCACGGGCCAAAAGTGGCTCGCCATGTGGCCCTCAATGTCTCACAGAATGATTATCGAAATATATGCAGAATTGATGATTTGGGCCGTTTAGAATTTACATAATTACTTTCTATCACAAAATTATTCTATTTGGACATTTATAAATAACATCAAATATTCTATTTTTATTCAATTTTTATTCAATTCATTTATTTATTGTAACCATCAACCATAAAACAATTAGTCAAAGTATGGTGTGCATCACATAATAGTATGGCAACAAGGAAGGCCCCAAGGGAAGAATATCATGTTAACAGGGACGCCTGTTTACTTGTACTATTTTAACTGGTGGCTGGACGGTTAAATTCAATTTTGATAATTTATTTTATATACTTTTAGTAAATTTTTAGTAAAAAAGCATAAAATAAATCAATAAATGTGTCAGATTGGCTGTGTTACTATTATGTTTATTTTTCTCTAAGTTGTTACTTTGAACCCCTAGTGGCCCCTAATGTCGTCCAACTAAGAAAAGTGGCCCTTGAGTTAAAATAGGTTGGTAACCACTGGGCTTAGTCGAAGCTTTGTTTTTGCCTATGTATGTGTGGCTAATGATGCGTCATGGACCTACACAAGGATGAAGTCTTAGACACCTTTATTTCATGGGGAAAGTGTTAGACACCTTTTTTTGAATGGGTCGTCATCTAAGTACATTATCGCCAATTGGCTAGACTGGTTGACTTTGACACCTCTAAAACGGTCTCAACCAAATCTATATAATTGTGTGAGTGAGTATTGCAAATCTAGGTGATGATTGCTGAAGGTTGCCAATCGAAACAATGTCATGAGACAGATGATAAATAATGCATATAAAATTGTATTGGAGTCGCCCATCTCGTTCAATCGGGCTTGAAACTGCCACTATGTTGGGCAATGGTGAAACAAATAATACAGATGGCATAAGTCGACCTATTCTCATGTATGTGTCTGTGTTATTGCGGCACAGTCGCCAACCGTGTGTGTGTTTGTTTGTTTGTATGTGCACTTATTATAGTGCCACTTCAAGCTAACCACTCAGAGGCGCTCCTGACTGCAGAGCGGACACTGCACCGAAGTTTCACGTCGAAGCACTGAGCAATTGCGAGTGAAGGACTTGCCCAAGGTCCCACACGGCGACTTGAGGTGGATTCGAACCTGCAACTCTTCGGCTGCAAGGCAACGAACATACCCACTACACCACCATGCCCACACACGTGTGTGGTGTGTGTGTGTGTGTAAATACATATATATATATATATATATATATATATATAATACAAACATATGTTTATATATATATGTATGCATAATATGTGTGTGGTGTTGACTAGTTTTCTGGGTGTTTCTGTAGAGCGCAATTCTCACTGCACCACCACGCCCACACACGTGTGTGGTGTGTGTGTGTGTGTGTGTATGTAAATACATGCATATATATATATATATATATAATACAAACATACATTTATATATATGTATGCATAATATGTGTGGTGTTGACTAGTTTTCTGGGTGTTTCTGTAGAGCGCAATTCTCTTTGGCAAGAAGAAGCACATCGACGTCCAGTTCTACACGGAGGTCGGAGAGATGGCCGCTGACCTTGGCAAACATCAGTTCATGCACGACCGCGACGATATGCGAGCGGAACAGGTGGGAGGGCGCCTTCTGATGCGGAGGCTGGCTGCTTTGTTAAACAGTCTTGATTTCAGAGTTTGCTCGATATAGATTTGAATATTGCAAGTACCTGGGTAGGTAGTTTCTAATATGAAACATCATGTGGATTAGAAATCTTGTTAACTCTTAAAATTTTTCTCTTTAAGTGCTCTGTCTGGGTTCAAGTTCAAACTGCCAATGGCATCGCTGCTTTAGATGTTGAACCTTCTCATTCAGTTTCCTGTAGTGTAACAGCAGGGCATTTTTTAGCATGCATTTGTACACAAAATGTGTACACAAAATGTGCGGTTCTAAACAGGTTTGTGTGGTTATAGGAGCACTGTTGTGCAGTTAAAACTAGTAGAAAAAGGTCATTGTCATCCGAATGGGAGCAGTGGTATTTGCAGTTTAACGTCACTGTGTGGTAACAAAAGCCATTAGCGATGCCCTCCTCCTTTATCCAGGCTTGGGACTGGCACTGACAGAGTGCAACCAGTGGCGGAGTTGAATGGGAGTAATTTACCATGGAGGATTGAAGGGGGGGAAAAGGGATTGTGCAATTCTAAGAATTATTTTATAAAACCCATGGTTATAGTCTTTATTTAAGATTTATACTTTCTCAAGTGTGTTGGAATCGTATTGGCTTTAGCACTAGTAGAAATGTTGAAGGGGTGGCAGAAAAATTTTCGTAATGAAATTTTGATTTTCTGTATTTTCAAGGAAGTTTATTAAGCTAACTTTGCTACGTACTTTATCAATTAAATTTTCTGATCATCGAGTAAACTGCTAACTTTGAACGAACTCTAAATATAAATCCTGCTTCAAGGCGTGTCACCTACATTTTCATTACAGTATACTTTTATTGTGTTGAATATGGGTCCCTAGCAGCAGGATGTTGTGCCTTCTGGGTCTCTTTTTTTGTTACTATTTATTTTAACTTTAATTAATTGTCTTGAAATGGTTTCAATAAAAACATCAATTGACTGATTGAAGTGAAGCGGACATTTTAGTTTCATTCTGCACATTGTTCAACCAGTTCGTTCCCTTTAGCCATCCGTTTTTTTTCCATAATACGATTAATTAGCCATCTGCTTGTTTTCCATGATACGATTAATTAGCCATCCGTTTGTTTTCCATAATACAATTAATTTGCCATCCGTTTGTTTTTCATAATACGATTAATTAGCCATCCGTTTGTTTTCCAAAATACAATTAATTGGCCACATGTTTGTTTTCCATAATACGATTAATTAGCCATCCGTTTGTTTTCCATAATACGATTAATTAGCCATCCATTTGTTTTTCATAATACGATTAATTAGCCACGCGTTTGTTTTCCAGGCTGAGCGTGAGTTGAGACATAAGCTGAAGTCAGCCTTCAAGAGTTTCTGCGAGAAGGTGGAGAGCATAACAAAGCAAGAGGTGGAGTTTGACATGCCATTCCGCGACCTCGGTTTCCAGGGTGCGCCGAACCGAAGCACCGTAATGATCCAACCGACGAGCAACTGCGTCGTCAACCTCACCGAATGGGTGCGTTTTTCATTTGACACCTAAGTCTATTTTATTTATTAGAGCAATTTCAAATAGGTTGTCTAACGAGGAGCGCTCCCAGTCCAGCCGCGTTTCTTTGTTTTCGTTAGGCCTGCTACTCGGAGACGCTCCCGACTACAGCACAGACACTGCATCGAAGTGTCATGTTGAAGCGCTGAGCAATTGCGAGTGAAGGACTTGCCCAAAGTCCCTACGTGGCGACTTGAGGTGGATATGAACCTGCAACCCTCCGGCTGCAAGGCAACGAACATACACACTCCACCACCGCGCCTCATGCATAATTGCATATATATAAAATTATATTTCTTTGTTTTTGTTTTCAGCCTCCTTTTGTTATTACCCTTGATGAGGTTGAGCTCGTCCACTTCGAGAGAGTCCAGTTCCACCTGAAGAACTTCGACATGGTCTACGTCTTCAAGGACTACCATCGCAAGACGTCGATGATCACCGCCATTCCAATGCAACAGCTCGACCACGTCAAGGACTGGCTCAAGTACGAAGATCTATTCGTTCTTCTGCCGCAATAATAATATTTTCATCTTCCGGTGATTTCCTTAGACGTTATTATTATTATTATTATTATCACTATTATTTATTATTATTATTATAACACACGTTTATTTTTCAAACTGACAAAGTCATTTGCAGGCTAATGGAAAATCTCTTGTTCACAATAAGAGGTAACATAATCATTCAGTCCAAGACATCCAAGTGTCTTGGCTGGTCGAGTCTGTTGTTCACAAAACGGACAAAGAGTTTCCTATTTGTAGGACGACTGAGAGGTACTGGAGCAGATGACTCGTCTCAAGCTGGTCACCTTTGGCTGCTGAAATCTTTCGACCTAGTTCTTGCACAAATTATTATCATAATGATTTACCAAGTTGAGGGAACGATAGGCATGCCAAAAGGGACAGTCGACAATTATTACAGCGGTCGAATTTTTCTCGCAAGGCGTCCATCGTCCATCTCATACCAACACCATCTGCCAAATGGAATTGACCTCCTTGGTTGTTTGTGTCAGTGCGCTCTTCGCATCGTTGTTTTACCATTACCCTGAACCCCCCATACATGAAGAATTGAGCCTTTTCTGTGGTTGGCCCAGTGGTGTGGAATGGCCTTCCTTTTGAGCTACTCCTACACCCTGGGACTCTACCAGCATCCTTTCATACTAAACTTAAAACTGTTTCTTTCGGCGCGCTGGAGTCGAGAGTGCCTTTGAATAGTTTTTACTTGAAGGAGCGCTATATAAATGTCCGAATGAATAAATGAATTCATACAAACTATCTTATACAGTTCTATGTTGTACTATGTCATACAATACAATAGAGTACATTACAATACAAATACAATACAATGCCATGCTATATTTCACAGCAAAAAACAGCGCAACACAATGCAATACAATATAGCACATTGTAATACAACACAACACTATGCTATATTACGTGGAAATATTGCTACGATAATGCGTGAGAGACTGTTGTTCGTTTCCAATGTATTTCGTGTCGTTGGTTGTCTTCAGCTCGTGCGACCTTCGCTACACGGAGGGCATTCAGAGTCTGAACTGGACGAAGATCATGAAGACGATCACGGAGAATCCGGAGAAGTTCTTCGACGAAGGTGGATGGAGTTTCCTCGACCCACAGAGTTCGGTCGGTCTCCAGTTTGTTGTTATTGATTGATTGATTCATTGATTGATTCATTGATTGATTCATTGATTGATCCATCGATTTATTGATTCATTGATTGGTTCATTGATTCATTGATTGATTCATTGATTCATTGAGTATATTGATTCATTGATTGATAGGTTCATTGATTGATTTATTGACTGATCCATTGATTGATTGATTGATTGGTTCATTCATTGATTATATTGTTTGGTTGGTTGGATTATTTTTCAATTAAATTCCTTTTGGTAAAGAGTTTTTGCAATACACTCTCTCTTGAAATTTTTATACAGGATTTGAGGCACTGTGAAAAGCTTTATGAGATCTGCAAAATGTTCCAACCTCCATTGAAATTGGCATCAGGACATTTAGACGCCGTGCAGTTTTTTTTTATAAATTCACCTAAGTTTGTTGCCAGATCAGCTTGAGTATAAAAATTTCTTTAATAATTTTTATTGTTATTCATTGCTATTACAGGAGCGCATGAAATTATTATCATTATGTTGTGTTCTGTTGTCAATTTTGTTTTATAAGGATTTGAAAACTATTAACATTACTTTTGTGTTTTTTAAGGACTTGAAATTATTAACATTACTTTAATAATTTTTATTGTTATTCATTGCTATTACAGGAGCGCATGAAATTATTATCATTATGTTGTGTTCTGTTGTCAATTTTGTTTTATAAGGATTTGAAAACTATTAACATTACTTTTGTGTTTTTTAAGGACTTGAAATTATTAACATTACTTTTGTTTTATAAGGACTTGAAATTATTAGCGTTACATTACGTTACGCTCTGTTGTGTTAGGACGATGAAGACGACGATGATGAAGACGAGGAAGATGATGCGTACGTTCCATCAGGTGATGACGTTGAAGAGGAGAGCAGTGAAGAGGACAGCGACGATTCCAATTGGTCGGCTGAGGAGGAATCAGGTCGGTTCACAACTTGACCCAGTTCATTTGGTTCACAACTTGACCCAGTTCATTCGGTTCACAACTTGACCCAGTTCATTCGGTTCACTACTTGACCCAGTTCATTCGGTTCACTACTTGACCCAGTTCATTCGGTTATATAGCAATTTTTATGTACTCAGAAGTTTGCACGAGCACTTGTTATAGCGCCCCTTTAAGATTTATACTCAGAAGCGCTCCCGACTACAGCGCGGGCACTGAATCAGAGTTTCACGCCGAAGCGCATGAGCAGTTGCGAGTGAAGTACTTGCTCAAGGTCCCTACGGTAGTGTTGTTTTCGTTGACGAAAACGAAAATGGTAATTAACGAAAATGAAACGTTTTCGTTAACGAAAACGAAAACTAAAACTAAAACACGCTGACAACGAAAACTAAAACTAAAACGAAATATGCAGCAATCAAAACTAAAAGTAAACGAAAATTGATCAAACGAAAACTAAAACGATATTTCGCCAAACGAAAACTAAATAATTTGCTTGAATTTTCACCTTACTTTCCTTATTTGTGCGTATTGTGCAAATGGCGTATTTTAGTATTGTGAGGAAGGAGATTACTCACAAGTGGGTCGTTTTACCTGTATACCCGGGGGTCATAATTATGGCTCTAAACCTGTCCAAACCGGTTTGGGGATTAGGGGCTATTAATATGCAAATCAGAGTAATGCAGGACAGTGATTGTCTGAGGAAGCCTTGCAGGGCCGACAGGCAGGGTGACCAGTGGAGTTAGGTAAGATATGATTGGCCAGTGAATAGGGAGAAACAATGGTGAGGCACGTGAGAGTGAACAAAGGCTGTCCGCTGGAAGGAAGACTCTTAATTGCTGTGGCTGCCTATGAAAAGTATAGTCGTCTCTGGTGTAGATAAGAGCCTACTCAGCCTATAGGATTGCCCTTCGAGAGAGAAACCAAGAGAAGTCCCTGGCCAGGATCTGATATATCCAGGGTGAAATTTATTAGTCTAGGAGAATTTCTGTAGCAATATATTTTGAGGCCAAACAAGGAAACGGACCACTTTGTTTGACCCGAGGTAAGAGTAAGTCTTAGAGTTTACAGTCATAAAATATTCTCATTGATATGCTTTGCTTGTGACCTTTATTTAATTGTGTAAAATCCTGCTAGAACTGCGTGAATAGTCGCACAATATCATATTATTCTCATTCATTCACTTCACATTACAATATTCCATTTTGGGATGTTTAGTTCTTTGCAATCATATATCCAGACTAGTGTTATCAAACGTTCTAGCGCATGATAGACTGAGTGGTCTTTGGGATGATAGCGGGAATCTACCCTGCATCCTACATTGTACCTGTTCTTCACGCCAGTGATGCTATCATTATTCTATGGACTCCACATGCATAGCAGAAACAATAATTCCCTCGGCCCGTTACCTGGGATATCAAAGAGTGATAAAAATCACGTCAACAGAAGTGAATAAGAACTAGAAGTAGAATTAATATCAATCAATCAATCAAAATCATTTATTGATCCCACAATAAAAACATAACAAACAGAAAATAATGCAAGACAATTTATATTTAACATTGTAATGTATTCAATACAGAACTTTATTAGATAGAGAAGGGAGCAATAGGCCCTCCAGAAGGGACAAGTCCCGCTTAGTAGGGAGCCTATATACCATGATTAATTTAAGCAAGATGGTGGGGTATGATTAAATGGGGAAAGAACAGGCGCTATAGTATAGTACATAATAATTATTATACAGTATGAATAATATTATATGAAAGCATGTCTTAACTAAAGCTTAACTAAAGCTTAACTAATAAACAACAAAACTGAGATTAGGAGATGTAAATTAATGTGAATATAAGAACTAAAATATCACTGAGGGACACTATAATTATTTACATGTACGATCAGGGTTGATACGTAATTTTGACCTTCCTGTGGTGAGCAACTGCATATATCGTTGTCATAAAATGTTATATTAATTCCCAAAAAAGGTATGAACTGAAATGCTGAGGTATTTATCAATTGGGCAGCAAATGACATTTCACATAATGATCACGTTTTATGTTCAGCACATCTTCGTATTGATTTGTATCAATATAGTTTATTCAAGAAACGAAACGAAATTCACTGCTAACGAGTGTGTAGCCCCAGATTACCAAAACTAAAACTAATATTGGCATACTAAAACTAAAACTAAAACTAAAATTGGCCTACGAAAACTAAAACTAAAACTAAAATTGATCCATAAAAACGAAAACTAAAACTAATATTCAGCAACAATTAAAACTAAAACTAAAACTAAAATTAAGACTAACAATCAAAACTAAAACTAAAACTAAAATTGGGGCAATATTAAAACAACACTACCCTACGGCGGCAGTGGCTTGAGGTGGATTTAACCAGGGCCCCATAGCAATGAACATACCCACTACACCACCGTGCCCCACAAGTGCTTCTAGCCCAGTCCAAGTTTAAAATAAGTAAGTCAGTTTATTGCTTCCAGGTGGAAACCTCTTTGGGTCGATCCGGTTCAGGTTCTGAAGCTGCTAAGGACTCTCTCCCTTCCTTGTTCCCTGTTTTCCAGGGTCCTGTTCCGTGTGTTGTTATTATACCATGCATTATCTGTTCTGTTCTTTGCTTTCACGTCCGCATTGAGCAGGAAATACATGTAGGTTTTGTTGATCAGTTGACAGCAACTTTACATTCGTTCATTCATAATTAAATTGTAAGAATTTATTAAATCCCTTAAACTCAAACAGTTGAAAGAATTGAACGAAAGAAGCAACATTATATTATATCGATACAAAAATATACTGATATATATTATGTATTTATAATATATGTATATATAATATGATTTTTGTTATGTATTGATACTGAATGATGCATAGCATGCATACATTCATTCATTCATTAATTTCAAGAATTTATATAGTGCCCTTTGAAGGTTACTATTCCCGACCCAACTTCGGCTAAAGTAACAGTTTTAAGATTGTGATAGAACGTGTCAAAGGGAACCCAATTGGCAGCAATCACAGACCTGTATGGAAGTATCCCATTCGAGGCCATAGGGCCAGCAACAGAGAAAGCCTGGTAGAAGCATGCTCATAGGTTACAAGAAGTTCACCTTGTGCAATGTGCATATATGAGCGAAGGGAATTCAGCGTATGTGGATAATATAATGTGTGGAGTGACAAAACATCCTGAAATTCATTAGATGCATTTTTTCATTAGATGCATTTATATAGCGCCTCTTCAAGGGGACTACTCAGAGGCGCTCCCAACCTCAGCGCGGCCAAATAAACCTGTCTTAAGATGAGAGAGGAAAGCCTGAGAAGGATTTTTATAAAGAGAGTGTAGAGTGTCATTGGAAGACCATTCCAGGTTAAGGGTCCTACCACCGAGAAATTGCACGGTTCTGCATAGTGGAAGTACGAGCAAAAGGGACTGAGAGCAGACTTTGTTCAGTTGAACGAAGGGAGCGGAAGTGGTGAGAACTAAGAGCAGGGCTACAGAGCTCACAGAGGTAGGCAGGAGCAAGGACTAGCTAGCATGCATAGGCACTATTAGGCAGGCTCTAAACCAAGGAGGCAATGCCAAACCGGTGGGCACTGCAACCCTATAAGCAATTCGCTGTGGAGATGTAGCAAGTGCAGAATAGTATGCATGTACTCAGCGATATGGTTGTACTTTTTAAATTAGGTGCATCACTGATCTCAAGGCAGGTGTTAGATCAACCCGTATTAATTTTAATAAGGTTATCTAATAATTTGTTTTTTTTCTTCTGTTTGTTTCATGCTGACTCTTCATCACAGAGGAAGATGGTAAGCTTAACGTTTACAAAGTTGTTTTGACGTTGAATGACAAACAATTAAAAAAATTAAATATATATTATGTGTTTTATAGATCTGAGCATCTGCTTAAATCAGTGGTTCCCAACCCGTGGCCCACGGGCCAAAAGTAGCCTCCCAGGCCTAAGAAAATGGCCCTCGTCTCTCAAAGAATTAACATAAATATATGAAAAAATTGACAATTTTGGGCAGGATAGAACACAATTGTTTTTATTACAAATTATTTTATTTTGACGTCTATAAATAACATCAAACATTCTGTTTTGATTCAATTATAATAATTTTATATGCCTTTAATTAATTAAATGTTAGCCTTGTGGCCCCCTAATCAACCCCCCTTTTCAACTAAGAAAAAGTGGCCCTCGTGTCCTCCAACTTAGAAAAAGTGGCCCTCATGTCATCCAACTTAGAAAAAGTGGCCCTAAAGTAAAAAAAAAGGTTGGGAATCACTGGCTTAAATAAACGTTCTGTCGTGGTAAACTACATATATTACAACAATAAATGTTGGTAACATTGGTGGTATTGAAAGTAGATGATAGTTGCAATAGATGACGACGACGACGATCATGGACTAAGAACAAAAGGTTGGGACGATCATGGACTAAGAACAAAAGGTTGGGACGATCATGGACTAAGAACAAAAGGTTGGGACGATCATGGACTAAGAACAAAAGTTTGGGACGATCATGGACTAAGAACAAAAGGTTGGGACGATCATGGACTAAGAACAAAAGGTTGGGACGATCATGGACTAAGAACAAAAGGTTGCAGGCTTGATGTCTAGTTGTTTACTCTCTTGGGGGATGGCAGAAATTTTGCAAGCTCTGATATGATTAGTAGAAGATTAGTAAAAGATTAGACAATGAATATATATTAGAAGAAGATTAGATTAGATGTCAATGATTAGTAGAAGATTAGACGATGATTTTATATTAGAAGAAGATTAGATTAGATGTCAATGATTAGTAGAAGATTAGACGATGATTATATATTCGAAGAAGATTAGATTAGATGTTGATTTTTGACGATTTTTCCATTTGGTCTGTTTGATCTGATCAGGAGGGTCTGAAGACGAACTTGGATCAAGCGAAGAAGAGGGAAAGGATTGGGACGAACTGGAGGAGGAAGCGAAACGAGGTGGGAATAATCTTTTCCATCTTCCGATGACCTTTCTGCTTTTCCTCTATGTGGTTGCTTCTTTGTGTTGTTCGGTTTTTACTCTTTTACGCTTTTTCTTGTTGCTTTTTTTATCTTCTTGCTTCTTTGTTCCGTTGTTTTTTTTATCCTATTGCTTCGTTATATTGTTGCTTCTTTATGTTGTTACTTTATGTTGCTGCTGCTCTATCTTGCTGCTTCTTTATCCTGTTACTTCTTTATCCTGTTGATTCTTCTAATATATAGTCATCTTCTATATTGTTACTTCTTTATTTTGCTGCTTCTAAATCACATTGCTTCTTTACTTGTTGGTTCTTTCTCTCTCTCTTGCATTGTGACTGATTGCTTGGTAAACTTTGTTAAGTTGACAAGCAGGTTTTTTTTTATTGTCTTACTACTCAATTTGTTGCATGGTTTATCTTCTTGCTTATCTATCAATTTGATTTTTATGTTTTTTTCTTGTTCCTTCTTCGTGCTTTTGCTTCATCTTGCGACTTCTTCATCGGATTTCTTTATCTTGCTACTTCTTCATCGGATTTCTTTATCTCGCTACTTCTTCATCGGATTTCTTTATCTCGCTACTTCTTCATCGGATTTCTTTATCTTGCGGCTTCTTCATCGGATTTCTTTATCTTATGGCTTCTTCATCGAATTTCTTTATCTTGCTACTTCTTCATCTTATTATTTTATCTTCTCGCATTGTTGACGCTTTGCATTGTTGACGCTTTGCATTGTTGACGTTTTGCATTGTTGACATTTTGCATTGTCGACTTGTCACATTGTTAACCCATCTCTTTCTGTCCAATTCATCATCAGTTCCATTGTTTCTTTTCTCATGCAGCCGACATGGAGGAAGAGATGCCAGACGCCGACCGACGGAAGAAACCAACAAAACCCGGCACGAAGAGCTTCGGCTCGAGCCACGGCGGTGGCGGTGGCGGCAAGAGCCATCACAAGAGCGGCGGCTCGCCTCACAAGAGTCCGTCATCATCTTCACGTCACAAGAGTAGCAGCGGCGGTGGTGGCAGCTCGTCGCACCACAAGAGCGGTTCGTCACGCAAGAGCCCCTCGTCATCGTCGCACAAGAGTGGACACCGGCGCCACAGCCCCGGCCGCAGCCCGGGACGGAGCGAGCGACGGGAAGAGAAGAGTGGAAGCAGTAAGAAGAGGCACCATAGCGGGGGCAGCGATCGCCAGCACAAGAAGCGGAAGTAACCAGGGAACATGTGTGCGTTCGACCGTACGTCGCACGTTGGTGGTTGTTGCATTGTCGCGTTGGACCACAGGGAACACAGTTACACTCCGAGTATATTTTCTGCACTTGTTCGCGTGTGCGGACTTGTGGTCGGCTTTTCGAAAACTAAACGCCTCTCCGTTCTGCACTGGCTGTTGACTTTCTGAAAAAATTATGTGTGTTGGTTCTTGGGGTCGTGTGAGAAATCGTACGTGCAGAAAATGATTGATATGCGGTCGGGTGTAGAGGAGGTTTCTTGTTATTCGGTTTGTTTGTGTGAATTCGAGTTTGGGAGATGGTTTTAATAGCGGGTGCACGCTTGCAGCACAGTCATTTGTATCACCAATAAAGTTTGACATGGGTTCAAAATTGAGTTGTGTGTTTGATGTAATTTGTCTTCTAACTAGTTAGTTGCCGGAGTATAGTTTTCTGCCGAATTTCTTCCATTTGTGAATTTATGGTTTTGACTTTAGATCTGAGGCTCTTCTTTCTGGATATCTTATCTGCACTTTGTGCTGTCTCGTTCCCAGTACAACTTCTGTTTCTTCAGTCCTCTGTTTCCATTGTTCCAGCGTATATTTGTCACGCCGAACAATTTTATTCGCAGATGGCTTCAGAAATTGGTTTCTTAAATAATTGATCGGCCAGATTAATTAAGTAAAGCATATTCAGATGCTTTCAAATTCAGGTGGTGTGCTGACTATGCTCGATTTCTGTTTGATAGAACAATTATTATTTAAATTTCAGTTTTAAAGCAAAATCGATTTGTTGGAATAAATTCTTTGCACTGGTGCTGCTTTTGAATTTTTTAAATTTTTCGTTTGTTAAGAAGTTTGCCCTATCGAAAGGTGTTGCATGCAAGGTTTACAAAGGAGATAGCCCCAGTGTCACTTTGCAGGGGTCGGTGGTGTAGGTGTATGTTCGGTGCCTTGGAGTCTGAAGATTACGAGTTGCGAATCTACCTCAAACCCCCGCTTAGGGTCTTGAGCAAGTCCTTCACTCGCTATTGCTTATGTGTTTCGGTGTGAAACAGGGCTTTTTAACGTGCAGTTGTACACAAAATGTGCAGTTGTAGAAGCACTTCTGTACACTTAAAACTAGCAAAAAAGGTTGTCCTCAGATTGGAAGTAATTTACCATGGATGCTGGAAAAGGAAAGGAGTTGTGCAGTTCTAAAAATTCCTTAAAACAGCCCTGGCATGAAACAATGATTCAGTGTCCATGCTGTAGTTGGGAGCACCTGAGTATAAATCTTGAATCGGCTTTCACTTTGCACCTGTGCATTGTCTATCGTTTGTGGACTTATAGTCGGGTGAGGTTTGAAAACGGAGTTCTACTTCTACAATCTACACTGACATTCTAGCTTAATCAATCGGCCGTTTTCCTGACTCAACAACAACAGAAACCTTTGTTATTTATGCTGTGGCTAAACTTAGAAATTAAACAGAAAGTTTCGCCAGGGCAACCCTAAAGGATAAGAACATCCGCTAATGCAGAGCTCTCCCCTTTAAATCGTGTAGCTGGCTAAGAATTAATTTTGTTATGATCAAATAATAATGTGTTTATAAGCCTAACCGTGCATAAACCTAGCTAACATTGTCTGGACTGGACCAAAGTGAAGCAGCTGCAGAACTACAGTATCACCTTTTAGAAGTTGCAGAGAATAGGTATTTGAATTGGGCCATTTTTAATCAGCAAGGAGCATGGGTTACATGGCTAATAATAAGATATCGCATTTGGCTCATTCAATAAAAACTGATTGCGCCCTTTAATATTATTATTTCAGTGTAATTTTTTATGTCTCAATGTACCAGGTTGTGGTTTGCCAACCTGTTTTTGCTCTTTAAACGAACATACATACATACTTAAAATCTGACAACGATCCAAATTGCTCACATACCTACTTTCACGATCAGTTGCTATGGATTTGAAGTAAGCAAGATGGCGGCCCCCGAGTTTGAAGATCGAAGCGGGTACTTGGGAGAAAAGTACAAAGAATTACGAGAGGGTAAGTTAATCTGAATATCGGGTGTTCGCTATTAGCGCTAATTTCAAAATGAACAAGTTTAATGCCTATTCAGTGCGTAGAATTTGAGGATGTTTTCCAATTTTGTCTGCGTCACGTCTCCTATCTCCATTTAACATGAGCTCCGTTATATCGTTGTTATTGATAACATGTTTCACTGTTATGTCTATAATCACTCTAGTATTGACCATCCTACATAATTTCGTTGAATTTGGAACTTCGAATGCACTGATAGTTATTTAGAAATATGTTTTGATCATACAGATCCCTGCACCAACCAGATCTTTGCAGACCAATTTGCTTTCCGTCCTTCTGGATCCACCTCTGCCGCGCTGATATCCATTACTCATGAACTCCAAACCATGCTCGTATCTGAGCCCTATGTAAGACTCCTGTCTCTTGATTTTAGCAAGGCTTTCGACACCATAAGACACAAGCACCTCGCCGATCAATTAGCATCACAACCCATCCCGGATTTTTTATACAATTGGGTGCTTGCTCTCTTGCACGAACGTCAGCACTGCACGAAATTTGGGGGTGAAATCTCTCCGCTCTGTACCATCAATGCTAGTATTGTGCAAGGCTCTGGCCTTGGACCTACTGATTTTGTCATAGCCATTTCCAGTCTCAAACCTAAATTCAGTGGAAACCGTCTCCCTAAATATGCTGATGATAGCTACTTGCTTATCCCAGCTTCTTGCATTGACACCACTCTTCCTGAACTTGACCATATATCTCAGTGGGCATCCATTAGCAATCTAAAACTAAATCAAGCAAAGACAAGTGAAATGATCATCAGGCGACCTCGGTCTAAAGCTATTGCTCTCCCTCCCCCCATCTCGGGCATTCAAAGGGTCCAGCAGATGGTTGTTTTGGGTGTCACCATCTCTGATCGGATTGGCTTTGAGGCTCACATTAGCAGAATTTGCTGTAAAGCCCGGCAATCCATGTTTGCTCTGCGTGTTTTAGTCGCCCACGGCCTTCATGGTCAACGTCTGTTTGACGTTGTTAGAGCTACTACCATTGCTAGATTACTTTATGCCTCCCCTGTTTGGTGGGGATTTGCCAACGCAATGGAGCGTAAACGTCTTAACGGTCTTTTAAGAAAATTGACCCGTTCAAGCTTTCTTCCTACCGATTTCCCTAGTTTTGACACTCTGTGTTCTAGATCTGATTCTGCACTTTTCCGCTCTATCCTCTTAAATCCTTGTCACATTCTTCACGACCTCCTCCCTCCCCTTAAGGTCACTCCATACAATACTCGACCAAGGTCACATAATCTAACCCTTCCTAGAGTTGATTCTTTTGCCAGAAACAGTTTTATTATGCGAATGTTATATAACTTTGCATGAATGTTTTCTATTATTTATTTCCTCTGTAAACTACTGTGCGTTTGCTGGTGGTATAATAAAGAATATTCTTACTTACTTTTTACTTTTATACCTGAACTGTGGCAAAAACAGAGAGTAATTGTAATACAACCTAGAAACTCGGAAATCGCTTTGCGAAAGAGTAGACTAAGAATTTCATGAGGTGAGGACTCTGTGTATAAACTCTCCTTGATCGGGGGCGGGTCCAGGGGGCCAATCCGGCCATCCCCCCATTTCAAAAGTGCATAAGACGTGCCCCCATTTGGTTTCAACAAGCATTAAATCAATGCAAATCACCAAAATTTTTGGCCTTTCTTGAAAATTTATGTATCCACCCCTGTCCTTGATCATAGGGTAAACAACTATGATATAGACAATGCGATATACTTTATTTAACGATCGCATGAAGAATATCAGAAACCATATGGCATATCTTAGCAGGTCATGTTGACTGAAAATATTTTATTAAATCAGTTTACATATTCGTTTTGTAGGTTATGGTGTTTACGTGTATGAAAACAAATTCTTTCGCTATGAAGGAGAATGGCAAAATGGAAAGAAGCATGGTACGATCAATGTCTGTGTTTCTATTAGCAAAGAAGACTCATAACCATAATATTTTTTAGTGGACAATCCGGTTAACGCCGGAACCGGTTACAATTCACAAGGCCACAAATGACAGAAGACATAAATCTTGACTTCTAACAGAACAGACAGCCTGCAATACAAACATGGCAATCTCTGCTTAAGCTACTTTACCATAATATGTAGTGCCACACACCAAAACCAGCTAAGGTGATTTTTCAAGAGATTGAGTTTGATACATCATTTCAAAGACCTTGTCTAAGGCTTTAAAATGACACAAAAAGAATATTGCTCTAGCTCTATTCCAACAGAAGAAATATGGAAATTTAGGTGATCCAATTAAACTAATTAATTAACCAATTAACTTAATTAAAACAAACTTGTTTGCATATCAAGAACATTAAAAATAGCCCTGAAACTTGTGTTTAAAAAATTAAATAAAAAAAAATTAAATTCTGTACAAAAATAAAAATCACAAAATACTATTTCCTTAAATATCTCTGATGTGTAATTTCCGACTTAATGCTGATTTCGGTGTGGTCCGCCACATATCATGACGAGCTGTGATTTACCTTCTTTTGCATGTCATGGCAAGCTGTGATTAAACTACTTTATTCTAATGGCAAACTGTAATTTACCAGTGCCTTCTTCTGTAGGTCATGGCAAGCTGTGCATGTCTGATGGTAGCTACTACGAGGGCGAATTCGACGACGGCGAAATAACCGGTCATGGGGTTCGCTATTTTGCGTCGAGCGGGTGCGAGTATTCCGGGGCGTTTGAGCTGGGTGAGCAGCAAGGACAGGGCATGATGGTACACCCGGATGGGTCGAGGTACGAGGGCGAGTGGCACCGGAATAGGAAACAAGGTGAGTAATGTCTCATTGTTCTTTTAAACAATTGGCTCTTCCAATTCTTCTGTGGCTCCTTTTTCACATTGTAATGGGGAGGGAGTTAGGGTAATGGATGGGTAAGGGGTTTAGGGTATTGGAGAAGGGGTTTATGATAATGAAGGAGGGTTTAGGGTAATGGGGATGGAGTTTAGGGTAATGGGATGGGCCTGTGGTAATTGGGATGGAGTGTATGATAATGAATGAAGGATTTAGGGTGATTAAGATGGTGTTTAGGGTAATAGGAAGGGATTTGGGGTAATGAGAGATGGTTTAGAATGATGGGATGGGGTTATGGTAATGAGGGGTTTAGGGTAATGAGGATGAGGTTTAGGGTAATGGGGAAGGATTTTGGTAATCCGTCTGCTTTTCTATGCTCACCTTTTTTCAGCCATGCTGGTTTTGGGAGCGGTCCTGAGTAGTTGCATTGATGGGGCACTATATTTAAATCTTCATAGTGAATGATCGAAATAAGCATACTTCTTATTCAACTAATTATATGGATCTTAACCATTTTCTTGACTACATGAGTATTGAGCATGTTATGTTGACAGTGACTGTGCAACCAATGCAGTGCGTTGTTAGAGTAAAACAAGACAATTGCCAACTAAGTTATTTATAGTAAATCACAGTACAGCCCTAACCCTAGCCTTTGTACAATATCTGTTACAATGGTCATAAATTATCGTCTAAGCTCTAAAACAAATAATCAGGTTTGCCAAACATGTTCACTGTTTCTCGTATTTATTGACTGGGTCACACTGAATCATTGACTGACTGGCTGACTGACTGGCTGACTGACTGACTGACCGACTGACTGGCTGACTGGCTGGCTGGCTGGCTGACTGACTGACTGACTGTAAAACAGTAAACAGACTGTATTGTCTTATTTGCAGGAGTAGTGACTGACTGACTGACTGGCTGACTGACTGACTGGCTGACTGACTGACTGAGTTTTTGATTGCCTCACCGTATTGCTGATTGACTTTGATTGATTGATTGATTGATTGATTGATTGAAGGTTATGGCACTGAGAGGGAAGCAGATGGTCACGTTCTGTACGAAGGAAACTTCTACAACCACCGGAGACATGGTGAAGGCATTCAGAACTATCTGTAAGGTTCTTAGCTGTTCAGACTTCGAAGGGGAATAAAAGCTAGCTGTTTGTTCTTTGTAAACATTAACTGAGTCTAAACTTACCTGAAAGAATTTGGCTATCAATTGCGATTGTAACTTAGAAAGTAGTTCGGGAAATACATTTGCTTCTATGGTCAAATGTACTGGCATGTAAGTATGCGTAATTGCGTATGAGCACTTGTTATAGTGCCCTCTTCGAGAATACTACTCAGAGGCGCTCCCGGTTACAGAGCGGGCACTGAATCGGAGCTTCACGCTGAAGCGCATGAGCAATTGCGAGTGAAGGACTTGCTGCTCAGGGTCCCTACCGGTATGCAGCGGCTTGAGGTGGATTCGAATCTGCATCCTTCTGGCTCCAAGGCTCAGAACATATCCTTACATCACCATGCCTCACACATAATGAGAATGATGGATGATTTTATGGACGATTGGGTAGATGGGAAGGTGTATGAGTAGATCAGTGGTTCCCAACCTTTTATTACTTTGGGCCCCCTTTCCTTAGTTGGACGACATGAGGGGCCACTAAAAGCTCAAATTTACATTTTGGAGAAAATAAACGTTATAGGATATAGCGAATCTGATATATTTATCGGTGTATTTTATTCTTTTTTACTAGAAATTTACTAAAAGAATATTATATAAACTTGTCAAAATTGAGTCAAAATAGAATATTTTATGTTATTATGAACGTCCAAATATGTATTTTTTATAATTCTTTGAGAGCTCAAGGGCCATTCTTTGAGGCATGGCGGGCCTCTTTTGGCCCGCGGGCCACGGGTTGGGAACCACTGGGGTGGAAGGATAGATGGGTTGATGGGTGGGCAGTCCTGTATTGTCTTAAATTGTCTTATTTGCAGGAGTGGTGATCGATATGAGGGCGACTGGGTTTTGGGCAAACGACAAGGTCACGGGGTCTTGACCTATGCTGACGGTTCAGTCTATGATGTAAGTATTCATTTAAGGTTTTCTGCGGACAACTGGACTCTTTGCCTAAACTATGATTTTTTCAAAGTTTACGATTTTACTCAGCTTGAAATTTGTAAAATTATGAATTATTGATGGTCGACGTAGGATTTCAATTCTAAAAATAATTCACAATTAATTTGTTTAATTGTAATTGGATTTTAATTTTGGTTCTGATTCTGTTCCCGTTCTGAAAGTGATTCCTATTTTAGTTTCATTTGAAGTTTCGAAGTGATTTCATTACTGGTTCTACTCCCATTCTGAATATAATTCCCATTTTACTTTTATGTGAAGTTTTATCAAATCTCAGTTCCTGTTGTGAGGAGGTTTTTTCCAGGGTTTTTCTGTAACGGTTTGATCTGGGGTTTCTGTTAGTATGATGATAATGATGATGACGACGACGACGATAAGCGCATACACTATGATGATGAACTTCCCATTCATTATCGCTATTTTCCTCTAATAACAGGAACATTTTGCTACGAACCAAGTACTTGTGTACTGGAAATACTTTTTGAACTCATTGTCACATGTACACATACATTAGCATGGTGCTATATAAATGCCTGCTTTGATGACACTACGTTACGTCTGTGAAGGGCCAGTGGTTGAACGACCTTCGTAGTGGGGAGGGATCCCTTCGACATCAGTCCGGACTGCTGTACGAGGGTATGTGGACGAGCGACCAACCCACGGAGACGACGACAGGAATGGAGATGAGAGTTTCTCCGGATGAGATCCAACCTGGAGAGAGGTTCATTGTCGACGTGGAATGCCTGACGGAGCGAGGAATTGCTTTCCATGGTCAGTCGGGGTCAATGGAATTTTTAACTGAATTTTTTTTGAAGTATTTTTATTTGTATGTGCAACAATTTTGTGATTTCGCTGTTGTTGTTGACCCCACGATATGGAATTGTCTTCCACTCTCCCTTTATTATTATTATTATTATTATTATTATTATTATTATTATTATTATTATTATGAGATCGAGTCACAAAGGCAATTATGACAACGCATGCAAATAAAATCTAAAGAATTAGGAATGAACAGTTAATAAGATGGCAGTGGCTGCTTTTCGAATGTGCCCCTGCAGGCAACAGCGTTGAATCGCTGGATGCAGACAGAAAACCGTTGGAATAGGTAAGTTGTCTCTTTAGGGTCTCCGGTAATTCGTGTCAGCAGTCGCCCCAAATCTTTAAGTAGCTTCATTCCCTCAATGTTGATGGGGCCCATGGTCTCGAAGGCCAGCGGAACAAAGAGATAAGTGGCAGTAAGATGGTTGTACTTGTCGACCTTCCTCGTAGCCGCCACTTCCGCTGCCGCACCTGCAGACAAGGATGTCGCAGGGATGTAAGATGGAGCTACAGTGTCAATCACCGTGGCGTCCCATACGAGGTTCCGGCCTTTGTACCATTATTTGTACCATTATATACCATTATTATTATTATTATTATTATTATTATTATTATCATCATTTATTACTTTGAACAAAACTTCCGAAGAATAATTTTACCTACTAAAGTATTATTATTATTATTATTATTATTATTATTATTATTATTATTATTATTATTATTATTATCATCATTATCATTATTATTATTATTATTATTATTATTATTATTAAATAAATTTGTAACGCACGCAAGGTCACACCGAAATGTGAATCTGAGGTGCGGATAGTGAGCCGCCAGAGGAAGATGCAGTTAAAGATCCATATGCATGATAGCCAAGTCCTGAGAGGTAGTCTCTGCTTTGGTATGGCAGTGCCTCTTAGAGCAGGGGTTCTCAAACTGTGGTATGCATACCATGGGGGGGGGGTACGCCAGACGCCGGTAAGGGGTACGCGAAAAATTCCATAAGTATAAATATTCTTTGAGTTTAAGGACACCGTGTCCATCTCTCTTTGATTAGCAATAATTTTTAGAGAAATGGAATTAGCTGCTGAAATTTGCTAATCGAATTAGCAGAATTGGAATTTACTGTTTCTCTAATTGATTGGCTAATAAGAATAAAAACAAATAAATAAATAAAATTTGAAAAAAAAAACTTTTTCCAAATTTTATTTATTTATTTGTTTTTATTCATTGCTTTTATTCACGGTGATGATGACGGTGATGGCGACGACGATGATGATGATGATGATGATGATGACAACGACCACGATGATGATGATGATGATAATGACGAATATGATGATGATGATGATGACAACGAATATTATGATGATGATGACGATGACGACAACGAATATTATGATGATGATGATAACAGCGGTGATAATGACGACGATGATGATGACGACGATGATGAATGAAGACGTTGGTTAAAAAAACTTTTTAAAATTTGTAGCTAAATCAAACAAACTATTAGCCAATCGATCAGCTGCAAGATTTTTGTTAAATCTGACTTCAGATTGATAGCAGACGCTGAATTATTTTCCGTCGGGTATTTTCCGTATTGCAGAGAGCGGTCGACAGATCCAACTGATGGCTGCCGTCCGATCCTCTTCCACCTCATCCGCTGCGAAGACAACAGCGGAAGAGAAGTCATCGGATTCCCTGTTCCAGGTCATCGAAGACATTGAGGATGCTCCAGTTGCCACTCCTTTGTACGTAGCTTTGAGGAGTTCTCTTGAAGTGGTGCTATATAAATGTACGATTACAATTACAATTAGCTCAGTGTTGATGTTGACACTCCTCTGTAGAGTATGATGATGGCCATGGTGATGGTGTGATGATTTATAATTCGATGATGATGATGATGACGATGATGATTATTATGATTATAAAGATGATGATTATGGTGGTGATGATGATGATCATGATGATGACGACGACGATGTTGACGACGACGATGATTATTATGATTATAAAGATGATGATTATGGTAGTGATGATAATGATGAGGATGATGACGACGATGATGATGATAATTATAATAATATTAATAATAACAATTTCTGCTTTTATAGTTAATGTTGATGTCCCAGAGGGGTCATGTTTACCTAACACTTAATAATTATAATAACAATAAAATTAATTACAGTGATTTCTGCTTTTAAACTTAATGTTGAAGACCCTGAAGTTCATGTTTACCTAAAGACAAAATTTGTATCACAACTATGACGACGACAATAATGATAATAAAAACATAAATAATAGTAATAATAAAAAATAATGATAATAATAATAATTTCATCTCCAGATAATTTTTAAATCCTGAGGGAGACGAGGTACAGATAATAAATAATTACTATTAATAATCAAATTGAAAACGAGATTGGATCTTCGGTTTACTAACTGTACTGCTTGCTCATGTTCTTGAAGTCTGAGTTAACCTTTACCTATTGGTTGTCACCAGAGCTGAATTTTTTGGGAGATTTTTTACATCACGTTTATGTGATTTTTCCGTACTTATTATTCCTAGTATGCCACCGCTGTACAGGGTGGGCCATAAACCGTTGTGGGTCTTTTTTATGGCCCACCCTATGTATAAATAACATTATTCGTGTATTGGTTTTGTGTAGTGGATTTGATGTTGTCCGATGTGCTCTGTTGGATCTGAGGGATTCACCGAGTTCTGCTGAGACGGAGGATGATGGAGGGCAGGACCAACAAAAGGATGACAATGAAACAATCACATCCGAACAACAATCAAGTATTCAACAATCACTCATTCAATCACTCATTCAATCACTCATTCAATCACTCATTCAATCACTCATTCAATCACGCATTCACTGATTCATTGATGATGATGTTATCAGTGGTTTTGATGATCAGTGTTGTGTAGTAATGGTAGCAGCAACAACAACGATGACACAACAATGATGATGTTGTTGACAATGATGATGACAACTAATATGGTGGTGGTGGTGGTGGTGGTGGTGGTGGTGGTGGTGGTGGTGGTGGGGGCGGTTGTGGTGGTTGTGGGGGTGTTGGTGTTGGTGGTGATGATGATGATGATGATGATGAAGATGATAACGATGATAACGATGATGATGATGATCACGACGATGATGATAACGACGATGATGATGATGATGATGATGATGATGATTGATGATGATGATGATGATGACGACGACGACGACGACGATGATGACGACGATGATGATGATTTGTATGTTATCGTTGTCTGTAGTTGTCACAGATCCTCCGTTGGTTGAAGGTAGGACGAATTTCGGTCGCATTGTCTTCGGCAACCTCCAGCTTCAGCCCCCATCAGCATCCAAACTGACAGGTAAGGAATCAGAGAGCAACGGTGAAGAACATGATTTGTCTACTTCATTTAACAGGAAATATTTGTAAATTAAGTAAATAAGTCAGTAGCCTTTATGTGCATCTGACGGCACAGTGGTGTAGGGGTATGTTTGGTGCCTTGGAGTCGGATTGTTGTAAGTTCAAGCCTCCACCACGTAGGGACACTGAGCAACTGCCTCGGCGTGAAACTCAGATTCAGCATCCGTGCTGTTGTCTTGAGTAGAAATCTTGAAGGGGCGCTGTAACAAGTGCGCATACATACATGCATTACATCGCACCTCGGATTCACATTTCAGTGTAACCTTGCGTGAGTAAGAAATTTATTGTGATAATAATGGAATAAAATAAAATATATGTCTTATCTTTTCATTTTCAGGTGAATACGTATTAATTGCTCAGGACGTGACAAATCCTCCATTTCTCGATCGTGTCCTTGATCCAGTCTACGTTTTAGTCAAGATGGCTACTGCTGACGGGACAGCAAAGAAGAAGAAAAAGAATTTGTCTGCAAAACTTGAAAACCCAAGCCCTCAGAACTAAAAAACTGATGTGTAGACTGCATCTAAGCACAGTAATAAGTAATCTTGTCTAGATAGAATCGAGTTCAGTGGCATAGACAAGGGGGATTTCGGGGATTAAACCTCCCATTGACCTAAGAAACCAGTTTTGTAAAGGTTATTTATCCACTTGAATAAGAAAAAACAATTGCTTGTAGTAGCAAATGTTTTTCTTACTTTATTCTCTTTGTTGCAATTATTCCCATTTTATTTACTGTAATACTGTTGGGTCGGTGTCAGAAAGGGACATCCGGCCAGGCCATAACCCCCAAACCCCCCATCATAAATTCCTGGCTACACCACTGAATCGAGTAGGTCCAGGGATTGAATTGTTGGGGGACGTTGCAAGGGTTCAAACCAACCCAATGATTTTTTAGCTAGTTGGGTGAGATGGCTAATGAGAGACATTTCAGGCCCCTATAGGTAGAGCAGCCACACCTATAAAAACTTCTAATGTGTTTCAAGAAAATCATAAACTTCTTAGGTATGTCACAGGGAATGTGTATATAAGTAATAAGCGATTTAAAAAAAATTCCAACCAATTCAGTGTATATGCATGATCAGGGTATATAATACTATATATATATATATATATATATATATATATATATATATATATATATATATATATATATAGGACTCCTGAAATTTCGGATTAGGGTTTAAGGGCTAGGTAAGGGTCAGGCGTTTGGGTTATGGTTTGGGTTTGGGGTTAGGGTAGATATACATATACCGTGATTATCTACATTCCTAGCGAATATACATATTTCCTTATTAGGCCTATACAAGTATACATACTCCATGTAGCATGGGCCTTAACAGTTGCTAGGCATCTACCCCTCGTCCCTCGCATCTTGGCGAACCTGCATGGTGGGTGAGGTCGAGCACCCAATACACTGCTTCCAGTACAGTACTGTTATTTAATGTATCCCAGTTGCTTATTGGTGAACTGAAAGCTAAAGCTTTGTGTTACCTCAAATTTCATTTATACCAGTCTAATTTGTATGTGCACTTGTTATAGCGCCCCTTCAAGTTTTCTACTCAGAAGTGCTCCCGACTACAGCGTGGACACTGAATCGGAGTTTCACGCCGACGCGCTGAGCTATTGCGAGTGAAGGACTTGCCCAGGGTCCGTACGAGGCGGCTTGAGGTGAATTCGAACCTGCAACCCTACGGCTGCAAGGCAACGAACATGTCCACTACACCACCGCACTCCACAATTTGCCTAGACAGGTTTCTGTATTTCGGTCGATGAATGTTTTGTTATGCAATGTCTTTGAAACCATTTTCATCCTTAATGGGACGGCAAGGATAGATGAATCAAAGAAGGATTGTCAGTCATTTAGAGAAAGAAGAAAATTGCAGCTATAGGAACAGACAGTTAACCAATACAAACAACCAGCTGTGCCTACACGAGCTCTTAATTATAAGTGCTATCAAATTTTCAAAGTCTTAGCCTATGGTGGTCATTAGTGTGACCTGGGAGTGTTTAAAAGCATTTTGAGCCAGCATCAGTCATATCCAGTTAAAAGGTGCATAAAATTGTACGTTATAATTATCCGGTATTATCTATTAAGGATATTTATGAAGATTCTATGATTGCGGGAAAAGTTGATTGTACTAGATATTGAAACGAAGAAGTGTCTATAATTATGTTATCATTCATCACAATCAGTTAAATATTTTGACAAGAAGCATCAATTGCAAAGTGGAACTCAAAAAGTTGTGAGTATGCTCTCAAGCCTATCTACTTCACAGAGCCAAAACCTGTAAAAACAAAAGACATTTTTAGCACCACAGCTCCCGGTCTTCCTCTGACTCATCCTTCTCATAGGCCTAGTCGTCGTCGTCATCATAGTAATCTCCTTATGGGGCTAGCGGGTATCGTACGTGATCTCCATGCCAGCTGTTTATACCAGTTTGCGCTCACGTCCACTACGCAGAACCGTGCATTCTCGCTGGTAGACATGGGCGGAGACTTAGAGGGACAGAGGGGACGGCCCCTCAATGTTTGTGTTGGGTGGAACGTCCATGGTTTGTTCCCACTCCGCCTCCTCGATACTTAAGTGATAGGACATGGGTGGTGGATGGTTAATTGGTGAAATTTCGACCAAATGACTAAAAAAAGATCATAAGCTACTTTGACAGGGAAAATGGTATGTTTTCGGGAAATTTCTACCAAATGACTAAAAAAGTCGTCAGAAAATACTCGTCGGTCAAAATGGAAAATGTAGGCGGTCGGCGACTCAGCCGCCCCCCCCCAAATGTCGCGCGTCGGCTGTTGTTCTTCAGTCGCTCGTTCGTCCCACCCAACTTCTAGACCAAGTCTCCGCCTATGCTGGTAGATCCTCGACCTGGAATGGATGCCCCGCTCCCTTTCTTTAACTTTTTGGCATTCCTCTTTTAAGTCCGTTGTATTTGGCCGAGATGCGACTCGTGTTGCTTCTGAGTAGTCAATCCCCTTGAAGAGGCGCTGTACAAATTCCCGTAATGAATAAATGAATGAATGAATGAAACCACCTTCCCGTCCTGCTTACATTATCACGCCTAAACAAGGTTTGGGTCTACGGTGGTTCAGGAGACTCGAGATCTGTGTGAGAACCACCAATGACTTCAAATTTTGACTTGTTCGGTCGCTCGCTATTATAATCTTGATTTATTTATAGTTTGCATTAGTTAGTGGCGGCGCTAGGGGGCCCCGTATAAAAGGCAACCTTATTTTGAGAACTCATAGATCTGTCTCATAAATTCGCCGCATTAATTCCTCATCATCATCGAGATTCGGTAAATCGTCATCATTGTCGTCGTCATCATCGTCGTCATCATCGACATCATCAGTCAATGACACATCTAGAGAAGTCTTTCGAGAACTCATAGATCTGTCTCATAAATTCGCCGCATTCCTCCTCATCATCGAGATTCGGTAAATCGGTCTCAAGGATCAGTTCCGCCTGATCCGTGATCTGCGTGAAAATTCCATCTTCATCCGGAGATATGTACTCCTTTCCACTGTTGACCTTCACGGTAAAACGATTCAAGAAGTTGTCGTCGCTGTCCTCCCTTGGTCCTGTCTTCCTGTCTCGAAACTGGTAAGTCGTCCGGTCCTTGTATCTCATGTATTCGATGCGATCCTTGTAATCAGGTAATGCGATTCCGTCCACTACACCATCGCTGTTTTTGTGTAGAAGTCGATGGGCGTCCTTCAGAAGCTCCTGGCAGCCCTTGCGTTCGACCAGTTCCTCCGCCGTGAAGAAAGGTCTCGAGCGCATCTGAATACGAATGTCCTTCGATTGGTTGTCGATGAACTGTTCGCCCTTTCTGCCACGCGCAACGTTAAGAACGAACCACTTAATGTCCTGAAGCTGGTGCTTCGTCAGTTCGAAGTTCTCGTCCAATGTAATGATTTCGGACGAACCCCCAACTTTGACGGTAACTCGATATTCGCGTTGGTGTTCCGTCTCGACGAAGTTGTTCGGCTTCAGGAAATTCTCGTTAAATCGTTTTAAATCGAGGTCGTTCATCGGTACAAAGGTTCCGTATTCTCGAAGCTGTTTATCATCGTGAATGGGACTTCCGTCAGGACAGAACTGCGTGTTTCCTTGATGAATCGATGCACTGGACTTGACCACTTGAGCACCGTTTCCTGGCATGTGTTGTGGAGAGGGATAATTAATAAAACTGCCTTCTGAATCATTTAACGTCGGATTCGGACAGTTGCTAGAAAGCTCAGTTGTCTTAGATGGATGTAGCGTAGAAGAATGGCGAGCGATTTCGGTCGTATCTCCCTTGGAACAGTGGCAGGCGCTTGGCGGAATCTGCTCCACTGGAATTCCCGATCTACAGTTATTTCCAATTGATGGAGAGTCATGACAAGACGTAAGTCCTTCACTAGTACCGGTGTTTGAAGAGGTAAGACTGGCTGAACGTCCTGTATCACGGCGATCAGAGCTACTTCGGTCAGGTTGACCAACATATCTATTCGAATTTCCGAAGTGCGTCAATCTGTCACACACTTCAACGATTCCGGGTCTGTTATCTTGCCTCTGAGCTACAGGCGTTTGACTGTTCCTCACATGCCCTCCTTTCATGCCATGTAGCCTTCTGGACAACTTATCCATCAATTCACCTGCCTTAATCGGCTCCAGCGGAGAGTGTACGATGTAATAATTGCCATAACTCACGGTGACTCTACATCCACCATGAAGCTCGGGCATATAATTCTTCCTTATGAACTCTCTTTGTTCTTCGAAATAGCAACCCAACTGTTCCAGATTGTAGGCATCCGTTGAATCGAACTGTGTGACCAATGGCACCCGATTCCACTGCTTGCTATAGGTCTGACACCGACCGTTGTATGGAAACATTCCCAATATATCGTCTGGACCATATATACCTTCGAATATGGTTCGGTTCGACTCGCAAATGAACCACCGAGAGCGCGGAACTTTCCCTTCGGTAAAGCAGAGGGCGGTATTAATGATGCCTTGTATTTTAGTGATTAATCTTTTAATGGTTATTGCACTTCCCCAGGCTTCGATCATGCGTCCCGATGAGACTCCTCTGAACTTCTTTTTTCGAATATTGACAACGGTGGCACCGGATTCCCGTTTAAAAATGTTTTCCCACATTTTATCCTGGTGCCCGAAGCGAGATGCTATTTCATTGGGTAAAACCATAGAGAAATGGCGATCCTCCATGCAGTTTGGACTGATGAAGTCATCAATGGTGGCGCAATTTGCCAGAGAGTGGTAGGCCTCCACCATTTGTTCGCTTACCTGAACGTACTGTTGATCCTTCAGGTTCAGGAGGAAGAGGCGTGTGTCGTCTCCATGCCGTGGATCTGGAATCTCTTTGAGGTTCGATCCCCGAGATGCTCCGTAGAAACGAAAGAAACCGAGAAGAGCCCGTCCGCAACGACAGTCTGAATCTTCTCTGCTGTAAAAGCTGCCGAAGCGTCCTTCCCTGGCGTAAATAACCTCATAAAATTCAGCGGTGTCCGAACTCTCGTCTGCGGCTGATGAACCTCCTTGCAAGTGCGTACATTGAAACACACTGCATGTCTGAAAGTGATTCCCCGTGATGAGAAGATTCGATCTTCTCAAATCCTCATCTGTGATGGGATTCGCAAGTTTTATTCCGCTCATTACAGCGTGGTAGAACATAATCGTCAGTTCTTCCTCTGTCAGAAGAGAATCTCGAGAACTGTTCGCAATTCTGCAGTTCCTTCCCCAAAGAAGAACAACTTTTAGTACGGAGATTGTCCACCTATTCATCGTCATGGCGGCTATGATGTACGCAGTCCTGCGTAGACATCTCTCGTCAGAATATAAGGTGATTTCCGTAACTGTTCCTGGGATGTTTATAATCTTAACCCTGTTCGTTCGTTTCAATTTATGGCCCTTCAAAAGATTGCCTCCAGCAAGTTTCGTAAGCTCCTCAGCAATTTCCATAAACCATTCGTCGAAATAAGTAGACGGTTGATCAAAAGATTGATTGTAGACGAGGATATCGAGTGATGTTGGGTCACCGGTGCAAGCAGTGATCACAGAACCAAAGCCAATCAACTGTGCTCTCTCTTTACCTTCAAGTGAAAGTTTATTATTCCACGACAGTAACCGTTCCGTAAGCGTTGGACCTGAATGTCCAGGACTGTTGGTTCCATGTTTCTCCCGATCCTCTAGAGCGTTCGAAATTTCCACGGCAGCAATCTCCAGAGAAAGCTTGTGAAGGAAGGACGTTGGTCTCGCTTCAGTCGCTCTCAATTCCTGCAAAGCAATTCTCGAAACAACAGTTGTCTTTTCCTTTTTGATCATGCATAGCAAATGGCCAAAAATCCAGGGCAGTCCGAGACTTTTCCTGTGAGGATCACTTCGACCTGTTTCACCGCCACCTTCACTATTTTTTATCTGCTCTGGGTTGCATCCTGTCACGACTTGGCTGTCAATGGACTTGTTCTGTCTGCTATTTTCTTGGTTTTGTTCAGGGTCACTGTACGAAATTCTGTAGAGCGCGGACGCTTTTAGACACAACAGAGCATTGTCGTGTTCACGATCTGATCCTCCGAATTCTTCATAAAACATAGTTCTCATCTTTGCTCTTATTCTATCGATACGTAATTTGATCATTTCTGTAACGGCGTAATGGTCACCTTTCAATTGACCAAGTCTTGCTTTCATTTCAAGGGCACCAACAGACAGCAGCTCAACCTCAGTTTCAATCCCGTAAATTGCTTTCAACTCGTCTATCTTGCTGTCATAAGTCACCTTCATCTTCCTTGCTCCGTCCAGATACGCTTCGTGTCCAGGAAGTAGTAGATCAGGGTCTGGAAGAATCGGGTCCAGCTTTCTGAACTCATTAGAAAGTTCGATGGCGCGGCACTGGTGGAATAGTTTTCCAATCACCGTTTCCGAAATGTAGCTTGGTTTGTCGGTTTTCATCATGTAGTCTGGGTAGCTGGCGGGGCGCAGTTTTGGGGGCAGTCTCTGTTGTTGACCGGTTTTTGGAAAATCAACTGCGTCCGAGTGTAACTCGGCTATTTTTATGCACTGGTCACAGTGAATGCTTTTGGAATCTGCATGAGCGAGGTGAGCGTTGGCAATCACTCCCAACTGGTCACTTTTTATGTAGTTACCAATGAAGCGTATCATGTCGGACTCCGTCACGGGTTCAGGCGGATCCGGTTCATTTTTCTGTTTTGGAGTGAAGTCCATGGGTTCCTTGTTTTCACCCGGAGGTATCAGGGATTCGTCCCAACATACAAAGTACAGATCTCCATCAAGGTCCGATCCAGACATCTCGTTCGGATGAGGTCTCTGTCCTCTGCCAGGAAACACGATGCAGTCTACCATGTGATGAAGTTCAGCTCTGTCCACCGCTGCGAACTTCCGCATATCACCGGGATGAAAACAGGGGCTCTTTGTAACAACCACAGCTCCACCGACGACCACTTTATCTTGCATCGGTTTGTCAATATCCCTTGAGAACTGGATGAATAGCTCTCCGTATTCCAGGCAGTCGAACTCATCGACTGTTCCCATCATCATTCGACCTTTGTCTTCGGGAATCTCAATGTGCGTTCTCCTCAGAAGATCATTGAAACGTTGTCGGTAGACGTTGGCTAAGACGTCGCGTAGGAAAGGCTCCAGTGTGACCGAGATCCCACTGGCCTTCAGTTCGTCCAGCTTTATTCCGAGGTGTGCCTAACAGGCAAAAATAACAGCGCATCCTTCAATCACACGCAAAATAATATTATATCATAATATTGTAGGCCTACATTCATTCATTCATTCATCCATTCGGACATTTATATAGCGCTCCTTCAAGAAAAAACTACTACCGACAACAGCGCGCCAAAAAAGAGCAGTTTTAAGTTTATTAAGGAAGGATCCTGGTGGAGACCCAGGGTGTAGGCGTAGCTCAAAACGGAAAGTCACTCCAGACCACTGGGCCAACCAAAGAAAAGACCCGATTCTTCATGGTAGTAGTACGAACAAAGGAACTTAGAGGACTCAAGTGCTGGGTTTAAAGCGAGTTGGAACGCGCTAGCATTTATACAAGCAGATCTAAGTTAGAAAATAATGTAGGCCTATATCTTATTGGTCTTGTTTTGTTTCTGTGCTACCAAGTGAAGGACAAACTCAATATTAACTTGCGTTCAGACTGTCTCGGTAAATCAAACGCACAAACCTTGGTGATTACTTCTGCCGCTGTGTCTTCGTCAATCAGAATGTTCGCCATATTTTCAAGCATTTGGTCCTGCAGTCTGAAGAACGAATCGTCGGGTACACCAAGCCCGGACAGCAAGAGCATCGCTTGTCTGTTGAGGCAAAGACGAACTAAAAGCCAAACAGCATACATGTTTCACGAAGGACGCAAAGCTCAGTCATAATAGTGATCTCCAAAATTTGTAAAGCGCCACTCGCAAGCCAAGCGTAGGGCACCAGCTTATTCGGAATGCATTCTATAAAATAATGCCGACTTCTACTGGCAAATACTCGAGACCTGCAGGTAATTATGTGAACTAAGTGCAAATTTGTATACAGCATACAATGTTACACATGTCACAAGCATCCATTCAAACCTGGTCTAGTCGTATCCGCCACTTCGAAGTGGTTATGCTCCGATGGAAACTTTTCCATGCTCTCTCTAATCTGTAGCTTCTCCACTTCCTCTCCAATGTCGGGAGCAACGGCGACGACTCCTTTGCAGCCGGCGAAGCGAATCTGGAACGCCGATGGGGTGTAGTGCAGCTTCAAAGTCTTCTTGACCTGTTCAGCATCATGAATCATTGTCAAGGATCGGTGTTTTGTCTAGGATAACCATACTATTCATTACCACTATATTTAAAAGTGAGGAGACTGAGGAAGATGGTGGTGGTTAACCAGCAGGGTTAAAGAAAGACCATAGGTAGTTTCTGTTCATGGTGATGATGGCTTTCTGCCCGAAGGCAGGTTCATTGGCTTTACGCCCCAGGGATGAGATGAGTGAGGTGGTTTCCCGTTGCCTTCCCCACAGACAATGATGGGCAAGCAACTTGCCCAAGGTCGCTCCGCAGGAGATTGCGCCCGTGCGTCCCACACGTGCTAGCCCGAGATATCTAAATCTCTTAATGTCAACTCCCAGCCCAGGGCTTGAACCGCAGTCTGTTGCAACCAACAGACGAATGCCGCTCTCGCTTACCGGTGTAGCTAACTAGGCCAGTTTTCTGTTCA
This sequence comes from Lumbricus terrestris, assembly GCA_949752735.1. Lineage (NCBI taxonomy): Eukaryota > Metazoa > Annelida > Clitellata > Crassiclitellata > Lumbricidae > Lumbricus > Lumbricus terrestris. Next base: position 34,515,212 of record OX457049.1, read on the forward strand.
TATACTGCGGAATAACCGATGAGGAAAATTAATAGCCGAACCAGTGCCCTTATTGCCCCTACGTGCGGGCGTCCATGCCTACACAGTGTCATCCGTAACAATGATTCAAATAAAATCTTACTTGATTCGCAAGCGTCGTTGATATTCTTCCGATGCCATCCGTAAAGCAGAACCCGGTGTCTCCCTTGATATCTTCTATCCGTTCAACGTTCTTCACTTCAACTGTGTTCCTCGTCGAAGTAAAGCATTGACCAAGACGAGACACGTACGTTGCAACGCATCTCTCGTGGGAAACGTCCCCCATCCACGCCCGAATTGAATCAACCGTGTGCTGTCCGTCACTGGCGTACATCCACACGGAGTGCGACCTCAACTGGCTGTTCGAACAACCGAGGAAGCGGTAGTGTTGATCTCCGATGTGAAAACCGCTGGTCAGAAAATTGATTACTCGCTTGGTGATCTCCTCGATTGGGATGTACCCGGTGAGTCTGGTGAAGTCTTCATCCCTGAAGGAAACTCGAACGAATCTGTCTGCGCCATACTTCCTCAGAACCCGGTTTTCCACCGTCCATTCTTCCCCCAGCCCCTTCAAGGTCGTCGGGGTGAGTATAAGGCGTCTGATGGCAACGACGTGAGGCACAGGAAACCCGTCAACGTCGTCGTCTTCAAATTCACCGGCCGACATTCTCCCCCGAATCTTTTCCGACTCTTCCTTAAACGTGCTTTCCAAATTGCAGATACTGCTGCTGTCGAAAACAGCTGTGACCGCTTTTAATGTTGCCTCAAACCAGGATTCGTGCTGGGCTTCATAAATTGAAGCTAGAAATTCCTCCGTGATTTGATCGGTGACCTTGAAGCCCAGAGATGCGAGACAGTACCAGGCGTAGGTGTGCCGGAAGGATTCGAACCGCGGCCACGCGATCGGGGTTGGTACGAGCGGATTAGCAATTTCCACAGCAGGATTTCCAGTCACAATTCTGAAACCAAGTTTAGCGAATCTCGACAGCACGTCATTCAATCTTGTCTCAATCTTTTCCAACTCCAGATGAACCACGTTACTCGTACCAATCACATCCATCTGGCAGTCTCCAAAGACAATCCGGCGCTTCCAGAAGGAGTCCGTCTCTCCGGGTTCTTCCTTGTCTATCACGTCACTTGTGGTTGCACCCGTGTAAAGCAGAGATTTTGTCTCTTGGAATATTTTAAACGGGTTCTTCTGGAACAAGTACACGTGATATATCGATGTCTGTGTTGGAGTCACCAGCAGAAATTTATCCAGGTGATCAAAAGACGTTTCCAGCTTCCATTTACCTATTCTGTAGTCTGCGTAACTTATAGTTGCGATCTCCAAATCGTATTCAAAACAAATGGAAATCTTCTTCCATTCAGGGCATGGATCTCCAGAGCTCCAGTGACGGCAGTACTTTCCAGGTGATGGGAAGCTTCCCAAGGACATGGATATCACTTCCACCTTGTGCTTAGCAGACGAGAGTGCTTCTGTGGACATGGAATGGTCCTTAATCTCCAACCAAAGATGGCAACGGTCACTGGAAGAGACAAACTCACACCAACTCCTTTCCAACTTTTCCAAAATTGTATTCTTCTGGTTTTGCTGCTCAGAGCTTTCGTCAAAGCTCAACGTGTATGCTGAAATCGGACAGGCATTTGATACTAAAGATGATTTATCTACGTGTAGAAAGCACAACATTTGCCAATGTGTTTTCATACTCATCATAAATGATACAATATTATTATTATTTTTGCAATTATTATAAATATTAATATTAATATTAACAACAATATTACTAATCCTAGTTTATTTCTCAAACTGACACAACGCAGTATGATTACAGTCGTGAAAGAATTTTAATTAACATCGATGTTAACAGCTAACAGAACAGACATCACAACTTGATCTATATATAATTTATATAATTCAATTCATGACTGTCAAAGGGTAAACCGATTATAATTATAATTGATATATATATAAATAATTTAAATAGTAATTTACTAATTCAATTGCATATCGTATATGCCTACCATTTCTTGATCCTTGCACCGAGAAGTGAGACTTGAATTCCGCATGGAACCAGTTGATGATATCATCACTCCTCTCTGAGATATCGTTGTGGACGATAACCTCGATTTGACCTCGTGTTTGTCGCGACATCTCGCTGTCTTTCATGCACCAATGTGACCGATTTTCGACTGCATCATACTCTTCGTGGTCTGCTTCTAGTTATAGACGCTTTTCTCTGGCAGACAGAATGCAATCGTTGTCTCAAAACTACTGTCAGTTCTATTTCGTCTCGCTGACAACTAGGCCTATTATAGAGTCGTCCCTTTCTCAGTGGGCCTATCATTTTTCTACCTGTGAATAGCCTTTGGACTGTGTAGCGTCTGCTCTTAATTTGTGGACACTTGCATCTTCTTAGCCGTATACACACTTAGACGTACTTGGATTTTATAGCAGCCGTATAAAATTATGGCCTCCACCCGGCTAATTTTTCAATGAATTTGATTGCTTCAGAGCATACATGTAGCTGCACGTTCAATGTTGATGATTGCAAGATCATCGTGTCTATCTTGCTCGATGACTATGGATAGTAGTAATTTTCGATGTAATACATACCGTGAATTAAGTGATCTGTGGCACTTGGCTTGAATGCTGTGAATTTCCCCAGATACCATGAAAATACCGTGATTTTCGGGCAGATTTCAGCTCGTGAATTTGCTCGGATTTTTGCCATTATTTACAAATTGCTAGGCTACCATTAATTCAAAAATTTGTCCCGCTCTCCCTATCCGCGGTGGTTGTGAGCTACAGCAAGGCTTCAAGGGCGGATACAGAAATTTTCGAAGGGGGCCAAAATTTTGGGTGTTGTTGGTGGGACAGAGGAAAAGAAATTTTGTACCGCCGAAAAAACTGATGACCTTTTTTAAGTCATCGTCCAATTTTCCGGAAAAAGATATACCATTTCAACCGCCGAAAAAAACTGATGACCTTTTTTTTAGTCGTCATCCATAGTCGTCATGGTAACATGGTAAATCGAACGGGGGGCCCACGTCCCATACGATTTTGTAATAGGGGGGTCTGATGTCCTGTTTTTCTTTCCCGCTACATTTATTTAATGGCCTGTTGAAACCAAATGGGGGGGGGGCCACGTCCCATGCAATTTTTAAACGGGGGCCATGGCCGGATTGGCCCCCTGGATCCGTCCCTGCAAGGCTTATCTAACTTGATTTGGGGCAAATTGGAACCACGATAAAATGTGGTGTGATAAATGATAATGAGCGCTGAACTTTAAATAATTAGTTTAGTTAATATTTTTCCTGGCCTACTTCCCCGAAAAATACACACGTCCGAAATTGGGGGGGGGCATTTGCACCTCTGAACCCCCCGCCTATTGATTCCAACTAACTTGCAAAGGTTATAGTAGTTCGACGTGAAACTCCAAATCAATGTCCGCGCTGTAGTTGGAGCACCTCTCAGTAGCTATCGTGAAGGGGCGCTATAACAATTGCTCATATATGGGCTAAATCGGTTTATAACAGGGCTTAAAGTGTGGCTGGACGGTCATGGACGGCGTCCATACACTATTTTTAAAATCTGAACGCCGTACTGCCACTAATTGACCAGCAGATCCTGGAGAGGTAAGGAGCGTCCAGGCACTTCTTTTGGAAAGGTAAGGGGCGTCCAGGCACTTCTTTTGGTAGGGTAAGAAGCGTCCAGGCACTTATATTTTCACACTTTAAGCACTGGCCTATAATAGGAATTTTCTAGAAAAGAAACCGAAACTACAGATAATTTACCATCACAGCCTGCATCTGGTTCTGCAGTCGAAGATCCGTTTCTAGAAAATAGAGCGGAAGGATATTGACCAGCACAAAACAAAATCAGTCAAAGTTTGTCGACATTCCAACTTAGTGGCAAACTTATAGTATCCGGAACCGAATGACGACACTATAATATTATGTCGTGTGCGCACGCGCAGCGGATCGGTTCGAGCCTGCAAGAATTTTAAACTCACAAACGAGTGGCTGAAGTTTACGAAGTTTTAAAGTTTTCCGGCGAAAATATTCTTAATGCGTGATCCAATGTTTTAAACCACCTAGAACATTAATTATTATAGACGTAGGCCTACTCTGCAACAACTAGATAATTTACCTGCCAGAGATGTTGATACCATTGAGATGTATTCTATAATAATATACACGCTAGAGAGAGTATGACGTATCTCCTCCGCATGCAGACGTGAAGTCGCAATCAAAATGGCCGTAAGCGTACTCATTGATATCTATATTTAGACCGACGAGCGTACTCGATATCTATATTAAAATGGCTAAATATAGATATTTGACGCGTTCGCAAATTAAGTTCTCACTACGATATGACGCTAAGTTAATAAGTAAGCGTGTGTAAGCTTACTTTTTCTACGCTGGTCACAATAAGACTAGAATATTTATAAAAAAATTAATTATCATCTTAATTGACCGACCCGTGGAGCGCTGAAGGTGATAAATGAGCGCTGAAGGTGTTACATACGCCTCTGAATCGATAGGCTGCATGTTGTGTATGCTCGTTTAAAATTTTAGTAATAATAAATAATAATAATATTTTTTCTTTAATTAAACGCCTGCAAGACGCACTGCGCTTTACATTTACAAGTTATGCAGTAATCTTAATTAAACTTAACTACCAACTGAACAGACAGCTTTGTAATTACATAGTAGTACATAGTAATTTCCATAGTATTAACGATTGAATTGAGGGTAGCGTCTTAATTTTGCTATATTAATGCTTTGATTTATTTATTAAGTGAAATTTTATCCCGAGAATGTTATTCGAAAACATGTACTAACAATCTTGACGATAAGTTCTAAGTAGCCATAATGTCCATTGTGCTTGTGTAAACCTACAGCGTTCTGCCTGTTGGTTTTTTGGAATTAAACGAATATACATACATATTTACATCATCATTCTAATCACAGTGCGTTTGCAAAATGAATTCAAGAAAGAAAGTACAATTATTATAATTTTATATATACAAGCGCTACAAAAGTGCTCCGTGGCGTCACCTACTAAACGGCCTTGACCCTTATCACGCACAAAATGGCGTCCAGACGGCATCATCATGGAGATTGGATACAATGGTCTTCAAGCAATCTCTCGTCACTCCTCTTCTGAAAAAAGCAAATCTTGACAAGGAAAACCTATCAAATTACCGACCCATCTCCAACCTTTCTTTTCTATCGAAATTAACTGAACGAATTGTCCTTGCCCGCCTAAACGATTACCTCTCTTCTAACTCACTCCTCAATCCCCACCAATCTGGCTTTACTAAACACCACTCCACAGAAACTCTACTCGTCTCTCTCTACAATAAACTGGTCTCGGCCGTCAGTCATCAGCAAGTCTCCTGCCTCTGTTTCCTTGACATCTCCGCTGCATTCGACACCATCGATCACAGTCTCCTTCTTAATCGACTCTCTTCTTCCTTTGGCGTCTCTGGCACTGCTCTACTCTGGTTCGAGTCCTACTTGTCTTCCAGATCTTTCTCTGTTAAAGCCTCCAGTCACTGTTCGAAACCTCTTCCACTATCTTGCGGCGTTCCTCAAGGCTCCGTCCTGGGTCCACTCCTCTTCATTCTCTACACCATTCCTTTAAGTCATCTCATAAAATCCTCGTCTGTTGACCACCATCTCTATGCAGATGACACCCAACTCTTCATATCCTTTTCCCCAGGCTCTTTCTCCACCTCCATTGCTAAACTTCTCAATGTGGTCAATCTGATCTCTCAATGGATGTCGTCCAACCTCCTCTGCCTCAACCCCTCCAAAACAGAGTTCATTATTCTAGGCCTTCCTGACCAAATCAAGAAAATCCCTGACCCTTCAATACACCTATCGACTAACTCTTCATCTCTTACCTTCACCTCTGATGCTCCGGTCCGCAATCTTGGTGTAATGTTTGATTCACACCTCTCCTTCTCTAACCACATCTCTAATCTATCGCGCTCCTGCTTCATGCACATCCGGGACCTCCGACGCATGCGACCCATGCTTGATTTCAAAACTGCTTCCACTATTGCTACGTCCATCGTCCACTCAAAGCTTGACTATTGCAATTCCCTGTTCTTAAACCTTGATTCCACACAACTTAAGCGCCTCCAACTCATACAAAATTCTCTTGCTAGAGCCGTCACCAGAACACCCAGACATCATCACATCACCCCCATCCTCAAGTCTCTTCACTGGTTGAAAATCCCAGAGCGAATTCACTACAAAGTTCTCTCCTTAACATACAACTCCTTACAATGCTCCCAGCCCAGATGTCTTCGCGAACTGTTCACCATCCAGCCTACCCGTTCTACCCGATCATCCGCCTGCCTTACACTTTCTCGACCGCCGGTCACAAGTCATCTCAAGATCTCCAACCGAGCCATATCCAACTCAGCACCACGCCTTTGGAATGATCTGCCTGCTGAGTTCCGATCCTTTTCAGTTCCTACTCCATCATTACTAATCACACACCATCACCTTCCTCAGGCTCCTCTATCCATCACACCTCGGGCCTTTCACTCGAAACTAAAGACACTCCTGTTCAAGAACTCTTATCCTGTTTCACCTGATCCCCCACCCTCCAATTCCCGGCTCAGACGACACCCACCTTAGTAGCTGTTCCACACCTCTGATCATACGGTACCTCGACCCGGACCACCATGGACTACTCTTACGGACAACCCTTTTGACTCAACGCATTTGATCCTATGGTAACTCGACCCGGACCACCACGGACTACTCTCACGGACAACACTCCTAACTCAACGCAGCGCTCGTGAATAAGCCGGTGCCCCGCGCTTGGCTTTCCAGTGGCGCTTTAGAAATTAGGAGATTACGATTACGATTACTCTCTCTAGCGATATGTTTATATATAATGCATCTCTATGGTTGATACAGCTTAACAAGACGACTGCTTTGAGGAGCGACCTGACCTATATTAGACCAGGCTTGGAATCTCAAAATGGCACTGTTAGAAGCAAATTAATCATGTAACAATTTGCTAACCGGTGTTTCTAGACTAATTTGACCCTGCTGAAAACGAAAATCGCGGTTAGCAAGCTGGATTTTTGGCCGTTCAATGGGAAAAAAAGATGGCGCACAAAATGGCGGTCAGTTGCTTCAAATGGCTATAAGTAAAGTATTGTATGTCACAGGAACACGATTTTAGACTCTAAATTAAGATTATAGGGTGCAAGGAATACAATGGAGCCAAATACACATTTGTAGCACTGCAAGAAAATCAAAATGGCTGACAAAATGGCGGCCAGAATCTTATAATGGCTATAAGTGAAGTTATGTATGCATTGGAATCATGATTTCAGGGTCTAAATCCACATTTTCTGGGTCAAGGAATGCAATGGAAGCAAGTTAACATATGTGGCATTGCACGGAAATCAAGATGGCGGACAAAATGGCGGCCAGAATCTTAAAATGGCTGTAAATGAAGTTATGTATGCAGTGGAATCATGATTTAAGGGTCTAAATCGACATTTTCTGGGTCAAGGAATGCAATGGAAGCAAGGTAACATATGTGGCATTGCACGGAAACCAAGATGGCGGACAAAATGGCGATCAAAATCTTAAAATGGCTTTAAGTGAAGACATATATGCAACTAAATCATTATTTCAGGGTCTAAATCAACATTTTCGTGGTCAAGGAATGTGATTAAACCAATGTCACATATATAGCACTGCCTGGAAACCAAAATGGCGAACAAAATGGCGGCAAAAATTTCAAAATGGATGTTAGTGAAGTCATGCATGCAATGGGAAGAACTTGGTTCAAATTTTTTTGCCAGGTCTTTGCAAGATAGTATCTGAGACTTGTGCAGTCGAATTTATCTAGGCCTACAATGTTCCCTTATTTGGTCAGATATGATCATTCAACTTATCGCAATACCTTCAGCAAGTCTTAAACCAAGGTGTGTTCTTCAAAAGAACACTGACAAAATTATACAGGAAGATTGGTATATCATGCAGTGCCTTATTACATCGTATCATGCCGACTGTCCCATGGATCTGAAAATACACTTGTGCCATGGACTTTTCTCAAAATCAATGGGATTGGATTCTCTCTGCAAAAGTAACTTGTCCAGTCCGCATTTCTATAGCAGAGGCATAGCATTTATTTATTTAGAATATTTTATGTAGCGCTTCTTCAAGGTGGGCTGTCCGGAATCGCTCCCGACTTAACCACAACTAAATAGGACAGTTTTTAGATTCTAAAGGAACAGAGTGGAGTGACCCATGGGCATGCAATAAGCGCTGTGAAGAGAGGTTGGCCATTCCCATTCCAGATTTTAGAACCAGCTACAGAGAATGAAAGGTGATGTCGAATAGCAGACCACGAGTGAACCAGCTCAGCTTGGTCCACCAACCGAAGAGTAGATCGACGCTGGACATCCGAGGTTGAAAACAGAGTTCTTTCAGACATAGTGGGGCTAGTCCATCAAGGCACTACCTGACCAACACACAGACACTGCAGACAATCCGCTGTTGGAAAGGGGCCAATGCAAGACATCCCGCATATTGTATGAGACATGACCAAATATTGCGATATGCCCATAAGTCGCGACGCAGTTCATCCGACCTGTTGCAGACAAATTATTGATGGACAAGCAATGGTTCAAGCAATAGGGAACCTCCAAACGCGAAGACATTTGGTGACCTGACAGATACAGTGGATACCTGTGTACAGGTAGCCTACTTTCGACTGGCTACAAGAGGGTTAATAATTATTGCCTTCGATAGATATAGTGGACATTGCTTTTCTTTTAAAACAACCACAACTCTGCCACTGTGTGGAGTCTTGGAATACTCCGTTGTCGGAAAATTGAGTGAATGTTCTTGGTATGCTTGAAAGAAAGACTGATCCAGCTTCATTCCTGTCCCTTCAGCTTTCAGCAGCCACATTTGGAAATATGGACTAGAGCGGTTGCTGGTGGTTACGTGGAAAACGATAAGGTGTTGTCCACTGCCGGGTCATATGTGTTTGCTTTATATTTAACGGTGTTTTGGTGATGGCAGAAATGAGTGGCCCTCATGCTACAACTGGATGTGATTGACTATTTAGCAGGAATCAACTGAAAGAATGCATGAATAAACTACTTGAAAGTTCCCACTTACTTTCTACATTTGGAACATTCCCTTATGAGCTCATTACCAAACTGTAAGTTTGGAAAGGCCTATTTCCTAGATATTGATGTTCAGATATCATCCTCAGCTTCATCAGATGGAGTGTGGTGGAAGAAAGTAATCTTTACCAGTGTGCGCCAAAGTCACATTATAGAGTTTGTTTACAGCAAATCATGTGAAGTTGACAAACGTAGCATCAATTCAGGCCCTGCTGCTATCGAACTCCTATCCTGTCATGTGCACTCAGGTGCAATTGCATTGACAGTAACAAGGCCTGAATTGACTCTACAGAACCCTATATCCGTCAAGTCATGAAAAGTTGAAACTATTGATAGGTCAAGTTATGAAACATTGAGGCATGCATACTGTATATACATAAAGCCAGCAATAGTTAAACTGCAGTGCAGTCATATATGGGCTACTAAAAATTTTCACAATAGGTATGACAATTTCACTGCATAACACTGCATGTGATTTTGTTGGAAGCATTTGACCTGGAAATTACTAGACCAGACTGAAATCTAGTCTCCATCGCATTTGTTCAAGACATCATTCATAGCCAGTTGAAGTTTTTGTCCACCATTATGGTTTTTGGTTTTCTGGCAGTATCACATAATATATTCCGTACCTTTAATTTCATCACTTTCCTTAATTCCGAAAATTCTCATTTACATTCTGAATTGATGTATTCATAAGATACAGAAATTTACTAACAGCCAATTCAAGAATCTGGCCGCCATTTTGTTCGCCATTTTGGTTTCCAGGCAGTGCTACATATGTGACATTGGTTTAATCACATTCCTTGACCTCGAAAATGTTGATTTAGACCCTGAAATAATGATTTAGTTGCATATATGTCTTCACTTAAAGCCATTTTAAGATTTTGATCGCCATTTTGTCCGCCATCTTGGTTTCCGTGCAATGCCACATATGTTACCTTGCTTCCATTGCATTCCTTGACCCAGAAAATGTCGATTTAGACCCTTAAATCATGATTCCACTGCATACATAACTTCATTTACAGCCATTTTAAGATTCTGGCCGCCATTTTGTCCGCCATCTTGGTTTCCGTGCAATGCCACATATGTTAACTTGCTTCCATTGCATTCCTTGACCCAGAAAATGTGGATTTAGACCCTGAAATCATGATTCCAATGCATACATAACTTCACTTATAGCCATTATAAGATTCTGGCCGCCATTTTGTCAGCCATTTTGATTTTCTTGCAGTGCTACATATGTGTATTTGGCTCCATTGTATTCCTTGCACCATATAATCTTAATTTAGAGTCTAAAATCGTGTTCCTGTGACATACAATACTTTACTTATAGCCATTTGAAGCAACTGACCGCCATTCTGTCCGCCATCTTGTTTTCCCATTGAACGGCCAAAAATCCAGCTTGCTAACCGCGATTTTCGTTTTCAGCAGGGTCAAATTAGTCTAGAAACACCGGTTAGCAAATTGTTACATGATTTGCTTCTAACAGTGTTTTCTAGAGCCCTTTTAGAATTCCAAGCCTTGTCTATATGGACAGAATGCAAAAGTGCGTGACATAATGTGCGACTCTATGGTCGGCCATACTGGTTTGCAGCTGTTGTTAACAGTGATGACACAAATGAGTTTTTGTCACTAGATCTGAGGTTTTTGGCCTTCGTATTGGGTTTCTGGGTTTTTTTCTCGCAAAATCTGGGTTTAGATTTTAATTAAGTTACTTGACCTTTTGTGTTAAGGATGCATGAATATTCTGTGAACTGGGCAATACACATTGTATTTATAGTAAAATTCAACGAAACTGCTGTGCTAGGCCTACATAATTTTTGTTCCACTAATTTTAATTTTAACGACTTATTGGGGTGTTCACCAAGTACGACCGTGTATCCCTATATATGCGCGAGGTCTTGCATTGGCTTCCTTTCCCGCAGCGCATCTCATTTAGGATTGCATCTTTGGTGTGGCGATGCTTATCAGGCTGGGCACCCTCTTAGCTGTGTGAGCTTTGCCTCCCTCTTTCCACTTGCGTAGGCCGCCGCGCACTGCGCTCTGGTGTCCATGGTGACTTAATGGTTCCTTCCACTCGTTCTGTAACAATGCAGTGGCGTTCATTCTCTGTGATTGGTCCAACAACCTGGAATGGACTTCCCTTGACTATGCGACACCTCTCAAGCTCTTCTCAATTTCACAAACTCTTGAAGACTGTTTTTCCGCTTAATCTCGGCCGGGAGTGCCTCTGAGTAGATACCTTTAAGGGTCGCTATATAAATTACGATTGATTGATTGATTAAAACTCCACAATCGAGAGCTGACGTTGTCACTAGTCTTCACGAATAATAATTTATAACCTTGTGACGCAGAAGAATAGTTAAGAGCAGAAATAATACATCTCTCCTTAATTGTTAAGCCGTATCAACATCTCTAACTAGGTCAGGTCAATACGCTAGGACTGGGGTTCTCAAACTGTGGTACGCGTAATCCTGAGGTACGCCAGGCACCGGCAAGGGGTATACGCAAGAAATTCCAGAAATATAAATTTTCTTTGAGTTTATGAACTTTGTGTCCATCTTTATTCGATCAGCAAGGGCGGATACAGGAATTTTCAAGGGGGGGGGGCCAAAAATTTTTCTCTTGTGAGACAGTAGCACATTTTGTTAGTCATCGACCAAATTTTCCGGAAAAAGTACTATTTCATCCGCCGAAAATACTGATGACCTTTTTTTTTTTTAGTCATCGACCAATTTTTCGGGGAAACATCCGCCGCTGAATCGACGGGGGGCCAAGTCCCGTGCGATTTTGTAATAGGGGGGGCCCTGATGTCCTGTTTTTCTCTCCTACTACGTTTATTTAATGGCTTGTTGAAACCAAATGGGGGGGCCACGTCCCATGCAATTTTTTAATGGGGGGCCATGGCCGGATTGGCCCCCTCTGGCTCCGCCCCTGTCGATCAGCAATAATTTTTAACGTTCCAATGACAGCATCGTTATTTTTTTCACAGTGAAACAAACTTGTCTCTTGTCCAATATATTTATCAACGTGGGATCGGCTTCGCCTGTGTGGCCCAAGTCTTTCAGCAGCTGAACTTTGAAAGTATCGAAGTCGTGTTGACCAGGGCTGTTTTAAAGGAATTTTTAGAACTGCACAACCCCTTCTTTTCCTTCACATCCTCCATGATAAATCGGAAAAAATAACCATTTTTTGCTAGTTTTAACTGTACAGAAGTGATTCTGCAACTGCACAAATCCATTTAGAACCATGGGCGCCCGCACATAGGGGCAAGGGGGGGCACTTGCCCCCCCCTGGAAAAGTGAAACCTATGTTTTTTTTAACTACTACTTTTGGGTTTTTAACAAATTTCTTTGCATTAATGCACCATTGATACGAATGATACAGACAATGAAAGTCAGAAATCCACATTTAGAGATCTCTATAGAAATAAACATGCTTTTATAACTTTCTGCCTTGCATGTTCAAGCTCTTTCTAAAAACTCTTACAATGACCATTGGCTTTCAACCTTTCTGTGGGCACTCATGCAAACAGCAGGCCTATCGATTATGGTCTACTTAAGTGGAATCCAGCAGTAATGCAATTAATCACAACTGCAAAAATTAAATACTAACGCAAAAATTTGAAAATTTCTCAAAGTACACTGAAATTTCATCAGGGAGATCTGCTTATTCACCAGCATTGTAATTATATAAACCAAGTCCGCTATAAGCCAGGGTCCATTTTGTCCATTTAGCAAGCTGCCAGTACAGAATCCAGGGAGGTCAAACTGTAGATAAACTTGGCTCTGGTTATCACGCCTCAGGATTTAAACCCAAAACTGACAAAGAGATCTGTTAAAAAGAATTGATACCCACACTCATCTGATCCTCAGATCCTCCACCTTCCTAAACGACACCTGCATTAACAGATACTCTGGCCCTCTGGCTACCAGACTCGAACCTCTTTCTGACTACTCTTGGGAATAGGCTTCTGACTCGATGCAGAACATGTGAAACTGCTGGTGCCCTGCGATTGGCTTTCGAGTGGCGCTTTAGAAGCATGCAGCTAAAGGAGCAATTGCCCCTTGCAAACGGACACCTTTTTGTTCATTTAGTCATTCGTTCATTCTATGGAATTATATAGCGCACCTTTAGGAAACTACTTTTTAACATAGATCTGCTATTTGATTTGTAACAAATTTCTAAGGAAACTATTCATATTAAAAATTATGCACAAAATGAAACTGAGAAATTTGAATAAGAAACCTTTTTGAAAAATACCCGTATTCCTAATTTCCATGCAGCATTGCATTTTCAAGCTCTTGCTACTACAAAATTTAATTGTGACTATCGTAAAAATTTTGCCCCCCCCTGCGAAATTTTCTGCGGGCGCCCATGTTTAGAACTGCACATTTTGTGTACAACTGCACGTTAAAAAAGGCCCTGGTGTAGCCACCGGAAGTCGAAGACGTGTAGCTACCGGAATTAGAAGACGTGTAGCCACCGGAAGCGTCGAAGAAGCACGTTTAGGCGTATCGACGTAGAGGGCGTACGTGGAGGCGCGTCGATGTGGAAGCCAGCACACAGACGTCGAAGGCGTGTCGACGTGGAAGGCGTACGTGAAGGCTCGGAAGCGTAGAACCCACCGTCGTCTCGGGAACCTGGCGGCGTAGAAAATGGAAGGACGAGGAAGCGAAGACAGAACTCTCCTCAGAAGACTCGACAGCGTCGAAGGCGTGTCGACGGGCTGAGTGGTTTCCGTCTATGGAGGGAGAGGACTTGCTTCGTCTTGGTTTTTCCTCTGGCTACGGGCCTGGCCTCGTTTCGTACTGCAATACACTCAGTATTTATGAGTAGGCACAATCAACACGAGTTTTAATGGCGTTAGATAGGCTATTACCTGGGTAGTGTAATATCAGAGGATGGATATTGCAAAACAGATATTAAGGGCAGAATAGCTGAGGGTATATGTGCCTTCTTAGAAAAGAAAGGGATACTTACAGGTAATATGAATGTAGAACTGAAGATAAGAATGATAAAAATTTAATGTTTGATATGGTTCATGAACAGTTGCAACATACTTATGGTGCTGAAAATGAGCTGAGGAGACAAGATCTCGAATCAGGTAGTTTTGGGAAGGGAAGGGTGCAGAGAGAATTGCTACCAGTGGCGTAGGCAAGGAAGGTTTCGGGGGTCAAACCCCCCATTGGTTCCGGAAAAGGTGTTTTAAGGTTATTTTTCCATTCAAGTAAGAAAAATAGCAACAAAACAGGGTTTCCGGCCTATAAACCCCCCCCATCAAAAATTTCTGGCTACGCCACTGATTGCTACAATCAATAAGCAGAAGAAAGAATCGGTGGCTGGGCCACATACTAAGAGTAGAGGGTATGCTGGTGACGTCGTTCGAGGGTCGTATGGAGGGGAAGGCAGAGAGAGGCAGAAGAAGATTAAATATGCTGAGTGATCTCGATGATGGAAATACACATGGTCGCACCAAGAGGAGGGCGCAGGACAGAGAAGGTTGGAATATCTCGGAAAGTTCATGACCGATTCTTTTGAAATTTTTCGCAAAACGCTCCGTTCGAATACGATCGTGTTTGTAAAAGGATTTTCTGGAAAGAAACAAATCTTTTAGACCAAAAAAAGAACTTTCTCCTCGATTTGACACGTTTATACATTTTAACTTTAACGCATACTCCTCCATTTTGGCCCGTGTATTTATAACGTACAGGGATGCCACTCTGAATTTTGAAAAAGGTCAGATCCGGTCGAAAAAAGGCTAGAAAAGGCTAGATTGACAATTTTCACACAACGTTCGAGCGGACGTGTTTTTATATGCTTTCTCGAAAAAACACAACACTGCATTCGATTTCAGTGAATTCAATTTATTTGCATTTCAATGCGGCCGTGTGGGAGGAAGGGAGCGGGAGGGAGCGGGAGGAAGGGGGAGGGAGCGGACGGGATGGAGGGAGGGGAGAGATGGAGGAGGGGAGGGACGGAGGGAGGGAGGGGAAGAAACGGGACGGAGGGGGAGGAGGAGGGGAGGGATGGAGGAGGGAAGGGAGGGGAATGGAGGTAGGGAGGGACAGAGGAACGGAGGGAGGGAGGCAAGGTAAGGGAGGGAGGGAGGCAGGGTAAGGGAAGTAGGGAGGGAGGGTTGGACGGTCTTTTCAGCCACAGCAACGCGTGGCCAGGTACAGCTAGTATATAATAATATATATATATATATATATAATAGGCCTAATATGTATTGTATATATAATATATTATATAATATAACATTATATACAATATATATCCTATATATAATACATATATATTATATATATATTATACATAATTATAATAATATATATGGTATAATATTATAATCTTATAGCATTTATCTGCAGAATTAATTCCACTGGAGCTGGTTGTTAACCGCATAGGTAATTCCCCAGTTAAGGGGCTAAGGCGCCTTGTTAATCGGCAAAGACAATATTATAAGAAAAATTTCTTTGAGCGGCCATCATTTCTTAAAATAGGCTTGCGCTTATAATTACGATATCCGTCAAAATCTACTTACTTACTTAGCTATTCAGGAAGTGACGTATGAGACTTTATACTCCTCAGATAGTTAGTCTATGTCCTGCTAGATTGTTTATACCTGCGCGAGGTCCATACCTGTATCGTACAGGTGAATGATATCAGCCTTAGTTCATCACTAAAACGGGAGACTTTTGCTTAGATTCTGAAATGTTTTGACGTTTGCGAACCGTTTTCGATTTCTAAAGATGGCGAAGATGGAGGGAAGGAGAATCGTCTTGTTGACGGCTCTCTTTTTGCACCTTCTTGCTCTGGTCCTACTGATAATTGCGTTTATAACGCCCTACTGGGTCATCTCTTGGCCGCGCGTCTATTCTGGATTTCGGAAGGTGGGACTGTGGGAGGTATGCTTCGCTGGGTATCGTATCCCGAGGGATCCGTCCATGAAGTCCTATCACGGATGCTGGTGGATCATTGCGCCAGAGCTGTACAACATCCGAAGCTGGATCATGCCGCGTGAGTAATCGCACGGCGCTCTATAAGTGATTACCATTGTTTATAGATAGGTATTGGCAAATTATTGCTATTATTATTATTGTTATTATTATTATTATTATACTGCCCTTTGTTGTTAACGAATTTCTATGCACTAAAGTACTAGTGATAGAGCCATGTATATCTATTATTATTATTATTATTATTATTATTATTATTATTATTATTATTATTATTATTATTATTATTATTATTATTATTATTATTATTATTATTATTATTATTATTATTATTATTATTATTATTATTATTATTATTGCTATTATTATTATTGTTATAATGTAAGTTTCAGTTTTCGATTTAGGTGTTACTATTTATATTATTATTATTAGCATTAGCATTATTAGCATTATTATTGTGCCAGGTATCGATATTCCCTCAGGATTTAGAAACAATTGCTATTAGGAGCAGGGAATTTGTCTGAAGAGTCAGGCCTTGTCTGCGGGTTTGTAGGAATTATAATTATGTTCTTTTTGTGAATTATACTATTATTATTATTAATTATTATATTGACAAATATTTTAGCCAGGTTTGTATGTTCTGCTAGATAAATAATTTATTGATTAATTTCATTGACTTTAAGATGAAAAATTAACCACATTCATTAATTTTAAAAGACTTTTAATATGGTAAAGATTTAACTACAATAATGACTAACAATGACCTTAAGATGAAGAATTGGCTTCCGATAATAAACTGCAATGACTTAAAGATAAGGAATTAACGACATTAGTTAATAAATGAATTTAAGATAAATAACTGCGTTAATCATGTATGATGATTTTAAATTAAAAATGTGATTAAATTAATGAATAACAGTGACTTTAAGAAGCAGAATTAATTAAAGTAAATCGTTGCAGTGACTAAATAAGAGAAAGAATTAACAACATTAATTAAATAATAATTAATTAAAACAAAGAATTATAATAAAAATGACTATATAAGAAAAAGAATTACTACATTAATGAATAGCAAAGGCTTTAAGATAAATATTTAACTGCGTTGATTGATTACAACAACTTTAAGATAATGGCTTTAATTAATTAATTACAATGAATTTAAAGTAAAAAATTAATGACATGAATAAAATTACAATCACTTTAAGATAAAGAATAAATTAATTAATTGCAATGACAATGATAAAGAATTTATTTGACTGAATTAATTAATAACAATGAGTCTAAGACAAAGAATTAGCAATGTTACGTAATAACATCTACATTGTTTTGTTCTCTTTGTTCACAGCCTGGTTCATCGTTGTTCAGATCCTGATGACGATCAGCGTTGTGCTCGAACTTCTGGGTTTGATCTTCATTCTCATGATCTGGGTGACGACTAAGAGCAGCGACAGTTCGGGAATCGGAAAGCGACGAGCTCCCTTCAACCTCGTCCAGGGCGCCACCATCATCACGATCGTAACATGTACGCAGGTTTAGTCGTCCTTGTTTGTTTAGATAGTGGGAAAGTTAGATGGATGGAGGTAGGTAGGGAGAAAGATGGGAGAAAAAGATGGCGCGGTTTCCGATGTTAACTGGATTTTAGATGGTATTGTATTTATGAATTTATATAGCGCCTCGCACTGTGCACACCACCCAGTGCATTAGAGCAAGTGAGATTTGTATATTAAACATTCGTTTGTGGGACTGAATGTGAAAGTGGAAGAGAGGGACAGAGGGTGTAAGCCTAAAGTAGGTGGGAGATACATTCATTCATTACTAGGATATATTACATAGTGCCCCGTAAAGGTGACTACTAAGAGGCGCTCCTGACTCGGTACGACTAAGGACAGTTTTGTATAGACAGAGTTGAGTAGACAATGTGTAGCCTGCTCCAAAGGTAGGGACCGACCACTGAGAAGGCCAGATTCTGCTTAGTGGCTGTGTGATAAAACTCAATGATAATCTGTGTTTGATTTCAAATTGTAACAGCAGTGTGATTACAATTGATAGCTAGTCAGTGGTTCGAGGAAGAGCCACTGAGAAAGAGCGTCACTGCACTATAGCAGTTCGATAGCATGGGGCCAAGAGTTCAGCTTGATCAGCCAATCGGAGGTCAGATTGCCGCTGGACACAAGAGGTGGGACAGCAGAGTTCCTGTAGGTACATGTGAGCTAGACCCTCCATGCAGCGCCAGATTAAAGCAGAAACCTTATAAGTGATCCTCTGTGGAATTGAAAGAAATGTTGATAACATAATATTACTAGTAGTAATCATAATAATGATAAAAAATCATAAAGCACCAATTGGTGCTATCTTTTTGCAGTTATTCATGAAGCAGAAACAATTTATTTTAACATTATTTATATGGCACATTGGGCTAGGCAGTTGAGCAACACCAATTAGTATTTGCGGTTATTGGTTAGTCATTGGTTTCAGCTGATTATTCAAAGATTGCTAATTTATACATTTCTGTTCTGCAATTGTTTAAAATTATCAGTTTGTCTGCTTATTAGTTGCTTGAGAATATACATAGGCTACTTACTTATGTATAATCGCACTTACTTACTTTCCTGCAAAGGCCATAATATTCATAAGCCCACTTGCTTACTTTCCTACAAAAGCCTTGGTTATAATCACACTTGCTTTCTTACCTACTCTAGCCATAATATTCATGATCACACTTGCTTACTTTCCTACCGAAGCCTTGGTCATTATCACACTTTCCATACTTTACTAGTCTTAATATTCGTAATCAAACTTACTTTCTTACCTAAACTAGCCGTAGTATTCATAATCAAACTTAGGTACTCACCTACAAAAGCCTTAATCAGAATCATAATCATAATCACTCTTATTACCTTGAACATCTAATCCTTAATATTCCTAATCGCACTTACTTACCTATAAAAGCATGAATATAGTACTTGCACGCTTTGTCTTAATTCTTGTGCCCCAGGCTGCCTGAAGTCCGTTGCAGTGATCTTGTTTGGACTTGCGTTCTGGTACGATCCGTTCTGGCTTCCAAACCAGACGATCAACTATCCGCACGTGTCGTACGGACTCGCGATCTGCTCGGCTTTCATCAGCATCTTCTCGAGCATGGCGCACCGTGTCTACCGTAACATCGTGCTCCGCGAGTACCTCCAGCCGTCGGTCAAGGACCAGAGCAGCTTCCCGATGGCCTCGCTCTACACCACGAAGGATTCGTCGTCATCTGTCATTTAGATCTGTTGTTGTTGTTGTTCGGGACTTGCGTGTTGAGAGTTTGGAGTTGCTGACTCGTGAGATGTGACTTTGGGGGTTGTTCGGTTGCGAGTCGAGACCTTTTGAAGCTATTATTGGCTCGGTTTGATGATTGTGGCTCGTTGGGTTATTGGGCGAGACTTTGAAGTTGTTGACTTGTGAGTCGAGACTTTGAAGTTGTTGACTTGCGAGTCAAGACTTTGGAGTTGTGGACTCGTGAGTCAAGACCTTTAAATTACTGACTCATGAGTCAAAGCTTTGAAGTCACTGACTTATTAGTCGGGCCTCTGAAGCTGTTGTCAGGATTTTTTAAGTACTGACTTATTTTGAAGCTACTGGCTCATCAGTTGAGACTTGGAAGTCACTGACTCATGAGTTGAGATTTTAAAGTTTATGACTAATGGGTCATTACTTCGAAGTTCTTGCTCACTTTGAAGCTACTGGCTTATTTTAGTCTACGCTTTAAAGTTACTCACTCATGAGTTGAGATTTTGCCGATACTAAACTCTTAGTCGAGTCTTCTATGTAGTGTTGTCTGGTGTAAGAGTAGAGATCTTTGATGTTGAACAATGAGTCTAGATCTGTGAATCATGATCATGATAAGACATTGACTGTTAGGCTGGCTCCAGAACAGAATTTTGCCCTTTTGTTTCAACCTAATGCACTACTGTTTATATTGTCACCAATTGGTGTTTGTACTCAGACAGAGACAGATCTTATGGAAATACGGATGGTAAATTCAGCAAGGGGTGAGTTGGCAGGGTCATTTTTTGAACCCCACATTTTTTTGCACACCCCATCTCGACATATAGTCTGACCCCCACAGTTATTTTTCTACAGTTCTCGCATTGAAATTCAGAAATGCTCGTCATATATGAAAAAAATTGATAATGAGAATTTGCTTGATCTTTGGTCTTCATCATGAATCTGTGTTTTAAGTACGATTCTGAGCCAGTTAATATAATGCTGTGTTTGACAAAGAAAATTATTAATTCATTGTTGAATTGTGATCTTTCTAGTTAAATGCTCAAGTCTGTGGTATTTGTTGCTAAAAGTGTTTGAATGAATAACCTAATCGGCCTGACTGCAATTGTAGTTCTGTTTAGAGAAGTTATAGATGGTAGAAATGGTGCAAGGGCGGATACAGGAATTTTCGAAGGGGGGGGCCAAAATTTTTGGTATTGTGAGACAGTAGAAAAATTTTTTAGTCATCGACCAAATTTTCCGGGGAAAAGATACCAACTTATCCGCCAAAAAAGTTGATGACCTTTTTTTTTTTTTTTTTTTTTTTTTTTTTTAGTCATTGACCAATTTTCCGGGAAAAGGACATGCCATTTCCGAACGGGGGGGCCACGTCCCGTACGATTTTCTGATAGGGGGGGGCCAGATGTCCTGTTTTTCTCTCCCACTACATGTTTTTGAAACCAAATGGGGGGGGCCACGTTCCATGCAATTTTTAAATGGGGGGGGCCATGGCCGGATTGGCCCCCCCCTGGATCCGCCCCTGAAATGGTGTACCACAGTACCATGGATGTGAGATGGTATGCATGGACTACATGGATGGGACATAGTTCTTAAATTGATTCTATAATAAGTATTTTTGATGGACCGAATAAGACCCGCATTGAATTTATTTTGGCTGTTTCTTTTTGAATGGAGTATCTGTGCCCATCCGTTCAACCCTTGAGGACTTAGAATAATCAGTGCCTAAAGTGTGGCAAAATAGTTGCCTGGACGCCCCTTCCCTCTCCAAATGAAGTGCCTGGACGCCCCTTATTTTTCCAGTCTGTGCTCGCCAATAAGTGGCTGAACGGCGTTCAGATTTTTGAACAAGTGCATGGATGCCGTCCATGACCGTCGAGGCACACTTTAAGCCCTGAGAATAATATGAGCTCAACGGAACTAACTCTCTGAATAATCGATCTTAGAATATTATTAGAATTAGGCCTACCTAATCCATAGTTTCCTAATCAATTTAGACTTCGATATAGCATAATCTAGTGGCTTATCGATTCTCAAAATTGTCTAGACGATTAGTTAGTCGATTGGAATCTAGTCGGTTAGTTGCCCACCTCCGTCTGACACGATTATGGTGATTGGTCAGTGGAATAAGCGGGTTCAACATCTCAATATAGGTCAGGTCACTCCACTAGGCAGTGGCCTTGTTAAGCCGTATCAACATCTCTAGCAAAGATATTAGAGTAAAACTCGAATATCTTCGTCTAGCAGGTATGCAGTTTTAGTTGCTGCAGAGTATTGAATGTTCTAGGTGGTTTGAAACGTTGGATTGTTGACGTAATAAGAAAAAAATTTGCCGGAAAACTTAAAAAGCTTCGTAAACTTCAGCCACTCGTTTGTGTGTTTACAATTATTCTTGTAGGCTCGAACCGACCCGCTGCGCATGCGCACACGACATATCGTATCAGCTGTTTAAGAAGGCCTGCCAGTGGGCGTGACTGTATACCAATGATGCCACCTTTTATTGTGTTAGTTGACTACCATAGTCATGCACCAATGAGCATTGTTGTTGTTACATGGGCCTGTGAAACTATAGGCTACTGCGTAATAACTTCGACACTGTTCGGATTCTGCCAGTGCCAGTCCCAAGTCTGGACAAAGGAGGAGGGTGACGCTAACCATCTTTGTTATCATGCAGTGGAATTGAACTGAAGCTATACTATACCAACCGATGCAAGTAAGTTGGGATTAATAATTATAGTAGCCTATCCGGGACTGACGTGTCGTTAGGAGCAGGTTAGACGTCGTGAGAGTCGGTGAGGATCAGGTTAGGCGTCGTGAGAGTCGGTGAGGGTCAGGTTAGGGGTCGGTTACAGTCCGCTTAGGCGTCGTGAGGGTCGGCTAAGATCAGGCTAGGCGTCGTGATGGTCGGTTAGGTTTTGGAATAGCGTTAGGGTCGTCATTCGATCCCGGATCATATAAAGTTTGCCAGTAATTAGTTGGAGCGTCAACAAACTTTGACTGATTTTACTTTGCGCTGCTCATTATTTTCTGGAAACTGATGTTCGACGGCAGAACCAGACTGGCTGTGATGGTAGATTATCTGTGGTTTCGGTTTCGATTTCTAGAAAATTCCTATTATTAGGCTTATATAATATGTAGGCTTATGAGCACTTGTTATAGCGCCCCTACAATAGATATTTATTATTATTGGCTTTTTATATAGCGAACCTTCAATGTAACCTACTCAGAAGCGCTCCCAGTTCAACAACAGCTAAATAAGGCAGTTTTTAAGTGAGAAAGAAACAGTGATGTGACCTCTGGGCACCAGGCGGAGAGCAACAGGGAGCCCATTCCAGGTTCTAGGGCCAGCCAATGAGAAAGAGCGTCACTGCATTATAGCAGTTCGAGAACGAGTGGTCAAGAGTTCAGCTTGATCAGCTGATCGGAGGTCAGATTGCCGCTGGACAACAGAGGTGGGACAGCAGAGCTTCTGTAGGTACATGGGAGCAACACCCTCCATGCAGCGCCAGACTAGTGCAGAAAACCTATAAGTGATCCGCTGTGTAATTGGAAGCCAGTGGAGGACATTCCGCATGTACTCCTCGACTTGATCGATGACGATAAGGCGTGCAGCTGTGCGCAGAACCCGGTCAAGACACCCATTCCGGGTCGCCGCAATACGTCTTTTTTTCTAACGATTGCACTTTATCCTTATTTATTTTTTGCCAGGGTGAAATAATTTCTCTAACGTTGAGGAAGAGCTAGAGAGGATGTCTCAGGTCGAGGTTAATCCTCATGGAGGCATGACAGATAGTGAAATGGAGATGTCGCAACAACCGCGATGTCAAATCGAGGTCATCGTTCACAACGACACCTCAGAGAGAAGTCTGAATGACGAGATCAGCAACTGGTTTCATACGGAATTCAGATCTAACTTCTCGGTGGAAGGACCAAGAAAGGGTAGGCCATGCAATTGAAACGTTCATTATCATTAAATTAAATTGTATCAATTTGTATTGCATCATCGTTATTGTACAATGTACATGTCTGATTCTGATGTATGCCAACGAACCTGACTTCGGGCAGAGAACTCTTCATTATCATCGTCGTCGTCGTCATCATCAGCATCATCGTCGTCGTCGTCATCGTCGTCATCATCATCATCATCATCATCATCGTCGTCGTCGTCATCGTCATCATCATCGTCATCATTATCATCATCATCATCATCATCGTCATCATCATCATCATCGTCATCATCATCATCACCACCACCATCATCATCATCATCATCATCATCATCATCATCATCATCGTCATCGTCATCATCATCATCATCATCACCACCATCATCATCATCGTCATCATCGTCTTCATCGTCATCAGCGTCATCAGCGTCATCGTCGTCGTCATCATCTTCATCACTGATTTATGATGAGCATGAAAGGACATTACCTATTGTTTCGTTTTACAGAGAAATCATCTTTAATTTCAAATGGCAGTCCGATCATAGCATACACGTTGAGCTTTGACGAAAACGTGGAGCAGGAAAGCCAGAAGAAACCAATTTTGGAAAAGTTGGAAAGGAGTTGGTGTGAGTTTGTCTCTTCCAGTGAACTTCTCCATCTTTGGTTGGAGATTAGGGATCACTCCATGTCCGCAGAAGCGCTCTCGTCTGCTAAGCACAAGGTGGAAGTGATGTCCATGTCCTTGGGAAGCTTCCCATCACCTGGAAAGTACTGCCGTCACTGGAGCTCTGGAGTTCCATGCCCTGAATGGAAGAAGATTTCCATTTGTTTCGAGTACGATTTGGAGATCGCAACTATAAGTTACGCAGACTATCGTAGAGGTAAGTGGAAGCTGGAAACGTCTTTTGATCACCTGGATAAATTCCTGCTGGTGACTCCAGCGCAGATATCATACCACGTGTACTTGTTTCAGAGGAACCCGTTTAAAATATTTCAAGAGACAAAATCTATGCTCTACACGGGTGCAACCACAAGTGACGTGATAGACAGGGAGGAACCCGGAGAGACGGAATCCTTCTGGAATCGCCGGATTGTCTTTGGAGACTGCCAGACGGATGTGATCGGATCGAGTAACGTGGTGCATCTGGAGTTGGAAAAAGATGAGACAAGGTTGAACGATGTGCTGTCGAGGTTCGCCAAACTTGGTTTCAGAACTGTCACTGGAAATCCTGCTGTGGAAATTGCGAATCCGCTCGTACCAACACCGATCGCGGGGCCGCGGTTCGAATCCTTCCGGCACACCTACGCCTGGTACTGTCTCGCATCCCTGGGTTTCAAGGTCACCGATCAAATCACGGAGGAATTTCTAGCTTCAATTTATGAAGCACAAAACGAATCCTGGTTTGAGGCAACATTAAAAGCGGTTACAGCTGTTTTCGACAGCAGCAGTATCTGCAATTTGGAAAGCACGTTTAAGGAAGAATCGGAAAAGATTCGAGGGAGAATGTCGGCGGGTGAATTGGAAGACGATGACGTTGACGGGTTTCCTGTGCCTCACGTCGTTGCCATAAGACGCCTTATACTCACTCCGACGACCCTTAAGGGACTGGGGGAAGAGTGGACGGTGGAAAACCGAGTTCTGAGGAAGTATGGCGCAGAGAGATTCGTTCGAGTTTCCTTCAGGGATGAAGACTTCACCAGACTCACCGGGTACATCCCAATCGAGGAGATCACCAAGCGAGTAATCAACTTTCTGACCAGCGGGTTCCACATCGGAGATCAACACTACCGCTTCCTCGGTTGCTCGAACAGCCAGTTGAGGTCCCACTCCGTGTGGATGTACGCCAGTGACGGACAACACACGGTGGATTCAATTCGGGCGTGGATGGGGGACGTTTCCCACGAGAGATGCGTTGCAACGTACGTGTCTCGTCTTGGTCAATGCTTTACTTCGACGAGGAACACAGTTGAAGTGAAGAACGTTGAAAGGATAGACGATATTAAGAGTGACACCGAGTTCTGCTTTACGGATGGCATCGGAAGGATATCAACGACGCTTGCGAATCGAGTAAGTAAGATTTTTGTTTGTTTGTTTGTTTGTGCACTTGCTATAGCGCCCCTTTAAGCATACTACTCATGGGCGTAACTTTCCCCCTAAAAGTGGTGGTGACTATTCCTTGCATGGCACACAACTTCTCAGTTCAATTCTTTCCTCGACTTCCTGTTACAGTACCCAAGCGGTTCTCAAACTTCACTTTTATTATTCCCACCCCATGTATTAGAGTCTCATTAAGGAGCAGGGCTTAGAGTTTGCCTGGACGGTCCATGCACTTGTTTTAAAATCTGGACGCCGTCCAGCCATGTACTTATTGGCGAACACAGACTGGAAAGGTAAGGGGCGTCCACTGCCGTCCAGGCACTTCTTTTGGAGAGGTAAGGGGCGTCCAGGCACTTATTTTTCTACACTTTAGGCACTGTTAAGGAGCTAAATTTAAAATATATGTATAGTTTTAATCATGTAATCATGGTAACAAAAAGGCAAAGCTGGTCTATAACCCCTGTAAAAAAGCTAACCTGTGGCGTTGTAGTATTGCGGGCTTGTTTCTACTTCCGGTAGCGCATATATAAAATATCTGGTTTAATAGGCCTATTTGTCAAAATCAAACGCAAATTTTAAGGCCATATTTGTTTTTGACAGGAAGAAGAGTTTTAAAACCAGTTCACACAGATATGACGTGCTGAAAGGAATCAAAAATTTTGAAGCTCGACCAGAAATTAATCGTTAGGCCAATATTATGCAGCTCTCCCATATTTTGAGCTCTATATAGGCTATAGGCCTACGCTGAGAATTTCTGGCTCACATTTAAGCACCATTTGTTTCAAAAATTATAATAATACACCTAAACAAAAATATGTTGCATGCACTGGGTCTATATAGTATGTGAGTCTAATTATATGTTGTGAAAGAAATAAAATAATGATGATGCTGTTATATGTTGCAACGTTAAAAAATCTTTGCTAATCAAAGAAAGATGGACACAAAGTCCACAAACCCAAAGAAAATTTATATTTCTGTAATTTTTCGCCTTGGTCCTACCCCTAATCGGCTCCTGGCGTACCCCATGTGCACAGTTTGAGAACCCCTGCGCTGTACCCCTTCCCAGGATACAAATTTAGTATGAACTCTGGTGAAAACTCTCTCACTTACTTTTCCATTCTCATCCTTTACCCTTTCGTCTCTCTCGCTGGTGAACTCCACGATCTTTCCACTCACGGATAACTAAATCAATTTTTGAAAACAGCTCTTTCACAAATTTTTATCCAGATTCTTCCTATTCTATTCTTGCTGACCTTCCCTAAAATCTAAGCCATCATGTTTTGTGGGGCGGGGGGTGGGTAAAGGTACGGAAGTCCCTTCAATTATATTTTGATAATAACAATGATTCCAGAAGTTTTTGTGAGGCTGTTGGCATGCCATGCACTACCTCGGAGCCATAACGATTTGTGGGAGACAATAATAATTATTATTGCTTCACGTTTCCTCCCCAAATTTAAAGTGCCAGGGATTTCCTTCCCTTCCCTCCTTATGATTTAAGCCAAGACTGTGGACAATGAACACGCTGTGGAGTGTGGACAGTGGAGTCCTCTAGGCTATCAGCATTGGCGCCATTGCGATGCTAATATTAAATATATTAAATATATATGTTAATATTAAATATTTCCTTGTCGGATCAAAAAGTGGTGGTGACTGTCACCACCACTTTTAAAAGTGGTGGTGACTGGACACCACCGTCACAATAGAACGTTACGCCTATGATACTACTCAGAGGCGCTCCCGACTGCAGAGCGGACACTGCATCGGAGTTTCACGCCGAAGCGCTGAGCAATTGCGAGTTAAGGACTTGCCCAAGGTCCCTACGCGTCGACTTGAGGTGGATTCGAACCTCGAACCTTCCGGCTTCAAGGCAACGACGCCACCACTACACCACCGCGCCCCAATATTTTATTTGAATCATTGCTGCGAATGATACTGTGTAGGCATGGGCGCCCGCACATAGGCGCAAGAGGGGCATTTGCCCCCCCTTCCCCGATCGACTATTTCACCGGGTATTCCGCAGTATGTGAACTATCTTCCGCTTTCCCCCGTTCCTCCTTTATCCCTGCTGGTCATCCACCATCATCTTCCTCAGTTTTCTCACTCTAAATATAGTTGTAATGAATAGTATGGTTATCCTACTAGACCAGTGGCTCCCAACCCATGGCCCGCCGGCCAAAATGGCCCGCCAGGCCTAAATAAATGGCCCTCATCTCTCAATAATTAACAAAGATATATGAAAAAATTGACAATGTGGACACGATAGAACACATAATTTTTTTTCTATTACAGATTATTTTATTTTGACATCTCTATAAATAACATCAAACATTCCATTTGATTCAATTATAACAATTTTATATGCTTTGAGTTAATTAATTTTAGGGAGCCTTGTGGCCCATAATGTCCTTCAACTCAGAAAAAGTGGCCCACGTGTTCTCCAACTTAGATAAAGTGGCCTATACAGTAAAAAAAAGGTTGGAGGCCGCTCTTCTTGACTAAACACCGATCCTTGATAATGATTCATGCTGTTGAACAGGTTAAGAAGACTCTGAAACTACCCTACACCCCATCGGCGTTCCAGATTCGCTTCGCCGGCTGCAAGGGAGTCGTCGCCGTTGCTCCTGATATTGGAGAGGAAGAGAAAATACAGATTAGAAAGAGCATGGAAAAGTTTTCATCGGAGCATAATCACATCGAAGTGGCGGACACGACTAGACCAGGTCTGAATGGATGCTTGTGACATGTGTAACATTGTGTATTGTATACAAATTTGCACTTAGTTTACATAAAATTTTAGTTTGGCCTGTTGCCGAAAGTTTTTGAGCTTTACGTGATTTTATGCCACATTAATTTCTTTACATGTATATTCTGTGTTTTCTACTGCTTATATCTCTAGCCTCACCATCTTGATTTCCAATTTTAGTTCAGGGGGTTACCCAGGTTAGCGGGACCTGTCCCTTTCTGGATGACCCTTTCGGAGGATTCACTGTGCATATAATCAAGGTGTCCTATGAACATTAATTTTTTTTATGTGTACTACTTTTCCTTTGTTGTCTGCCTTGGTTCTTTGTTTGTTTGTTGGTCTTTTCTCAATAAACTGATTTGATTGATTGATGATTAGCTGCAGGTATTGAGTAAGCCTATTTGCCAGTAGATGTCGGAATGCATTCTGAATAAGCTGGTGCCCTACGTTTGGCTTGCGAGTGGCCATTGCCATCTAGATATTGTATATAGAAGGCAATGAAGTGGCGCTTTAAAAAATTTTGAAATTACGGTTATGACCGCGAGCCTGGTGTCCTTCGTGAGAGATGTAAGATATATGCTGTCTTGCTTTTAGTTCGTCTTTGCCTCAACAGACAAGCGATACTCTTGCTGTCCGGACTTGGTGTACCCGACGACTCATTCTTCAGACTGCAGGACAGAATGCTTGAAAATATGGCCAAAATTCTGATTGAGGAGGACACAGCGTCAGAAGTAATCGCCAAGGTTTGTGCCTTTGATTTCTTGAAACCAAAGCCGTAGGATTTTTTTAGGGGGGGGATGTTAACTTGATATAGTTAATCCGCTTCTACCATTGTCTGAAAATGTCTGTTTTTGGTTGAAGAAGTTCTCAAATCTTCCAATTTAAGCACACAACTGAAATAAATATTCAGAACTTCAGATGCTTGCACACCATCATTAGCATCATCGTCATCATCATCATCATCATCATCATCATCATCATCATCGTCGTCGTCGTCGTCATCATCATCGTCATCATCATCATCATCATCACCAGCACCACCAGCACCATCACCATCATCATCATCATGACAAGATCTCATACCGCATTGCTGCTGTGGTCTCTCGCTGTGTCCTTGGCTGCGCTCCGTCATACTTGTGTGATCTTTGTTGTCCAGTCTCTGACGTTGCAGCGCGTCGTGTACTTCGCTCTTCGGCTAAGGGTGAGCTTTTGGTCCTGCGGGCTCGCTTGGCTGTTAAGCAGCGCCGTGCTTTCTCAGTCGTGTGGCCTACTGTCTGGAACGACCTCCCGGTTACACTTCGCTCTCTACTTGTGGTCCATCCGGCTAGGTTCTACAAGTCTCTCAAGTCTTTTTTCTTTGTTCGTGGTTGGGCTGGGAGCGCCTCTGAGTAGTTTCCTGAAGGGGCGCTATATAAATGCTCTGAATGAATGAATGAATCGTAGCGATCTAATCTAATCTATTGTAAAATTTCATATAGAGATTAGAGTTCAAAATAAAATTTCGTATGGTTCTTACACTTGTGGGTTAGTAAATACTGAATACCTCATTACATCATTTCATTTCTGGGGTGTTCAAACGCCCAAAACACCCCCGCCGCCAAAAAGGCCTTGCTTGAGACAGTCTGAAGAACAGTAGTAGATACTTAACTATTCCTAGGAATATGTGCGTTCTTCTCAGAAGATCATAGTTGCATCATAATATTGTGGGGCTCGGTGGTGCAGTGGTAGCGCCGGTGTCTTGGCAGTGCCGGTGCTAGCATCCCCTCGTACCTCCCCGGCCGGGTGGGGCCTCCGAGTTTGAAAGGGGCCCCAAATTTAGCTGGTCATTATGCCTATTTGTGACTGTACAGATCCGGTCTGGTGCATGCCTCAACTAACCATATGGCATTGCCGGTCTGGTGCATGCCTCAACTAACCATATGGCATTGCCATAGCAGACCTAATGAAAATATCATGCTGATTTTGTGCGTAGGTATAAAGCCATTTAAATTAACTCAGGCAATTTCGGCCACTTTCTAAAACACAACGTTTATAAATTGTAACTTATTCTAATTGCTAATTGGATGAAGCCTCAAAATAAAACCTGCGCGAGGCCCAAACATTAAAACCTGTGTAGGGTCCCAGATGTCCTTGGTATATGTCTGATCTCAAGTTTGCAAGGGGCCTCAAATGTAGCTGGTAATTACGCCTTTCATGACTATTCATTCCTGAAACCGCGCATCGAATTATGTTTTAACGCAAAGCATACAAAATAATATTACGCAAACCAACAGAACTTTGTCCTTCAACCAAAGAGGAGACTTTGGGGGGTGGGGACAGGGGCACGGCCCACAATTTGTGGTTGGGACGGAATCCTTGTATCCCCAATATTTCAGAAATATTTCATAAGCATCATCCACTGCCCATCAATAATGATCAATTTTGTTAAGATGACAGTCTATAAATGCTACCATTAATTTGGCAAATCGGACAAACTTAAACAATGGAGAGGGGATACTCTGAAGTCCTAAACCACGACTAACAGCATTGAAAAATGAGCAATTTTTTTAAAGATGACAGCTTAAAATTCTAGCATTACAGCATGGAAATTCCAAAAAATTAACAATTGCCATTGGGAAGGGACATTTTTTGAAGTCTTACATATCACAACATGTCTTTCAGCACTTATATTATGCGAAATTTTGCTGAGATGACAGCTCAAGGTATGGGGCCTCAAGTTTTTTTGGGTGGAGCCTCAGGTACCCTAGCGCCGGCACTGTGTCTTGGAACCAGAGGGGATGCGTTCATGTAACTGTGCATGCATGTGCTTAATGCGCTATTCTTTTGCCTGTTAGGCACACCTCGGAATAAAGCTGGACGAACTGAAGGCCAGTGGGATCTCGGTCACACTGGAGCCTTTCCTACGCGACGTCTTAGCCAACGTCTACCGACAACGTTTCAATGTTCTTCTGAGGAGAACGCACATTGAGATTCCCGAAGACAGAGGTCGTATGATGATGGGAACAGTCGATGAGTTCGACTGCCTGGAATACGGAGAGGTGTTCATCCAGTTCTCAAGGGATATTGACAAACCGATGCAAGATAAAGTGGTCGTCGGTGGAGCTGTGGTTGTTACAAAGAGTCCCTGCTTTCATCCCGGTGATATGCGGAAGTTCGCAGCGGTGGACAGAGCTGAACTTCATCACATGGTAGACTGCATCGTGTTTCCTGGCAGAGGACAAAGACCTCATCCGAACGAGATGTCTGGATCGGACCTTGATGGGGATCTTTACTTTGTCTGTTGGGACGAGTCCCTGATACCTCCGGGTGAAAACAAGGAACCCATGGACTTCACTCCAAAACAGAAGAATGAACCGGATCCGCCTGAACCCGTGACGGAGTCCGACATGATACGCTTCATTGGTAACTACATAAAAAGTGACCAGTTGGGAGTGATTGCTAACGCTCACCTCGCTCATGCAGATTCCAAAAGCATTCACTGTGACCAGTGCATCGAAATAGCCGAGCTACATTCGGACGCAGTTGATTTTCCAAAAACCGGTCAACAACAGAAACTGCCCCCAACCCTCCGCCCCGCCAGCTACCCAGACTACATGATGAAAACCGACAAACCAAGTTACATTTCGGAAACGGTGATTGGAAAACTTTTCCACCAGTGCCGCGCCATCGAACTTTCTAATGAGTTCAGAACGCTGGAACCGATTCTTCCAGACCCTGATCTAATACTTCCTGGACTCGAAGCGTATCTAGACTCAGCAAGGAAGATGAAGGCGACTTATGACAGCAAGATAGACGAGTTGAAAGCAGTGTACGGGATTGAAACTGAGGTTGAGCTGCTGTCTGTTGGTGTCCTCGAAATGAAGGCAAGACTTGGTCAATTGAAAGGCGACCATTATGCCGTTACGGAAATGATCAAACTGCGTATCGATAGAATAAGAGCAAAGATGAGAAGTATGTTTTATGAAGAATTCGGAGGATCAGATCGTGAACACGACAGTGCTCTGTTGTGTCTAAAAGCGTCCGCGCTCTACAGAATTTCGTACAGTGACCCTGAACAAAACCAAGAAAATAGCATCCAAAACAGGTCCATTGACAGCCAAGTCGTGGCAGGATACAACCCAGAGCAGATAAACAACAGTGAAGACGGCGGTGAAACAGGTCGAAGTGATCCTTACAGGAAAAGTTTCGGACTGCCTTGGATTTTTGGCCATTTGCTATGTATGATCAAAAAGGAAAAGATAACTGTTGTTTCGAGTATTGCTTTGAAGGATTTGAGAGCGACTGAAGCGAGACCAACATCCTTTCTTCACAAGCTTTCACTGGAGATTGCTGCCGTGGAAATTACCAACGCTGTAGAGGACCTGGAGAAACAGCTGCATTCGTGGAATAATCAACATTCACTTGGAGGCAAAATGAGAGCACAGTTGATTTGCTTTGGTTCTGCGATCACTACTTGCATTGGTGACCCAACATCACTCGATATCCTCATCTGTAATCAATCTTTTGATCAACCGTCTACTTATTTTGACGAATGGTTCAGGAAAATTGCTGAGGAGCTTGCGAAACTTGCTGGAGGCAATCTTTTGAAAGGCCATAAGTTAAAACGAACGAGCAAAGTAGGCCTATATAAACAAACAAACAAAATGAAAATCATAGACATTCCTGGAACAGTTACGGAAATCACCTTATATTCTGACGAGAAATGTCTACGTAGGACTGCCTACATCATAGCCGCCATGACGCTGAATAAGTGGACAATCCCCGTACTGAAAGGTGTCCTTCTTTGGGGAAGGAACTGCAGAATTGTGAACAGTTCTCGCGATTCTCTTTTTACTGAAGAGGAGCTTACGATTATGTTCTACCACGCTGTAATGAACGGAATAAAACTTGCGAATCCCGTCACAGATGAGGATTTGAGAAGATCGAATCTTCTCATCATGGAAAATCACTTTCAGACGCGCAATGTGTTTCAATGTAAACACTTGCAAGCAGGTTCATCAGCCGCAGACGGGAGTTCGGACACCGGTGAATTCCGTGAGGCTACTGTGGCCGGGGAATTCCGTGAGGCTACTGACGCCGGGGAATTCCGTGAGGGTACTGACGCCGGGGAATTCCGTGAGGCAACTGACGCCGGGGAATTCCGTGAGGCTACTGACGCTGAGGAATTCCGTGAGGCTACTGACACCGGTGAATTCCGTGAGGCTACTGACGCTGAGGAATTCCGTGAGGCTACTGACGCCGAGGAATTCCGTGAGGCTACTGACGCCGGGGTATTCCGTGAGTCTACTGACGCCGGGGAATTCCGTGAGGCTACTGACGCCGGGGTATTCCGTGAGGCTACTGACGCCGGGGTATTCCGTGAGGCTACTGACGCCGGGGAATTCCGTGAGGCTACTGACGCCGGGGAATTCCGTGAGGCTACTGACGACGGGGAATTCCGGGAGGCTACTGACCCCGGGGAAGTGCGTTCCGGCGGCATTTATAGAAGAGAAGATTCAGATTGTCGCTGCGGACGGGTTCTCCTCGGGTTCTTTCGTTTCTACGGAACATCTCGGGGATCGAACCTCAAAGGGATTCCAGATCCACGGCATGGAGACGACACACGGAGTCTCTTCCTCCTGAACCTGAAGGATCAACAGTACGTTCAGGTAGGCGAACAAATGGTGGAGGCCTATCACTCTCTGGCAAATTGCGCCTCCATTGATGACTTCATCAGTCCGAATTGCATGGAGGATCGCCACTTCTCTGTGGTCTTACCCAATGAAGTAACATCTCTCTTCGGGCACCTGGAAGCCATCTGGGCAAACGCTCTGAAACGGGAAACTGGTGCAAGCGTGGTCAATATCCGAAGAAAGATGTTCAGAAGATTCCCTTCGGGACACATGATCGAGGCGTGGGGAAGCGCCATAGCGATTAAAAGTTTGAGAGCTGAAATTCAAAGCATAGTTAGCAAAGCCGTCTGTTTTACTGAGGGGAGGTTTGCTCGCGATCGCTTGTCGATTGCTGGGGCGCATAGAACAACATTTGAAGGCATATCTGGACCGAAAGCAACAGTTGGAATATATCGATACTTTGGGCGCTGTCAGCATTGCGACGAAAAGCAGTGGAAGCAGGTGCCGTTAGTCGGCACGTTTTGTCATTCAGATGCTTACAATCTGAGTCAGGTGGTGCCATTCTTTGAGGACCAGAGAGAGTTTATAATGAAAAATTACAAGCCCGAGATTCATGGCAAAATCAGAGTGACCATAAGTTTTGGAAACCTTTACACAGTAGGCTATCGAACTGTGCCGACCACGGCGGGTGAATTGAGCGAGGAATTATTCAGAAGACTGAAATGCGAAAAAGCTGCACACGTCAAAAGCAAAATTTATACATCGACCGATTTTAGGCGGCAGGATTTAGGCCTACGTGACCATTCGAAGAAAACTGATAAAAACGATGAAGCACATGACGGATGGCCAGAACGCGAAAATTTTTATATGCAACGCCAGGAGTTCCCTAGTCCTCCAATCACCAATAGCACAATGCCTGGAGGATTTTCAACAGGCCGGCTTAACAGTGATCCTACTTGTGGCGACTCAACGCCAAGAGTATATACACATAGGTTCGGGATTTCGATTCAACAGACTCCGCCAAACGCCTACGGAGATTCCAATGAACATCTGGCTGAAAGTACAATTTCCGGTGATCGTGGGTTGCCCTATTCTGGGGCGACTGGATATATTTCCAACAGCCAGAGTTCCAGATTAAACTACGATTCTTCGACCGTTGGCTTAGTGGGTTCCCCAATCCCGCAACATTTGTCCGAAAACGGCGTTGAAGCCGCTGTGCATAGGGCTGAGTCGAATCATGCAAACTCCCACAGCTCTACTCCTGAGCGTGTTTCACGAATTAATGGCAGACCTTTGCCCAAAAAGCACTCAACCTTTATACCCATGAATGACCTCAAGTTGCTTCGTTTGAAAGATTTCCTGAGACGGCACAACTTTGTTGAAACGGAACATCTATGCGAGTATCGCCTTTCGATAGGCGTTGTGGATCTTGCACTCGACGAAAACTTTCAACTGACTAGTTTCCGCCTGCAGGACATTAAATGGTATGTCTTCAACGTTACACGTGGCAGGATTGGTAGGCAGTTCATCAACAACCAACTGAAGGATATCCGTATTCAGATGCGCTCGAGACCGATCTTAACAGCGGATGAACTGGCAGAACGCAAGGGCTG
This sequence comes from Lumbricus terrestris, assembly GCA_949752735.1. Classification (NCBI taxonomy): domain Eukaryota; kingdom Metazoa; phylum Annelida; class Clitellata; order Crassiclitellata; family Lumbricidae; genus Lumbricus; species Lumbricus terrestris. The sequence continues at coordinate 34,550,651 of OX457049.1, forward strand.
CCAGGAGCTCCTGAAGGACGCTCATCGCCTTCTACACAAAAACAGCGATGGTGTAGTGGACGGAATCGCATTACCTGATTACAAGGATCGCATCGATTACATGAGGTACAAGGACCGGACGACTTACCAGTTTCGAGACAGGACGACAGGACGAAGAGAAGACAGCGAAGACAACTTCTTGAATCGTTTTACCGTGAAGGTCAACCGAGGAAAGGAATACAGAGATCTGGGTAAAGATGGAATTTTCAAGCTGATCACGGATCAGGCGGAACTGATCCTTGAGACCGATTTACCGAATCTCGATGATGAGGAGGAATGCGGCGAATTTATGAGACAGATTTACGAATTCGCGAAAGATTTCGCTAGATGTGTCATTGACTGAAATGACCATCGTGATTGATGATGATAACGATGACGATGATGACGACGACGACGATGATGAATTATACGATTGTTTAGTTGTAGGCCTATATAAGTAGCGCCGTAGGATAGTCGAGGCCAGATGAAAGGGTCCTGCACAAGTATAGTGATGCAACTTTTCGGAAAAATATTCTTCGGAAAATTTCGGAAAATTTTCCGGAAATTTTCTGGAAAATTTCCGTAGACCGGAAAATTACATCTAAAACATAATAATCACATTGTCGCTCTCAGACAACATTGGAAAATTTGAGTTTTTAACGTTCCTTTTATAAATTTACAGTATTTCTGGCAATGTGGGAAACGTTCACCTAAGAATAGTAGCCTAGAAGACCATCATTAAACACTTTTCATTAGCAGTTCAGAACATCTGACAATTCGACATTTTCTCAGCTGCTATGAGCCTGCTCAACTATTTCTTGTACTTTGCTATTTAGGATTGTTTTGAACCAGTTAACTGGTGATGTAAATTAGCTGAATCCTTGAAAGTAAGGAAAGGATATAAGCGATTTCAGACAATAGCCTATAAAATTAAGAAAAATAATTGTGGACAGTAAATAAATACATAAGGTATTATAAGAAATTTAAAACCGGCTTTGCCATGGTCCATACACCGACTGCCTTGAAAATTTAAACCAAAACATTTTCTTTGCTACTGAAAATAGATGCCAATTTAGAATCACATTTCAAGCATAAAATAATAGTATGTAATAGACCTCGTAGGAATTAATCTGTTGCAGTATTTATTAAAACATTTGGTGTCTATAGTGTGACTGCACCTATTGATCTTTTTGTTTCATATTTACAATAGTAAAAAATAAGAAGAAGAGTTAGGATACTAAATCGTAAAATATTTTTCCATAATAACAGGGAAGTCTAATTGCAATTAATTCTTAAATGTAGCCTATTGTCGGTGTATACATTAAACAGTAAGCAATAACAGTGTCGACTATTGAACGAAAAAATTTGCAATAGGCTAACTATATAATACAGCTTACAGTGATTGTTTATATATATATATATATATATATATATATATATATATAAATTGTTATCTAGTAATATTGTATTGATGGAAAAATATCGGAAATTTTCCGGAAAAATACGCTGGAAATTTTCCGAAACATTTTCCGCCTCACAACACTATGCACAAGATCCAAAAATGTTAACAAGAGTCATAATCATATGCGTAACGTACTATTGTGACGGTCATAGGCGCCGACTTGACCCGAAGAGTGTGAGTGCCCAAACGAATGTTGAAGAAATCCGCGCGTGAGCGCGGAAATTTGTTTTGAGCCTTTTTTGATAGGAGAGTTATTGAAATTACCTCTGTTCATAGGCGGAGACTTGTTCATGGTTTTAGGGGACGAACTCGCGGTCAAAGGACGATCGCCGAGAAGGGAAGGGTCGAAAGGGGTTGGGGAGGGGATGTGCTCCTAACAATTTTCGAATTTTTTTCTTGCCACAGTGCGATGGTAGCATCTTAGGCTGTCATTTTTACGAAATTGTTGTGGTTTGAGACTTGAAAAGCATACTTGCTGTTATTTAATAAATTTCCACACAACATGAAATAGTGACATTTTGAGCTGTTATCTCATCAAAATTTCCTGTCATTTCATTGTTTAAAGATGTGATTTAAGACTTCAATAAAATAATGTTCTTTCCAATTGCTTAAAAAATTTGATCACTCTTTGGGTCAACATGTACTTCTCTTGGAAAAGCACAATCTTCGCTAGTATGTGCATCTTGGAGCACTCTTCCCTAATTAGGTCAACACTCATCACAAGAAATCAAAAAATTACGTCTACATTAACCACTATTTAGTGAGCCAATATCAACATTGTGGAAAACAGTTTTTCAAATATATAGGCTAGTTATCACAGACAATTTAGTCAAGGCTGATTTGCTAATTAACGCAGACAAAACACACAGCTTTGTGATGCTGGGAGGTAATCAAATCTCGCGCAGTGAGGATCATTTTACAGCTTATAGCATGTAGGCCGTATACAACAAAACGAAACAGTCATTCAAATCGTCGCCTTTGTCCGTAATAAAAAAAATTACTGAAACGGATCGAATGAGCAGGATTTCAAGGATTTCCTCGTATTCGTATGGGGTTCAGACTACCGGACGGGGTAAAACTGGAATAATAGTAAGATAGACTAGGCCTATCTGAGATAAAAGAAAATATGTAAAAGACGCAATGATTTTATAGATAAGCAATACCAACAGAGAAATGATATCGTAAAAGACACATCTTGTTGGCTGATTTCTGGTGGTGCCCATGCATAGGCGGGCCTCGCATGGCCAATTTCTGGTGGTGCTGAGCACTCACGGGCCTCGCAGAGTCGGCGCCCATGGTGACGGTGGTGTCCAGTCACCACCACTTTTAAAAGTGGTGGTGATAGTCACAACTACTTTTTGGTTGGACAAAGAAATATTTAGTTAAAACAATAAGGCATTTGGCTGTCCAACATATAAAGTCTATTCATGATTAACATCGCAATGGCGCCAATGCTGATAGAGGCCTCCAACAGTGTGCTCTTAATTCCATCGAAATCTGGCTCATTGTAATTCCCTAATGTCGCTTAGGCTATATGCATACGTGCTTGTTGCCTATTGAGAAAAGGAGAAAATTAATGTGCTCTGAACCTGCTGCACTATTATGAAGATTGCTAACATTTCTGAAAGTTGTCAGGTGCATGCAACGCTCATCTGCAAATCCCGAATAGACAGTAGTAATAGTAATACTAGTAATAATACTATTTAGTAATAATAGTAATAATGGTAATAATAGTAATAGATCTAATAGCATTGTGACGCGATTAATCAGGGCTGTTTTATGGAATTTTTAGAACTGTACAACTCCTTTCCTTTCCCATCGTCCATGGCAAATTACTTCCAATCGGTGGACAATGACCTCTTTTGCTAGTTTTAACTGTACAGAAGTGCTTCTACAACTGCACAAATACATTTAGAACCGCACATTTTGTGTACAACTGCACGTTAAAAAGCCCTGCGATTATTTACATTATGATAGGCCTAATGAATGTACGTGTGTGATGTGAATGTGTGTGATGCTGTATTAACGACTTTAAATGGGAAGAAGCAGAAGAATGGCTTAGAATTAATCGTATGTTAATGAGAATCTTTCAACGGGCTGAGAACCATAGTTTGAACCTGAAAGAACTAAGGATACGTAGACTCGACGAGAGGCGATGACTTGTTGAATTTTAAAATGGCATAAATAACGCTTCACAGCTAAGCAGCGTCAACACTTTGAGGCATCGACAACTTACAGGTTGGCTCAGGTTCAAACTATACGTGGGGCGCGGTGGTGTAGTGGTGGCGTCGTTGCCTTGAAGCCGGAAGGTTCGAGGTTCGAATCCACCTCGCCGCGTAAAGACCCTGGGCAAGTCCTTCACTCACAATTGCTCAGCGCTTCGGCGTGAAACTCCGATGCAGTGACCGCTCTGCATTCGGGAGCGCCTCTGAGTAGGGAGAGTTTGAAGGGGCGCTATAACAAGTGCATACATACATACATGTATGATCTTCATCCTATGGCTGTTTGGTTACTACTCTGGCTCAGTTAGCTATAATTATTGGTTGAACAAATAGTTGGCCTATTATGTGTCCGCACATTCACAGTATCGCCTAATACGTTTAAAGTTAAAAAAAATTGAATTTTTATTATTTTTTACCCGAGGTATTTGAACTCCGCCACTGGTCGCACTCTGCCAGTGCCAGTCCCAAGCCTGGATAAAGGAGGAGGGCGTCGCTAATGGTCGTTGTTACCACACAGTGACGTTAAACAGCAACTACGACGACGACCCGAGGTATTAATCCCGCAGGATTTATAACAATTATTTTAGGAGTAAAAAAGTGAATCTCCGAGAAATCAGGCCTCGTCCAAGGTTTCACAACATTATTATTATTATTATTATTATTATTATTATTATTATTATTATTATTATTATTATTATTATTATTATTATTATTATTATTCATACATTCATTTCAAACACTTATATAGCGCTTCTTCAAGAGTATCTCCTTAGAAGCGCTCCCGACCCAACCACGGTTAAAAAGAATAGTTTTAAGAGCAGAGTAAAACGTAGTCTCAAAGGCTCTAGGCACAAGACGTAGTTCCACAGGAAGCCCATTCCAGGTTATAGGGCCAACGACAGAAAAGGCACGGTGCTGTGCTACTCAGAAGCTCTCCCGACCCAACCACGGTTAAAAAGAATAGTTTTAAGAGCAGAGTAGAACGTAGTCTCAAAGGCTCTAGGCACAAGACGTAGTTCCACAGGAAGCCCATTCCAGGTTATAGGGCCAACGACAGAAAAGGCACGGTGCTGTGCTACTCAGAAGCTCTCCCGACCCAACCACGGTTAAAAAGAATAGTTTTAAGAGCAGAGTAGAACGCAGTCTCAAAGGCTCTAGGCACAAGACGTAGTTCCACAGGAAGCCCATTCCAGGTTATAGGGCCAACGACAGAAAAGGCACGGTGCTGTGCTACTCAGAAGCTCTCCCGACCCAACCACGGTTAAAAAGAATAGTTTTAAGAGCAGAGTAGAACGTAGTCTCAAAGGCTCTAGGCACAAGACGTAGTTCCACAGGAAGCCCATTCCAGGTTATAGGGCCAACGACAGAAAAGGCACGGTGCTGTGTAATAGAAGTGCGTGACCGGGGGACAAGAAGCTGAGCCTGTTTAGAAGAGCGGAGAGAGCCACGGCGCTGGACGTTCAGGGTGGAGCAACAGAGCTCCTGCAAATAGACAGGGGCCACACCCGCGAGACAGCGCCAAACCAAGGAAGATATCCGGTAAGTGATCCTTTGTGAAAAAGGGAGCCAATGCAAGACATCCCGCATATAGTCAGTAACATGGCCGAATCTTGGGATGCGACCAACAAGGCGTGCCGCAGAGCGCAAGACCCGATCCAAGCACCCAACCCGAGTCACTGGAAGACCCACATAGAGGGCGCTGCAGTAGTCCAGACGAGAGACGACAAAAGAATGGACTAGCGTTAAGGCAGCATTGAAGGTTAAGGAGCGGAGCACCACTCTAAGCTGACGCAATTGGTAGTAGCAACTGCGGCACAGCAGGTTGATATGCCGCGTAAAAGTAAGTTCTTGGTCCAATGTGACTCCAAGATCCTGGACAGAGGAAGAGAAGGTAAAGTGAGGGAACTCTCGAGCAAGAACCTCCAGGTCAATTTTGGCGAGCTGTTGGCGTGTGCCAAACCAAATAAATTGGGTTTTGGTAGAGTTTAGCCGAAGGCGATTGGAGGACATCCAGGCCTCCAAAGCCTCCATTGTCCGGCTCATGACCCTAACAGTGGATAGGGCTGCTGGCGCAAGACAATGCAAATACGCTTGCATTTCATCCGCATAGGACTGGCTCAGGACAGAAGAAGCGGCAAGGAGAGAACCAAGATCAGCAGTATAAATAATATATAAGAGTGGGGCCAGGACAGAACCCTGGGCAGGCCATACGCAGCAGGAACCCACGGAGTCCTGGTGGACCCGTAGACCACGGAGAAGGAACGGTCGTGAAGGAAGGAGCCAAGCCAGTCGAGAAAGTTCCCAGAAAGACCGAACGAGGTTGATAGGCGTTTTTGAAGGATATCGTGATCCACAGTGTCGAAAGCCGCACTCACATCAAATAGTGCTAAAAGGGTGACCTGTGATTTATCAATTGCCCCATAGATATCAGAAAGGAGGCGAACTAACAGGGTTTCCGTGGAGTGACCCTTACGAAAACCAGATTGAAAAATCGGCAGTAAATTGTTCACATCAAGATAAGCTGTTAATTGAGAAGCAACAATCTTCTCAATTACTTTAGACAGAAACGAAACGTTCGCAATTGGCCTAAAGTTGGCAGGATCTGACAAGTCCAGTCCTTCACGCTTCGGAACAGGAACAAGGATGAACTTAAATAATATTATTATTATTATTAAATAATAATAATATTATTATTATTATTATTATTATTGTTATTGTTATTGTTACTGCTACTGCTACGTACCGCTACTGCTACTACCAGGGCTGTACTGGTAAATTTTGAGGTGAGTACACACTGACCGGGAGAAAAACCGACTTTTTCGGGCATAACATTTCTGGCGGCTGTCATCCGGCAAAAAATTTCCCCATTTTTCCGTCCGAAAAATCTAATGACCTTTTTTAGTCCTTCGCTCCGGAATTTGTGAAAATACACCTAAATAGCCTTTGCCTTTCTCATGCGTATACCCACACGCCCTTTGTGAGGCAGTGTTTAATCTAGTCCCCGTCCTCTGGGGGGGGGGAATTCAGGTTTCTGGGGGGGGAGACAATTGAGCGTCCGAAGGACGCTCGTGAGGCGCGTAGCGCCGAGACTGGGAGGGGGAGAGGTATGGGGAGGGGGATGTGCCCCCTCCCCACCAAAAACTTTTTGAATTTCCCCATTGCAATGGCAGCATTTTAAGCTGTCATCTTAACAAAATAGCCATACTTTTTCAGAGCCTCATAAGAAACTTTTTGAATTTCCACATTGCAATGGCATCATTTTAAGGTGTCATCTTAACAAAATAGCCATACTTTTTCAGAGCCTCATCAGAAACTTTTTGAATTTCCACATTGCAATGGCATCATTTTGAGGCGTCGTCTTAACAAAATAGCCATACTTTTTCAGTGACCCACATCAGAAACTTTTTGAATTTCCACATTGAAATGGCAGCATTTTAAGGTGTCATCTTAACAAAATAGCCATACTTTTTCAGTGACCCACATCAGAAACTTTTTGAATTTCCACATTGAAATGGCAGCATTTTAAGGTGTCGTGTTAACAAAATAGCCTTACTTTTTCAGTGACCCATCAGAAACTTTTGAATTTTCCCTATTGCAATGGCAGAATTTTAAGGTGTCATCTTAACAAAATATAATGGCAGCATTTGAAGGTGTCATCTTAGCAAAATAGCTGTACTTTTTCAGTGACCAATTAGAAACTTTTTGAATTTTCCCCATTGCAACATTTGGCAGAATTTTAAGGTGTCATCTTAACAAAATAGCCATACTTTTTCAGTGACCCATCAGAAACTTTTTGAATTTCCCCATTGCAATGACAGCATTTTAAGACCTTGTCATCTTCACAAAATACCTGTACTTTTTCAGAGCCTCATCAGAAACATTTTTAAATTCCACATTGCAATGGCAGCATTTTGAGGTGTCGTCTTAACAAAATATCCGTACTTTTTCAGTGACCCATTAGAAACTTTATGAATTTCCACATTGCAATGGCAGAATTTTAAGGTGTCATCTTAGCACAATAGCTGTACTTTTTCAGTGACCAATTAGAAACTTTTTGAATTTTCCCCATTGCAATGGCAGCATTTTAAGGTGTCATCTTAACAAAATAGCCTTACTTTTTCAGTGACCCATTATAAACTTTTTGAATTTCCACATGGCAATGGCAGCATTTTGAGGTGTTGTCTTAACAAAATAGCCGTACTTTTTCAGTGACCCATTAGAAACTTTTTGAATTGCCACATTGCAATGGCAGCATTTTAAGGTGTCGTCTTAACAAGATAGCTGTACTGTTTCAGTGACTCATTAGAAAAATTTTGGATTTCCACATTGCAATGGCAGAATTTAAAGGTGTCATCTTAACAAAATAGCTGTACTTTTTCAGTGACCCATTAGAAATTTTTTGAATTTCCACATTGCAATGGCAGCATTTTAAGGTGTCGTCTTAACAAAATAGCTGTACTTTTTCAGTGACCCGTTAGAAACTTTTTGAATTTCCACATTGCAATGGCAGCATTTTAAGGTGTCACCTTAACGTGATAGTATCATATATTATAGTAGTAAATAATGTCATTATAATCATATAATAATAAATAATATCATGATATATTATAACACTTCATGTAAAACAATGATGAAAATAGTCACTAAAAACCAATATCATTTCGTCAAATTTTTCTGGGGGGGGGGAAATGTCAATCTTGGGGGGGGGAACTTCCCCCCCCAGAGACGTCTAGATTAAACACTGTTTGTGAGGTGAGTATATATACGCTGTATACCCGCGTATACCCTGGTTTTTCGCGGTGAGTGTACGATGCCGTTTTTCCCCGGAGGTAAGTATACGCCGTATACCCGCGTATACCCTTGATTACAGCCCTGGCTACTACTATCACCAAATCTACTACTATCACCAAATCTACTACTATCACCAAATCTACTACTATCACCAAATCTACTACTATCACCAAATCTACTACTATCACCAAATCTACTACTATCACCAAATCTCATCACACTCACATCAAATAATTACTATTTACGACGAAGACAAGTTCAAGAAGAAATTTAGCGCCTTTTTAATAGAAGGTCCCTAATAAAGGTAGAGCGCTGTTCGCTCATTGTATGCATTGCAGTACCCGGTAGGTCTCTATTCTGTAGTTAAGCTTTTGTTCTTTTTTCTTTTTCATAATTGTTTATATCTCAACAGCGTTGAACTTTTCAGTTTACATTTTTGTGTGTGTTTGCTTCTTTCTCCGTCTCTTAGCATAAGTTCCCTGATTCTGTTTTGTCAGTTTGTGCTAATCACAGTGTTGGTTTTTTGCACGATTTTGTCATGGCCACCTCACATCGTCAATTCATTATATTAGTTGGTGTCCCTAGACAGCGGGATTATTTTATCCCTTTAGGGCCCCCTTTTTGTAACCAATGTTCAAGATGTGTAAACCTGTTATACTTCGGTTGCAAATAAAACATTTGATTGATTGATTGAAGAAATTTTGTCAACTGTTCAGAAGTTACTGGGTGGATGAGACAAAGTTCTGATTTTTAAACTTTGACAGTGCCAGTCGCAAGTCTGGATAAAGGAGGAGGGCGACTCTAATGATCTTTGCTATCACACAGTGTCGTTAAATCGAAACTACAATAATCATGTGCTGCTATTCTTAGGGGGAGTGCTACAAGACGCCCAGGGCGAGTAAGATGCACACCCGCTTTAAAACGGATGAAAAGATACACATTCGTATTTTAGTTGTCTCATTGCATGCAGCGACATCTTGTGAACCTTCCGTAACAGTCATGTTTCAATATTCAAGCTTTTGACGCGATAAATGAATTTTCTAGATTTTCACCACTTTTCATATGTACACATTTATGAAGCTCATGATTTTTCTCTTTAGCCTTATGCAGTACAAATTCGCGCATTTCAGCGTTTATTTATGATTCAGTTAATGCTGTTTTTATGGTTTTACCTAACTAGTAAACATCGAATGTATAGGAAACATAGAGATTACAAGATGCCCATGAGCGTCTTTGATACTATATATGAGTAAGTGGCCAAGAATCTGTGCCCACCATGACACCATCTTATACTCATAAAAATATGGGCCCATTAACAAATTTATCGGTGTTTATTGAATTTATTTCACCCTTGCTCAAAACTTCAGTGAAATGGAAAGAATGCAGGAAGTTGACATCCAAAAACTTCGTGTGTGGCTCTTGTCGCTAATCTGTGATTAAAGTGAAAATGACAATAATGACTTACAACATCAGATTGGATATTTGCTTCTCGTGTTTTGAATTGCTTTGTACATTTAGGACCTTTTAGTTTTCGCTCAATTTGTTTTCTCTCATGCAGTTCATTGCTTTAGTCTAAAATTGCATGATTGCAATGCCACTTGTTTTAGTCAATTTCCATTGCTCCAAGATGCCCATCCTATGGGCATCTTGTAGTATAGGGTTCCTAAGCGCCCAGTTTGGAGGGGTCTACTTGTTTAAATTTACACAATTGAGCTTATTGAATTAAGTTCTATGGTTGCTGTTATTGCTTCATCAATGATCACACTTTACATTAGTGTCAAACATGTACTTCTGTTGGTACCCACACGAAAGAAAAACACAATTTTCCTTAGCATGGACGTCTTGGAGCACTCTTCCCTAAGCTGTGTGGATCTTGTTTACGCCCGCGCCCGATGTTATCTTTGAATTATCTATTAGGTCTTAACATCCGTCCATAGTTCCATCACTGAGTTTATTGTGGTCAGTGGTGTAGCCAGGAATTAATGATGGTGTGGGTGGTTAAGGCCTGACCGGATGCCCTTCCTGACACCAGCCCAACAGTATTAGGCCTACATTAAATAAAAAGGGAATAAAGTAGCAAAGGAAACAAAGTTTTTAAAAAAATAATTATTGTTACTACAAGCAATTGTTTTGTTTTTTCTTAGTTAGGTGGATAAATAACCTTTTAAAAAACTTTTTCCTAAGCCAATTTTTTTAGCCTACGCCCCTAAAGTCCCCTTGTCTACGCCACTGATTGTGATAGGCATAGTAGGCCTACTTGGAAGTATTAATAAGCAAAAAATTGTAATTACACTTGGAAGTAGTATTAATTAGCAATGAAAGATTCTAATGAAATAAAAGTTTGTGTAAAATGGCTGAAATGGATAAAACGGTTTTAATGACACATCACAATGAGTAATTGTCTTGGATACTTCTTTGTCTTGCTAGCAATGAAGGGTTTCGTCTGCATCTGGTTGGTTTTCTCGTAGCCAGTGACGGGCTGGTCACAAGCACTGCGTCTACCATCATTGATAAGGTAGGACAAGTAAAAATAATGAAATAGTACTGCATCCAATGATAATTACTCTTACTGTATTACTGCATTGCGTACACCCACATTGTATTGTATTTATTGTATTGTATTGTATAAATAATAAATAAATAAAATAATACTACATCCAATGATAATTACTCTTACTGTATTACTGCATTGCGTACACCCACATTGTATTGTATGGTGTTGTATTGTGTTGTATAAAAACATTTATAAAGCGCCTCTACTAGGGTGAACCGTTCAGAGGCGCTCCCAGTGCGCAAGGCCGCGAGACTGTGACGAGAGAATAAATAGGTTTTGAGAAAAGAAAATGAGGAGGAAGGATTACCAGTCAGAAGTTGAGATCGAGTAGAAGCATGGGCGGAGACCTGGGGGGGGACGGTCCCCCCAATAAAAGTGTTGTGGGGGACGGCCCATGCATTTGTCCCCCCAAATGTTTGAGCGTCAAGACTTATTTGGGCGGTGAAAATAGAAAATTCCGTCGAGATTTGGCCGGATGACTAAAAAAAAAAGGTCAACTTTTTTTGGCGGCGAAAAGAATTTTTTTTTCTCCAGATTTCGCCGGTCGTCAGAAATTTTTCGGAAGATTTCGCGTCTTTCCGTCCCCCCCCCCCCCAATTCTCGGCCCAGGTCTCCGCCTATGAGTAGAAGGAGACAGCGTATTCCAAAGATGGATGGAAAAAACACAAGAGACCAAAGAACTATTATAGGCTACCAATGATAGCCTACGTGTGAACATCCGACGGAAATTGTCCTGCAATAAAATTATCAATAGCTGCAACAACTTCAATAGTGTCTGAGAATTCATGGATAATTCAAGGCCGTAGCCAGGATTTGATTTCGGGGGGGTGTTTCTTCAGTTTCCCGTCCGAAAAAATGATGAACTTTTTACATCCCGCCGAAATCTTCAGAAAAATGTCACCAATTCATTCTAGTTTTTCCACGTTTTTCATTGGGGGGGGGGGGTGTTTTCATGGTTTTATTTCATGGTTTCTACATCGTGTGCTAGTAAATGCAGTATATTATTATTTTCTTTCTCCATTTCGGGGGGTGTTCAAACACCCAAAACACCCCCTAGCTACGGCCTTGCATGGATTCAGATTGACCTAGAAGTTTAATAGCATTATAGCAGGCGTATACAGGCTTATAATAATTGTGTTATTTCATTTAAACATAAATGACTACCGCTGCTTATGAAACCAACTTACACTTATAGCTGTAGGCCTACTGGTATACATATCTATAGGTTGCCCTGCTTATCGGGACTTTAGTCCCTTTAGGTCCTCCGTTTGTTTCCCAACTTAGCACTGATTGGAAATTGTATCTTGTTGCTTTCTTTTGCGAGCAATTAAAAACCTATGTTATGTTAAGTTATGTTACGTTATGTTAAGTTATGTTATCACTGTCGCCTCTTGCGCTCACTATGTAGGCTATATATACAGATGTTAAGTATATATAGACCTATAATAGTCCAGAAGAATATCGTTACGTTGCTTAAATGATGCATTGCTCAAACACGCAGCTGAAAATCATAGTTAACTGAGTACTTCGTTATTTATATTGCAGCATTAATAAAGTAATATTATGGGCAATAAAGAGACGATCTAAAATGATAATCGATGTCCATCAATTGAAACACGGAGCATGAAACACTTTATCATTTGTGGGGCGCGGTGGTGTAGTGGTATGTTTGGTGCATTGGAACCGAAAGGTTGCGGGTACGAATCCACCTCAAGCCGCAGCGTATGGACCTTGAGCAAGTCCTTCACTCGCAATTGCTCATGCGCTTTGGCGTGAAACTCCAATTCAGTGTCCGCGCTGTAATCGGGAGCGCCTCTGAGAAGATTCTTTGAGGTGCGCTATATAGCAAGTGCTCATACATGCATACATACATACATACATACATACATACATACATACATACATACATACATACATACATACATACATACATACGTACGTACGTACGTACATACATACATACGTACATACATACATACGTACATACGTACGTGCGTACGTACGTACGTACGTACATACATACGTACGTACATACGTACATACGTACATACGTACGTACGTACATACATACGTACATACATACGTACATATATACATACGTACATACGTACGTACATACATACGTACGTACATACATACGTACATACATACGTACATACATACGTACATACATAAGTACATACATACGTACATACATACGTACATACATACGTACATGCATACGTACATACATACGTACATACATTCTCCAGCGTCTTGAGACTTCCTATGGATTACAGGGACTGCCCCTCTGCTGGTTCCGTTCATATTTGTCTGACCGTACCCACATGATTATCTCGGGTGAATCCAGAACCAAATGGATTCATGTTAAGCTGGGAGTTCCCCAAGGCTCTGTCTTGGGTCCTCTGCTCTTTATTCTATATACGGCCGACATCCCCTCTCTTTTCCCACTCTCTGGAACAGCCGGTCATCTCTTTGCAGATGATGTGCAAGCATATGTCCATGGGTCTCCTTCATCCCAGCTACTTTTAGTTGAACGCATCCAGTCTCTCTCAGATTCCCTACACTCTTGGATGTCATCAAATCGTCTCTCTCTTAATGCCTCCAAAACACAGTTTATTTGGTTCGGCACACCTCAACAGCTTTTGAAAATTGATTTTGTTCTCCTCTCTGAACTATTTCCTCACTATACCTTTTCCTCAACTGTTCGTGATCTGGGTGTTACTCTAGATAGTTCCCTTTCATTTAAAGACCATATATCTAATCTTACACGATCCTCATATTTTTCATTTAAGGCGTCTAAGGGCAGTTCGGCGTTCTGTTTCGCTTTCTGTTTTTACCACTTTGGTCCATGCTTTCATTTGCTCCAGAATTGACTACTGTAATTCTCTTCTAATTGGTCTTCCCAAGGTTCGACTCTCACCTTTGCAGTCGGTCCTTAATGCGGCCGCCAGATTAATTGCACGCCTTCCACGCTACTCTCATATCTCTACTTTTATGTTTGAGCAGCTCCATTGGCTTCCTCTAACTGCGCGCATTAAGTTCAAAATTCTCATTTTGGTCTCTAAAGCACAACGGGGTCTTGCTCCAAAATATCTAACCAATGGAATTCGCAGGCCAGTTTCAGCCTCCTCACATCGTCCACTCCGCTCTTTAAACAGATTTGAACTTCTAGTACCTCCTACTAGAACGGTTATGGCTCAGTCCCGTTCCTTTACATCAATTGTCCCCTCTCTTTGGAATACGCTCTCTCCTTCTATTCGATCTCAACTTCTGACAGGTAATCCCTCCTCCTCATTTTCTTTTCTTAAAACCTATTTTTTCTCTCGTGGCCTTGCGCACTGGGAGCGCCTCTGAACGGTTCACCCTAGTAGAGGGGCTTTATAAATGTTTTTATACAATACAATACAATACATGCATACGTACATAAAATGGCGCTATAACAAGTGCTCATATACTTACATCTGATTCAATAGATTATAGACGTGGTTCCTTATGAAAAAAATTATGCAGACGATTCCCCCAAAAGAAACTTGAGCACTAAATAATGCGTTGCAGAGAGCAGACTCGGTGTTGAACGTGGAGATACAGGTGGCAACTGAAGAGGTGCCTGAAGCTCTTGTGGATGGCGCTAACGTCGTTCGTATAGAAAGTCGATAGAAATCTCCATCCATGTTGCTAGCATGACTGAACCGTAGGAGCAGCATGAGTACTGCAGAGTAGTAAGTATCTCTCTCTATAGGTATATATGTATTTATATATATTTGTGGGGCGCGGTGATGTAATGGTGGCGTCGTTGCCTTGAAGACGGAAGGTTCGAGGTTCGAATCCACCTCAAGTCGCCGCGTAGGGACCTTGGGCAAGTCCTTCACTCGCGATTGCTCAGCGCTTCGGCGTGAAACTCCGATGCAGTGTCCGCGCTGTAGTCGGGAGCGCCTCTGAGTAGCGGTTGAGGGCTGGAAGAGGCGCTATGGCAAGTGCGCATAAAAAAGTACCCCTACTGGTACTCCTTGCTACCCTTACTAGCATTTGGTAATCCTTGGAACTCTTACTGGTATTTGGCACTCTTCCTGATATTGGTACTCCTGCTGGTTTTTGGTATTCCGGCTGACCTTTGATATTTCGACTAGTCTCTGGTCATTCTCACTTGTCTTTGGTACTCTATCTGGTACTCTTCGATTTATTGCTGGTATTTGGTACCATATGGTAGGCCTACTCTTACTGACAATTTGGTACTCCCGCTCAGGTTATTCCAACTAATCAAATAACGCAACGATGCCTTCGTCAGCTTCCAGGCCACTCCCGTCCTACATGACAATATTGCAAGCAACCACATTCCCAAATCGAGGTAGGCCTACACAATAATTTTCAGTTTCATTTTGCAAGACAGGCCTAAACCATAGACATCTAGATACATTGCATCTGCCTCAACTTAAAAAGTCAGACTCCAAACTCCAGTCTAACGTAAAAATCTTCTGTTTATCTCAGTCCAATATTAAAGGCGCTGAGAGACAAACGACAGCTGTTCTAATAAATCACATTCTTGGATACCGTATTAAATCGTGGAGACTCTACATGCTGTCGACGTTCCTTTGGGTAATATGAGACATGCAGATAAATGTAGGCGGCTGTGCATAAAGGTTTAGTTTTCTTTTAGGCTTGGCATGTGCACAGGCTTCATTTCTCACAAGCCAAAGTCAGCTTGCTCTATTATAAGGAATATAAGGGTGCTTTCAACGATATGATGTTTCGTAGAAAACGTTGCTGGCCTCTTATACGCAGAAACATTACAGATTATATGTAATACTGTACATGACATTGTACATACAATGAGCAAAAGTTAGCAGGGTTGTACTTTAGGGTAGGCTACACGCGGGTATATACAAAGCGTAGGCCTACTCACCTCCGAGGAAAAATGGCATCGTGTAGTCTACTCACCTCCGAAAACGAGGGTATACGCGAGTATACAGCGTATAGGCCTACTCACCTCACAAAGAGCGTATGGGTAGGCCTATAACTCTACGCATAAAAAAATCGTGAGAAAGCGCGATTTACGAAGGAAAACTTCATAAAATTAGACCGCTCGACGCCGTAATCATGGGCGGAGTTTGGTTTCCGTTCTTGGAGGGGCTAAAGCCTTCATGGGGGGGGGGGCTAAGCCCGGGTAAAAGAAACCATTTACACGGTAAAAAATGAATCTGGGTCTTCTTTGGGGGCTTAGCCCTCCCAGCCCCTGATAAACTCCGCCCATGACCGTAATTAAGGGTTTTGAGGCGAAAAATCGTCGAAAAACTAACCGATGACTGAAAAAAGGTCGTCAGAAATGTTGGTGATTAAAAAAGTCGAGCACTCACCTCAAAAATTCTGGGTACAGTCCTGATAGTTAGTCAGAACTGTCTCTCTAGTTGCAGGACATGATTCCCAGCCCGGACATAATTCCATGCGGACATGATTCTCCCCACGATTTTGCATAACAGACCAAATCCTCCCTCTGTGCAATTATTGTCCTATGTCTACTGTTGATAATTAAGCATGCTACATAAGCAACGATAAGAATTTGTATTGTATTGTATCTGGCCACATATAAAGCGCTTCTCGCAACAAGAGCCTTTCAGAAGCGCTCCCAGTGCGTACAACCCCGAGAGAAAAGGCAGGTTTTGAGACGAGAGAAAGATGACGAAAGACTACCAGGGATGATGGCAGTATATGCATGGTCCACAGTGTATGGTCCACAGAGTATGGTCCACAATGCATGGACCACAATGCATGGACCACAATGCATGGTCCACAGTGTATGGTCCACAATGCATGGTCCACAATGCATGGTCCACAGTGCATGGTCCAAAATGCATGGTCCACAATGCATGGTCCACAATGCATGGTCCACAGTGTATGGTCCACAGAGTATGGTCCACAATGCATGGTCCACAATGCATGGTCCACAGTGCATGGTCAAAAATGCATGGTCCACAGTGCATGGTACACAGTTCATGGTCCACAGTGCATGGTCAAAAATGCATGGTCCACAATGCATGGTCCACAGTGCATGGTCCAAAATGCATGGTCCACAGTGTATGGTCCACAATGCATGGTCCACAATGCATGGTCCACAGTGCATGGTCCAAAATGCATGGTCCACAATGCATGGTCCACAATGCATGGTCCACAGTGCATGGTCCACAGTGCATGGTCCACAATGGATGGTCCACAGCGGTCTTTGTCCTGAGGCGCTCCCACATTCCTCCCAGCCTTCTTCCATTCCCGACTCCGTCCCTCTTTCCGTGTGGACATACGGGGGTCACAAACCAATAGCCAAGAACCATCTGATATATTTTTAGACACTCCTATCGTCCCTTTATCCCTTTTATCCGCTGTCTGTGTTTTCCATATTCGTTCTCTAACAAGATTTCATTTTGTTATTCCGGCATTTTGTCATCATTTTCTTTCTTCCTCTTATTTCATTTATTTATTTTATTTATCCATTTCCATAGCGCCCCTTCAAGCTCTTTGCTCAGAGGCGCTCCCGACTGCAGCGCGTACACTGCATCGGAGTTTGGCGCCGAAGCGCCCGAGCAATTGCGAGTGGAAGACTTGCTCAAGGAACCTACCAGGCGGCTTGAGGTGGATTAAAACTTGCAACCCTCCGGCTGCAAGGCAACGAACATGCCCACTACTTTAGTGGGGCGCGGTGGTGTAGTGGTGGCATCGTTGCCTTGAAGCCGGAAGGTTCGAGATTCGAATCCACCTCGCCGCGTAAGGACCTTGGGCAAGTCCTTCACTCACAATTGCTCAGCGCTTCGGCGTGAAACTCCGATGCAGTGTCCGCTCTGCAGTCGGGAGCGCCTCTGAGTAGAGAGGGAGAGAGAGCTCTAGAGACCTTGAAGGGGCGCTATAACAAGAGCACATACAAACATGCAAACAAGCAATTTATATGAACATTTATATAGCTGTAACCGGACCAGTGGCGTAGCCAGGAATTTTTGATGGGGGCGGGGGTTATGGCCGGAAACCGTGTTTTTTGCTATTTTTTCTTATTTAAATGGAAAAATAACCTTTAAAAAAACCTTTTTTCGGAGCCAATGGGGGGGTTTTAACCCCCGAACCCCCCCCCTTGCCTACGCCACTGAACCGGACAGTTCTGAACAAGTGCGACTCAAATGACTTTGAGAAGGCTTCACGAGCTACATGCAAGTGCTAATCAACATAATCAATAAGTCTATTAGTGTTTATTATTATTTCGAATTGTTGGGCGCGGTGGTGTTATGGTAGGTTCGGTGCCTTGGAGCCGGAGGGTTCCAGGTTCGAATCCACCTAAAGTCGGCGCGTATAGGGACCTTGAGGAAGTCTTTCGCTCTTAAATGCTCGTGGAATTCGGCGTGAAACTTCGATGCAGTGTCCGCGCTGTAGTCGGGAGCGCCTCTGAGTAGCAGGGGCGCCTTAGCAAAATTCGCGAAAAAACACAAATAAAACAAATAAATTGACACTCCGCAGTCCGATCACAGATCATTTTTTAGCGTATGATTATATAGGCTAAATAAGTTAGCCTTTTACAGGAGTTGAATTTTTACTCTAGGCCTTTGGCGGTCATGCAAGGCGTTCGCATTTCCCTATTTATGCTGTTGTAATTGTAATCATGAATTTATATAGCGCCACTTCAAAAAAAGTTCCTCCTCAGACGCGCTCCCAATCGGACAGCACTAAACGACAATCAAATAAATTGGTTTTCAGACGCTTGAGGAAAGGGTGCGAAGAAAGACAAAGAGGTTCTTTAGTCTTTACGGAGATAGTGACTTATTCCAGAAAGATGGACCGACCATAACCACAAATCCTCTCTCCGCACAGTAGGCCTATATAGCCTAATATGCAATGCCCATGCTGGAACATGCTGGATCTCTCGCATGTTTTCCGCCATGCAGCTTATCCATCAGTATTTTAATCCCCTTAAATTTGTAACTCGTGAAATATTTATAAAAAATTTGCGTGGAAAAATCAAATGAACCCTGTATAGGCCTACTATAGTAGGTTATTAGATCTAGCTATTCTAGAATTTTAGAAGCCTACTGCAAGTGAAATTATTTAAAATTGGGTAACTTACAGACGTTGTCAAGAATTCACTAAAATTAATTTGTTGTTGCAACTCAAACGTTTACCGAAGCGTATAATTAGTGTCTGCATGTATCATCCGTCATTTATTATTATTTCTTTACAGAGAGCTTCAGCTAATGACGTCTCAAATTTTGGATGTTCAAGAACATCAACTGACAGCACCCGTTCTTTTTGCACCGACTTTGCGCTCTACGAACTTTATTTACGACTTAAATAGAATTAGTTGCTAGCAATAATATGAAACAAATTCCATGGAATAGCCTACAATCATTATAAACACCTATAATAGGGTGGTAGCCTACTCATAATAAAGAGCTGGATTAGAAATGCTCATTTCTGACTGGTTTAATTTCATAAAGAGTTTTCAAATATCCATCGTAATACAACACATTTTAAACCCTTTTTACTGCGAGGAATCGAACGTGCTCTGTGGTTGGCCAAGTGGTCTGGAATAGCTTTCGTTTACAGCTACGCATATACTGTCACACCCTGGGACTACCATGATCATTCCTCGCTAAACTTAAATCTGTTCTTTTTGGACGCGCATGGGCCTGGAGCGCCTCTGAGTAGTTTATTTGATAGGGTGCTGGGTATACATGTAAATTTCTGAATGAATGAAGATCGGAACATTTGAATTTTTTAGATCTATCTGACGTTGGTACAAACTAGTGCAAACTAGGAATAAATCAGGATTATGGGATCACATGAAAAAAATGCATAATACTTTATGGCACACGCACTGTCAATACATTGAAGAGTTACTCGATGATGATGATGATGATGATGATGATGATTATGATGATGATGATGATGATGACGATGACGACGACGATGATGATGATGATGATGATGACGATGACGATGATGATTACGATGACCACCACGACGACGACTATGATGATGACGCTGACGACGACGATGGCGACGACGATGACGACGACGACGACGACGACTATGATGATGATGAAGACGATGACGATGATGATGATGATGATGATGACGATGGCGATGTTGGTGGTGGTGGTGATGACGACGACGACAACGACTACCACGACGACATCTGATAGATTACACTTTAATAATATTCATATGGCGTGACAGCCTCGAGTCTAAACGAACCGATCAAGTAGGCCTAATGACAAATTAGTTGTTTTCAACATTTGACTTTGCCCATCCCAGGATGCGTGGCTGAATTAAGCTTGTCATTATAATGTATGGTCCCAGACTGTTGCGTATACACTCACTACGCTTTGGAGAGAGAAAGAAATTGGACGAACCGTCATTAGGTAGGCTATTTTTTCCTTCGGTAGCAACATCGTACACACGATTTGCAGTCCTATATATATACACAACATGTGCGGTTCAAAATGAATGTGGGCATCGTTGCAGAAGCACTTCTGTGCAGTTAAAAATAGCAGAAAAAGGTAATAATATTCTCATCCAATTAGGAATAATTTTCAATGGAGGATGGGGCAGGGAAAAAGGAGTTGCCATTCTGGTATCAACTTGAAATAATTGTACCACCAGTTAGACCTAGCGAAGAGAGAGAGAGAGAGAGAGAGAGAGAGAGAGAGACAGAGAGAGAGAGAGAGAGAGAGAGAGAGAGAGAGAGAGAGAGAGAGAGAGAGAGGGAGGGAGGGAGGGAGGGAGGGAGGGAGGGAGGGAGGGAGGGAGGGAGGGAGGGAGGGAGGGAGGGAGGGAGGGAGGGAGGGAGGGAGAGAGAGGGAGGGAGGGAGTGAGGGAGGGAGGGAGGGAGGAAGAGAGAGAGAGAGAGAGAGAGAGAGAGAGAGAGAGAGAGAGAGACAGAGACAGAGACAGAGACAGAGACAGAGAGGAGAGAGAGAGACAGAGACAGAGAGAGAGAGAGGAGGGAGAGAGAGAGAAAGAGAGACAGACAGACAGACACAGACAGACAGACAGACAGACAGACAGAGAGTCAAGGTGTGCACTAATGTGAATTTAGCTATTCAATTTTTCATGCAGGCATGTTGTTTGTATTAGGCCTACGCATTGCAAGTACGTTTAAAGTCTAATGGTATGCAGTACATCAGTTTATGATGGCATTTCATTTCAGTCTGAAGAAAGCAGGTGAGTAAAAAAATGAACGACCTTTATAAGCAACTGTTTTGCTGTATAGGCCTACCGTATGCAGATATGCATTCATTTGTCCTCATCTGTCCATGAATAATAATTTTGTAGTCATGAGACCTACATGTATAATTATGGCACCAAACGGGGCAAGTCGTAGGCACCCATCGGATCGAATGCACATGTATGCATGCATGAATACTTGCATGCATGTACGTATGCATGCATTAATGCGCATATGTAGGCTACGTGTAGTTTGTTTAATATTTTCCGGAGCCCACTTGCCCGAAGAACCATAGGCGCAACCACCCTATGAAACCCACGGGACGCGTCCCCCCAACTTTTGAGTGGTCCCCTAGCTTTATTATTATGGTCCCCCCAACTTTTAGAACGTGATTGCGCCTATGCGAAGAACAGAAACGCCCGAAATTGGGGGGACGACATTTGCCTTTCTGGACGCCCGACCATTGTTCCCAACGTCACTGTTTGTATTTTAATAATGCATATAAGTAATAATTAGTCATAAAATTGTAATAATACACGGAAGTGCTAATCAGCTATTAAAAATGTAAATTAAATCAGAGACGGGTTTAACGGGTGAAAATATTGAGCAGCGCAGTTTCATTGACAACTCACAGTGAATTCTTTTTTGTTTTAGTAGCAATGAAAGGCTTCGTCTACATCGCAGCTTTGACTCTTGTTGGTCTACTGGTAGCGAGTGACTGGCTGATCTCAGGCGCATCAGCTGTCAGCATTAATAAGGTAGTGCAAATGAAATGAAATAATACTGTGCATCAGTGATTTTCAACCGGGGTTCCGCGGAACCATTGGCGGCATAGGCGCAACCACCCTATGGGACCCACGGGACGCGTCCCCCAACTTTTGGGTGGTCCCCTAACTTTATTATTATGGTCCCTCCAACTTTTAGGACGTGATTCATTTGGTCCTCCCCAACTTTTAGGACGTGATTGCACCTATGATTGGCAGACGTCGGCCAGGCATGGGCGGAGACCTGGGTGAAGACTTGGGGGGGGGATGAAAAGACGCGCGAGATTTTTTGGACGCACGAGTGTCACCAAAAAATTTCCATCGGCCAAAATTTCTGACGACTTTTTTCTTTTTTTTATTCGTCGGTCGGGCGAAATCTCGAAAAAATTTCTATTTTCGCCGCCAAAAAGTTGATGACCTTTTTTTAGTCGTGACGCTCAACGATTGGGGGGGGGGGCAAATGCATGGGCCGTCCCCCCAACACCTCAATTGGGGGGCGTCCCTCTGCCCCCTAGGTCTCCGCCCATGGGCCAGGGGTTCCGCGGCAGTTTGATGGAAAATTTTATGGCGCCAACTGAAATCAAAGGCATTAGGCATAGCAATGAATAGATTCTCTTACAGCACTCGTGAATGCATTGTTGTTTTATATAATTATGTTGATGTTGTTTTGCATAATTAGGCTATGTCGTTATAGCTTATTAGGCCTACTTGTTATTTGGAGGGCACATGCCTTATATGCGAATCTATTGCTTATACTGTACGGTGCGTTTCCATCAATCCAGTCGGACAATCACAAACAAAGCATTTTAATCATTGGTTTTAAACTATTTGGACTGTTCTGAACAAGCAGAATCTGCTGAGCACTAGACCCACGACTCAGGGCTGTTTTTAAGGATTTTTTAGAACTGCACAACTTCTTTCCTTTCCCGTCTTCTTCCATGGTAAATTACTTCCAATCGGCGGAAAATGACCCTTTTTGCTAGTTTTGACTGTACAGAAGTGCTTCTACAACAGCACAAATCCTTTTAGAACTGCACATTTTGTGCACAACTGCACGTTAAAAAAAGCCCTGCCACGACTTGATAAATTTATTCTTCTTTTCAGCCGTTCATTTTGAAAGTCAGTGGTTAAATTTCTTATCCAGTGGTAGGGCCTAAGTAAAGTAAAGTCCATCCAGTTCCATGTGGAACACAGGGAGGCGCTCATCTCTTTTTCAATGGGCTTGAGCCAGTAATGGACGAATCCCAAGGTCCTGGATACGAGACTAGTGTATCGCAGGGCTTGCCGTTTACTATATAGTCTGAAGTATTTTTCTGGCTATAATTACTTTATTTGATGATTATAAGAAAATTTTCATATAACATTCTGAACACATAGCTTTCCGGGGGTGGGGGAGGTTGCAGAGCTTTGGAGAGGGGGGGTATGACTCTTGTGACGAAGAGGATGGGTAAAAAAATTGCCCTAAATTTTGTGACGTCGTTTATGGACGGCCCCCAGCTGCATTGCCATATATATACATACACATATTACACATATATATAGGCTAGTGGTGAACTTGTGTTGCAGAGAGCAGGCCAGGTGGAGATACGCAAGCTGAATTTGCTAGTAGATGGTGTAAGACAGGAAAGTAAAAGAAGATCGGGTCGTTATTACCCTCCGCCTGAACCATAGAAGCAACGTGAGTCCTGTAGAGTTACTAAACAATATATTTTCTTGCTACTTATTCAAAATGACAATAATTATTATCAACCTGTCAAAATAAACTGCTCTTCATTGTACGCTCGTTATTTTCGTTTTCCTATTTTTTTGGACTGCGGCCTTTAGATTTCTCTTCAGCTATTTGTTTTTTCGCCCTTTCGACCATGCACTCTAAATGACCATGCACGCTAAATGACCATGCACTCTAAATGACCATGAACTCTAAATGAGAATGCACTCTAAATGACCATGCACTCTAAATATCGCCCAGTCTCTGACATTGAAGCGCGTTGGGCCCTTCGCTCTGCTGTGAAGGGACAACTGCTTGTTCCACGGGCTCGCTTGGCTACCAGACAGTGCCGAGCCTTCTCGGTTGTGGGGCCGTCAATCTGGAATGACCTCCCCCTAACCTCCATCTCCTCCACCTGACCAGTCAATCCTTATTTCTTAAGTCCCTTAAATCTTTTTTCTTTTGCCGTGGCTGGGCTGGGAGCGCCTCTGAGTAGTTTCTTGAAGGGGAGCTAAATAAATGCTAATAATGAATGAATGAATGAATGAATGAATGAATGAATGAAATGACCATGCACCCTAAATGACCATGCACTCTAAATGACCATGCACTCTAAATGACCATGCACTCTAAATGACCATGCACTCTAAAATATGACCACGCAATCTAAATGACCATGAACTCTAAATGACCATGCACTCTAAACAACCATGCACTCTGTTGATTTTCGCCCTGTTGTTGCGCCGTTTTGATTGCGCCTTTTTTTATTTGCGTCCTGTTGATAGTAAGCCTAGTACGATTACATGTCTTTAAGCGCCTTCGTGAGAATCTGGTAAGGCGCTATATAAATGGTCATATACATGACATACATACATACATACATACATACATACATACATACATACATACATACATACATACATACATACATGTCGTTTTTATTAACGGATGGTCACAATTAAGTCATAATAGGAGTTAAATTTTACTCTGGATTGTGGCAGCCATGCACCGCGACCCTTGTAATTTAATCATGAATTTATATAGCGCCACTTCAAGAAAACTCCTCAGATGCGCTCCAACCTGACAACACCAAACCGCAAAAAAGAGAATGATTTTCAAACGCTTGCGTAAAGGACCAAAAAAGATCATGAAGTTCATTAAAGGTAACTTAATCGTAATCGTAATCGTAAACTCGAAATTTTAAGTTTCTAAAGCGCTACTGGAAAGCCAAGCGCGGGGCACCAGCTTATTCACGAGCGCTGCAATCCAGAAGGATAGACGGACCATGCAACTCTGGAACATGCTGGATCTCTGGTATGTTTTCCGCCATGCAACTTATCCCTCAGCATTCTGACCCTCCTAAATTTGTAAATCGTGAAATACTTTAGAGAATGAAAAATCTGTGTCAGATTAAATGATGCCTGCAGTATTAGTCATTCGAGAACTTTAGAAGCCTATTGCGTTTGAAATAATTACTTAAAATTGAGTAAGTTACACACGATACCAAGGATTCACTAAAAATTTATTTGCCGTCACAAATCAAACCTTTACCGAAGCGCATTAGTGTCTTTAACATCGGTCATTATATTATATTGGTCCTGGGCATGACGTTAAACTGCATCCATCCTCCGCCACAGGGAACCAACAACGTCCCTGTGCCGGTCCTAAGCCCGGACAAAAGGAGGAAGGTTTGCCAGATGGGTGGCGATACACTGGCAGTAAAAGACCCAGACGATTGAAATCCGCAAAAACCACTACACAAGTGACATAGCGGCCCAGATGCTCCAAGGTGTCATGATGTGGAGCAGGCATGCACAGGTCAGTCAGGACAGACTGGTGGAGGGAGTCGGAGAAGAGAGCATGGGACACATACGGGCATTGACCCAGTTGTCCTTCATGCCTCTCTCCCATATTCCCTTCAATCAGATAAGGTGGTCCAGCTGCTTCAAGATGTTAATGGCATGTGGCAGACCTGCTGACCGGACCGGTTGAAGCTGGGTAACATGACACGAGACAGACTCAGACAGAGAGTGGCGTCGGACTCCTACGAGCACTGTGCCTAGGGATATTGATATATATTGATATATTATATTATTTCTTTACAGAGAGCTTGAGTCAATGACGCCTGATTTTTTGGCTGTTCAGGAACATCAGCTCGCACAGCAGTCGTTCTTTCTGTAGCCTACCGACTATGCGCGCTTCGGACAATATTATTAAGACTTACAATGTTATTATTATTAATTGATACGAAAGAATGGAAGAAATTCCATGGAGTATAATAATTTGCATGCATAATTGTTATAATAGGTCACTGGACCCTACACTCATAATAAAGCATCTGATACAAAGAATTCGTTTTAGAAATTTTAAATACAGCAACAGTGACCATATTTACACGAGATCCTAGAACCGATTAGAAATATTCGTAAGTTAATGCAGCACCGAAAAATTGAACTTTCCAACATGAAAAACCTGAAAGGAAGTGAAATTCATCTATATATGGTGCTCAAAATGTCCTCCTTGTTCACGGATAGACACACGACCGTAGAAGTAGTAGATTAATAGCTGTCCCGGGAGACACTCGGCTTCATACCCCGCAGTTGTGGCATCCATCAGTCCAAACCTTGATCCGGAGTAAATGTGCTGGAGGAGCGCGTTTTTCGTTCACGCGTATTCATGACATTGATAACCGTAGGGTGTAGGGCGGGTCTGTTTGAAGAGTGGCAGCTGTTTGATCAGGTGATCACCGACCGGACCATCAAACAGTAGCGTCTAAATCTACGGTCGTGTGTCCGTGAACAACGAGGACATTTTTTTGTTGCGTTTCGTTTTTGAATCGTCAAAAAACGGGGGTGGCCTCACTAAAAGTGGTGTAACTTTTGTTGTGCTTGAAATATTTTGATGAAATCTGGCCATCATGTGTAAATATGAATTGTCTTTAAGTTGGCAAAATTTCATTTGAAAATTCTTACTTCTGGCCAAGATATTGGCAAAAAACCTATGGGGGTCTTTTTTGGCCACCCTGTATATGACGCCTTAAGTGTATTGAACTTATGCCAACTAATCCATCCTAGCCATAATTGACCACAGAAACAGCATATAGTGCACAAGGTACCGTTCGGCAAAAGGGCTAATGAGTTATTCAATGATGGCGATGATGATGACGACGACGATGATGATGATAAGACGTGGGTTTTCTTGGAATTGGAAATGATTAACCTTTTATCTCGCGAGAGGCTGTAACACATATCGTCGTTTGCCACTTCAATTTCAATGTAATTTGATCATATCACTTTTAGAGAGGCCACCCACCGTTTTTTGACGATTCAAAAACGCGACGCAACAAAAGTGACAAAAAAATCAATTTAAATTATTCTGGTCAATATCTTGGCCGGAAGTAAGAATTTCGAAATGAAATTTTACAAGCTTTTTAGAGACAATTCATATCTACACATGATGGCCAAATTTTAGCAAAATATTTCAAAGAAGACAAAAGTTGTGGCACTTTTAAGGAGGCCACCCACCGTTTTTCGACGATTCAAAGACGTAACGCAGCAAAAAGTAGCAAAAATACGATTTTATTAGGTCTCATCTCAAATAATTGTTATCAAATAGGCTTTGATAATGCCAGATGATCATTATTATTACTATTTAAAAACGAAACATGGTACCAGCGTAGCTGCACGTCACTGAGAAGTCACTTAGCAATATGACAATCAAATTGGTAAATAAGAAATCTGTCAGATTAATCAACAGGTCCATCAAGAACTTTGCAAAGAGACTCAAAAGAAGTTTTGGCATTAGTGGTGGGCACATTGAACACAAGTTGTGAATCACTATCAAGTTCAGTTCCAAATAGTTATTTGACTTGATAAAATCACGTTTTTGTTACTTTTTGTTGCGGTACGTTTTTTAATCGTCAAAAACTGTGGGTGGCCTCACTAAAAGTGGTATAACTTTTGTTGTGTTTGAAGTATTTGGATGAAATCTGGCCATCATGTGTAAATATGAATTGTCTTTAAACATGTAAAGATTCATTTTGAAATTCTTACTTCTGGCCATGTTATTAGCAAAAAAAACTTTAAAAAATTGCGTTTCGTTTTTGAATCGTCAAAAAACGGTGGGTGGCCTCACTAAAAGTGATATAACTTTTGATTTGTTTGAGATATGTTTTTAAAATTTTGACCATTGTACGTAAATATGAATTGCCTTTAAGACTGTAAAGTTTCATTTAAAAATTCGTATGTTTGGCCAAGATATGGGGGGAAAAACGTAGGGGATTACTTTTTTGGCGCACCCTGTACAGGGTGCGCCAAAAAAGACCCACCCCCTAGGTTTTTGTCTTGAATTTTTTCACTTTGCCTTTACAGCATTATTTTCTGTCCAATAGGCCTACTAAACTCAAATTCGTCAGACTACATCACCCTGTTCAGTCTTTTGCCAATCTAGTGTTGACTTGAAATTGTTCCGCTAATTAGTGAGCACATACAACTACATCAATAGCACATAATTATCTGCGCTAAATCTATACGTGTCCATGTATGCGCGTGTATGTATGTATGTATGCGTGTGGGTTAGAGTGTTCAACTTTCCTATGGTGAAAAAATAATTTGAAATAATCACCTCGCATACCCTCTGGATTTGTGACATTTGGTGTCATGAACAACTCAGTGAAATCTTATGACTCTGGGACCATGTTAAGTGACCTCTCAAAGCTAGTGAAGTTTTTAAAAAGTGCGATTGTACTTAAAAATTGCAAAAATCACAAATTTAATGCATTGTATCATTTACTGCCATACAATAGGCTTCAGACTACAGTAAACAAACAAGACATCGTATTGTATCAGGTCTATACATTTATATAGCGTCTCTCACAGTGCACACCGATCAGAGGCGCTCCCAGTGCATTAGACCAAGAGAGTAACAAGTGGCTTTAAGACAATGAATAGAGGCACTTGGGCCACCAGTTTATAAGGAGAAACGCGTTGAAGGAGGAAACTGGTTCCACAGTGCAGGCCATTGAGAGCAAAGGCCCAAGTTTTAACAATGGTGGTCCTACAGCTTGTGGGAAGAGGAGATCATGCCAGTCAAAGGAGCGAGCGGGCGAAGAGAAGTGACAGAGGCCAGCAGACGGATGAGGTCACATAGGTGCTTGGTAGCTCAGAAAAGTAAATTTGTGCCAGAATCTTGAGTTGAATCTGAGCAATAAGGGAAGCCAATGAAGATGGTCAAACATAAAAGTATGTTGCAGTAATGTGAAACAATACAAAGTAGTTGCGTTTATGTTTCCGATATCAAAATAATGTCTAACTGTAACTGAAGAGTGAAAATCTGCGGCATAGCAGTAGGCTATCGGTGGTGTTCAGCCACTTGGAAGATGAACTGATGTTGCAGCTCATCATGTGTGAGGGCCAAGTTAAAATTAGGCTTAGTTGCTAACTTTACTGCACGCCCACCAAAGTCATTGGGCCTAATAACAGAAAGTGCAGCAACGGTGTTCTTGGAACGTCATTGTCGCTAACCTTCTCGTCTAATGCACATTTTGGGATCACAAGAGAGAAAAATTTTACCGACTTTGGGGGTAGCGTATAATATGCATCGATTGCTATGTCATGAACTCGGATAAAGTTTTCTCCTGAAATGTCCTGAAGGTTTTTGGATCAACAATCCTTAAATCAGTTTTCATCCCTGGCTTGCGTACTGCGGAAACTGTTTCTTCTCGTCCGCTAAGACCATGTCAGAAAAAGTGACAGTCCTGCCAATTCTTCGCTGACATATATACCAGAGAAGCCTAAAGTTTCATTTTGTGAACGGCTACATCTGAAGTTTGGGTCTCAATGCTATGAAATTGTTCCATGTTGTATAGCATTCATATAAATTATTGTAAAGAGTATCCCAGGAGATGGGTGCAGTGAACCATGTCTCAACATTCAGAGCGACATTCATCGGAAAAGATGTATCTTCAAGCACTATTCAATGCCCTTTGATATGCACCATTTAGACTGAATTGGATGCTGTCAACATCACCAATATGGACTACCTCACATAAAGCTGAACTACAGTTTGGTGGTTCTGCTCTAGCCATACTTTCTCACTGTAATCCAGAGAACAGCCTTTTGCATCCTTGCAAAGAGAAACAAATTTGTTACGGTCAGTGAGAGGAAACTGACGTCTCAACCTGGCGAAAACTGCAATTCGAAGCCTATTGGAGACAAAGAGTAAATTAATCAAAAACTGCATGCTGCAATTAATTCAGACCTGTGGTGTCTGCAAACAAGAATCATAGGCGTTTGTCAAAGACCTTTTGAACAACGCCTATTGTGCCACTGTGAACTCCTGTGTTACCACTGATTGTGTCAACCAAGCCAACCCTTCTGATACCCTTTCCTCATCTCTTAGTATTTCAGCAATTTTATTCCACATTAGGATAACAGTTTCAGAGCCAGGCAGTTTGGAATAGTTAGACGCTTTTTTCAGTTCCTAAGCCAGACACAACAACCACAATGCCATCAGCATTAGCACTCTCCTCATCACCTAGCAGCAGCTTACCATCGAAATGAACAAGGGTTGCCTCAGGGCAGAATTCATCTATAATGCCTTGCTCATTGGAGGAGCTGGTCTTTGAGCCTCATACAGAAGTTGTGCACAGAATAGGATCATTGATTATTGCGTTTTGGCCGGGGCAACTTTGTGCATTGCCTGATGTGTGATGTTTTCTGTTCAAGTTACCCAATAAATAGCGTCATCAATCAGCATTGAATATAGATTATAGATAATGCCTAGGCCTACTAGTCAATAAATAAATAATATAAGTAAATAAAGTAAAATAAGTATTTATGGAATAACAGTAATATGGATTGGAAAAGCTGAGAAATAGCAGAAAACTATTTTCTAAAAAATAACAAAAAATTTCACAAATATCGCTTTTCTTCACACTATTTGAAGAAGTTACACCCTGTTGAGAGGTCATTTGCCATTGAGATATGGATGTAGAATTTTGGTAGGTTAATTGTGTGCATAAATGTCACATTTTAATACCCTATGCATGTAATTCATACAAAATTATTTTTTTCTGAACACTCTAGTGTGGGTGCGTGCTTACGTGTGTGTGTGGGTGCGTACGTGCGTACGTACGTACGTACGTACGTATGTATGTATGTATGTATGCATGCATGCATGCATTATGCATAGTTAAATTACTCAAGCTATGACGGGTAAGCATCGTAATCGTAATCGTAATCGTAAACTCGAGATTTCTAAAGCGCCACTCGAAAGCCAAGCGCCGGGCACCAGCTCATTCATGAGCGCTGCGTTGAGTTAGAAGAGTTGTCCGTGAGAGTAGTCCGTGGTAGTCCGGGTCGAGATGCCAAAGCACTAAGCACTAAGCCAGTTAAAGTATGAGCCATGAGTATATACAGAAATTTCAGGTCACTACGATCAAAGTAATTTGATCAAGACAAGAATTAATTAAGACGTGAACAAAGGACTGTGATAAATCATAATGTCTGAGAAATTACAGTTTAATTCAAATGGCGTGACAGCTTCAAATCTAAAATAATCAATCATGTAATGGCAAAATTAATTACTTGTTGTTCAATTTTGACTTCGCCTATCCCAAGAGGCTTGGCCGAATCATACATTATACGTGCCCCGATTGTTACGTACACTCACTACGCTTTTAGCAGAGAAGAGAGAATTGACCGAACCGACATCCAGGTATCTTTCCTTCGGTTGCAACATCGATTAACACACTGAGGCAGGGCTTTTTAGCGTGCAATTCTACACAAAATGTGCAGTTAAAATGGAGTTGCGCAGTCATAGAAGGACCTATGTGGCGTTAGAAATACCAAATAAGGTGATTGTTATCCGATTTGTTAGTGATTTACCATAACCATAACCATCAATTTTATTGCACCAATATAACAAAAACATTTTACGAAGTATATATACATAACAGTTGGTTACAACTGGAAATCCAGAAGGAATTAGAAGTCCCACTGGTAGGGCTACCTATATGCACGCTTATAGATTCAAGATGGTAAATAGGCAAGTATCATGTGAGAATTTACAAGCTGGATATACACATGATGCAGTCTTAACTAAAAACATAAACATTCACAGTCAAGACAACATGGTGTTGTTAAGCTATATACCATAAGAGATGGGAGGGGAACAAGGGGCTGAAAAGTTCTGAAAATTCCTTTAAATAGCCCTGCATTGAAGAATAGGACTGCGTGGTGTAAAACGTTTTCGTCTCAGTGAACTCTATTCCGACTGGATGTCTTGAATTTCCTCACTTTCTCATCTGCAGTATTATTTTCTTTGTAATACCAAATTCAATTTTCTCAAGCTACATCACCCTGTGTTAAGTCTCTGCCATTCTGGCGCTAGCTTGAAACTGTCCTGTTAATTAAACGTAACGGGCACTGAGAATCAAGACTTAAACGTGCACACACGACTACATCAGTAGTTCATCTCTGCGTTAAATCCAAAACGAGTGTGTCTTGTATGTATGTATGTTTGTATGTATGCGTACGTCCGTACGTACATACATACATACATACATACATACATACATACATACATACATACATACATACATACATACATACATACGTACGTACATACGTACATACGTACATACGTGCATACGTGCATACGTGCATACGTGCATACGTGCATACGTGCATACGTGCATACGTGCATACGTGCATACGTACATACGTACATACATACATACATACATACATGCATACATGCATACATACATACATACATACATACATACATACATGCACACATACACACATACACACACACATATACACACACATATACACATACATACATACACACATACACACATACACATGTAGTATGCGTGTGTAGGTGCGGACGTGCTTATGCATGCCAATCCTCATCTCTGCGTACTACCAATAATATTCTTTGTTGACACTTCAAAACAAACTCTTCTTTTTACGTTGTTAGCAATGAAGGGATCCGTGTGCATCGTTCTCTCAACTCTGATTGGTCTGCTGTTGGCGGGAGATTGGCTTATCACACAGACGACATGTCTCTCTATTATTCTTGACAAGGTAGGGTTAGAACAGTATATGATTTTTTCGGCTCTTTTCTCTATGGAACCCGATTTCTGATACGCAGGGTGGGCCAAAAAAGACCCCCAGAGTTTTCATCATCATCATCATCATCATCATCATCATCATCATCATCATCATCATCATCATCATCATCATCATCATCATCATCATCATCATCATCATCATCATCATCATCATCATCATCATCATCATCATCATCATCATCATCATCGAAATCCTTGGCAAAATGCCCGTAGGTGTCCGGCGCCACTCTCTGTTTGAGTCTGTCTCGCGTCATGTTGCCCATCTTCAACCTGTCCGGTCTGCAGGTCCATACCATTAACATCTTGAGCCAGCTAGACCACCTTGTCTGATGAAGAGAATATTGGGAGAGAGGCACGAAGGACAACCTGGGTCAATGCCCGTATGTGTCCCACGCTCTCTCCTCCCGACTCTCTCCACTGGTCTGTACTGACCGGCCAGAGTTTTAGTGACCAATATCTTGGCTAGAAATACGAATTTCTAGATCAGGCTAGCATAGCATGAGATAACATAGCAAGGGTTTTAAGTTTCTCAGAAGTCTGCGTTAGAACCTCTGTAAACTGACCTGGAACACTTAATAGCCCAATAATTATTCTTCCTCTGAGACGACGTTACTGTGTGTGTCTGTGTCCTCCGAGACAGCGCTGTCATCCAAACCATTCCACAAGTCTACAACTCAAGCACTGTCCTAATGTCAGGGGCGGATACAGAAATTTTCGAAGAGGGAGGCAAATTTTTCGGTCATCTTTTTTCGAAAAAGCTGATGACCTTTATCTGGTCGTAATCTCTTGGAAATATTCTGTGACCTCTCTAGTCTTATGCTACTTTTTCTCTCTCGCCTTATCCCGCTGCATTGATTAAAAAAATTGTCGAAACCAAATGTGGGGGACGTCCTATGCATTTTAGAAAAAAGGAGTCACGTCCGGATTGGCCCCCCTGAATCCACCCCTGTCTAATATTCCATTCGGTTTCTTAAACAGTTTATACCTGTAACCCAGAGTTGCTTTGTTTGGTGCTAATTCAAAGAACGTCCCCCAGCATATTGCTTCCTTTCCAGTTTCTGGTGATGATCTCATATGCTTCAATTAGATCTCTGCTCCTCCATCTCTCCAGTGCTGCTAGCCCACATCTTTTCAACCTTTCTTCATAATTTTACTAGCTGGGGTACCCGGCGTTGCCCGAGAAATTTAGGATTCGACCCGCTCCGGCCACAACCCCACCACACCCACCACACCACACTCCGACCTCCACCGGTACGCCACCCGGGAAATTTGGGTTTCGGGAAAATTTCCTCGTCCCAGCCTCCCCTCCACCCCCCCCCCCCCATCCCACCGGCCCACCAGTTCTTTTTCCCTATATATGGAGCCCGATTTCAGATACGCAGGGTGAGCAAAAAAGACCCCAAAGTTTTTGTGACCAATATCTTGGCTAGAAATAAGAATTTCTAGATCAGGCTAGCATAACATGAAACAGGGAAAATGAGGTTTTTGCTCCCAACCCTGGCCCCCGTAGTGGCAGAGATTCGCGAGCCCCTCCACTGCGTGTCAGACGCCGAGACGGACACAGTAGTGAAGATTTGGAGTGAAAAGTTCAAAAACTATAAATGCATTCGGGTTAAACACACGCACACGCACCTCCACCCACACACACAGAATCTTCGACAATTATTGTATTTGTTCGCGTGGTATACGGACGATTGAACATAGGACAATTGAACACAGGACAATTGAACACAGGACAATTGAACACAGGACAATTGAACACAGGACAATTGAACACAGGACGATTGGTCATAGGACGATTGGTCACAGGACAATTGGTCATAGGACGATTGGTCATAGGACAATTGAACATAGGACAATTGAACACAGGACAATTGGTTTTAGGATTATTGGTCATAGGACTATTGGTCATATGACAATTGGTCATAGGATGATTGGTCATATGACCATTGGTCATAGGACGATTGGTCATAGGACAATTGGTCATAAGACTATCGGTCATAGGACTATTGGTCATAGGACAATTTTCATAGGGCAATTGAGCACAGGACGATTGGTCATAGGACATTTGGTTATAGGACAATTTTCATAGGACAATTTTCATAGAACAATTGAGCACAGGACGATTGGTCATAGGACGATTGGTCAAAGGACGATTGGCCATAGGACGATTGGCCATAGGACGTTTGGCCATAGGACAATTGAATACAGGACAATTGGTTATAGGAGGATTGGTCATAGGACGATTGGTCATAGGACTATCGGTCATAGGACGATTGGTCATAGGACAATTGGTCATGGGACAATTTTCATAGGACAATTGGTCATAGGACTATCGGTCGGTCACACGGGTCGAGGCCATTTGGCCGCTGTATAAAGTCCGAGTACATTTATTGTCCATTTCTGAAAAGTGTGCAGAGAAGTACGCTGACTCGCGGCTATTAGTTGTTCCTACAAACGAGATTGGTTTGTAACAATAAATCCTTTTAACACTGATATTTAGTCAAGAATGTACATGTACACTCGTGACTCATCTGTTTGAAATCTTGCAGGAAGGGCCGGAAAAACCGATTACAAAGGAAGTCAGCAGGCCTAAGACTCCAGATCCTATTAACGTTTTGATACCGGCACCTGAAATATATGTATATTATCCTAAAGTCGTTGCTGTTGCGTAAAATCACGTGAGTGCGCAGTAGCTGATTAAGGCTAATTATAATAAGTTCGTATATACAACAATCCGGTTGACAGACCGCAACCGGTTACAGTGTAAACTTACAGTTATGCAGTTATCTTTATAAACACCAATCTTGACTACTGACAGAACAGACAGCCTGTAAAACAATGATGACGTTGCCAGCTTTATGCAACGCAGAACCCGTATTATATTTTGTTTATTTAAAATTTGAAGCCCCTTTAATAAGCAATAGGACGTGACGGCTGCCAAACAGTGAAATTCAACTCCTGCAAATACATGGGACCATGCTTTCAGGTCAGTCTGATACCAGTGGCGGCGCCAGGATTTCGGGTTTGGGGGGGGGGCTGGATTTGCGAGAGAAAATTTTCCGTTACAGTCGCCAAAATTTCTGACGACCTTTGTTTAGTCGTTTGATCAAAATCTTTCTGGAAATTGGTCCTTTTTCATATCCGCCAAACTGTCTGCCAAACCTCGTGCGCACCTTTACGGTTGGGGTGGGAGGGGGGCTAAAGAGAGTTAATCGTGCAAATTTGTCATTTTTACATGGGAAAAAATGGATCGACTTTTGTAGGGGAGCTTAGTTCCCCTAGCCTCCCCCCTAGCGCCGCTACTGTTTGATGTTTGATACAGTAAGCGACGATATTATTATTACGAAAGTGCATCAAACTGTCCAAACTTGACGATGCACCTATTTTAAAAGATGAGACTTTACTCAGTTGACATTGGCTACCGCAACGCTTGACATAAGATGTGGGATCAGGGTTTAAAGTGGGTGGGAACGCGTGGGAACGGCGTTCCCGCTGCTATCGTAACTCTGGGCTTGCGTTCCCACTGCTCACCTGATTGGTCCATTGGAACGCTGGAAACACATGCATTCTAATCAAATTCTTCATCAGCGTTCCCACTGCTCACCCAAACCACTTTAACCACTGTGTGGGATGTGTCTTAGACTATACTGTAATTTTTTCCATCTGATTCTGCTAGTGGTAAACTGTAGCAATTGTGGTAGAAATAGTTTCAAGTAGCCTGCAGAAAATATTGAGAACATTCGTTGCATATCCTACTTTCGTATACCCAACCTATCGTTTAGGCTACTAGCCTACTTAATGCAATTACTGCGTGAATAAATAGATGTGAAACCTACTATGGTCTGCTCCCAAAGCACTTATAGACAACAGAGTTAATTGTTCCGAGGCTCCAATAGGTAAATCCAAAGGAGCATACGTTCCGCTATGAAAGGTAACCATAGTTTCATCTTTGAAAGCATTTAGTTGCCACTATAATATCAATGTCAATGTATACTTTAAAATTTGCATGTGCAATATTACTTCAATATTACATCACATACATGCAACATATTGCAATAAATTTGCCTTCAAACAATTCTTGGCTATGGTGTCAATTCTTAAAGTTATGCTGAACCTCTGAAATGCTGCCCAACACCCAACGGTTTCCTCACGATTTTGACCCATTAAAAAATTGCCTCTTAATTTTGTGGAATATTAAGCCTATTAGGCCTACCTGATTGCATATGCAATTATCCTATAACAATTTCGGAATCGGAAATAGCCACGCTTAATCCACTCAGAATGTTCTCATGATTAGAATAAAAACTATTACCAGAAACATTTTCGTTTACACCGTTTTATTCTTTCTTTACAGACACCATCAACGAAGGATAAAAATGCTATGAATATTGGAATCTGTTCCTTCGACCGGCAACCTTTAATAAATTATGGCATGGAAACTTAATTAGAACTGGTTCTGACATTATTAATCATGTAACGGAGAGTAGGCCTACAGCCTACATCTCATCTTGCAATAAAGACATGTAACACAACTTTTTGAGATTCATTGAATAAATTTCACACAGAATTTTACTCTACATGTAGTAGGCCCACATTCTTCTCTGGGCTGTTTTAAAGGAATTTTTAGAACTGCACAACCCCTTCTTTTCCTTCCCATCTTCCGTGGTAACTATCTTCCAATCGGAGGACAACGAACTTTTTTGCTAGTTTTAACTGCACAGAACTTGTGACAGAAGGGCTTTTACAGCTGCACAGATCCATTTAGAACTGCACAGTTTGTGTACAACTGCACGTTAAAAAGAGCCCTGATTCTTCTAATGCTCACGCACAATTTATCGAAGCATCCGTTACGTCTTCAAACCTGTTTTCGTTTTGTCTTACCTTCACCGAACAAATCAACGTTAAGCAGCACATGAAGAAATGGCGCTAAACGGATATAAGGGAAGACTTACGCTGTTCGCCTGCTACGGCAATGGAGCTTATAAAAAAAGAGAAAGCCCTTTTCCCAGGTTCCCAACCTAGAATTGTGCATAAAAAGATAGCTTAGTGCATGGCCTATGGGCGGAGACCTAGGGGGGGGGCAGGGGGACGGTCCCCCCAATGGAGGCGTTGGGGGACGGCCCATGCATTTGTCCCCCCCCCCCAAATCGCTGAGCGTCAAGACTAAAAAAGTCATCAACTTTTTTGGCGGCGAAAAGAGGGAAAATTTCGTCGAGATTTCGCTGGATGACTAAAAAAGGTCATCAACTTTTTTGGCGACGAAAATAGAAAATTGTTTAGAGATTTCGGCAGGTCGTCAGAAATTTTGGCAGGCAAAAGATGGAAATTTTTCGGCGACACTCAGCCATTCCTCCGTCAAAAATTCTCGCGTCTTTCCGTCCCCCCCCCCCCCAAGTCTCCGTCCAGGTCTCCGCCCATGGGGCATGCTTCTATTCCTGCTTTATGTAATAAGTTGCGGTCTGTCAACTTAAGTTTCTTGAATGAA
Source organism: Lumbricus terrestris (assembly GCA_949752735.1). NCBI lineage: Eukaryota > Metazoa > Annelida > Clitellata > Crassiclitellata > Lumbricidae > Lumbricus > Lumbricus terrestris. Next base: position 34,588,998 of record OX457049.1, read on the forward strand.
CCATATTCAGGGTGCGCCAAAAAATACCCCCTAGGGGTTTTGCCAATATCTTGGCGAAAAGTAAGACTTTCCAAATGAATTTTTTTTTACAGGCTTATAGACAATTCATATTTACATATGATGGCCAGATTTCATCAAAATATTTCAAACAGAACAAAAGTTATATCACTTTTAGGGAGGTCACCCACTTTTTTTGACGATTGAAAAACATAATGCAACAAAAAAATAACAAAAAACCTGATTTTATCAAGGCATATCTCTTACTGCCGAAGAAAGTGTAGAGCGAACCCAAGGAGAAAGCTCATTTAAAAGATAAGGACTAATTGAGGCAAATGAACAAGACTGAGCCATAGCAGTTCTAGAAGGCGGAAGCAAGAGTCAAGTCTGTTGGATGAACGAAGTGGACGGTTGGAGGAACTCAGGAAGCTGAGTGAGGCCTTAGTATAACGCCGGTCAGATATTTGGATTTATATTATATTTGGATTTATATTATATTTGGATTTATATTAATCAATTAATTTCCTTGTTGAGTTTACTTTCTCGCGTCCATAAACGACGCAGGTTCTCTAGGGGGGGGGGGCAAATTTTTGCTTTCTTCAGCAAGGAACAGCAGAATGTGACTTATCCTATAAGGTCTTCTGTTCTAACGAGATATATATATATATATATTATATCTACCCAAAATCATAAAATGTTTACCTATTTTTGGTATCTGGCAACCTTTTTTTTTAGTAATTTGCCCAAAATTGTTAAACACGCGATCTGGATGAGACCCAGCACCAGCAGGTCACGAAAATCAATACCCGGTCGCAGACCCCCAACAGACCCGGCTCACTTTCGACCCTGATTTCCGTGGGGATGGATGTGAAATTAGCGGTAATTCATGAATACGGTTCGTCGAATTTATTGTGATGTGACTCACTTTAAACTATCAAGCGTCAAATGCGACCCGGTGGCGGTGTTAGGGGAGCTATGGGGACTAAGCCCCCTAAAAAGGCCATTCATTTTCCCCCACGAAAAAATAAAATATTTGCATAATTAACCACCTTTGGCCCCCCACAAAAATGTAAACGTAAAGGCACACACGAGGTTTCCAGACGGAATAATGGGAAAGGACCATATCCCCAATATTTCGACCAAATGACTAAAAAAGTCGTCAGAAATTTCCACGGCTGAAATCAATTTTTTTCTCGCAAATTCAGCCCCCCGCAAAAAAACCAAATCCTGGCGCCGCCACTTATGCGACCACTTTGGCAATATTACCATGCTGTGCCTAACTCGGTGCTTTCCTGTGCGAAGATTGGGCCAATTGAGAATTTACTGTCTTTCATAAATATGCTTTGAAGAGAGAAATGTCGGAAATGGAAAACTATGATGTCGAAAAACTAATTAGGACCAAAAGTTCGAGAAGTATGGGCATACCTTTACGATATGCAAGAAGTCAAGTACTAGTGGTAGTGGTGGTGGTGGTAGCAGTAGCAGTAGCAGCAGTAGTAGTAGCAGTAGCCTAACAGTAGCAGTAGTAGTAACAGTAACAGTACTGTAGTAGTAGTAGAAGTAGTAGTAGTAGCAGTAGTGGTAGTGGTCGTGGTCGTGGTGGTGGTGGTGGTGGTGGTGGTGGTGGTAGTGGTAGTGGTAGTGGTAGTAGTAGTCAAGGGCGGATACAGAAATTTTCGAAGGGGGCCAAAGTCCTACGGAACTACTCATTGGGGGGCCACGTCTACTTTCCGAGTAAAATAGCTGGTCAAAAATAAAAATAAATTTCTAAATGGGGGGGGCATGGCCGGATTGCCCCTGGATCCGCCCCTGGTAGTAGTAGTAGCCGTAGCAGTGGCAGTAGCAGCAGCAGTAGCAGTAGCAGTAGCAGCAGCAGTAGCAGCAGCAGCAGAAGAAGCAGAAGAAGCAGCAGAAGAAGCAGCAGCAGTAGCAGCAGCAGTAGCAGCAGCAGTATCAGTACCAGTACCATTACCATTACCAGTACCAGTAGCAGTAGTAGTAGCAGCAGCAGTAGTAGTAGCAGCAGTAGTAGCAGTAGCAGTAGCCGTAGCAGTAGCAGTAGTAGACCGACGCCTTCTTCCTTTATCTATAGACTTCTGACTGGAACTGGTATAGAGTGCAGCCAGTGGTGGAGTAAGCAATGCTTAGCTACATTTTAGGCTTTCTGTTACTATGCGGCGGGTTACTTAAAATTACGGTACCGTAATAATTGTGACCCGGGACAGGTAGGCGCATTGTTTACCATGAACGTCGCTTTTGCGTCTGTCAATAATTGACCTACCGTTTGTCGAATTTATTCACTGTGCAGACTGCACAGTGCAGTTTCACGATAATACTTTTAATGGTAATCAGGGATGCCACTCTGGATTTTGAAAAAAGTCAGATCCGGTCGAAAAAAAGCTAGAAAAGACTAGATTGACGATTGCTCTGTAAAATTACGGTACCGTAATAATCGCTCAAATAAAAAACCAATACCTATAACAAATAATGAGCTGCTTATTGACAACAAAGTAATTCAACAAGTTTACACGACAAAATTCCTTGGCGTTCATATTGATCAGCACCTAAAATGGAAAGTCCATATAGACGAAATAAGTTTAAAAAAATCAAAAAGCATAGGCATTATTAAGAGAGTCTCTTACTTGCTTCCCTCTCATGTGCTTATCAATCTATATTTCACCCTAGTCTATCCATACCTTACTTACTCTAATGTATTTTGGACTTCAACCTATGATACCCATCTCCATGTTTTAAGGACCTTGCAAAAAAGCCATACGAGTTATCACTAAATCCACTGTTAACTGTCATACTGGTCCCCTATTTGCTGAGCATAAACTCCTAAATATTAAGCAGATTAGATTTGAACAGACATCTCAATTTATGTATCAATACATCAATAACCTCCTCCCTTCTTCCTTTGCATCTTACTTCTCTCCTGCATTGCATCCTGGACTCACTAGAGGTAATAGAGACTTCAGTATTATTTTTGCAAAAACAAATGTTCGGAAATTTTCCATTAAATTCCAAGGCCCTGTCATATGGAATAAAATTCCGATTCACATTCGTAAGGCTACTAACTTAACTCACTTTAAACACCTGTTATGTGTGTATACATTAAGTAATGTTTTCTGTTAATAGCATGAGGGGTTACCCATGCCAATGCTGATTTATTTGATTGTTTGATTGCTTTTGCTTTTATTTTGTTCTTTCTCTGAGTTTTTCATGTAGTGTTAACTACATTAGTTTTGTTTTTTTATAATAATTTTTTTCTTTCCCTAGTTAAGTAATATCTCTGCATTACAATACTCCCTTCAGCGTTCACTTTCTCACTTCACTTTGTTAATTAGGCCCCTGCTTAGCGGGACTTGTCCCTTTTGGTGTGCCTATTTGCTCCCTCACTCTTATAATACCTATTCACTTTGAGTATTTTCTTATTGCGAATTATGTCTATACTTTGTTACACATACATGTACAATTGAATTGATGGGATCAATAAAAAATTAATATGTCTATGTCTATGTCTTTGTCAATGTCTAAAATACATGGATTTTTAAAAACATTTTTGCGGCTTGAAATTTCTTACGACCTTTTTTAGTCGTCCGATGATTTAAATTTGCTATCTTTTCCTTCCCGAAAAAATTCTGATGACCTTCTTTTTTAGTCTTTCGCTCCAAAAATTTACAATTTTTGGTCCAAATTCACAAAATTTTCGATTTTTTTCAAGTCTTTTGTGCATTTTCAGTCAAAAAAAAAATTGTATGTAAAAAGTCGAAAAAACCGCCGTGAGAAAAAAGGCTAGATCCTGACCAAAAAACCTAGAAACCTAGACAAAACCAAAAATACCTAGATCTAGGTGGAAAAAGCTAGGAGTGGCATCCCTGATGATAATGTCAAATTTCATTGTTTGTCAATTTAAGAAGCGCGGACGGAAATTAAATATCTGGAGATGGTGATGGGATGGGGATTGAAGTTATGGGGAAAGTGAGGAAATGGGGATAAGGTTATGCGAAAACGGGGGAAATGGGTCAAAACTGATAATGCGGGGAGGTAGGCTAATGGGGACACATTTATGTCTTCGGATCACTCTCTAATGTATATGACTCCTTTTTGGTAAGCATTTGTATCCCGAGAAGGTGAACCAATTATTCGTGTGCCACGTCAATTTCAATGTCTCTGGATCATAAAAATGCTTTCCGTGGTGGCTCAATGGTTCCTTTCACTCGCTCTGCAACAATGCAGAGACGTTCGTTCTCTGTGGCTGGTCCAACAACCTGGAATGGACTTGACTACGCGACACCTCCCAAGCTGTTCTCAATTTCACACACTGTTAGAGACTTTTTTCACTTGATCTCGCCCGGGAGCGCCTCTGATTAGGTACCTTGAAGAGGCGCTATATAAATTCCGATTGATTGATTGATAAAAGATGAGCTAAATTGCTGAAGTTATGATGGGTAAGCACGAAGCAAGTTAAAGGATGAGTCATGCGTTTATGCATGCACAGAAATTTCAGGTCACTAAACTCATAATAATTATTTCGTCAAGACAAGAATTAATAATAAGACGTGAACAAAGGACTGTAATAAATTATAATGTCTGAGAAATTGCAGTTTAATTCATTATGGCGTGACAACCTCGAATCTAAAAGAATCGATCAATTAGAGACAAATTACTTGTTGTTCAATTTTGACTTCGCCTATCCCAAGAGGCTTGGCTGACTTATGCATACATATTATATAAGGTCCCCGCCTGTTGCGTACACTGACTTCACTTTGAACAGGGAGAAGGTTTGAACAAATTTGAACGAATCGACATCAGGTATTTTTTCCTTCGGTAGCAACGTCGCACAAACGATCAACAGGGCTTTTTAATGTGCATGCAGTCCTACATAAAAATAATAATTATTGTGCAGTTCTAAATGGAACTCTACACTGTCGTATGTTATATATAGCAGCACTTCTGTGGAGCTAAGAATAGCATGAAAGATCGTTTTCATCCGGTTGGAAATAATATGCCATGGTTGATAGGAAGGGGAAGAATGGGTTGCACAGTTATAAGAATTCTTAAAACAGAAAGCCCGGAACTGAGAATTCAGTTCAGCAAGTCTTTTGCCATTCTAGTGCTGGCTTGAACTGTTCCGCTGATTAGACCTAATGGACAGCGAGAATCGAGGTGTGCGAACTTAGCTATTTAAGCAACAGAGTGTGCAGTGTACACATACATGTACGACTACATAGCAGGTCTACAGACTACGTTAAATCTGCATTAAATCCCTAATCATGCATGTAGCCTACATAAAATTAGGCCTATTATATTTATATTCGTTTAATTCCAGAAAACAACAGACAGAACGCTGTAGGTTTACATTGGCACAACTGACAGCATATGGCTACTTACTTAGGTAGCCTATGTAATGTAATGTAATGCAATTCAGACAACTTATACAGCATCGTCAGAGGCAAGCCACTTCGAGGATGCTTTACACGCATAGTGTCAAATGTCAGAGTAAATGTCATGAGCTCGAGACCAAGTGCAGCTCCAATTATTGTTTTTAAAAGTTGATCCTATGTATGCATGCTATGTATGCATCAAAGCTCGAGGGTACGTACCATACGTATTCTATTTTTTGAAAGGTACGTACGTATTTTAACGTACCCTATTTTAGGGTACGTAAACAATAAATAAAATACGTTAACCACGTCATTGCTCATTATAAGAATGTTCAATTTAATTTAAGCAAACACTCACCACCCAGTATACGGCGTAGTAAATTGCTGCAATGCTATATTGTAGGTATATGTTTATCCAGCATACATTGCACTTAATGCACTAATGTCAGTCAGTCGTCTCAGTTCTGCTGCAGCACTTCAACGATGTGTTCTTGTGCGATTGCCTGATCCAACCCAGAACTGCTTATCGAAAAATTGCATTCAATCAAATAATAATTATTGTTTTCGCATTTTTCAAAACTTTCACGTACGGCCATTACTTCCCAGGTTCTCTGGGCATCGCTGACTCGCTGACTGATGCGTAGGCTATATAGATACTGCAACTTTCGAGTTAGGCTACACCAATTTGCAAACGTAGCTCTCATCAGAAAGACAGTACAATTTGCATTAAATTAATTATAACCAAAGAATTTATCGAATTAAATTTACTGCTACGGTAACGGAAGTACCGGTTTCAATGACGTATAATAGGCCTACAGTTGACGTCAGATTATACGTTGGCTATGGGTCGCTGAGTAAACCATGCATAAATAAAATTTTCGTGTATGGTACGTACCATACGCGTATTCTATTTTTTGAAAGGTACGTACGTATTTTAACGTATTCTATTTTAGGGTACGCGTACCCTCGAGCTTTGGTATGCATGTATGTGTGTGTGCGTGCGTGCCTGCGTACGTACTACAGGCATACATGCATACATGCATGCATGCACGCATAAGTGCTTACGTATATACTTACGTGCGTGCGGCGTTAAGGACATCCAGAAATATTTGCATTGACACTTCATAACAAACTCATCTTTTTATGTTGTTAGCAATGGGAAGATCCGTGTTCATCGTTGTCTCAATGCTGATTGGTCTGCTGTTGGCGGGAGATATGCTGATCACAAAGACGACAGCTCGCAGTGTAATTGCTGTTCCCAAGGTAGGGCTATATCTGAATTATTGTCCCATTTCTTTCCACTAGGCCCAAGCTGATATTATAGCATCGATTAATTATTCTTGTCACTGTCAAGGCATGAGTCTGAATTTTCTAGCGCGTGATGATGATGATGATGATGAAGATGATGATGATGGCGATGGCGATGGCGATGGTGATTTTGATGATGATTGTGACGACGACGACGACGACGACGACGACGATGATGATGACGATGGCGATGATGATGGTGACGACGACGACGACGACGATGACGATGACGATGACAATGATGACGATGACAATGATGACGATGACGATGACGATGATGGTGATGATGACGACGACGATGATGACTACGATGACGATGACGATGACGACGGTGGCGGAACCAATCGTCTTAATTTATTAGAGCCGTTGGAATCGACCGTGGTTTAATTCCACATGGCTGGCTGAGTAGCCTAGTCGTCGGAGAATCTGACTAGGTAGCAGTAGAGGGCCTTCAGTATATGTCTTCCAATTCTAATCTTGATGTAGCGTTCATATGCTGGCCCTGTTAGCTATAATATTGTATTGTATTTAAACATTTATAAAACGCCTCTAGTAGAGTGAACCGTTCAGAGGCGCTCCCAGTGCGCAAGGCCCCGCGAGAAGAAGCAGGTTTTGAGAAGAGACAGAGCAGAGGAGAGACTGACAGACAGAAGTGTAGATCGAACAGAAGGAGAAAGAGCATTCCAGAGAGAAGGACCAATTGAGACAAAAGATCGAGACTGAGCCATAGCAGTTCTAGACCGAGGAACCAATAGGTCAAGTCTGTTGGATGAGCGAAGCGGACGATGGGAGGAAGCTGAATGAGGCCTATGATGATTGGTTCCCCGGTTCTATATATTTACCACATCTAATAGTACTGTTGATGACACGGGTCTCCCGTAATAGGGTAAAGACTAACCCACTTGAATATAGTGAATGCATCGATAAATGCGGCTAGGTTAAGGGCGAAATAAACAAATGATTGCAATTATCATGACATATAATCGTACAGCAGTCATAGGCTAGATGTTAAGATACTAGATGTTTAAAAATAATAAGTTAAAGAGTACAATATATTGAAGATTCCATTGATCTTCCTCTAATCCACTAATCTTCAATTAATCTTTTAATCCGCTAATCACCGATCCTCTGCTAACCTAGATATGAGAGATTAAACTATAGGAACATAGAAATTAAATTATTATTAAGTGTGCCGCGAAAAGTTTTATTCTTTCTTAGTGTGCCGCAAGCCAAAAAAGGTTGTGAATAACTGGATTAAAGTAATTTTACGAACCTCTCTATCCAACAAGTACGGAACCCATACGATGTCCATTGTAGTTGAGTTCCCTTTCTGGGTCACCCTTTCACAGGGATCATCTATTTCTATAGCTGCTGATGTTTTGTTTATGATTTACATTGTGTTTGCTTAGTTTGTCAGTTTCGTCTTGGTTGTTTATTGATTGTATATCATTGATCTCTTTGGATAAACAAATTTGACTTGACTTGATAAATTTTTGTTTTTGGCCACCGAAAAATCTGGTGACCTTTGTAACAGTTCTAGTCATTTGTCGAATTCTCAGGGAAATATAACATTTCGTACGACAAAATAGTTGATGACCTTTTTTAGCCGTTTAGTTGTAATTTCGGGCAAAAGATACAATTTCACAGAAAAACTATGCGATTTTCCCCGCAAAAATAACCGACGATCTTTTTAGTCGTAGTGTTTTTAAAACCCTGTACTACGGACGGACCTCGTGGGGGAGAGGGTCTACGAAACTACTCTTGGGCGGGCACACCAACTTTCCGAGCCAGAATAGCTGGTCAAAAATAAAGAAATTTCTCAATGGGGGGACATGGCCGGATTTGCATCCCTGGATTCGCCACTGAGTCCGTCTGTATATTGTCGTGTCGTTAGTTGCACGGTCCTAGTCCGGTCTAGGTCCTGGTTGGGTTGGGTTTCTTTGGGTTTCTTATCTATCTATAAAAGGTAAGGCGCTTATATAGTAGAGTCGGTAGGAGACGGTAGCAACTTCCAGCCAATCCCTTCCATAAGGTCTATCCTTCCCAGTGGCGACGCCAGGATTTTCGTTATGGGGTGGGGCTGGATTTTCGGGAAAAATTTTCCGTTTTCAGTCGCCAAATTTCTGACGACCTTTGTTATGTTTTAGATTTTTTTAGTCATTTGATCGAAATCTTCGAAAATGGTCCTTTTTCATAATCCGCCACAAACTGTCTGTCAAACCTAGTGCGTACCTTCAGGGCTATTTGGGGGGGGGGAGCTAAAGGGAGTTAATCGTGCAAATATTTTATATTTACATGGGAAAAAATGGATGGCCTTTTTTAGGGGGCTTAGCCTCTACCCTCCCCCCTAGCGCCGTTACTGATTCTTCCAGGCTACAAGCTGGAAGCTGTCTGGAGAGGAGCTAATCAATATTAATCTATGATTATTCTCTTCCCTTGACCAATGGGTCTATGCCTATAGGCCCTACTAATCCTTAGCGCAGGAATTAATGTACGTAGGCCTATATATAATATTAATTTTCTTCCTATGACAGCTACATCGGTATGAGCGTTGGTCGCATCACTGCATCAGGCGTGGCTTCCCGAAAGTGGCTTATTCAAGAGATTTAAACCACGGGCTTTGAACTGAAATCTGTAAATTTTTTGGACCTGAAAGACTGAAAAAATCAAGTCCGAACATTCAATGTATTTTTCTGATCTAGTTTTTCTATCGTTTTTTTCCGGCCGGCTCTGACCTTCTTTAAAAATCGGGTTGGCATGCCTGCTTGTCGTCCATTCAAACGGACGAGCGGTCGTAAAGGATCTCATCCGGTCAGTTAATTTGGCCGCGATGAGGTTGGAAGCGCCTCTGAGTAGTCCCCTTGAAGCGGCGCTATATAAATGCGTATAATTAATAATGAATGAATAATGAATGAATTGAAAAGTGAGCAGAGTCGAGATCATGATATACGGCCGCTATATAAACTCCGAGTACATTCGTTGTCCATTTTTGAAACGTCTGCAGAGAAGCACGTTTAATCGCAGCTGTTATAGTTATTCCTACAAACGAAATTGATCTGTAATAACAAATCCTTTTAACACTGATAGCCTGTTAGCTAAGTGGCAGCCTACATGGACATTCCTCTGTTTGAAATGTTGCAGGAAGATAAGAGAAGTCCTATTGTAAATGGAGTTCCGTATGTCATACATCATGTACATTATGCAGAGCCAGAAACGGGTGGACCTCTTTACATTCAGGAAGATACGAGAAATCCTATTGCAAAAAGAGTTACGTACGATAAACCTGTGATGGGTCCTGCAGTACTCCAAGCAAATGGTTATTGGGTTGCGGTTTCGTAAAATCACGTGAGTGAACATTGGCTGATATATTATAATAATATTTTCGTTCATTGAACAATGCGGTTGACAGACCGCAAACGGTTTTACAGCAACCGGGTAGGCCTAGATTTATACAGTTATCTTAATTAACATCGATCTTTAACACTTTATAAATAACACTTTATAAATTGATCCCTCTTGATAATTTATTCTCAGACTTAACAGAACAACATAATTAATACAATGCGGCCTTTGACAGCTTTATAATAATAATAATATTCCTTTTAATGATTCAATCTGACACACCGCAGAATGATTACAAGTACATGTTATACGAAATACGGCCCACTGTAGCACGACACGCAGGTCGGCTTTACAGCAGTGGGTTCGGTAACTTAACTAATGGCCTAAGTACTGGATCACTTCTGGTCGGCCAAGCCAGAAGTGGGAGGGGCTATCTTTATTTTTAGCAGATCCCGAGTCAAGCAACACAACAGCAAAGCGCCAATGGCAGCTAACATAAAAAAATTTTTGCAACGCAGAATTCTCAAGCTGTCCTCAAACAATGCTCGGTTCTGGTGTCCAGGCTAATAATTATGTTGAACCTCTGAAATGCTGTCCAACACACATCTGTTTCCTCTAGATTTTGACCCCTCTTGCCCTCGACTATTAACTTATTAATTTTGTCGAATATTATTACCTTATTTCATACGCAATAATTATTTTCCTGGAACAATAATTTCGGAATCGGAAATAGCCTATGCTTCCACACAGAATGTCCTCATGATTAGACTTAAAACTATTACCAGAAACATTTTCGTTTACACCGTTTGATTCTTTCTTCACAGAGATCGTCAACGATGGATAATTATATGAATGATGGCAGCTTCAGTTGTCGCAAACTGAATGGAATCCGTTTCTTCGACCGGCACCTTAGCCTACATGAAATTATAACATAACTTAATTAGAACTAGCTCTTTAAAATTCATTATTAATCACGTAGCGAAGAGCAGCCTACATTTCCTCGTAGGCTACAATAGAGACATCTAATACAACTTCTTTGAGATTATTTTATTCAATTTCATATTAAATTTTACTCTGGTAGGCCTACATTCTACTAATGTTCACATAATATAATGATTATTATTGAAGCACCCGTTTCGTCTTTTACATGTTGTCTTACCTTCACGCGAACAAATCAACGTTAAGGAGCACATGAAGAAATGGCGCTCAAAAGATATAAGAGAAGACTTTATAAGGTAAACTAGATGTGTTACCCGACGTTGCCCGGGAAATTTAGGGTTTTAAACACTACTCCACTGTGGTACCCATCGTTGACCGCTAAATTTCGGGTTTTCGGCAAGGCAACCTTCCACCACCACCCCACCCCCGCTTCCCCAAAAAGCCAAACGTGACCCCCAGCGGGGCGCTACGGAAATTATTACTGAGCAAGTATGACGTCATGCGTGCTGTTAGACTCTTTACTAAAAAGTTAGCGTGAGCGATTGTTTATGAAATATGTCTTAAAACGCTAGTTACTAGTAGATCTAACTCTTGTTTTAAAGTGAATTCAAAGCTGAAAATAGTTGCGTTGTCCTTTAATATTATTTGGGTAAGAATCTATTGCAGAATTTTTCGTAAACCGACGCTGTCGCGCTGTTTCAGTTCTGAGCCTATTTTGTTACGAAAGGTCAAAATCCGTACAAACAAACAAGCCAACATATGGAATTGCGGAATTATAATATAAGATTACTGTGTGCTGCTCGCATGCAGTGGCAATGGTATTCTAAGAAAAGGAACAGGGCTTTTTTTAGCGTGCAGTTCTTGACAAAATGTGCAGTTCTAAATGAATTTGTGCAGTTGTAAAAGGACAGCTTTTATGATTTGAGGCGTGGCTCTGTTGGGGAACTTGAGATTAGCAGTGATCCATTGTCGAGAAAGATTGAGATAGGATGATGATGATGATGATGATGATGATGATGATGATGATGATGATGATGATGATGGTGATGGTGATGATGATGATGATGATGATGATGATGATGATGATGATGATGATGATGATGATGTATTGTATTGTATTGTATTGTATAAAAGCATTTATAAAGCGCCTCTACTAGGGTGAACCGTTCAGAGGCGCTCCCAGTGCGCAAGGCCACGAGAGAAAAAATAGGTTTTAAGAAAAGAAAATGAGGAGGAGGGATTACCTGTCAGAAGTTGAGATCGAATAGAAGGAGAGAGCGTATTCCAAAGAGAGGGGCCAATTGATGTAAAGGAACGATGATGATGATGATGATGATGATCGGGTACAAAAGGGTTGACTAGATGGTGAAAACAAGGCCGTAGTTATGGGGTGTTTGGGGTGTTTGAACATCCCTCGAAATGAGATAATGTAAAAATGAAGTAATGCACTTACTAGCATATGTAAGAACTACAGGTGTACAGCGAGAAATTAATTTCGAGCAGAAAATGGTCAAAAATGGAGGACAATAAAAAGGTCGTCAGAAAATTTCGCCCAAAAAAAGTCGGCCGCAGCGTGTAGGCCTACTCGCCTCAAAATTCACCGTTGAGAAAACACCCACCACCCGAAATAAAATCCTTGCTAGGGCCTTGGGTGAAGACTTAAGAGTTCGCGAATTGAATAGGCTAAGCCTCGCAGACATAAGAGAAGTCGCAGTCACTTGTAAAAGTTCTTATATATTATATTCCCTTTATTGAACTATCCGGTTGACAGACCGCAACCGGTTACTGTGTAGAATTATGCAGTTAAACAATTCACAAGAACGGAGATCACAGAATACACAAATCTTAACTATACTAACTGAGCAGACAGCCTGCAATAATTATCGGCGCTAATAGAAGACTACAAAGCAAATCGGGGGTTCGAACTCGCTACCTTTCGCACTCCCGTTTTATCCATTGCGCTACCGGGCCCCCCCCATTTGCTGGCCAATTTTCCCTACGGAATATAACGAGCAGACAGAAATAGGTGGATCGTAAAGTTTCGAGTTCGTTTGATTCAGTTCTATAGTAATCTTCTTTTTCTTCAGGCTTGAATTAATCCCTCTCTACGGAGGGGTAAAGTTTCAGTTCTATAGTAATAATCTTGGTTATTATTTTATTTCCAACTGGAATGAAGCTGTATGAAGATAGCTCGAACGGATGATCACAAGCAGGGTGAGAATTGCCGGGGGTTGAGGGAGGTTCAGCCGTGTGGGGACTCAATGACGCATTGATTGACACACTGTCCTGGAGATCAGCGATTCCAGAAACCCCTAAAATAGACGTGCTCTATAGGGTGCTGTTAGCGTCGTTGTATTAGAGACCATCTGTTCTGTTAGCAGTTAAGATTGATTAATATTAAGGTAACTCCATAACGGTAAACAGACGGATTGTTGAATAAACGATCGGGGGTTGGCCTAGGAAAAAAGTTTTTTAAAGGTGATTAATTTTATCCACTTAAATAAGAGAAACAAAACAATTACTTGTAGTAACAATTGTTTTTCTTACTTTATTCCCTTTGTTACTTTATTCCCTTTTTATTTACTGTAATACTGTTGGGCTGGTGTCAGAAAGGGCATCCGGCCAGGCCATAAAACCCCAGTGACAGACCGTCACTGTTCCGTCAGACGGATTGTTGAATAAACGATTATTATAAATTGTCACAGTTTTTCTTAGGGCTCCATTGTAAATTGTTCTTCTCGCACCCCAACTCCACATAGAATGTCATAGGTCATAGGCTGACCCCAGTTATTTTTTATGCAAATATCATACTGTTTGTATGCGCACTTGTTATAGCGCCCTTCAAGCTTCTACACAGAGGCGCTCCCGACTGCAGCGCGGACACTGCACTGGAGTTTTTGGCTTGGATTCGAACCTTTTCCACGGGGCTTATGTATTTCGAGCTATATCCGTAGCCGGAATACCCAACTCAACTGAAGCAAGGTTTAATCTAGACGTATCTGATGGTAGTTCCCTCCATGAATGACATTGCTCCCCATACTCTGCACTGCCTGCAGAACCATCAGCTGTACGCTCGTGAATATCAGCTGGACTCCTTGTGTCCAAAACAAACTATTTCTTGGACCCTGGCCTAGAGTCAACATGGTCTTACAATCATACTAGGCCTACCCGCCAACATGGGACATAGGGATGCCACTTGCGTAGACAAGGAGGTTTCGAGGGTTAAACCCCTCTCCCATTGGCCTGGGAGGAAAAAATTAAAGGTTATTTATCCACTTAAAATAAGAAAAACAAAACAATTGCTTGTAGTAACAATGGTTTCTCTTACTTTATTCCCTTTGTTACTTTATTCCATTTTTATTCACTGTAAAACTGTTGGGTTAGTGTCAGAAAGGGCATCCGGCCAGGCAAAAAAACCCAAACCCTTCATTAAAAAATCCTGGCTACGCCACTGAGGGATGCGGTGGTGTTTGTAGTGGTGAATTGATTGCCTTGAAGCCGGGGGTTTCAGGTTCGGATCCACGTCAAGCCGCAGCATAATACACTACGAACTCACCAAAACTCCACCTCTCGCTATCTCCCTACAGGTCTTTCACTCAAAACTGAAAACATTGCTCTTTCAAAAATCCTATTCTCATTCTTCCTCTTCTCCTCACATCCCTCGCCATTTCAACTCTAAACATCACCCACCGTAGCCGTCCATCTATCTGCCTGCCTGACTCTCCGGACTTGACCCGCTGCCTATCGATTTTGTTTTGATTGAGCGCCTGTGAATAAGCTGGTTCCCGCGACTTGGCTTTTGTGGGCGCTGTAGAAGTCTCGAGGCTACGATTACGATTACGATTACACTAGGGACTTTGAGCAAGTCCTTCACTCGCAGCTGCTCGAGCGCTTCGGCTTGAAACTCCGATGCATTTCACGCGCTGTAGTCGGGAGAGCCTCTGAGTAGGGAGAGTGAAGGGGCGCTATTGCACACACGATAAATAATAAATCCCTACTGCCTGTAGACCTACATTGTCCGTTCATGTTAGAATAGATCGATATCAGATACAGTGATTTTTCACACTGACAGTGCAGCTTACTCGTTGTACTCAACTGATAGATATTGCTGCTTGGTTGGGTTCTTGCCTTCCAATATATTTCGTGATAGCATCGTTCATGGCCAAAAGACCGCACTGACTTCCCTGTCTGTCTCTGTCTGTCTGCCTGTCTGCCTCTGTATGTTTCTCTCTCCCTCTCTTTCTCTCTCCTCTCCCCTCGCCTCTTCCTCTCTCTCTTTCTGTTTATCTCTGTTTCTCTGTCTGTCTGTCTGTCTGTCTGTCTGTCTCTGTCTATATCTGTCTGTCTCTGTCTGTCTCTCTCTTCCTCTGTCTGTCTCTGTCTCCGTCTCCGTCTCCGTCTCTGTCTCTGTCTCTCTCCCTATTCCTCTGTATCTGTCGCTGTCTGTCTCTCTGTCTCTATCTCCTCCTCTGTCTGTCTCTCTCTCCGTCTCTGTCTCTCAGTCTCTGTCTCTGTCCCTCTGCCTCTGCCTCTGTCTCTCTTTGTCCCTGCCTTTGTCGCTCTCTGTCTTTCTCTGTCTCTCTGCCTGTGTCTGTGTCTCTGTCTGTCTGTCTGTCTGTATCTTTCTGCCCGTCTGTCTCTATCACTGTTTTCGTGTATGTCCCTCTGTCTCCCTCTCTCTGTCTCTCTCTGACTGTGTCTGCGTCTATTGCTGTCTGTCCGTCTGTCTCTATCTCCGTCTCTGTTTATGTCCCTCTGGCTCTCTGTCACTGTCTCTGTCTCTCTATCCGTGTCTCTCCCTCTATCCGTCTGTCCCTATCTCGCTGTGTCTCTCCATGTCTTCCTAGACTTTCCGTTGGAGTTGCGGGCATTGCTTATGACTATAAAGCCAACTGGTTTTACACCATTTTTCACTCAGGTCTTTCGCATTAGTCGAGAATGACTGTGGCAGTAGCGGCGCCACGGGAATAGGGGAGTTAAGCCCCCTAAAAATGCCATCTGGGGCTAAGTCCCCTAAAAATGGCATGTACGACTGAAATATTTCCACGATAAGCCCCCTCCAAAAAACTGAAATGAAATAGATCCATCATCACTCATCATGAGTGAGATTTCGACCGGATGACTAAAAAAGGTTGTCGGAGATTTTGGCGAAAAATGGACAATTTCCGCCAGGACTCAGCCCCCAAAAACCTGAAATCCTGGCGCTGCCACTGACTGTGGATCGGATCTGTTAAGGTGGCGCTATACAAATTCACCCGAATGAATGAATGAATTAATCAATGATTAGATGCTTCTGTGTAGTCCCTCTTAAAGCCACTGCATGAGTGCAATTTTATATCAGGAAGGATCTTAGATAACGGAAGCCACTGACTGATGCTTTCTTCTGGCCTACCTTTAGGTTACACTCGAGTGCACTCCGAAAGGCCAAAGATAACTCTCTTCTTTCTGGAAGTTCGAAATATCGTTACACTTGACTAAACTTAAAAGATTATCATTCGGATTTTTCAGAATTAATTGCATTTCTTATCGCGAATGGATTTGCACTTGTCGGTGATTTCTGTCAAAGTTTTTCTTATGTTTCTCCTTCTTTGGTACTCAGTTATTCAGAATTATTTGATATCGTGAATGGATTTTAAGGCTTGAGCTCCTGGGGTTTTATGGGGGATTAGAACTCCACGCCTGGGACCATTTTGGTTGAATGAATGGGTTTCAGAACCAAGAGGCACATGGCATCCGCGTCTGGCGACAGAGAAGAGACACATGGCTAGTGAGCCGAGGTTTCGAACCGAGAGAGTTAAACCTTATGTCCCAGCAATGCCCCAGCAATGCATGAAGTTCCATGGAGCAATGGTATACACATTGTGGGGCGCGGTGGTGTAGTGGGTATATTCGTTGCCTAGCAGCCGGAGAGTTGCAGGTTCGAATCCACCTCAAACCGCCGCGTAGGGACGTTGAGCAAGTCCTTCACTCGCAATTGATCTGGCGCTTCGGCGTGAAACTCCGACGCGCCTCTGAGTAGAACGCTTGAAGGGGCGCTATAGATATAAAGAAATAAAGAAATAAAAAATTAAATTAATAAACGTCACAGGGATGAAGAGCACAACATCAAGAAGAAAGTGGGGTCGATTCCCGCGCAAGGGAAACGGACGTGTGTATTCACCCCAAACAATAATAAGCTACACCCTGACGTTCACCCGTTTCGATTAGGACATTTACCACCACCCGGATATTTCCGCCTCTGTACATATCGCACGTCGTGAGAAATAAAAGTTAGATCCTGAAAAAAAAAACTAGAAACCTTGACAAGACCGAAAAACCTAGATATAGGTGGAAAAGCTACGGGTGGCATCCCTGGGCGTATGGAAAATTTGAGTAGTGGGGGAACCCGGGGAGGGATAATATTTAGCTTCCAGTGGCGGGCCAGGACTTCAGTTTTGGGTGGCTGAATCACTACCCACTTAACTGCATAATGTAACAAATGTTAATCAATCGTCAAAGAACAGGTAGCCTACATTTAAGATTGGAATCAGCTTCAAGAGAAGGGCTTTTTAAAATTCCAGTAAGTTAACATTTGTTACATTATGCAGTTAAGTGGTCATCATTCAAGGTCTATGCAGTGGTTTTTTTTAACCTATTTCTAGTGGCGGAACCTTTCTCGAAGCACGCATTTGCTCGCGGAACACTCGTGTTTCACCCGTCCAGTATTTCAAGATATACACAGCATAGCCTACAGTTGTAACTTGTAAAACAATGTAATATTTTGATTGAATGTACGTTACTTGCACTTCTGGTGCAGTTTATCACATTACAAACACATGCCTTAAAACTCTAAAAGTAAGCTTATAGACCTAGTGCACAAAACACTGTCAGAGCAATTGCATTTCTGCTCAATTTCGCCAACTATCCATTATGGATGAAATATTGAAAAATGAAAATGAAAATACGGTCTATTCTGGATCAGTGCTATGGACAAGTTGTGTTAAAGTATGTCCTTCCTCAAGTTTATCGTGAAATTTGTGTGCGCCTGGTTTAAATCCTGAACGCATCGTAGATATAAAACACGTCACGTATATGACTATAGGCAGACACATAACAATTCGTCTTCAGCATAAAAATTCATTTGGGGCTCAACCGCCATGTGCTTTGTTAGTGACACAAAGAAATAGGGGGCCGATGGGCTTCAACTTATTTGGAGAATTTTAGCTTCGTTTGCTGGTTATAATATAATACGCCGCTGCACCTGAAAAAGTGCTGCTGTCACAGCAATCACACATTTGTATGATTTTTGTTTCGCTCATCTTATGTGATTTTCCGACAAATAGCGAGTATAATTATAAGTCTGTCGGTTAAAGATTCTAAAGGCTTAAGGCTTTCATTTGCAAAAAATCGATTTATTATCCGCTATGCCCTAGGCAACTAGTGCGAATCGGTGGCCTATCGGTAGCCTATCGGTAACGCGCTTGCTCACGGAGCATGCGGTTGCGGGGTTCGACTCCGGATAACGGCCCTGAGCAAGTTGTTTGCGCACACGTGCCTCTGTCACAAGCCGTATAATTTGGTACCGGCGTAAGCTGGGAAGTAAACGGCAAGTCCTGCGATACACTGGCCTCGTATCCAGGACCTTGGGATTCGTCCATTGCTGGCTCAAGGCCATTGAAAAGGAGATGAGCGTCTCCCTGTGTTCCACATGGAACTGGATGGACTTTGTACTTTACTTTACATAGGGGCCGTCCATAAAGTACGTCACGCTCCAGGGGGAGGGGGTGTAAGAAAGTGTGACAGTTTGTGACATGGGGGAGGGGGTCAGGCCATGTGTGACGTCACACATTAATTTTTTTAATTCTTTATATTTTTTGTTCTTAGTACTTAAAATCCGACCCGGCCCGGCCAGGTGTGTCTAAAACCCGGCCTGGCGGGATAAAAGTTGATTTCCCGTCACTATCAAAGCGTTTAGGGACACACGTCACTATCAGAGGGATTAGGGATAGTATCCTAGGGTTTAGAGGGTTAGGTAAATGGTTATGTTTTTAAATTGTTTGTTCGAAAGTGTGACGTACTTTAGGGGGGGTCCGAGATTTGTGACAGTTTGTGACAGGGGGAGGGGGGGTCAAAACTGGTCAAAAATAGCGTGACGTACTTTATGGACGGCCCCATAGGCCCTACCACTGGAAAGAAATTTAACCACTGGCTTTCAAAATGAACGACTGGAAAGAAGAATAAATCAAACAAGTCGTGGGTCTAGTGTTCAGCGGATTCTGTTTCCAAATAGTACTGTTTAAAACCATTGATTAAAATGCTTTGTTTGTGATTGTCCGACTGGATTGATGGTAACGCACCGTACAGTATAAGCAATCTATGCAGACCAATAGATTCGCATATAATGCATCATGCATGTGCCCTCCGGAGTCCGAATAACAAGTAAA
>OX457049.1:34613393-34883393 GCA_949752735.1 Lumbricus terrestris
ATGGACAATGATATATATATATATATATATATTATGTATATAAATATTATATATATATTATATATATACGGAATGGAAGCCTTATGCGATACATAATGGGGCCCGCAGAAGACACGTCGATTAATTTCTGTTGATATTCTGACACTTATTTAGGCTAAATTAAATTTCTCATTCAGAAATAATAACGATTGTAATACAATTTTCATCGCTACATTCAGATTCAAGCTCAATTAAAATTTGAAATGATTCATTGTCTGTTGCTTTTTAGTCTTATTAGGCCTATTTTCACCGCTGTTAGCTACCGAACTTTAGTCCTATACAATTAATTAGCACAGAAGTGAGTTATACTTATTATCGTGGAGCGCGGTGGTGTAGTCACTGCATAGGCGCAACCACCCTATGGGACCCACGGGACGCGTCCCCCAACTTTTGAGTGGTCCCCTAACTTTTTTATTATGGTCCCCCAACTTTTAGGACGTGATTCATTTGGTCCCCCCCCAACTTTTAGGACGTGATTGCACCTAGGCCCTATGAGTCACTGTAGTGGGTATGTTCGTTGCCCTGCAACCGGAGGGTTGGTTGCAGGTTATAAACCACCTCAAGCCGCCGCGCAGGGACCTTGGGCAAGTCATTCACTCGCAATTAGACTACATGGGCGCTTCGGTGTGAGACTCCGATGCAGTGTCTGCGCTGTAGCCGGGAGCGCCTCTGTGTAGTGAGCTTGAAGAGGCGCTATAGAAATTGATAAATAAATAAATAAATTATCGCCTTCATTGACTCACACTGAATCGCAGTAAGATGAGATGTTGTAGTATTAACCGTGCAGGGGTTTCTATCCCCCCAGCACACCCGGACTAAGTCCCTCTCCCTCTTCCTCTTCTAGGCCATCCTTCTCACTCTCCACCTGAATTTGATTCATTTTTAGTTCGGTAGTTGTGGGGCGCGGTGGTGTAGTGGGTACAGTGGCGGCGCCAGGATTTCAGTCAGTTGTTTTGGGGGGGGGGGCTGAGTCCTCGCGGAGGAAATTTTCCATTTTCATCCGCCAAAATTTCTGACACACCTCTTTTAGTCATCCTATCGAAAATCGTTGCTATTTAGGCAGTTTTGCATGTAAAAAAATCCCGGATGACCTTTTTAGGGGGCTTAGCCTTTTATAGGGATGCTTAGCCCCCCAGCACACATTTCTTAATGGGGGGGGGTGGCATGACCGGATTGGCTTCCCTGGGTCCGCCCCTGCTACACTAATGCATCGTCACTGTCCAAAGTCTCCTGTCACGCGCCGCGTTCTGCAGGTGTGTGCCCACGAGGCACTAGGAATGCATTTACATATTGTGCACCTCAATGGTAACTTTCGGTACAGGCAGCGTGGAGACATCTTTGCAAACGAAAGGTGTGGCTCCTTGGTGCAGGCTTTTCGCAGCATCGATCGTGTTTCTTAGCTCAATTACTAAGGCTTATAGTCGTTTAGTTGGCAACAAAACTGATAGACACACCTCTATCAGGTACAAAAAGTAGTTCAACAAATGAAACACAATTATAGGCTACCTAAAATTCCTTATGTCCATAACAATTGAATCCATCTTAGGATGAGTGTAGAAAATTACGTAAATAATTGCAAAAAGGGAATGATTTTACGCTTTTTTTTACTAGGCTGGTGAGATTAGATCATATTTTCATATAATTAATGGGCATAGGTGGCTTTCTCTACAAAACACGTGAGATGCCGCCTTTTACCTAAGGATTTTTGCGAAGAGGATCAGCAGGTAACACGTTTTGCTCATAGTTTTATTTTTTTCAAGAATTTCTGGTCCGATCTAAGCGTCTAAGCTTGATCTTTTTCCGAAGTCATCAGTAGCGAAATCGCTTCCGACTTCTACGTTAGCATGAATCACTTTATTCAATTCAGCTCCCATTTAGACAAGAATTCGTTTCAGCAATCCAGGTTCTAGTTAAGCAGCGATAATTTTTGCACCAATTCAACTTCTGTTTAAGTAAATTATTCTTTACTGGCTGCAATGCTCGATTTCAACCAAACCATACACCTTTGTCTCCCAGTCTCTGTTTTAGCAGGGCTTCAGACGTCTGTCTGTCTGTCTCACTCTCTGTCTTTCTGTTTATCTCTGTGTGTGTGTGTGTGTGTGTCTCTCTCTCTCTCTCTGTCTCTCTGTCTCAATCTCTGTGTCTCTCTCTGTGTCTCTCTGTCTGTCTGTCTGCTTGTCTCCCTGTGTCAATCTCTGTCTTTCTCTCTGTTTATCTCTCTCTCTCTCTCTCTCTCTCTCTCTCTCTCTCTCTCTCTCTCTCTCTCTCTCTCTCTCTCTCTCTCTCTCTGTCTATTTGTCTCTCTGCGTCAATCTGTCTCTCTTCCTGTTTATCTGTGTCTCTCTCTGTGTCTCTCTCTCTCTGTCTCTCTCTCTCTGTCTGTTTGTCTCTCTGCGTCAATCTCTGTCTGTCCTTCTGTTTATCTGTATCTCTGTCTGTCTGTCTGTCTGTCTGTCTGTCTGTCTCTCTCTCTCTCTCTGCGGCGAGGGGTTAACGCCACGGGTTCCCTCTGTATAGGTTTCTTGAAGAGGCGCTATATAAGTTCTCGAAAGGAATGAATGAATTAGCTATCGGTTGCAGGCCGAGGGTGAATGGTGATAATTGCTATGGGGTTGAAGCTGTTCAACCCTTATGTGCTGCTTATAATATGTATATAGGGCTCCACAGTAGTTTTTCCACACCCGAACTCTTCGTGCACAAAATTTGACATTGTCCGACCACTCTGATGTTTTTCCATAATTCTCACTGTGTTTGACTGCAGGTATCTGTATCCGGAATAACCTTTCTTTGGGGCTGCGTTCATTATACCAAGCCAACTGAGTTTTATAAATCGATTAGGAATTTAGGCAGAGTCTTTTTCAGTGTAATCGTGCATGACTGTGAGTAGGGTCTTCGAAGTGGCGTTATACAAGTTCATTCAACTGAAGGAATTAATCAATGATTAGAGGATGTTGCAGGGGCGGATCCAGGGGGGGCCAATCCGGCCATGGCCCCCCATTTAAAAATTGCATCGGACGTGGCCCCCCCATTTGGTTTCAACAAACCATTAAATAAATGCAGTGGGAGAGAAAAACAGGACATGAGGCCCCCCCTATTACAAAATCGCACGGGACTTGCCCCCCCCCCGTCGATTCAGCGGCAAATGTTTCCCGAAAAATTGGTCGATGACTAAAAAAAAGGTCATCAGTTTTTTCGGCGGATGAAACGGTATCTTTTCGCGGAAAATTGGTCGATGACTAAAATTTTTTTCTCCTGTCTCACAAGACCAAAAATTTTGCTCCCCCCCTTCGAAAATTTCTGTATCCGCCCTTGGGCTGTTGTGTAGTCCCTCCAGTCACTGCATAAATGCAATATTATAATTCTCAGGAAGCATCTTAGATAACAGAAGCCAATGACTGCATGATGCTTTCTTCTGAATATACCTTTACACTTGACTGTACTTTAAAAGGACAACGATAAAATTATTATCTTCTTTCTCGAAGTTCGGTCTATCGTTACACTTGACTGAACTTAAAATTATCGCTGAGATTTTTTCTTTATTAATTGCATATTTCTCTGTTTCTGTCTCTTTCTGTCTCTCTTTGTCGCTGTTTGTCTGTTTGTCTGTCCATGTCTATCTCTATGTCTGTCTCTGTGTCTTATTGGTTCTGCCTGCCTGTCTGTCTCTGTCTATGTCTGTCTGTCTGTCTCTGTCTCTCTGTCTATGTTCTTCCGTCCGTATGTCCATCCGTCAGTCCGTCTCTATCTCTCTCTCTGTGTCTCTGTATCTGTGTCTGTGTCTCTATCTTAGTGTATAGTCGGTTATTCAGAATTATCTGATAAAATTATCTTGAATGGATCTATTAAACTTTGGGTATTTTCCGCTACATTTTAACTCGCGTTTCATCTTCGTGTGGTGATATATGGTAGAAAACTGGATAGGCTATATATATAAGAAGTGGCCGTAAACGCAGAATTGACGAGCAGCACTTGAGTCAGATCGCACAACAGAAGATAGAAGCAGAGGCACATGATACGAAGGTCTGTGAGATTTCTACTAAGAAACGACTACAACTACTACCGCTGCTGCTGCTAGTAGCCTGCTACTAGTCTACTACTCAGTCCATCACTAGTCTACTACTGTTACTACTACTAGTGTTGCTGCTACTGCAACTACTACTCTACGGGTACTACTACAGTAACTGCTACTGCTGCTGTTGCTGCTAGTGCTACTGCTGCTGCTACTGCCACTGTTGCTGCTGCCGCAACTGCTACTGCTACTATACTACTGATCCTGCTACTGTTACTGCTGTTGTTGTTGCTGCTACTGCTACTATTACTACCACCCCAACTACCACCACCACCACCACCACCACCACCACCACCACCACCACTGCCATTCCTGCACCAACAGCAATCACAACTACTAGCATACTCTTAGTGTTGTTGTTATTGTCTTAGTTGTTTTTCTATGACCCCCATCTTCGCCTAATTAATGCACGTGCTTATGATTTCTCCTTCTGTTACTTTTTATGCCTATTCTCCTTCTGTCACTTTTTATGCCTATTCTCCTTCTGTCACTTTTTATGCCTATTCTCCTTCTGTCACTTTTTATGCCTATTCTCCTTCTGTCACTTTTTAATGCCTATTCTCCTGTCATTTTATGCCTATTCTCCTTCTGTCACTTTTTATGCCTATTCTCCTTCTGTCACTTTTTATGCCTATTCTCCTTCTGTCACTTTTTATGCCTATTCTCCTTCTGTCACTTTTTATGCCTATTCTCCTTCTGTCACTTTTTATGCCTATTCTCCTTCTGTCACTTTTTATGCCTATTCTCCTGTCATTTTATGCCTATTCTCCTTCTGTCACTTTTTATGCCTATTCTTCTTCTGTCACTTTTTATGCCTATTCTCCTTCTGTCACTTTTTATGCCTATTCTCCTTCTGTCACTTTTTATGCCTATTCTCCTTCTGTCACTTTTTATGCCTATTCTCCTTCTGTCACTTTCTATGCCTATTCTCCTTCTGTCACTTTTTGATGCCTATTCTCCTTCTGTCATTTTTTATGCCTAAATTGTTTTGTAGAAAAATGAAGGGAGTCGTCTTCTATGCATCGGTTGCTCTCGTCTTCCTCCTTGTGACTGGTGGCGATTGGTTGATGATGACAGCTGAAGCTAAACCGGTATATGCCTAACTAGCCTCAATGCACTAAATAGAGCTATAGCATTCCATGTCCTGCGGAGCATGGGCGGAGTTTATCAGGGGCTATGGGGGGGGCTAAGTCCCACAAGAAGACCCAAATTCATTTTTTTCACCGTGTAAATGGTATCTTTTCCCGGGCTTAGCCCCCCCAAGAAGGCTCTAGCCCCTCCAAGAACGGAAACCAAACTCCGCCCATGCTGCGGAGCTTGTTTCCGCATATATCCAGTGATTAAAGTATAGAAATATAGGTGCCTGGACGCCACTAACCTTCCCGTGTTGTGCTGGCCTAATAATTAAGTGGCAGGACTGCGTTCAGAATTGAAAATAAGTGCATGGACGCCGTCCATGGCCATCCAGGCACACCTCAAGCCGTTTCGATCATCATGCATTGCCAGGGGCGGAGACCTAGGGGGGACAGGGGGACGGTCCCCCCCCCAATGAAAGTGTTGGGGGAGACGGCCCATGCATTTGTCCCCCCCAATCTTTGAGCGTGAAGACTTTTTTGGCGGCGAAAAAAGAAAATTTCGACGAGATTTGGCCGGATGACTAAAAAAGGTCATCAACTTTTTTGGTGGCGAAAATAACATTTTTTTCCGAGATTTCGCCCGTCGTCAGAAATTCTTCGGAAAATTTCGCGTCTTTCCGTCCCCCCCAATTCTCGGCCCAGGTCTCCGCCTATGTGCATTGCTACCGCCTTTAGCGCTGTTATCTTTAGAAACTGAGTCATTACTTCAGTACTCAGAGACGCGGATTAAGATTTCAATAAAATAATGTTCCCTGCTGTTGTTTTTCCCCCCACCAAACATTTTGTGGGGGACCGTCCTCTCGTTATGCTCATTCTCTTTATTACATTTCGCTAATTATTTATATAGGCTAAACAGTGGACAACACTATAGAAATTTAAAATGATGTTTATGAATATTTTTGTTAAATGTTGAGGGGACAAAAAGCATCTCCGTTTCATCCCACCACAAATTTTGAAGGGGACCGTTTTCTCTGCCCCCCGCCCAAGTCTCCTCCGCCCATGGTACCGTAGGGCCTACTAGCACGTAGCGTTAGCACGTAGCGTAGGCTATATTCTGATCAACACTTAAACCATTTTATGCTATATGTTATCGTAATCGTAATCTCCAAATTTCCGGAGCGCCGCTCGACAGTCAAGGACAGGGCACCAGCTTATTCACGAGCGATGTGTCAATTCAGAAGGGATGCCATTATGCTGTAGCAGTTTCGAAGGGTCTTCGTGCATGGTACATGCAGGGCTTAAAGTGTGGCTGGACGGTCATGGACGGCGTCCATGCACTTACTTTAAAATCTGAAAGCCGTCCTGCCACTTATTAGCCAGCAGAGTCTGGAAATGGTAAGAGGCGTCCAGGCACTTCTTTTGGAAAGGTAAGAGGCGTCCAGGCACTTCTTTTGCAAAGGTAAGAGGCGTCCAGGCACTTATTTTTTCACACTTCAAGCACTGGGTACATGTAATAACAGGGCTTTTTTAACGTGCAGTTGAGCACAAAATGTGCAGTTCTAGGCTAAATGGATTTGTGCAGCTGTAGAAGCACTTCTGTGCAGTTAAAACTAGTTGAAAAAGGCTATTTTCCTCCGATTTGGAGTAATTTACCATGGAGGATTGGAAAGAAAAGAAGGGGTTGTGAAGTTCTAAAAATTCCTTAAAAGTAGCCATGTGTAATAATTATCTGATTCTGAATGCATTTGTGTGTTATTCAGGACCCTAAGAACCGTGCAAACGGTGATGCTAAAAAAACGTTGGAACCTATTCCTGAAGAGGAGGAGATGATGCTTGTTACAGCACGACTCGTAAACTGGAGATGAGACGAACAACGGGATTGTCTGCAGTGGCAGACAAAATGGCGACTTGACGGGAAAACGGAACATCCATAATTATTATAGACCTATACTCGTTGTATACTCATTAAACATTATTGAACATAATACATTAATATTTCTCAAACGTTGCTTGAGTTCCCATGTAGATATGATTACAAGGGCGGATAAAGGAATTTTCGAAGGGGGGGGGGCCAAAAATTTTTGTATTGTGAGACAATAGAAAATTTTTTTAGTCATCGACCAATTTTCCGGGAAAAAGATACCAGCTTATCCGCCAAAAAAGTTGATGACCTTTTTTTTTTTTTTAGTCATCAACCAATTTTTCGGGAAAAGGAGATGCCATTTCCGAACGGGGGGGCCACGTCCCGTACGATTTTCTAATAGAGGGGGGCCAGATGTCCTGTTTTTCTCTCCCACTATTTTCTCTCCCACTACATGTTTTTGAAACCAAATGGGGGGGGCCACGTTCCATGCAATTTTTAAATGGGGGGGCCATGGCCGGATTGGCCCCCCTGGATCCGCCCCTGGATATGAAAACACTGTAGGCCTACCCATATGCGAGAGCAATTAATTAATATTCTGGAAGTAGGCCGAGGCTATAGGCCTACCTAAGTTTCTCATTGATAAATATTACGATTAGCGTACAATTAAAATTTCATCGCTAGCCTACCTTTAGATTAACACTGCAGTCTCAATAAAAAATTAAAATGATTCATAAACTGTTGTTTTTGTCGTCCTATTATGCCTATTTTCTTCATAGTTAACTACCGAAGTGAGTAGGCCTATTATAAGCCTACTAAGCAGTTATAGCATGAATGTGATTTATAGCCTAAGTATATTAGCTACATAATCAATTCACGCTGGCTTGCACGCAGTAAGACTGCATGATGACCTATCCCCTAAGCAACAGTGCTCAATCTCCCACCTTAAGTCTTTTTCCAGGACCGGTGTCGCGTGGCAGCTAGAGTCTACCCTCTAAAAGTCTCTTCCCGGAGACTTTATTTCGAAACAGATTCTCCCCTGGCGTATCTGTTCCAGAATAAATTTGCCCCCCAGAGAGTACATAATATTCATTTAGACTACTCTGAAACAAAGTATACGGTGGAAGAATATTTCCTCCGTCGACGAAAGTCTATACGCCCGTTGAGCATGACATGGGCTACAATAATTGCCTGAAAGTTTTGTAAGAGACTATTAGTGCCAGTTATTGCAGGCCGTGTGTTCTGTTAGTAGGCCTGTAGCTAAGATTTGCGTATTCTGTGATCTGCGTTCTTGTGAATTGTTTAACATAACATAACATGGGTTTTAAGTGGTTCAGAAGACACTGGGTCTGTGTTAGATTAACCTGGAACATTTAACAGCCCAATTTTCCTAGCTTCCTTTTAAACGCTGAGACCGTGTCCACCGACACAGTGCTGTCATCCAAACCGTTGCACATGTCTACAACTGTTTAAACTGCATAATTGCACACTGTAACCGGTTGCGTTCTGTCAACCGGATTATTGAATAAACGAAAATTATTATTATTATTATTAATTTCATGCAATGATGCAAACCAAACCACGGTTATGCAGTCGAAATGCTAAAGAATATACTTACTTACTTAATTACTTACTGACAAGCAGGGTGGTGACATCTGTGCGTTACGCAAGGTGTGACTCCTTGATGCAAGCTTTTCGCAGCATGGTTGGTCAGCGCGAAATGTTTCAATGCCGTCTTTTACCTCGAGCTTGCGAAGAAGACCAGCAGGTAACGCGTGTTGCTCATAGTTTTAATTTCTTCAAGAAATTCTGTGCCGATCTACGCGTTTAATTAAACTTGATCTTTTTCTGAAGTCATCAGCAGGGAAGTCGTTTCCAGGTTTAGCAGTGGAACAGAACAGATCAGCGCGAAAACCGGAAACTAATTCACTGAAATGGCTCTAAGTCTAACTTCTAAGTGCACAAAAAGCCTGATTTTCCGATTAGTTTTATAGACAAAAGCTATCTATCTATCTATCTATCTAGCAATCTAGAATTCTCTTCGCCAATCCAACTTGTATTTGACCAATGCTAAACGCATGCAATGGTGAATAATATAGAAAGCTAAAGCAATAGATTACTAAGCCTCCCTTTATTTAATATAATATCTGAGAAATGCATACAAAGCCATGAGGTAGAACATTTTCTTTTTTCTGACAAATTGAGTGGGGATTGCGCGGTCACTGAGTACATGTGGTCACCTCTGTCTGTAGCATCAATTCCATGTTCTGTGTTGCAATCTGAGCTCTCTTACTTTACACGTGTGACCACCTGAGCTCTCTTACTTTACACGTGTGACCACCAGAGCTCTCTTACATTACATGTGTGTGTGTGTGTGTGTGTGTGTGTGTGTGAAATTTTACCTCTCTTACATTAAATGCATTGCAATTTGAGCTCTCTTAACTTGCATGTGTTGGCATCTGAGCTCTCCTATCTTAACCTGTTTGGCCATTTGCAGTGCTTAAAGTGTGAAAAAATAAGTGCCTGGACGCCCCTTACCTCTCCAAAAGAAGTGCCTGGACGCCCCTTACCTTTCCAGTCATTGCTGGCCAATAAGTGGCTGGACAGCGATCAGATTTTAAAATAAGTGCATGGACGCCGTCCATGACCGTCCAGCCACACTTTAAGCCCTGGCCATTTGAGATGTAGTCTTGTAATCTACGGTTGTATTTGAGTTTAGCCAATTTGTTTTCTTTGACACATTGTTGGATTCATGTTGAAAACTAGATTCTCGATTGAATCGATCAACGAACTTTGTCATCATCGATATCACTTGATCAGAGATGAGACTGCCGCAAAGACAGAGAATAAAGAATATGACGAAAAGAAGAACCTATTGAACGGTAAATGAGGAGCTGTCATAATTATTATCATTAATATTGTCATTATCATAATATCGTCATAAAATTTATTTATTATTACTACCTACTAATTTTTCTAATTGAATGTGTAATTCGTGCATGTTCACATGAAAATGTGCATTTGAGGCACGGATAGTAAGTCATCAGATGAAGATGGAGTTGGATATCAAAGCACTTGGTTAAAGGCGAAGGAGATATGGTCAGTTTTAAGAGCGATGATGATGACACTGTAACCGGTTTCGCTATGTGAACCGGATTGCTGCTTTTTAAACTATAGTCCAGGCAATCTAGCTCAAAAGTACCGTCAACTTGTACCAAATATCATGCTTGTATCACAAAGTGAACCATTTTTAACCAGGCCGCTGTACTAGCAGCCCGATATTCAATGAAAAAAAGCATGAAAACTCATCATTTTTTGAGCCCCATTTTGGGGGTGACCCCATGGTCGGATTTTGGATATGTTATTCAGCAGAAAATTCTGAACAGGAAACCGTTTTAAAGACTTCTATTACAATTTTGCCCAGGTGAAACTGTAAATTGCCTGGACTACTAAAGTTCTAAGTGAGTTTGAACTATGAAGAGTTAGTGACAGTTGATTCCAATCCATGGTGCACAGGACAGGAATGAATTTTGGTCACCAATAGCTGTTCTGCATCTGAGCTTAGCTAGAAGACCCACAACTAATGATTGAGTAGGAATGTAAGGAATTAGTAGTACTTAGTCAAAGGTGAGGCGAGGGGGTGTAGTTGGTATGTTCGCTGCCTTGCAGCCGAAGGGTTGCAGGTTCGAATCCACCTCAAGTTGCCGAGTAAGGACCTTGGGCAAGTCCTTTACTTGCAATTGCTCAGCGCTTCCGCATGAAACTCCGATGCAGGGTCTGCGCTGCAGTCGGGAGCGCCGCTGAGTAGATGGCGTGAAGGGTCACTGTAACGAGTGCACATACAAAGGTGTCTGACAGCTTTATTACTCTTTATTTGCCATTGACTAGTCTGCCTTGCTTTGGTTTAAGTCAGCCAAAGGATATGGAAGTTTAACATAGACGTGTAAGTCCTATGTATGTTATGGTTTAAAGGGTGACCTCTATATTTTTCTGGTTACCCATTTGTTATATAGTGTAGTGACCAGTAGAAATAGGTTCAAATTTGGTTACATTGCAATAGTGGTTCTCAACATCCAGCCCGTGAGCCCGGTGCAAGTCGTCATTGGGCCAGCGATGTCCAATTTGAATAAATGTCTATTTGTGACTCAACACTGACCTTAAGTCTACAGTGACTTGCACAATGCACTCTGTAGTAATTACTTACTAAGAGTCCTCTTTTGGTACATTGCTAGCAGGGCTGTTTTTAAGCAATTTTTAGAACTGCACATCCTCTTCTCTCCTTTCTCATCCTCCATGGTAGATTACTCCCAATCTGAGGAAAATGACCTATTTTTACTAGTTTTAACTGCACGGAACGTGACGGAAGTGCTTCTACAACTGCAAGAATCCATTTAGAACTGCACATTTTGTGTAGAACTGCACGTAAAAAAAGCCCTGATTGCTTGGTAGTTTTATGTGTGTTTTACTGAATTTATCTGATATAATCTGAGGTTGGCTTAAATTAGAATTATATTACTGGCCCTTGGCCGATAACGGCTGTGCATCACTGCAGAAGAAGGTTGATATAAACAGTCCATGAAGTGAGAAGTGGATGAATGGCAATTGAACTTTTAAAACTGTTGAGCTTGTGAATGAAATGCTGTTAAGACCATTGCAAATGATAAAAAATTTTCTGCATTTGATTTTATTTTCTGAAACAGCATTGAAACAACAGTGTTGTAAATTTACAGAGCTATTTGCTATGGATTTTACATATAAAACAAACTGAGTGCAAGCAAGCCCCAAAAGAACAAGGCCACAATACCTGTTTGTTGCTAATTTAGTTAGTAAGTAAGCTGATGTATACTTTCTTATTAAGTGGTTGCAAGAGAGCCTCTCTCCAGTGTAGAAACATGCAGTAATAGGATAAAAAAATATAGTATAGCTCTTTCTATAAATGTATTCCCTATATTACTGTCTGTAGGAACCAGGACCCTGTTGTGAGATCATTTTAAACATAGATATCAATTTAATCAAGCTTTGTCTGCGTCTGCAGATTTTCTTGAAGTTATTGTTGTAACCTGTTTTGCCGAACAATTCCTCAAACACGATATTCATTCATTATGGAGATTTATATAGCACCCTTTCAGGGCTACTACTCAGCGCTCCCAACCCAACCTTGGCTGAAAGGTACTGTTTTAAGACTGCGATAAAGTGCATCTGAGCAAGCCTTAGGCATAAGACATGTAGACAGTGAAAGCCCATTCCATACTATTAGGCCAATATCAAAGAAAGCACAGATTCAAGCATTGTTTACTTTGAAGGAGGTTTCTTAATCTGTTTACCTGTTTCCTTTGAAGGAGGTGTCCTAAGCTTATGTTTCGTTTTAAAGAGGTGTCCTAAGCTGTTGTTTACCTGTTTCCTTTTAAGGAGGCGTCTTAAGCTCCTGTTTCCTTTTAAGTAGGTGTCCTAAGCTCCTGTTTCCTTTTAAGGAGGTGTCCTAAGCTGTTGTTTACCAGAAGCTTGTGATACTTGCTGTAATGATTACAGAGATAATGATACAAAAACCTAAAAAAACCTGTTGATGATCTTCATCTTTAGTGCCACGGAAGTCAACTTGCTCTGTCGACGCTCAACATTCGCATGAACGCTAAAGTCTGACCAGTAGAGTTTCAACGATGTTCAGGTGTCGTCCGTGAGTGCCAGAATTCATCAGTTGACCAATGCACAACATCATCGACGTCACCTGGAGTCCATCAACAACATCAACTCCATGGTCGAATGGATGATGCCGGCTGAAAGGGTAGAGGTATTTGAGACACCTGATTCTTCCCTGTTTCCTTAAATATTCTAGTTTGCTTATTGAGAATTATGTGTCGGATGCTCCACTACAGCGAAAAAGCTTGGCAATGCACGCTACCACCAGGTCGGTCCAGCAATATTACGCAGCTGTTTATCATTATAAAATTTACAGTGTGATTCCATGAGGTTTAGGGAATTTATGGAGTTGGAATGACTTCTGCTCTGTTTGTATTATTTTTAAACCCAGAATCGTGTGAACGGGTTTTGGTCTTGATGAATCACGACAGATTCCTGATTCTAATCCCATAGTCTGTAGAATGCAGCAAATGCCAATTCTTTTGTGATGGTCAGGGTTTGACTGGAAAAGGCCAATGGTTGGATTTTGCCATCCATCTATCTATCCATTCTGTGTTGGATAAGAGCTCTGTCCAATGGCATTCCTTGTTTTTTCGCACAGCCATGTTGTCTGTATTGTCCACAGTGTGTCTTTGCCCATTGGGTTTGTGACCCATTTTTGGGTTCTTCTGTCTTTCAGGAGAGTTTAGTTGTCTTATCAGGCAGGCTGTGTGCGATTACTCCAAAGATTACCAATTTATTGGGGCTGTATATCCTAGAGGCTCCCACTCATTTGCGACACTTGCTGCATTTTTTATTACTCATACTTTTTATATTTTATTTTGGTAAAATATTTTTTGTACAGTGACTACTCGAATAAATTTGCCACTGCCCTATTTTTTTTACAAAGATACACGCTGCAGCGAAGTATGTGTTCTAAGCGAGTATAAAATGCCTATTTGCAGAATGTCTACCTACAAAACTGCGCTAGAAAGCAATTAATTTCATTTTGTTGACGTCTTTTCTGCAAGTAGAGTGGGGTGGGAACGGGAAGATGAGTGGAACAGAAAATCACTTTCTATGGGTCTTTCGAGACAGGCAAAGCCAATGAGTATTTACGTTACGACCTTTTTGGGTCTTCATCAGGAGCTAATTTTGTAAATTTTGAAATAAACGGACATTCAGATGACGTCATCTTAGTGCAAATATTAATTATAAAAGTTACTAGAGTATCCTCTAGCAAATGAATTTAACAGGCCTTGAATTACACACTAGTACAATACTCTAATATCGCCACCCCAAACGTTTGTAGCATCTGCCATGTGGTAAGGTTTCCAGTGTCACTAAAGATTTTGTTGATGATAGTGGTCAGAAGTCTCCCTGTTTATTATCATTGTTATTATTACTAGGGCTGCATTTCGATTAATTTTTTTAATCGCGATTAATCGCACGATTAAAAAAATTAATCGCGATTAATTAATCGCACATTTCCTGAAATTTTTAAAGTACATTTTAAGGGTAAAACATTCAGACAAATTTCTAAAAAAAGGATCTCAAATTTTTAATGATTGTACACCAACCGTGTTATGTAAGCGGTACGTCAAATAAAAGAGTATGTGATTTGGTCTGAACAGCCTAAAGCTGTAAATGCAGCCAGTTACTCAGACATACAAGTTTATTAACATTGTCTGTTGACAAAGATGCTCTCTTTTTGTTCAAAATGTTCCCAGAGAGAGAGAACAATCGTTCACAGGGAACAGTAGTGGCCGGAGACGCTAAGTATTTCCTTGCTACAGTGGCCAGGACTTTGTTGGGCTCCAGCATGATCCTTCCACCACTGCAGTGGACAAGAATCCGTATCGATCTCTGGCGCATCTTTGTAGCGAAGTAGCGCATCCGAAGTTGATTTAGCCCGTGGAATCAAAGGTCTATCGTCGTCATCATCCGGATGCTATCCGCAAAACGTCCTGCAAGCCCTCATCCGCAACAATGTTTACGGGTCTGCCGTTCAGTGCGATCCAGTGTGCAATGGCGTTTGTCACCGCATCATATTTCGAGCGATCCATTGGTTTCACTTGGTGCTCCATGTCCACTAGCGTCGGTTGGCGTTGGTTTACAACGTCCTTCTTTTCGGAACCACGTGTTACGAAGGCATGCTTTGTACGCAGATGGTACGACAGCGACGAATTACTGCGGTGGTAGTTAAATTCTCGGTTACAATATTTACAAACGACTACCTTATCA
The DNA here is from genome assembly GCA_949752735.1 of Lumbricus terrestris. NCBI lineage: Eukaryota > Metazoa > Annelida > Clitellata > Crassiclitellata > Lumbricidae > Lumbricus > Lumbricus terrestris. The sequence continues at coordinate 34,628,299 of OX457049.1, forward strand.
GTTTTAAACTTAAACTGTCCGTCCATAACTGTTTTGCCCATTTTCTTCGACTCCATTGTTTGACAAAAACCAACAACATTTATCATAAATCAAAAACGGCTGTTTAAAGTGATCGAAATAACGAAAAGAACATGTGCCGATGGACCGGACGTAGGCAGGCTGTCTCGTACGAGAAGTGTTGGGCGACTCGACAGAAGTGGCGGTAACCGATAACCGATGATTACTTGAAAAATAATGATTACAAAACTTGACATAAAATGATAAAAATTCATAAAATATTTAATGCGTCTTTTGCGTTAATGCGTTAAAAAAATTAATCGCAAATTTTTTTAACGCGTTAATCGCGGGCGTTAACGGCGATTAACGTGCAGCCCTAATTATTACTAATATTATTATTATTATTATTCCAGCGATTCATGACTTTTGTTCTTTGATTTGTCTTTCTTTACGTTGCATAATTTGTTTATTTATAAGGGAAAGTAGGTTGTAAGTGACAAGGATCTCGCTTATTCTTTGCCAGGATGTCTCTGATGTGTTGCGAATTGTGGTCGATGAGGACATTTGTATCAATAAGCACATATGGCTTCTAAACGAACAAAAAGCAAATCAAGGCGCAAAAAACCAACATGATAGGGTGGAGATATCCAACAGGATAATCACACAGGAACAACCACACAGATATATACAGACAGACACAGACATTATTATTGTTATTATTATCATTATTATTATTCCAACGAGTTTTGACTTGGTATATTGTAAATTCCTGTATTTTCTTTAGTAAGCTCTTTATTTCTAAAGAGAAGTAAGTGGCAAGGATCTCGCTTACTCTTCGCCAGGGTGTCCCTTAGTACCTGAGGACTGTTATCAATTAAAATATTCGTATCTACAAGCACGTACAGCTTCTAAACGAACAAAAGGCCAATCAAGATAAGCGAAAACCAAACACAGACTTAATATGTACCGTAATAATAATTTATCAGACAGGTTGTATATTATGAAGCTGTTCACCACAGCCACTTCCAGCAGCCAGAAGGATGTTTTTTTTCCACCACTTGATGGATTTTCTCAAAATCCATCAAAATCACATCGACTACAGAGAAGCTCTGATTCTACATCTTGTTGAAGAACAGGAGTAGCTGCTGCAGTAGTGATCGAAACGATCAACAGCACCCATGTGTTTCGTATACTCAATGATTGCAGTCGGCTTTGTGACATTTTCCACCACTTTCTCTCGGTTCATTCTTTGTAAAGTTTCTGTTGCTGCGTTGTAATATGTACTGAGCATGAAGATTATCCGTTTGTCCTGCCATGCCAGTATCAACTCCTTATTGTCAAAGTTCCACGCACGCACTTCGTACTTCTTCAGTTTCATCGTTTGTTTTACAGCGTCAGGCAGACCTTGACGATTTCTCATAACTGTTCCTGTTGTATGAGTATTTGTTCTTAGCAACTCATGGGCTAAAGTGTGGCTGGTATAATAACGGTCCGTGAATACATGGTATCCGTCACCTCCAACTGATTGATTGATTTGATCACAAAGATGCATAACTATTCGTGCCGTGAATGGTAAGCCTGGCCTTGGAAGGCTGTTTGTTGTGGCAGAGCCGTAGTAGGGCTCAAAAGCACATAGGTAGCCTGTGTTGCAGTCGGCTAGTGAGAAAACCCGCAGACCCCACTTGTGTGGCTTTTGTGGGTTATACATCTTGAACTCAGTTCTTCCCTTGAAACTTATTGTGCTTTCATCAACTACTATATTCTGGTAAGGTTTGAACAGTTCCAGGCATATTCCCTGCATGTGTGCAGTAAGGTTTTTTTTACCTTACTGGACCTTGTCTGTCGTTCAGCTGCACCACTAGACGGAGGCTGGACGTGCAGCATCCAGTGAATTTGTAAGAATCTTTCTCTGCGTAGCACATCACTATAAAATGGCATGTAGTTGATCTGCTGTTTTGAGAAGAACTGTTGAATGTCTCCACGTCCGTGCAGAGCCATTCTAAGAACCAAACCTAGATATCCCAAAAATTCAGTCACAGTAACGTCTTTCCATGTGTGCCAGATTGAGCGCCTTCTCAGGTCAGAATTTTTAGCCAACTTTTCCTGTGCGTATCGGTTTGTTTAATTCACTATCTCCCGGACCAAGTTTGGAGTGAAGAACAGTTTCTTTTCACGATAAACCATACCAATACTGTCATGGGAGACAGTGTGGGTACCGCACGCTCCCTTTGTATAAACAGGACATTTTTACCACAAGGCATCAAAGTATGTTGCACTAAACATATGCTCATATTCAGGTCAGCATCATGAACAATGGTTACATTTAAGAGACAGACAAGCGTACTGTATGAATAATTGATAACTCAGATGGTGTAGAGATCGTCTAGCTCTTGGAGAACTTTATATGGCACGGACCAGCACCACTTGTGTTTCTCTTTGTATCTTACAGTTCTTTATGGGCTCTTAATGACACTTCGTCGGACCATTCAATGTCACAGATATCCTGAAACTGGCCCGCATCTTCCGTGAACTGTTTGTTTACTCTTAATTTCTGATTCTTACCATTATTCTCAGACCTGTCAAAATACTGTTGTGCACGTTTTGTGAATTCCACCTCATAGTCAGCTTCATAAACAACGCAGGTTGGCAGAGTTCTTGCGCTTTTTGTACTGTGCAGTACAACCATCTGAAAAGTACAGCATTTTCTGAGGTCTAATCATTTTCTTTGCCAGGAATCGGATCAAGGCCTTTTGAATATGGTGAACAACACGGGTATCATGAGTGTTACCTTCTGAAATAACTACGTTTCAATTCAGTTGATGTATCAGTTGGACAGTGTAGTAGCACACAAATGGATGTATTGTAGCCTGCAGATTTTCCAGTGAAATGACTGAGCTGCTTCTTGTACAAGAAAGCCGCAGTTCCCCGCAGAATCACCCACAATAACAAGACCTCCTTCTCCCTGTACTGCACTTACGGCAGAACTATGGCGCCCACTTCATCTCTTGAAGACACGACGCGCACGTTTGAAACGGTTCTTGATGCCGGCAAGCAACAAGTCATCATTGTGCCATATTTCCTCGGGGAGGTAACGGGGCGTCACGATAAAGTTGAGCGGACGTATGAAGATCGGAAGCAACGAAGCGTTCGATATCAGGTGTATTAATGTGCAATTTTAGATTCCTGAAGATATCTAGCTTGTTGCTTGGCAATGAAGCCATGAAGGAGAACTTTAAGGAAATCAGTAAGAAATGTTTTATAAATTCATCAACTGACTGTGCTTTGGTTTCCAGCAATCCGTTGTGGTCCGCTGTTTATATTCAACACGATCGATCATCCGAGAATCAAAATATGCTTCCAAGGTGCAGTTTTCTATTCCAGGACTCTCCTGACAAGAACCAGTGAAGCAATAAATATTCAGAGGATGACACATGAATGTCTCTCGGGCTACTGCGATAACTGCTGCTATCGCATTTATTCCCCATTTTTCCCTCCCTGGAATATGAGCTTCACGTTTTGGAGCAATGTTTGTTAATGGCAAAGGCATATGTATTGTCCTTGCGACACCTTCCTGCACTCTCAATCTGTTCAACAGAATGAGTGTCTCAAATGTCTGCATCCATTAATAGTGGTACTGTTCTTCCATGCCTGCCTTGTATCTATGCTCAGTAAAAATGTCGACAAGTTGCATCTCAATTTTTTATAAGCAACTTTCTATTTCGCTGTTTGAGCTACCATGCTGCGCTTTGGCGAAGTCCATGATCTTCATCTTACACATTTGCCTTGTCTGCGTCTGTTGAATAGAATGAGATAAGCCAACGTGAACTCGGCCACAAGCCTCCATATATGGCTCGTGTCATCGTCTGCATTTACTAATTCTTGTGTGTTCCTTTCTCTTGCTTTTTTCACGAATTGTGCCAATTTCTTTGTATCGTCAGTCAGTGGCATGCGTTTAGACCAACCTGATATTTGGATATCATCGAGCGATTTGATAGAAAATTTTGACATCTCCCTCCTATCGACTGCCATCATTAATCTGCTGATCTTTGCCAGTTCAATAGTGTAATCCTGCTGTTTATACCCGTTTTCAAATATGCTGACTTCGTGGCCAAGATGATTGGCTAGCCATTTCATCTCTCCCGAGGAGAGGCAACTAAACGCAAAATGTTGGAAGACCCTCTGCATGCTTTTAGTGGGATATCTTTTCTTGACTTTCACTGCAGACTCTGAAGATATGTGGTTGAACAAATGCTTACATTCTTCCTCGGGCTGCAGGCAAAACACGACAAGAATGTCGTCGTTCGACTTGATCGTTATGCTATAGCGAACATTGCCTGTCTGAGAAAACGAGAGAGATCATGAATAAAATTTTAAACCATAACAGGATGTTAGTTCAGGTATAGATCCAATCCGTTGGTCATGAAAATCGGAAGTCGAACTGTTATATAATTGAGTTAACTTGGAACAGGAGTATTGTATGGAGTTATTGAAATTTGACCTCAGCGGACAGAGCGTAGAGTCCTTTCGTCAAGACTTTGGTGGGCATGTTCTTGTCCTTTGTCAGCATGAGAACCGCGGCATCCATGACTGAGACTGCAATAAAAAAAGGCAATTTATATGGTGCTGTAACACAGTCATACAACTGTTATAAGGTTCAGTAAGTTGGAACAGAAGAGTGTTAAATGGAGTTATTGAAATCTGACCTCAACTGACAGTGAGTAAAGTCCCTTGGTGATGACTTTGGATTGCAGGTTCTTATCTTGCGTTATCATCAGAACTGTTATATAATTCAGTTAACTTTGAACAGCAGTGTTATGTGGAGTTATTGAATTCTGACCTCAAAAGAAAGGGCATAAAGGCCCTTCGTGAGGACCTTACACTGCATGTTCTTGTCGCACGTCAAACGCCTTCGTCCTGAGACGATTCCTCCGCTGCTGGTAAATCTTATCGCTCTTCTTGCCCCGCGAATTCTTCCGCCTTCTCTTCATCGTATTGGCATCGCCACTTGATGAACTAGTTGATGTTTGAGCATGAAGAGCAGAGGCTGCCTTGTTTCCAAGGCAGCATGGTCACTTTAAGTAATTGCTGTCATCGTGCATGACACATCCAGGACAGCATCACCACGTCGACAGCAGTGGCCGCTGAGATGCAGATGTGACCGAAATAATATCGGTACGCCGATACACAACACTAACAGACCCTTCCACTCATTGACGAGTACACTTTCCCTCGTAGAAGAATTCCACGAAGTTACACCTTCACCTCTTGTGCCACCACTTGTCACGAAATACCACTGATAACTACTAATAACTAATTGTTTACAGTGTTTCCTAACTGCCCTTGAATCAAATATTTGGACACTGCACGTTACTCAACTGAAACATTGACAAATCCATTAGTGTTGATTTTCTATACTTTTTTACTCAATCACCATAGTAACAGCTTGTAGAAAAATAAATGTCCTGCTTCTGCAGCAGCATCCACTTTTTGTTGTTGGTTGCAATCATGGCCAAGCCTGTCCAAAGTGTAGCAGCACACAAATGGATGTTTTGTAGTCTGCGAATCAAAATATGCTTCCAAGGTGCCTTGCAGTTTTTCTATTCCTGGACATTCCTGACAAGAACCACTGAAGCAATAAACACTGAGAGGATTACATTAAATTTCTCCAGAGCAACTATGATAACTGTAACCATCGCATATATTTTCCAGTTTCGCTCCCTGGAACATGAGCTTCATGTTTTGGAGCAATGTTTGTTAATGGCAAAGACATACATATTTTCCTTTGCGACACCTGCCTGCACTCTCAATCTGTTCAACAGAATGAGTGTCTCAAATGTCTTTGCATCCATTAGTAGTGGTACTGTTCTTCCATGCTTGCCTGGTATCTCTACCCGGTAAAAAAAACTCGAAATAGTTGCCTCTCAATTTTTAATGAGCATCTTTCTATTTCGATGTTTGAGTTACCATGCTGCGCTTTGTCAAAGTCCATGATCTTCATCTTAGACACTTCGCCTTGTCAGCGCCTGTTAAATAGAATGAGATAAACCAACGTGAACTCGGCCACAAGCCTCCGTATGTGGCTAGTGTCATCGTCTGCACCTGCTAATTCTTGTGTGTTCCTCTTGCTTTTTTCAGGAATTGTACCAAGTTCTTTGTATCTTCAGTCAGTGGCAGGCGTTTAGACTGACCTGATATATGGATATCATCGAGCGATTTGCCAGAAATTTTTTACATCTCCCATGTATCCACTGCCATCATTAATCTGTTGATCTTTGCCAGTTCAATAGTGTAATCCTGCTGTTTATACACGTTTTCAAATATGCTTACTTCGTGGCCAAGATGATTGGCTAGCCATTTCATCTCTCCCGAGGAGAGGCAACTAATGTTGGAAGACCCTCTGCATGCTTTTAGTGGGAGATCTTTTCTCGACCTTCACTGCAGACTCTGAAGATATGTCTTTAAACATATGCTTACATGCTTCCTCGAGCTGCAGGCAAAACACGACAAGAATGTCATCGTTCGATTTGATCGTTATGCTATAGCAAACATTGCCAACCTGAGAAAAAGAGACAATAAAATTTTAAACCTTAACAAGATGTTAGCTCAAGTGGTGATCCAATCCCATGGTCATGAAAATTGGAAGTCGAACTGTTATATAATTCAGCTAAGTTGGAACAGAAGAGTGCTGGAATTATTGAATTCTGTCCTGAATTGAAAGGACGTGCAGCAAACTTTGCACTGCATGTTTTTATCTTTCGTCAACATCAGGATTGCTATGTCCTCGACTGAGGTGCAGCAACAACAACATAAGCCGGCAATTTGTATGGCAAGTGCTGCAACACAGTCATACAACTAAAATGACACCTCACACGCTGCTTAATCAGCTGAATGAGCCATAGCCAACAAACAATAATTTATGCTCATCCCCTGTGATTAGGAGAGATATAGTGGTTAGCTAATAACTGCTGTAGCTGATTAGTTTCTGCCTCCATCTCCATACTTACACACTCGCAAATATCTTCGCATCCATTAGTAGTGGTACTGTTCTTCCATGCTTTTGAAAGAAGTCGAACCACTTGTGTGTTTCTCAAGTGATGCCAAGCCCAGCTCTGTTGCTGCATGTGGCACAACGTGTTTAAAAGCACTTCACAAAAAAACCCTGTTACATGCATCTGTGAATAATTGATTACGTTAAAATGATATATTATCGTAACTAAAATTACAGTGTAAATAAGTGGCAGATTAAATACATGTACTTTAAGGAAACATGATGTGCATGGATCAAACTTACCTTCTATTCCAAAAATGGCATCACTTCTATCGCCCAATATGTATAGTATCAAGTCTTTAAACGGGGTCTCTTTTATAGGGCCTCCACCACCAGTTTTTTTTCTGGTGTGTTTGTTCCTTTAACACCGATTTTAGATCTTTCCATTTTCGCTTCACATCATCGAGGCTTCTCGAAGCACCCCTGCTAACAGCGTTTACCCTGACCCTTACCATCTTCCACGCTTTTTTCTTTCGTCGCACGGTCAATGCACCCTGTGACTGAGTTTATAGCCTCTTTCTCATGCCCAATGCCTTCCAACAGGCAACGCACATCTTCATGCGTAAAAGTAGCTTTTCGTTCTCTTTTTTCTCATTGTTTATTGTTTTCTGACCAAATTTCGCAGAAATCGTATGATGCAGATTACGCCCAGGAGTAACAATGTCGCTCGATGAACGGAACCCATGCATACGGATTAAGAGAAACGGCCAATTCTCTGGAATAGCTTTGTCTGAAGTACGCCTTACACCGGGATTACCTTATGCCTGGACATATGTATACAAGCCCAGGTCTGGAAGATGCTGTGAGCGAAGATCGTCAGGTCCTCCCAAAGAATCCTGCGTAAAAGAACGAATCTGGCCGAGAACCAGTTCTTCAGGGGTTCGGAAGGGCGCAACGTTGTTTTTGCTGTGTGCTGAGGTCGATTGGTTGGAGGCGCAGGGTGTTTTGAGCGCAGTTCCTCAAAAGTTACCGATACTGCCATAACTGGTCTGTCTTCAGAACACAGGATTCTGCTGGCCGCTCTGATGTTGCCATCCTCTAGGTTGGGAGTGCAACTGCTGCAGCTGTCGCATGGTCGTCATGTGTTTTAGTTCGTAAACCACTACTTTGCATACATGTATACATGATCCAAGATGCATGTCAACAGTGTAACTGATGTCTGGCCGTGTTTCACTGGGTACTTCATACAACGACGTTAATAGTGAAATAATCTTGGCAGTGTCAATGTTGGATGCAGTAGGCAGAACTCTGAGAATCGCAAATTATCAAGACGATTATTTGCTGCGTCCTGCAGACGGCGTTGGTAGTAGTACTCGGTAGTTGAAGCCCTCTTCAGCTGCCAAGATGTGTGAAAGTCCTCCACCCGCCTGTACGATAGTTCGTTGTGTCGGCATTTTCTTCCTGGCTACTCTAATATCGCCACCCCAAACGTTTGTAGCATCTGCCATATGGTAAGGTTTCCAGTGTCACTCAAGACTTTTTTGATGATAGTGGTCAGAAGTCTTCTGGTTTGTATTAGTACTATTATTATTACCATTATTATTACTATTATTCCAACGATTCATGGCTTGGTATTACATTTGGTGAGGCATTTCTTCTTTGATTTCTGTCTTTCTTTACATTGTATGATCTGCTTTTTATAAGGGAAAGTAAGACACATACTCAACAGACGTACAAAACATTGCAGCACAGTAAATTTCAATCGTATGATTTACCAACCCCAGGTCATTCTGCTGATGACCTCTGACAACCAACGCTGAACATTAAAAAAAGGTCAATGAATGTCAGATAGCAAGGCCGTGCTTAGTTTTTGAACACCCCCTCCCCAGCAAAATAATGTAAAAATGAAATGATAATTTCACTGGTGGCTCTTCTTATTTACTGTGCCTTGTTTTGAAGCATGCCGATGCAGTCGTACAATTCTGAACGCCGTTAACATTGTCAAGTCACCTGACTCGCCTCTGATTTGTCCTTGTTTTTGAGTTGCGCTATGTAAAATTAATGTCCGTTTGCAATTATAAATGTAATCAGAAACAGATAAGACTACTTATGAAGTCATTCAGGTTGGTAGACTTGGCGAGGACGATGTTCAGTTCCTATAAAGTAGAATTAACCATAAAATTGTCAAATAAGAAGAATATAGTAAGAATTAATTGAAGGTGAATTCATCATTAACCTGAAAACTTACTGAAGAAAGTGATTTTAAGCAATGCATGCCCTCAATTCTAATCTATATTGTCTATTGGGTTGTACACTCATCCCCCCATGCTAGTCATTATCCAACCAGGTCTTTCTCTCGTCCATTATTTCTCAGGACTGTTGAGATAGCAGTTTGTTCGCTCGATATACTTACTAGCCTTTCTGAAACAGAGGAGCGTTAACTGGAATTATTGAAATCTGACCTTCACTGAGTAGGAGTGTAGTCCTTTCGTCGTGCATTTTGCTTGGATATTGATATCGGCGGTCAACATCAGTATATGGACATTTGGTACTATAAGGCACAACAATAATATAAGCGACAATCTATATGGTGCCGTGACACAGTCGCACCGCTCACAAACAGCTAACTACCGTGACCAACCTTTGCAAACAGACAAGATTTGGAATGAGAAAACGAGACAGATCATTAATAAAATTTTAAACCATAACAAGATGTTAGTTCAAGTGGTGATCCAATGTGTTATTCATGAAAATTGGAGTAGAACTGTGATATATTTCAGTAAGTTGGAACAGAAGAGTATTAAATGGAGTTATTGAAATCTGACCTTGACTGACATTGCGTAGAGACCTTTGGTCAAGACCTTGGACTGAATGTTCTTATCTTTCGTCGGCATCAAAATAGCCATGTCCTCGACTGAAACTCAGCAATAAAAAACAGCAATAAAAAAACACAGCAATTTAAATGGTGCTGCAACACAGTCATACAACTAAAATGGCGCCTTACAGGCAGCTAAATCAGTGGAATGAGCCATACTTGAACAAACTGCGGCATTTCTGAATCGGAATCATATCTGGCCAGTAAATAGCACCCACGCTTGTATTTTGTGCCTTTAATCGACACCCAATTAGCATTGTACAATTCGACATGAAGACCAACAGAACTCATGGCCTCATTAATTTCCTTGCCATTCCACAATTCAGCCAAACTAATCGAAGATCCAGGACCAACAACAGCCTTTTCATCCAAATGTCTGCTCCTAACCATGCGATAAGCCATGTCATGCTGGTGGCGAATGGCAACAGATTTGGGAACATTTTTGAAATTCCCACTTATGTGCATGAGCCGTTTATAACGTTGATGCTTGGATTCAATCCTCATGCACCATAATCGAGACAGTGGACCAAATTGAGTGATTAACCGAGGTTAATGAATAAGTGAATGGTGTTTACTTTTGGCAGTAACCTCAGGAAAAACATGATGCCTCATTTCCATGTATTCAGCAACTGCTACTTCCAAAAGTTTCAATTCTTCTACTAACACTGACGCTGCAAGCACAATGTCCATTAGACTTCGCAAGCAGAGATATAGCTTCCAAACATTATCGTCTTCAGGCACTAAGTGACCTACTGCAACTGAAAAGACACTTGTTAGGCACCATGCCTCACTTGCATCTAAAGGCAACATATCGCAATCAAGACTACTGAAAACTGGAGGTTTGTTACATATTTCATGATAACTGTACTGCATCCCCTTGTAAGCGCGAATTTAATTCACTCAAAGTGAAAAACCGTCTTCTTATGAGTTCTCGACTAAACAAAACACATGTCATAGGCGCAGACACCTTCAAACAAGTCATGCATGATGTCTTGCACAAAATTATTGACAGCGTGAAAGTATTTAAGCTCGTTTAGAACTGAGGTTGCTTTGATGTCAGTTTCACTGACAGAAACAACATTGACAGCGGCATCATAGCTGTCAGTAGTTCGTAGCTTACTCTTATCCTCAGACCAAACCAGACTGAAATCTGAACTTTTCACAAGGCAATGAAGGCATGGATGATTTGCCGAGAAACATTCCACATAACCGAGACTAAAATGATTTAACCGCATGCAAATCAAACAGATATAATTATAATTATAACAATAATTATAAGGTTGTTACATGACATCTTACGTCTAACGACGATGTTGCCCAGAGATCCTGTCTGATCTGTGGGCTGGAACTGTCGTTCCGAATATGGGAGGCGGAATGACGTCGTCATGTCGACCCGATATCCTGTCTGATCTGTGGGCTGGAACTGTCGCACCGAATATGGGAGGCGGAATGACGTCGTCATGTCGACCAGATATCCTGTCTGATCTGTGGGCTGGAACTGTCGCACCGAATATGGGAGGCGGAATGACGTTGTATACTAATAGCAATCCAATCCACTTCTCAAGTATAAATAACATGAGACTAAAATGATTTAAAGGTGTCGTAGTAAGAGATGTCGATAAATCAGCGTTCAACCGCATGCAAATCAAACAGATATAATTATAACAATAATTATAAGGTTGTTACATGACATCCACTCTCATCTTACCTCTAATGATGTTGCATCGAAGACAACCTGTCGGTTCGCCGCGGTGGGATCGTCTGGCCGAACAGAGGTTGTGGTACTTCGTCATGTTGCATCGTGGACAACCTGTCGGTTCGCCGCGGTGGGATCGTCTGGCCGAACAGAGGTTGTGGTACTTCGTCATGTTGCATCGTGGACAACCTGTCGGTTCGCCGCGGTGGGATCGTCTGGCCGAACAGAGGTTGTGGTACTTCGTCATGTTGCATCGTGGACAACCTGTCGGTTCGCCGCGGTGGGATGTCGATAAATCAGCGTTCAACCGCATGCAAATCAAACAGATATAATTATAATTATAACAATAATTATAAGGTTGTTACATGACATCTTACGTCTAACGACGATGTTGCCCAGAGATTCGGTCTGATCGGTGTGCCGGGATCGTCGCACCAAATAGTGGAGGCGGAATGACCTCGCTATGTTGCCCAGAGATTCGGTCTGATCGGTGTGCCGGGATCGTCGCACCAAATAGTGGAGGCGGAATGACCTCGCTATGTTGCCCAGAGATTCGATCTCATCGGTGTGCCGGGATCGTCGCACCAAATAGTGGAGGCGGAACAGGAAACTCGCTGGTGAGAAAAAGTTCAACCAATGAGATTATTGCACAACGTTGTAAATGGAATTAAATAACTGCCAGAGTTAATTTAAGGGTTGATGGACAAGAACCGATCGAGAGGTTAAGTTGTTTTGAGAATGGATGACCAAGGTGATTAGCTGTTTCGATCGATTCACAGAATCTGCAGAGATGTAATATTATATACGGTAATATTTGCAGCTTAGCGTCACTGTGTGGTAACGAAAACTCACTAGCGACGCCCTCCTTCCTTATTCAGGCATGGGACTGGCATTTGCAGAGTGCAACCAATGACGGAGTTAGACAGATTATTTAAAAGCATTTTAAAACTAAAAAAATTATCGTTAGACACCCTAGTTTCTTGCATAAAGTTCCTTAATAAACAATCCACTTTCCAAACATGGATTTTCCATTCATAAAATAGAAAACATGTCAGAGTTCAAACATGACAAACAGTAAGTCAGTGAGTCGGTCGGTCGGTTGGTCAGTCAATCAGCCAGTCAGTCAATGAACAAGTGACCATGCCATGCAGGGGTTTGGGAATTCAACGACAGTCACTCGGTGGTGAAGAGGTTTGTTAGGCGCCTTTAAGCCAGAGGGTTCGTGGTCCGAATCCACCTCAAGCCGCCGCTATGGATCTGAGCAAGTTCTTCACTCGCAATTGCTCATGAGCCTTGGAGTGAAACTCCTTTTCAGTGCCTGCGTTTTAGTCTGGAGCGCCTCTGAGTAGAAATCTTGAAGGAGAGATACAACTGCTCACATCTACGCACGTATACATAGGCCTATAGGCTAAGCTACATTTGTGCAGTGAGTGTCTTAGCTTTAGGTTAATCAACATTATTCTGTCATCAAATACCTTAACTTGGTTCGGAGGGGGAAGTAGTCAGCATATCGATGTTTAAACACGTCTTCTTCCTCCTCATCTTCCGACTCCATATCGTCATCCACCCCATCCGCGTCCATCTTCTCGTCGTTAAACTCACGTCTATCAGAAAACAAATTGCAAATTTGCGTCAGTACATCTATTAAATAATTAACATTTTCAAAATAGAGGTATGCATAATCACGCGGCTACAATTATTATTATAGTCTAATGCAATTTTAACTCAGACCCTTTCACTAGGATGTTATCACGATGGCGAACATAATAGCATTCTCGATAAAAGCAACAGCAACAAAAACGATAATAATGATGATGATCGATAAATCAAATTTCCTGCTTAGATGAATAAATCCCGGAAAGAACGAGGTGTATTGATATTTAAATGGGTCCTCTTCCTCTTCATCTTCCTCCTCATCTTCGTCCTCCATCTTCTCCTCCTCATACTCACGTCTATCAGAAAACAAATTGTAAATTTGCGTCAGTACATCCATTAAATAATTAACATATTTTCAAAAAAGAGGTATGCATAATCACGCGGCTACAATTATTATTATAGTCTAATGCAACTTTAACTCAGACCCTTTCACTAGGATGTTATCACGATGGCGAACATAATAGCATTCTCGATTAAAGCAACAGCAACAAAAACGATAATAATGATGATGATCGAGAAATCAAATTTCCTGCTTAGATGAATAAATCCCGGTTTCGGTGTAGTCGTTGACCTATAATGTAAACTCAAAACACAGAAGGAGGTGTATTGATATTTGAATGGGTCGTTCTCTTCCGCCTCATCCTCCCCCATCTTATCGTCGTTAAACTCACTGATCTTGGTACGGAGTGGAAAGAAGGAGGTGTTGATATTTGAATGGGTCGTTCTCTTCCGCCTCATCCTCCCCCATCTTCTCCTCCTCATACTCACGTCTATCAGAAAACAAATTGTAAATTTGCGTCAGTACATCTATTAAATAATTTACACATTTTCAAAAAAGAGGTATGCATAATCACGCGGCTACAATTATTATTATTATAGTCTAATGCAATTTTAACTCAGACCCTTTCACTAGGATGTTATCACGATGGCGAACATAATAGCATTCTCGATAAAAGCAACAGCAACAAAAACGATAATAATGATGATGACGACGCTAATATGCATTAGTCTACAAAGCATGTCCGCCCAACAGAGGCTCGAACTCACTATAGGCTACCTCTCGCACTCTTGGCCAGCGTGTTATCCATTACTCTATAGCCTATACTGGGCCCCCAATCATCATCATCATCATCGTCGTCGTTTTCGTCGTCGTCGTCATCATCATCATCATCGTCATTATCATGATCATCATCATCATCATTATGATTATCATCATCGTCATCATCATCGTCGTCGTCGTCATCATCATCATCATTTGAACGAAAGAACGAAGAATGAATGAAAAAATGAGCAAGTCAAATGAATGAGTTAATTAATTTACACTTCGACGTCGTCGGCATAGTGGAACCGTTTCGCATAATCGTCGCATTCACTATACGGAAACTCTCTTTTCCAGTTGTAGTCGATTCCACTCTAAAAGATTCAACAATCCACATGACTATCAATAATTATCTATAAACGATGGCAATGATTTATACAGCCCTATTCAATGTATGTCTGTCTGTATACAATCTTTTATCTGGCTATTATGAAAGACAATTAGCTAGACGAAGTAAATCGTTAATTAAATTGCGTGTTTAAATCATGGAATGGCGACTTATTTAATCTACGTCATCTATTGTTATAACATTGCTTCCACGCTCCACAGGTCCATAATCGAGGCCGCTAAATGCACGCTATCCCCTAAACACATTGCAAAGCTTTCTAACCTAAGCGTGCAGTGTCCTTGCTGTAGTCGGTATATAGTGCCTTTGAGCAGAGATATTGAAGGGGCACAATGGTCAATGCGTTATATAAATAAAAATATGTATGCTGGATTCACATTTGACCGACATCTTTGTAGCCACAAGGGCCGTTGATACCTAAATAAACTACATGTATTTTAACCCTTTGGAGGTGAGGTGACGATTTGTAACGCCAGAGGTGAGGTGGGGTTTGACAAACCCCAATATATATTTTTATTTTCAAGCCACGATATCAAATGGAAAATACTAAGTTGAGTTAAACTATTCTTCTATGATCAATAATCCACTAAACATACGATTACCACAAACAAATATCTGCTTTCAATCCATATTAGATGGCCAGAAGGTGGACCATCCAATGTGTACTTAACCCATGCAAGTTTGGGTCCTCATGTGCAACATTATCAAATGCACGAATAACCATAATATATATACATATATATATATATTAATATTAATTTTTAATACAACATAAAATGCTTTAGCCATCATTGTCGTCAGCCTTCTCAATGCCAACACAAAATTGACGTGTTCAAGGCACACTAGCATGCCAAATCATGGCTCATAAAATCAACATGTATAATTGTTTGTAGGGGAGAACAGGCACCCTTGATCCCGATGCACCCTTGATCCTTTGTCGTTTTCTCTGGAATTACTTACTTACTTGACTGTTGCAGGGCACCAGACTATGTGAAATAGTGGTCATTTGCATTTAGCCTCGTTCTGGGTTTTAATTATTCCTTTGTTTACATGTTATTGCCATCACATGGTTTTGGGGTGTCACGACAACTGGTTTACAGACAACTGGTTCACGACAACTGGTTCACGACAATTGGTTCACCGACAACTGATTCACCGACAACTGGTTCACGACCAAATGATTACTGCGAATTTTTTACGACATGGTTATTGCCGCTAAAAGAGAAGTTTTATTGATGAAAATAACTCGTCATAAATCGAAAACATGGCATCGCTGCAAAAAGAAACCGAGGAAAAGAACGTTTCCCGAACGAAGTTGCATTGATGAAAATAATGCTTGTAAAAATTTAAGCCGGGTACACGAAACAATCGCGTTTAATTTAAGCAAGAACATTTTCATAAATCCAGCTTCTATTTCAAGTCAGAAAATACTTATTCCGATTTCCTTTACTCCAACCGCTCCAATTTTAACAGGACGATTTTAGTCAATCTAAATCCGACTTCTATTTAATATTGAAGTATTTTCATCAATCCAGCTTCTATTTCGCAACGCGATTTTTTCGTGTATGCGGCTTCAATTTTTACAAGCATTTTATTCATTAATTCATTTTATTCATTAATGCAACTTCGTTTAGAAAACGTTCTTTCCCTCTGTTTCTTTTTGCAGCGAACTACCAACAATCTGTTTTCGATTTACATGTATCACGAGTTATTTTCATCAATCCAACTTTCTTTTTTAGCAGCAATAACCAGGGACTAAAAAAATTCGCAGTGAACATTTTGGTCGTGAATTGTCGGTGAACCAGTTGTCGGTGAACCAGCTGTCGGTGAACCAATTGTCGTGAACCAGTTGTCTGTGAACCAGTTGTCGTGGAACCTGGTTTTGGTGCCGAAAAAGTAAAATTTTTCGTCATCTAACGAACCTCATAAAATGAAACTTTCTTCAAGTCTCGCCATCTGCGTTACATATATTAGGACAGAAAATATTTTTCAGCGATATATTTGAAGCGATGATGAAGTTTTAATATTTTTTGTGAAAAGACTATGGGGTTGCACCCTTGATCCTCACACTCGTATGCACCCATGATCCCCAGATCAACGGTACGCACGTGACGAATTATGTGCCCTATGTGAATATAATATTATTGATTGTGTGCGCCATTAACTTCATTTCTCAAAATAATTCATTGTATCGAAGTTGAATATGTTATAAACCATTTGCAATCTGCTGAAGGCAGTGTTCAGATATATTCATTTACTGGTCAATCTTTCCTATGCTCTATCGAGGACCCTGATCTACAGGATAACCGTAGACTCACAGTTGACTGCAAATCAGTAAATTTGATCTGTCTGCGTGTGAGTTTGTTATTTTAATGAAGCAATATATTTGCTTTTTAATTATAAGAAATAAAAAATTGCTCTCTTACGGTTGATTCTTATATAATTCTTGGTGGATCTAAAGTATATCTCGAGGCTCGTGTCATATTTTACATTATGAGGCCCCTACATCTGTTTATGCCATTCTGTTCCTTGCAAAACTGCATAAAGTTTAACAGAAAAATTGCCATTTTAGCCCATTAACTCATAGCAGGGTTTTATTCAAATTTCTAGCTTCAAGCCAATTATAAGTTTTCTTAGTTAAATCAAAAATTGTTTAAATTTTCCCAAAAATATAAATGTTCGAACAACATTAATAACTCTTTTGAATAGTCTCGGCTTTAGCAAGTCTTCCAGGGTGGCACTCCAAAAGCCCTCAGCACTTTGCAGCTCAACTAGTAGCCTGCCCATTTCCCTTGACCTCGCTCTTACCAGGTCTTTCTTTTCTTGACTGTAGCGCATGAAGAGCTTTGAAGCCAGTTTCATTAGGAGCCGGTCATGTCTAATAGGATTTTTGACACTCAGTACTTCTGGTCTGGTGCTGTCAGCTGCCGGGAGGAGCATAAGAGCTCTGCTTGCCATACATCTTCCGGTTTGCATATAGGCATTCCCTACCCGATTTCATAGCATTGCCAGCCATAACGCCTTCTCATTGGCCGGCTCCTGATTATGAATATTCATGACCAATGACGTGTCTAACGCCTTCTCGTGCGCTGTTGTTGTTGCTGTTGTCGTACGGGGGGGGGGGGGAAATGGCTGATTGCGATGATTTTAGACTGAGAGTTTTAACGAGTTGCCATTCGATAGTGAAGTAATCGAAAAGTGTGAAGATCTTCTATGTTATACTGCATCATTTGTTTATGTCCCATTAAGCGTTTTGCTAATAACGCCAGTGTTACCCTGTTGCCATTACTCATCAATAGAGCATGCAGCATTGCCTTATCCCATTATATGTAAAACTGTATAGGTCCTATCTATTTATTGAAGCACTTTTTGTAGTTACCAAAATATAGCCTATTAATGGACGCAAAGGTTGGCAGTTATTTAACCTATAAGATTATTGATATTTACAACGGTTAGCCGCAGTAATCTGTAAACAAAACGAGACCACTGACATCATTGGCTATGAATATTCATAATTTGGAATCCGTCAATAAAAAGGCGCTTAGGGCTGGCAATGCTATGAAACCGGGTAGGGAATGCCTATATGCTTCCGGTTTTGGTAGGTTCCAAATTCTGTTGTGCTGTAGTAGCCAAGGTAGTGTTCGCTTGGTCTGTCATCATCCAATCTCTGTTTCGAATTTGGCCGATAAGTCACAAGGCAGTGTGTGCATGGTCTGAAGTCATCTAAAGTCTTGTTCGAATTTGGCCGATAAGTCACAACCAAGTCACCTGTTTTGTGTTTAACGGCCGAACCGTTGTGAATATCGTTTTCTTTATTGCGAATGACCGTTATCATTCCTAGTTTTACTGGATTGTCTTTTTCCAGATTCATTTGCACAACCTCTGGCTCTGTTTTATGGCTAGAAAACCAATGCTTAGTTATATTAGAGAATTTCTTAAAATTAAGAAAATAGGCAATGTTGCTTTTTATCACAGGTTCTTCTGGTTGTGGTGTTTGCAGTCTGTTTAATGTGAATTTTTGGGGGGGGATTCTTGGCGAATATCATCAAAGGCCCCCTCTTCTGTGTCCAAGGCACATATTCATACTGAGACTCGTCAAATTCGTAAGAAGATGATGGGAACTGGAAGACGCCGTTGAACTTGGATTTTCTTTTTCTCTGCAGAATATAATGGTCATTGTCTTCGATGCCAGCTGTTGAGTCATAGTTTACTAAAACCGTTCCTGTTGAAGCTGCCAAAACATTAAAAATGTATTTAGGTTTGGTGTGTGTATAACCTAGATTGTGTTTGAGGAACAGAGCACCTGGTGAAATGTTGATGTTTTCCTGTGAATTGGGTGTACTCAGTAGAGTGGGGTCTGAAGCGGATGTAGTAATAACATGGAATATGGTAGAATGCGAATATACTTAACCTGTGAAATGATGATGGCATACTCTTTTGTATCAGGATCCATAACCTAGATTGCATTTGAGGAACAGTGCACCTGGAGAAATGTTGATATTTCCTGTGAATTTGTTGAATTCAGCCGAGTTTGGGATCTTTTCCTGTTGCCAAGAACTGACTCCGTTTTTCATTGAATTTGTCCACTTCGGTCAACTCCATAATTGAACGAATAGTCTTATAAATGGTGACTTTTGAACTCACTGTCACCTTTAATGCGTGTTAGTTTTTTTCTCCATGCACGGTCGATGTGCCAAGTACACAAGTGTCTGTGTGCTGGCTTTCCCATTTCAGCATTCCACGCATTACTGTGGACCTCTGTCATCAGTATAACATCACGTAAAGGATGTCCGAGTGCTTCCTTAACAGTCTGTAAAAATACACACATAGAAACCTCATCTACACGATTGCTGTAGCAGAAGGCAACAGGTAGCCTTCGCCATGCTCGTCAATGGCGATGAACGCTGTTAGCTGGAAGTTATAGCTGTTCAAGACATGATGCGCACGTCGAAACGGTTCTTGATACGGGCAAGCAACATGTCGTCATTGCGCCATATTTCCTCTGGGTGGTAACGTCACGATAAAGTTTGAGCGGATGCATGAAGATTGGATGCAACGACGGGTCGATATCAGGTGTATTAATGTGCAATTTTAGATTCCTGAAGATATCTAGCTTGTTGCTTGGCAATGAAGTCATGAAGGAGAACTTTAGGGAAATCAGTAAGAAATATTCTTTTACTGGTGTTTCTCGTTCTATCGTACAGTTCTTTAGTGGCTCTGAATGACACTTCGTCGGACCATTCAACGTCACAGATATCCTGAAACTGGCCTGCATCTTCAGTTAGCTGTTTGTCAGAAGTCTCTATAGTTAGTCCTTTCAGAATCTGAGTTGCATTTCAGAATGGTGTGTCCCAGTTTTATTGCTACTGATGGATATAAATAGGTCGTGGTGTCATGCTGGAATTTTGCCGCTGTTCGAACAACATTAATAACTGTTTTGAACAGTTTTGGCTTTAGAAAGTCTCCCAGGGTGGCACTACGAAAGCCCTAAGCACTTTGCAGCTCAACTAGTAGCCTGCCCATTTCTCTTGACCTCGCTCTTACCAGGTCTTTCATTTCTTGACCGTAGCGCATGAAATGCTTTGAAGCCAGTTTCATTAGGAGCAGGTCATGTCTAATGGAATTTTTGACATGTCCATTCTGCATGCCCATTATGACAATCAGTGCTTCTGGTCTGGTGCTGCTGTCAGCTGCCGGGAGGAGCATAAGAGCTCTGCTTGCCATGCATCTTCCAGTTTTGGTAGGTCCCAGATTCTGTTTTGCCATAGCAGCCAAGGCACTGTTCGCATGGTCTGTACTCTTCTAAAGTTTTGGTCAGAATTTGACATGTTATGAACAGATCAAACTTATTCTTCAGAAAGACCAGGAGCTTTTCCTTTAGAATGTATAGTTTGATGACAAGTACAGTAAAATTCTGATACTTTCGAGAAAATGTGTCAAAACTTTGGTGTTGGCTGTAGTGATGATACAGTCTAACTAACTCCTCGGTATCCATAACAAAAATGTTCAAATAAAAGCATCTTTCTTTCCAATTCTGTAAAACTAAAGCATACTAAACCATTTACAGTCAACTACAAATAACCAAAATAACTAAATATAAAGTACAGCGAAGATCAAATAATATAAGTCATATAGACAAGCCATTGAGACACCATCTAAACCAGACGATCCTTAGAAGTCCCTCAACCATTTAGCAATGGGAGTACAAAAAGTGACTGAAAAACTAATGGAGACCCAAAAAGAAAACAAATTGGGTTTGAACGTCACAACGTGTTTCAGTGATTTATTACCATGCCAAATTTTAACAAAATCTGATATGGTGATGCAAATGACTGTTGATTTGATGTGGAATGCTCTCCCCCATACCTCTTGGTTGAAAGATAATCCAGCAATCTAATCACGTACTATAACGGGGCGCGGACATTTCCCCCTGGACAAACCCCCTTTGTGTAGAGTGTAAATCTCTTCAAATGTTCACTTTACCCGCATTTTTGAAAGAAAAATGTCATCAATTGCACCCTCACCCTCTTCTACGGCTTTGCACAGAAAGCCATTACTCACAGCGTTTAATTCAGTAGAGTTGGGCTCTGAAGCAGATGTGGTAATAACATGGAATATGCCAGTGGTTTGACAGTCCCTCTTATTCCATCACAGGGCTCTTTGCCATATGACGTGGCAAAGAAATGCCACCTTGTGGTGTCATGCTGGAATTTTGCCACTGTTCAAACAGCATTAATAACTGTTTTGAACAGTTTCCACTTCAGAAAGTCTCCGAAAGCCCTCATCACTTTGCAGGTCAACTAGTAGCCGGCCCATTTGTCTTGACCTTGCGCTTACCATGTCTTTCTTTTTGTGACCGTAGCGCATGCCTATTGTCATACTCAGTACTTCTGGTCTGGTGCTGTCAGCCGCCAGAAGGAGCACATGAGCTCTGCTTGCCATACATTCCAGCATTAATAACTGTTTTGAACAGTTTCGGCTTCAAAAAGTCTCCGAGAGTGGCACTCCGAGGACCCCGAACGCTTTGCAGCTCAACTAGTAGCCGGCCCATTTCTCTTGACCTCGCTCTTACCAGGTCTTTCTTTTCGTGACCATAGCGCATGAAGAACTTTGAAGCTAGTTTCACTAGTAGCAGGTCATGTCTAATGGGATTTTTGACATGTCCATTCTGCATGCCCATTATGACAATCAGTGCTTCTGGTCTGGTGTTGTCAGCCGCCGGGAGGAGCAAAAGAGCTCTGCTTGCCATACATCTTCAAGTTTTGGTAGGTCCCAAATTCTGTTTTTCTATAGTAGCCACTTGAGGTAGTGTTCGCCATGGTCTGTCGTCGTCCAATCTCTTTTTCGAATTTGGTTGATAAGTCACAAGCCAGTGTTCGACTGTTCGCCTGGTCTGAAGTCATCTAAACTCTTGTTTTAATTTGGCCGGCAAGTCACAACCAAGTCACCTGTTTTGTGTTTAACGACCGAACAGTTGTGGATATGGTTTCCTTTATTGCGAATGACCGTTATCATTCCTAGTTTTACTGTATTCTCTTTTTCCAGATTCATTTGCACAACCTCTGGCTCTGTTTTATGGCTAGAGAAACCAATGCTTAGTTACTTTAGAGTATTGCTTAAAATTCAAAAATAGGCGAATTTTTTTTTTCATAGGTTCTTCTGGTTGTGGTGTTTGCAGTCTGTTTAATGTGAATTTGGGGGGTTGTACATTCTTGTTGAATATCATCAAAGACCCCCTCTTCTCTTCTGTGTCCAGGGCACATATACATACTGAGACTTGTCAAATTCGTAAGAAGATGATGGGAACTGGAAGATGCCGTTGAACTTGGATTTTCTTTTTTTCTGCGGAATATTATGGTCATTGTCTTCCATGCCAGCTGTTGAGTCATAGTTTACTAAAACCATTCCTGTTGCAGCTGCCAAAACATTAAAAATGTATTTTGGCTTGGTGTGTGTATAACCTAGATTGTATTTGAGGAACAGAGCACCTGTGAAATGTTGATGTTTTCTTGTGAATTTGGTGAACTCAGTAGAGTGGGGTTTGAAGCGGATGTAGTATTACATGGAATAGGGTAGAAGGCGAATATACTTAACCTGTGAAATGATGATGGCATACTCTTTTGTATCAGGATCCATAACCTAGATTGCATTTGAGGAACAGTGCACCTGGAGAAATGTTGATATTTCCTGTGAATTTGTTGAATTCAGCCGAGTTTGGGATCTTTTCCTGTTGCCAAGAACTGACTCCGTTTTTCATTGAATTTGTCCACTTCGGTCAGCTCCATAATTGAACAAATAGTCTTATAAATGGTGACTTTGAACTCACTGTCACCTTTAATGCGTGTTAGTTTTTTTCTCCATGCACGGTCGATGTGCCAAGTACACAAGTGTCTGTGTGCTGGTTTCCCATTTCAGCATTCCACGCGTTACTGTGGATCTCATGTGGACCTCTGTCATCTATGGGGTGGGGCGGTGGCTGATTGGTAACACGCTGGCACGAAGAACAGAAGGAACCGGGATCTAATCCCGGTGGCCCCTTAAGGATGACTCAGCCGCCACTCGCCAGATGGGAGTGTGAAAATGAGTAGCAGTGTCACTGCGCAGGTAAGCTTGGGTTCGGCGGAAAGACCTGGCCACCTACCGCCGATGTATGGCAGTTGCCACCTAAGGGCTGATGGCTTAACACCGGGGATCAGCACCGGGCCCAACGCTCGCAAGCGAGTATGGGCAAAACCTTACCTTACCTTACCTGTCATCTTTATAACATCACCTAAAGGGTGTCCGAGTGCTTCCTTAACAATCTATAAAAA
The DNA here is from genome assembly GCA_949752735.1 of Lumbricus terrestris. NCBI lineage: Eukaryota > Metazoa > Annelida > Clitellata > Crassiclitellata > Lumbricidae > Lumbricus > Lumbricus terrestris. Next base: position 34,651,766 of record OX457049.1, read on the forward strand.
TACACACACATAGAAACCTCATCTACACAATTGCTGTAGCAGAAGGCAACAGGTAGCCTTCGCCATGCTCGTCAATGGCGATGAACGCTGTTAGCTGGAAGTTATAGCTGTTCAAGACACGATGCGCACGTCGAAACGGTTCTTGATACGGGCAATCAACATGTCGTCATTGCGCCATATTTCCTCTGGGAGTTAACGTCACGATAAAGTTTGAGCGGACGCTTGAAGATTGGATGCAACGACGGGTCGATATCAGGTGTATTAATGTGCAATTTTAGATTCCTGAAGATATCTATTATTATTATTATTATTACATAAATTTATTACGCGCGCAAGGTCACACCAAAGTGTGAATCTGAGGCGCGGATAGTTAGCCGCCAGAGGAAGATGCAGTTAAAGGTCCATGTGCTTGTTGCTTGGTCTGTCGTCATCCATTCTCTTTCGAATTTGGCCGATAAGTCACAACCAAGTCACCTGTTTTGTGTTTAACGACCGAACCGTTGTGGATATGGTTTTCTTTATTGCGAATGACCGTTATCATTCCTAGTAAAATGACAAAGCTGTTGTTATCTGCAAAATTACCCACAATAATAAACTGTCCCGGTATAAGTGTAATTTTAGACTCCTGAAAATATCTAGCTTGTTGCTTGGCAATGAAGTCATGAAGGAGAACTTTAGGGAAATCAGTAAGAAATATTCTTATACTGGTGTTTCTCTTTCTATCATACAGTTCTTTATGGGCTCTGAATAACACTTCGTCGGACCATTCAACGTCACAGAGATCCTGAAACTGGCCTGCATCTTCAGTTAGCTGTTTGGCAGAAAGAAGTCTCTTATGGTTTGTCCTTTCAGAATCTGAGTTGCTTTTCAGAATGGTGTGTCCCAGTTTTATTGCTACTGATGGATTTAAATAGGTCGTTTTGTCATGCTGGAATTTTGCCGCTGTTCGAACAACATTAATAACTGTTTTAAACGGTTTCGGCTTTAGAAAGTCTTCCAGGGTGGCACTCCGAAAGCCCTCAGCACTTTGCAGCTCAACTATTTTCAGTTAGCTGTTTGTCAGAAGTCTCTTTGGTTTGTCCTTTCAGAATCTGAGTTGCATTTCAGAATGGTGTGTCCCTGTTTTATTGCCACTGATGTATATAAATAAGTCGTGGTGTCATGCTGGAATTTTGGCGCTGTTCGAACAACATTAATAACTGTTTTGAACAGTTTCGGCTTTAGAAAGTCTCCCAGGGTGGCACTCCGAAAGCCCTCAACACTTTGCAGCTCAACTAGTAGCCTGCCCATTTCTCTTGACCTCGCTCTTACCAGGTCCTTCTTTTCTTGACCGTAGAACATGAAGAGCTTTGAAGCCAGTTTCTTTAGGAGCAGGTCATGTCTAATGTGATTTTTGACATGTCCATTCTGCATTCCCATTATGACAATCAGTGCTTCTGGTCTGGTGCTGCTGTCAGCTGCCGGGAGGAGCATAAGAGCTCTGCTTGCCATGCATCTTCCAGTTTTGGTAGGTCCCAGGTTCTGTTTTGCCATAGCAGCCAAGGCACTGTTCGCATGGTCTGTACTCTTCTAAAGTTTTGGTCAGAATTTGACATGTTAAAAGGTAGTGTTCGCATGGTCTGTCGTCATCCATTCTCTTTCGAATTTGGCCGATAAGTCACAACCAAGTCACCTGTTTTGTGTTTAACGACCGAACCGTTGTGGATATGGTTTTCTTTATTGCGAATGACCGTTATCATTCCTAGTAAAATGACAAAGCTGTTGTTATCTGCAAAATTACCCACAATAATAAACTGTCCCGGTATAAGTGTAATTTTAGACTCCTGAAAATATCTAGCTTGTTGCTTGGCAATGAAGTCATGAAGGAGAACTTTAGGGAAATCAGTAAGAAATATTCTTATACTGGTGTTTCCTTTTCTATTGTTCAGTTCTTTACTGGCTCTGAATAACACTTCGTCGGACCATTCAACGTCACAGAGATCCTGAAACTGGCCTGCATCTTCAGTTAGCTGTTTGTCAGAAGTCTCTATCGTTTGTCCTTTCAGAATCTGAGTTGCATTTCAGAATGGTGTGTCTCAGTTTTATTGCTACTGATGGATTTAAATAGGTTGTGGTGTCATGCTGGAATTTTGCCGCTGTTCGAACAACATTAATAACTGTTTTGAACAGTTTCGGCTTTAGAAAGTCTTCCAGGGTGGCACTCCGAAAGCCCTCAACACTTTGCAGCTCAACTATCTTCAGTTAGCTGTTTGTCAGAAGTCTCTCTGGTTTGTCATTTCAGAATCTGAGTTGCTTTTCAGAATGGTGTGTCCCAGTTTTATTGCTACTGATGGATATAAATAGGTTGTGGTGTCATGATGGAATTTTGGCGCTGTTCGAACAACATTAGTATCTGTTTTGAACAGTTTCGGCTCTAGAAAGTCTCCCAGGGTGGGACTCGAAAGCCCTCGACACTTTGCAGCTCAATTAGTTGCCGGCCCATTTCTCATGACCTCGCTCTTACGAGGTCTTTCTTTTCTTGAGATGAAGTAGTCTTAGCACGGCTAAGAATAGGTCATACTTATCTTACGCATGTTCATTTGCTTAAGAAAGAAGATGCACCACAATGTGTAGGATGCAATTGCCCTCTAACAGTGGAACACATACTGGTGTCATGTGTTGATTTTACACCGACAAGGCAAAAATATTATATGGAACAATCCCTTTCTGATATTTTTGAACATGTTCCTCCAAAGAATATTTTGCTGTATTTGAAAGAAATACAACTGTACAACAAAGTGTAATGTTGGAAGATTTTAAATAGATATGATTTCTAGTTTATGAAATGTCTAATGTTGACCTAAGCTTTAACATGTTTTATCCTAATTTATTATTTTTACTTGTGGATGTTCAGATTGCTCTTTTTAAAAAAAAGTTTATCCTATTTATCGATTGGAAACGTTTTTAGTATAAAATAAACAAAGCAGTTTCAATAATCATGTTACGGCACGAAATAGCCAATTATGTGCTGAAGTGCCGTTAAACTCAATCAATCAATCAATCAATCTTTTCTTGACCGTAGCCCATGAAGAGCTTTGAAGCCAGTTTCATTAGGAGCAGGTCATGTCTAATGCTTCTGGTCTAGTGCTGTCAGCCGCCGGGAGGAGCATAAGAGCTCGCCATGCATCTTCCAGTTTTGGTAGGTCCCAAATTCTGTTTTGCTATCGTAACCAAGGTAGTGTTCGCATGGTCTGTCGTCATCTAAAGTCTTGTTCAAATTTGGCCGATAAGTCACAACCAAGTCACATGTTTTGTGTTTAAGGACCGAACCTTTGTGGATATGGTTTCCTTTATTGCGAATGACCATGTTATCATTCCTAGTTTTACTGTATTGTCTTTTTCCAGATTCATTTGCACAACCTCTGGCTCTGTTTTATGGCTAGAAAACCAATGCTTAGTTGCTTTAGAGTATTGCTTAAAATTCAAAAATAGGCAATATTGTTTTTTTATCATAGGTTCTTCTGGTTCTGTAGTAATAACATGGAATATGGTAGAATGCGAATATACTTAATCTGTGAAATGATGATTGCATACTTCTTTGTATCAAGATCCATAATCTAGATTGCATTTGAGGAACAGTGCACTTGGTGAAATGTTGATATTTCCTGTGAATTTGTTGAATTCAGTCGAGTTTGGGATCTTTTCCTGTTGCCAAGAACTGACTCAGTTTTTCATTGAATTTGTCCACATCGGTCAACTCCATAATTGAACGAAGAGTCTTATTAATGGTTACTTTGAACTCACTGTCACCTTTAATGCGTGTTAGTTTTTTTCTCCATGCACGGTCGATGTGCCAAGTACACAAGTGTCTGTGTGCTGGCTTCCCCATTCCAGCATTCCACACAATTCTGTGGACCTCTGTGTCATCAGTATAACATTACATAAAGGGAGTCCAAGTGCTTCTTAACAATCTGTAAAAAGACACTCATAGAAACCTCATCTACACGATTGCTGTAGTAGAAATCAACACGTACCTTCGCCATGCTTGTCAATGGCGATGAACACTGTTAGCTGAAAGTTATAGCTGTTCAAGACACGATGCGTACGTCGAAACGGTTCTTGATACCGGCAAGCAACATGTCGTCATTGCGCCATATTTCCTCTGGGAGGTAACGTCACGATAAAGTTTGAGCGGACGCATAAAGATTGGAGGCAACGACGGGTCGATATCAGGTGTATTAATGTGCAATTTTAGATTCCTGAAGATATCTAGCTTGTTGCTTGGCAATGAAGTCATGACGGAGAACTTTAGGGAAATCAGTAAGAAATATTCTTATACTGGTGTTTCTCTTTCTATCGTACAGTTCTTTAGTGGCTCTGAATGACACTTCATCGGACCATTCAACGTTACAGAGATCCTGAAACTGGCCCACATCTTCAGTTAGCTGTTTGTCAGAAATCTCTATGGTTTGTCCTTTCAGAATCTGAGTTGCATTTCAGAATGGTGTGTCTCAGTTTTATTGCTACTGATGGATATAAATAGGTCGTGGTGTCATGCTGGAATTTTGCTGCTGTTTGAACAACATTAATAACTTTTGAACAGTTTCAGCTTTAGAAAGTCTTCCAGAGTGGCACTCCGAAAGCCCTCAGCACTTTGCAGCTCTTCTGTTTTCAGTTAGCTGTTTGTCAGAAGTCTCTATGGTTTGTCCTTTCAGAATCTGAGTTGCATTTCAGAATGGTGTGTCTCAGTTTTATTGCTGCTGATGGATGTAAATAGGTCATGGTGTCATGCTGGAATTTTGCCCCTTTTCGAACAGCATTAATAACTGTTTTGAACAGTTTTGGCTTTAGAAAGTCTCCCAGGGTGGCACTCCGAAAGCCCTCAACACTTTGCAGCTCAACTATCTTCAGTTAGCTGTTTGTCAGAAACATTAAGAACTGCTTTGAACAGTTTCAGCTTTAGAAAGTCTCTCAGGGTGGCACTCAGAAAACCCTCAACACTTTGCAGCTCAACTAGTAGACTGCTCATTTCCTTTGACCTCGCTCTTACACGGTCTTTCTTTTCTTGACCGTAGCACATGAAGAGCTTTGAAGCCAGTTTCATTAGGAGCAAATCATATCTAATGGAATTTTTGACATTCCATTCTGCATGCCCATTATGACACTCAGTACTTCTGGGCTGATGCTGTTAGCCGCTGGGAGGAGCATAAGATCTCTGCTTGCCATGCATCTTCCAGTTTTGGTAGGTCCCAAATTCTGTTTTGCTATATTAGCCAAGGCAGTGTTCGCTTGGTCTGTCGTCATCTAAAGTCTTGGTCGGAATTTGGCCGATAAGTCACAAGTCAGTGTTCGCTTGGTCTGTCGTCATCCAGAGTCTTGTTCGAATTTGGCCGATAAGTCACAACCAAGTCACCTGTTTTGTATTTAATGACCGAACCGTTGTGGATATGGTTTTCTTTATTGCGAATGACCGTTATCATTCCTAGTTTTACTGGATTGTCTTTTTCCAGATCGCACAACCTCTGCCTCTGTTTTATGGCTAGAAAACCAATGGTTTGTTATTTTAGAGTAGTACTTTAAAATTCAAAAAATAGGCAATACTATTTTTTTAATCATAGGTTCTTCTGGTTCTAGTGTTTGCAGTCTGTTTAATGTGAATTTGGGGGTGGGATTGTACATTCTTGTTGAATATCATCAAAGACCCCCTCTTCTCTTCTGTGTCCAGGGCACATATTCATACTGAGACTCGTCAAATTCGTAAGAAGATGATGGCCACTGGAAGATGCCGCTGAACTTGGATTGTGTTTTTCTCTGCGGAATATAATGGTCATTATCTTCCATGCCAGCTGTTGAGTCATAGTTTACTAAAACCGTTCCTGTTGAAGCTGCCAAAACATTAAAAATGTATTTAGGTTTGGTGTGTGTATAACCTAGATTGTATTTGAGGAACAGAGCACCTGGTAAAATGTTGATGTTTTCCTGTGAATTGGGGGTACTCAGTAGAGTGGGATCTGAAGCGGATGTAGTAATAACATGAAATATAGTAGAATGCGAATATACTTGACCTGTGTAATGATGATGGCATACTCTTTTGTATCGGGATCCATAACCTAGATTGCGTTTGAGGAACAGTGCACCTGGTGAAATGCTGATATTTCCTGTGAATTGGGTGAATTCGGCAGAGTTGGGCTCCGAATACAGATGTAGTAATAACGTAGATCTGGGCAAATGCCAATATACTTACATGTGATATGGTGGTGACATACTTCTTTTGTATCATGGATTCAGGATCCATAACCTAGATTGTATTTGAGAAACAGCGCTCCTGGTGAAAAATTGATATTTTCCTGTCAATTGGTGGATTTGAGTTGAAGTTGTAGAGAAGTTCAACATTCTCTCTCTCCCTGTCTTTCTGTCTGTCTGTAATACCGGCTTGGTGCCTCACGCTTTTCAGCAGTACAAGTGTTTCATGCATACTGCCGTTCATCAACAGTGGCACAGTTCTTCCTCTCTTGTCTGAAATTTCCAACCAGTAGAGTAATTTGCATAGATGCTGCTCCATTTCCGTCAAGCAACTTTCTATGTCAGGTAAGCACTATTAAACACAAGCACATTATGATTTTTCCAGTCATACTGCCTGTGTGAAGGCACCTAAAGTGTGGGAGGTCCTGTTCCACAGAATTGACCAAAAAAAAACAACAAGTCACTTGCGATTTTCCTAATTGTACTGTATATGACATTGATCTGCTACTTAACTTCCCAATGTTTGTTATTTCAACACATGATTCACAGACGAATAGTAGGACGAAAAGACGGAAGAATAGACCTCAGTAGTTGTTAGATAGCCGGCGTAAGGACATCGACCAATAGGAAGCGGCCTTTTTGGTCACGTGACCTCATTAATATTCATGTGGATATGAGGGCCGGTATGAGGACAGCAACCAATGACAAGCCGCCAAATTTTCACTTGACCTCATTATGTTAATTAGGCCCGCCCCTAATTAATATTCATGCTGTGACGTCTTAGTCGAGAATTTTCTACACAATTCCAGAAGGTGCCACCCCTAATTAATATTCATGATGTGACGTCATTTGCGACAAGCTAGTGGAATGGGCTAGAAAACGTATGGCTTTTTGACTGTCTGTGTGTATACGTAACTGACTAAGCATCCTTTAATAGCATGCCTAATTAATATTCATGATGTGACGTCATGTACGAGGAGCTAGTGGAATGTGCTAGAAAACGTATGGCTTTTTGTATGGCTGTCTGTTTGTGGCTGTCTGTGTGTATACGTAACTGACTAAGCATCCTTTAATAGCATGCCTAATTAATATTCATGATGTGACGTCATTTGCCAGAAGCTTCCACAAGCTTGTAGAATGCGTATGCTTATGCGTATGTCTCACTGCCTGTCTATGTATCTGTGTGTATACCTATATGTTTAAGCTATTGATAAGGCTGGAAGCCTGGAACGTTTCGAAGGTTCTATCATTATTATTATACACACACGCCATTCACTGAGGGGTCTATGCAAACGGCTGTCCTTAACATTATTGTAATGCCCTAAGGGCAGACTTCTCTAGAAGGTTCATTGTAATGGGCTTAATGCTCTTTACAGTGCGCGCGTCGTCCATTATGTTTGACTTGCAGAGACGACGAAGAGATAATTATGCCTACGCCTCAATCCAACGGCTGCTCTCACGTATAATCTCGAACACGTAAACATTTAAACACTACCAGTTTTTTGAAAATTTGTACCCTTTACACAGTCTTGGGACTGGGTCTGCTAAAGAACAAACGACAACAGACTTCTAATTCTTACAGAAGCTGTGACCTCCAACCTTATGCAAACCCTGGTCTGGCCCTGTCAATGCTCTTTAGATTGGTAGACTCTGTTATGCATTCAATAGCACGCACATGTCAGAAGCAACTATGTAGCGCCAGTCCCACGTCTGCGTAAACGAGGAGGACGTCACTAATGCTTGGCAGACAGAAGTTGTGACCTCCAACCTTACGCAGACACGGGTCTGGCCCTGACAATGCTCTTTAGATTGGTAGACTCTGCTATGCATTCAATAGCACGTGCAGATGCTTGATAATAATAAAGATTAATAGAGGCTTTCATATCCTAAACGTAGCCACACGTCTGCCGCTGTCCCATATAGCACGAATCCATCGCCTTATACAGGTGCCCCTCTTCATTTAAGGCACCTTGGGACTGGCACCCAACAGCAGAGGGACTTAGTTTGCTGTAATCTGACAAAAATTCAAGCACAATCGACGTCATGTGCTAACAAAGACTATTGGTTCCAGAAGATTCGTTAATTTGCGTTTGCATGTCTGCATGCGCGTCTGTCTGTCGGCGTGATAGTCATTACTTATGTATTCTATAAGACCAGACCAAAGCGAATTGAAGGGAGGTGACACTGTCTTCTCCATACGTCTAAAAAGATTATTTTTTATACGGGCAGCTGACACTTTCTGACAGTATGCATACGAGTACCCGTCATTGCCTTATGCACGCGATGCTGTAACTCTGTCAGTGCATCCGCCTGTAATGTTGGTGCTATATCTGCTACATGATAAAAGTTATGCATGCCGATGCAGCGGAAACTTACATATATTATACGTAGATTCTTGTCTTATACATGCCTGGCACCCTCCCATTTATGTAGAAGTTTGACTGGCACTACGCGTCAACACATTATACAAATGGAACCCATACACCGTGACGATCCGAACATGCCTGACAAAAGGTGAAAAGACGGACACCGTCTATTTGCGCGCCAGCCATTATTTGAGGCATTGTATTGTGCACGCGTTTCTCTCTCTCTCTCTCTCTCTCTCTCTCTCTCTCTCTCTCTCTCTCTCTCTCTCTCTCTCAATGTTGCGACACCCAACTCAACGACGCCTTGTGGACGTTGAATTTCAGTAATTGAAAGATGGTTCCCTATCGCTTCGAGAAGAAACGATAATTGTCCTTTACATGCCTACAGCTCACTTACCTTTACTGAGCATATTTCCAATCTGACACGCTCATCATATTTTCACTTAAGACGCCTCAGAGTCATTCGTCGCTCTGTCTCCTCCTCCATCTTCACTACCTTAGTTCATGCTTTCATATGTTCTCGTATTGACTATTGCAATTCTCTTCTCATTGGTCTTCCTAAAGTTCGTCTTTCACCGATTCAGTCAGTTCTCAACTCAGCTGCTAGATTAATTGCCCGCCTTCCCAAGTACTCTCACATCTCTACCTTTATGTTTGATGAACTTCATTGGCTTCCTCTACGTGCTCGCACACAGTTCAAGATCCTCACTCTGATCCTAAAGTCTCAACGGGGTCTTGCCCCAAAATATCTGACTAACACCTTACTTCGTCCTCACTCAGCTTCCTCCCATCGTCCACTTCGCTCATCCAACAGACTTGACCTATTGGTTCCCCGGTCTAGAACTGCTATGGCTCAGTCTCGATCTTTTGTCTCAATTGGTCCTTCTCTCTGGAACTCTCTGTCTCCTTCTGTTCGCTCAACTCTTCTGTCTGTCAGTCTCTCCTCTGCTCTGTCTCTTCTCAAAACCTGCTTCTTCTCGCGGGGCCTTGCGCACTGGGAGCGCCTCTGAACGGTTTACCCTACTAGAGGCGCTTTATAAATGTTTAAATACAATACAATACAATACAGCGTGCATGTGTGTATCATTGTATTATAGATAAGCATTGACAAACTTAAACATAATTCCACTCGTTCATGTACATAGTGCAATCTTCATTCATTTTGCAAGGCTTATAGACGCTACATAAATTTGGAATTTTACAAGAATAGGAACGCTTTGCCATACACTCCAACGTTAAAACATTGTGTTTAATAGGAAATGTATAATTTTTTAAATATATTGCAACGCAGTTAGCCTTCCTTCCTTTCTACGTGCCACGCATCGCGCCCACCTTCATCCTTACATTCGTAGGAGAAAATATGTTAGAGTCGACGAATAAAAAGCTAGAAAAAGTCCGTTTTCGTCTCCTTTCTCAAACCATTGGCACGAGCTTCTCTACTTGTTATTTTCCAATTCTAGCATTCCACAGTACAGCCTCCCTTCCTCCACTCCTCCCACCAACCTTTGTCAAACCATTGGAGTGTGCTCCAAAGCACATTCTCCCTTCCTCCATCCATTGGAGCGCGCATTACTTAATATTTTCAAACATTTTAGTGTATTTCTTTACCACATAGACTAAAACGAGTGACGTCATGGAAGTGGACATATGTTAAACGATGAACGAAATGGGTAACACTTAACGCTCTGTTCGGTTTCCGTTACAATACTTTACTCTACTTTGTACGGAACTGTAAATGTCGAATGCGTGAAATGATAAAGTATACAACTCTTAGACACCACTTTTAATTCTTTTACTTTGTCAACACGTGTGTCAGTTAAGTCGAGATCTCACTCCTCATCACTTATGATGATGATGCCATCATGTGCAAACAACAGGGTGTCAACGTCAATATCGCGCATCCAAACTGTCATCCGCATCACTTAAGTCTATAACAAGTGAAAATTTGGCGGCTTGTCATTGGTTGCTGTCCTCATACCGGCCCTCATATCCACATGAATATTAATGAGGTCACGTGACCAAAAAGGCCGCTTCCTATTGGTCGATGTCCTTACGCCGGCTATCTAACAACTACTGACCTCTCTTTCTATTTCTGCTTCCACTGCAGATTCTTGCATTGAAAGATCACTGATAATTGCTGCTGCAGATGCTGATTCCTGTCTTTCTTCTGCAGCTTGCAACGTTGCATATACCGCTCATGATGTCAATTGTGACGTGATGAAGACTCAGCTTGGCCACTTTTGTATCCCATCTTTGAAGTTGGACAGTAGTCAGGGTCACTTCAGTAGTCAGGGTCACTTCAGTAGTCAGGGTCGCTTCTGGGAATGATGATAATGAATTGTGCTAACATCAATCAACATAGGCCACTCATCGTTTATGCCTCTTTCCGGTGATGCATCAATAGTCTGGCAGGTTCTGTGCTCTGCGTCCATTAATTATTGTGACTATAGTAGGTAAGAAATCACTCAATAGAATGTTATCACGCCAACACAAGAAGACATAATTGTCACTTAGCCTGGCAATTTCTTTAACAATGTGTGGCATGTATTTTCCCCTCTGCATCGATTAAATATTGTAATTTGAGTAAATAAGATATTCCTCAAATTAAGGTTGTCACGCACAAAAAACCAAGAAGGCGCAATTGTCACTTAGTTGTGCAATTTCTTTTTCAACATGTGACATGCATCTCCAATACATGTTCATTAAATATTGTGATTTGAGTAACTAACAATCCCTCAATGGAAGGTTGTTATGCAAAAACAGGAAGGTGCAATAATATTCCTGTTGGTCTTGTTAATCAACAACAGTCGTGAGCATTGTAGTCAAACACAAGTCTTGGTTTACTTTTAACTTTGTTGCCCTCTTACATTGATGGTAGAACATCAGTCTCACTGCCATGCAAATTTTAGAGACAGTACGTATCTCGGTTGTCCTTCCAGATAAAAAAAAGGCTGTGACGCCATCACAGTGTTGGAAATTCGAAGTACCTCTCTCAAGTTTCAGACCCACCAGCTCTTTTGGTAAATTTATTTCTTTAGTCCGACTCTCTTTCAGAATGGTTGATGTTCATCTTGGTAATTTTCCATAAACCAACAGATGTGGTGCCACTCCAGTTGCATCTGCCCAAGTAAGATAGGTGCAATCGTTTAGGAGATCTTTGACCGGCTTTGGCAAGGTGTAGAAGTTATCAGTGCATTAGTTGGGGCCTTTATGAGGATATGGCTGCATCAAGTCGTACACTATGGTATGCAAAGCAATACAATATGAAACAAAACAATGCAAAGCAACAAAAGCGGTACAATTCAGATCAATGCGGTGCAAAAGAACACAATACATTACACTTAAGCACATAACATTATTTACGCACCCGACGGACTTGATCAGCAACGTTCGGTTTGTCCGAGGTGGCTGCTGTGCCCGAGGTGGCGGGGATCAGGTCAGTGTCTGCTGAGGTCAGGTCAGCGTTTGATTAGGTCAGGCCGAAAACCTCAGCAGTACTTTCTCCTTACCAGTGTGAACCTGCAAATTACATAGGGAATCCATCAACAGATGGTTGTCACACAAAAGCAAGCAGGCACACTTGTTATGCAATTTGTTTGTCAAGTGTGCATGTGTGACATGTATCCTACTTCGGGTTGATTTGGCTTATTTTCGGGTTTTCTCAAGCATTTTTCACTTTGCTCTGGCATTACAGCCCTAGTGTAACCATATTATGTAGGAACAGAAATGACTTCATCTGCTCTGTGCACATCCTTCTTCTGACCTGCTGTGGTCAAAGTGAGCATAATGTATGACTATGAATTTGATTTTGTTGATCCCATTTCCTGAAACTGAGGAACGAGGATCAAAAGTCTCAAGCTTGTGTTCTTCCAATATATGCTGTGTGCGTGAAGTTAGAGTACAACATGTTAGCACGTTTGTGGTGCAAGTCGCAGTGCCTGTCTTTGTTAGACGTATGCTGTATGCACATTCTTCCCCCCCCTTCCAAAAAGCCCGATGTGGCCGTTGCTCCATGCTGTTGAGAGCTGTCCATATCTGTCGTACATGACCTACCATTTGTAACTGAGATCTTTCTGGCACACTCCCCCTATTCTACATTAAAAGTAATTTAAAACCTGAGTGATCAAAGAAAGGAATGTATGCATGCTATTGTAGTCCATTTGTCAGAAAGAATAGACCAGCGATTCTCAACCTTTTTTGTGCGGCGACCCCTTGGAAGCATTTCGAAATATGTGACGACCCCAACATCAAAATTGTTTGAGTAACCTCCCTCACTGTTTTTTTTGTTTCCGTTGTTCATTTTTATGCATTTTCATTTCACAATTCGAAAACCAGCTTTTGTCAATTGTACGAGGTTACCTGGCACTTGTGAGTCAGAGAGTTTGAAGTTCAAGTTTCATAAGTCTAGGCCTATTCAGCAAGAGGGAGTGTTGCAACCTAAGTGCTTCTCCCCATTTGCGAAATTTTTAGATTTTCACGCTGCAATGGTATCATTTAAAGCTGTCATTCTAACAAAATTGCTCACCATTTTAGTGCTGATAGTTGTTGTTTATGGCTTCAAAAGTGCCCCTCGCATTATTTAAATTATTTTGAATTTCCACATCGCAATGGTAACATTTTATGCTGCCATCTCAAAAACATTTCTCATGATTACATTGCGGAAAGACATGGTTGAGGACTTTAGTAAATAAATACTGTAAATTCCTCTTTCTCTCTCTCCATTGTTTAGGCTAGCGTTTCTGAATTTCCACGGTGCATTGATAGTAAGCTGTCAGCTTCTCAAAATTGCTCACTTTTCAATACCAATAGTCAGGGCTTAAGACTTCAAAGTGTCGCCTCCCAATTGTTTGCGATATTTTGGATTTGCACAATGTAACTGTATCATTTTAAGTTGTCTGTATCAGTTTAAGTTATCTTAACAAAGTTTCTCATGATTTCAGTGCTCAGATAGGCGTACATGATTTCAGACTTCAATAAATGTTCCCGCCACATTCTTTGAAATTTGTTTTCATTTGTAAACGGTAAAAATGACATTTTAAGCTGGTATCCTAATAATTAAAATTCCTTGTCATGGATAAGTGGTGGATAACACAATACATTTATAATGATATTTATGAAATAAAATTAATATGAAATATCGGAAGATATAAGAAGCTTGGTCTTCGCCACTAATTTCGATGGGACCATTCATTGCCACCCCAAGTCTCCGCCCCTGTAATGATTCTCACTACAGCTGACAGCATTGATTCTTTGAGCAAACCGAATATTGTTTAATTTTTTTAGATGTATGGTAAAAGTGGAATTATTTGAAAACTAAAACAGAAAATATTAAATTCACTGCCGTAATCTAACGATTGACCCATATATTTCACAAATTTCTGACAGGCCCAGGCGACCCCTGGCAAATCGTCAGGCGACCCCCGCGGGGGTCGCGACCCACAGGTTGAGAACCGCTGGAATAGACAAAGAGAGGTATATAAAATCACTGTGTGTTCTCACTTTCAACATGACGTGGAAGGTCGGTAGACATTGAAGATCGTTAGTTTAGATGTTGGCAGTTTGATAGTGATTTATGATGATTCGAAGGTTTTGTAAGTGTAAGTGGGTGATGCAAGAACAGTTGCTGGTTCATGGATTAGGAAGGCAATTCTGCCTCCGAGATTGGATGTTGAACTTTTGGATGAATTTTTAGGCTGTTGAGGTGAACTTGTGATTGAATAGCCGTCTGGTATACAGCTAGAGAGTTGAACAAGAGGGGCAGATGAGGTTATCCAGGTTTCGGTTAGGGCGATTGCATCAGGACATAACACGATACAACCTGTAATCGGCGGTAACTTCAGTACATCACCCAGCTTCTCCGTAAGCAACTGCGACAGCATGCAATTTGGTTTCGGTTGGGGACGAAAGGCAACGGAACCGATAGCTGCTTTAACTAATAAACTTGTCACAATCGTAAGTAAACAACTCGAGATTTTGCCAGACAAAAGCCGTTGTCTGACATGACCGTCTCCAGCGCGCTGCATGCACCTGGTGGATGCTTTCACTGGGTCTTGCACCGTCACTGCACGCAATTGCTGGCCTTGCAGACGTCTTTGGCTCTGTTCGACGTCAGTTCACATATCTGAATGAGCTTGTGGCGCGTGGCATAATCCTTGATGCCGACTTCTATGCGGCCTTGTGCCGTCGACTTCTCCATGGCCTCGACCTTGCACGTTTTAGCCATCCTTTGAATTTCATCCCAAAACTTATGGATGCGTTCGTTGGGCTCTTGGGCACGTTTGTAGAAAAGATAACGCTGGTGTGCGACGTTCACAGATCCAGCGCAGAAGGTCTCGAGCGCATCAGTTATTTTCGCGATGTCCCTTTTGTCCTCGAAGGGAAGTGCCAGGCTTCGATTGGTGTCATATGCCTCAGCCAGCGATGTGTCTTTTGTCCTCGAACGGAAGGACCAGGCTTCGATTGCCAGTTTGTAATTATCTGGTCTTTAAATCACTCCCAGTTGTCGGCTATATTGCTCCCGGTTACCTTCAACGGATCCAGATATCTGACCAACTCATCGAATAGCTTCAATCTCAGTGTCACGCTTTTTGTTCTCATGTTCGTATCCCATGTGAAAAGCTCCACCTCATCCCTGTTGTCTGAAACACAAAACACTTACTGCATTAAATGTAATTTAATTTGGCTCACCACAAAGAGTTCATAAGTTTCGATTGTTTGGGTTTTCCATGGTGCTAATTCACAATCTTTGCAGTAGCTAATTTTGGAGTGGGACTACAGACGTTTTAACTTTCTCCAATTGCTCCAAATCGTAAGCATAACTTTGCAGGAAATATAATTTTTCTTCAAAGCACGAGATAATTCAATGTCCAGTATAAAGTAAGTTGCAATCAGACAGCAGAGCATGTGATAGTACATAATGTAAGACGCCTCCTCTTTTCCATCTGCTCTGACTGCTATGCTTTAAACCATCAGCTGGTTTGTCTTGTTCCTTTTACAGAGATTTGATGATAGAAACATTTTATTGTGCAACTTAGTTCTGTGTTAATACTTTGACCGCGAGGTACTTCAGTTGGTCGTCTGGGCCAGATATACAGGGACTTTAGGCGTCGTGCTGGCAATCGATGGTACCTCTGGTAATGGGAGATCAGATTATCAGCCTGGCTTGGCTTGTCGATGCTTTTCAACAGGTACAGTCCTGTTTCGATTGTGTGAGTTTTCCTTGCTGCCAATTCACACTTTTTGAAGGAACTTGGGACTTGAAACTTGGTTATTAGTATTGTTTATTGCTGCATATTACCAGATATATAGATACAGTCCTGAGCTCATAAGTTTCGATTGTGTGAGTTTTCTATGCTGCCAATTCACACTTTTTGAAGAAACTTGAGTATGTCTGCACAATTGTCTGGGTATATCATGTTGAATATCCAGTTCTAAGCATGAAATGCAGTCCATGCTGCCAATTCACACTTTTTGAAGAAACTTGTGTATGTTTGCACAATTGTCTGGGTATATCATGTTGAATATCCAGTTCTAAGCATGAAATGCAGTCCATGCTGCCAATTCACACTTTTTGAAGAAACTTGAGTATGTTTGCACAATTGTCTGGGTATATCATGTTGAATATCCAGTTCTAAGCATGAAATGCAGTCCATGCTGCCAATTCACACTTTTTGAAGAAACTTGAGTATGTTTGCACAATTGTCTGGGTATATCATGTTGAATATCCAGTTCTAAGCATGAAATGCAGTCCATGCTGCCAATTCACACTTTGAGAAAACTTGGGTATGTTTGCACAATTGTCTGGGTATATCATGTTGAATATCCAGTTCTAAGCATGAAATGCAGTCCATGCTGCCAATTCACACTTTTTGAAGAAACTTGAGTATGTTTGCACAATTGTCTGGGTATATCATGTTGAATATCCAGTTCTAAGCATGAAATGCAGTCCATGCTGCCAATTCACACTTTTTGAGTAAACTTGAGTATGTTGGCACAATTGTCTGGATAGATCATGTTGAATATTACCAGATATAGATACAGTCCTGAGCTCGCAAGTTTCTATTGTGTGAGTTAACCTTGCAGTAATGCTAATGTTTTGCACGGTTCGCTAAGATATGTTGCTTTCGAAACTGATAAAATATTCACATTCTGAGATGGTGTGGAGGTACCATCAGTTGATATGATAGGGCATGACCCAAATGGCAGTAGAGTTGACCAAAATACAGAACACACAAGAAAATTGATGTTAAAGAAAAGGCATAGGAAGTAAACTTGTAAATGAAACTCTTGAAAGCAGCACAGGAATAAATGCACAAGAATTGCCATGCAAATTCCAAACATGACTTAATACATCCGCAAGGAATGAACTACAAACAATTTCCACCTTGGTCACTGGACATGCACCCCTCCATATTGATTTAGGTCAGGGGTCTTTTCATAATTACATAACACAGAAAATGACCATTTTTACCCACCCAGCCTGTAACGCTTCCCTTGACCCACCCAACAACCACCCCAGCGTTACATAATTAGGCAATGACTACTTGCTAACATTACTTTGATTTGAGAGAGTAACAATTTACCAAGCGTTTCTTCAATCCAGGCTTATACATCACTTGGACACTGATGTCACGAATAGCTCGCATGCTATCGACCGGTAGCTCAATGCCCTCTGGTAAAGTCGGAACTTCTATGTGAGTCACCTGCCCACTGGACACTTGTGATGTGGAAAGCGCCTATGAATAATTGAATATTTAGTCTTTGCTGTGAGATGCGCTATAAATAAAACTAAATTTTTTTTAAATTATGGAAATATCATACAATGCAGACCTAATAACCATGGCATGTACATACCTCTAAGTTTGCCAGTACAGCCCTTGTTAAGGGATATAACAGGTAATTATGGCAGCATAGCAGTCGTTAACTTTCAGTGCTTCCGTGATTCCAGTTGGGATTCGGTCGATTTCCACGTTCGCATCCCTCGTCTCCTCCATTTCTATCGGCCGATCTTCAACATCAGAAAGCTGATTGCCAGCTGTGCGCCGAATATGCAGGTTTAGTGGCACATGCAGCATACACTGTCGCAACGATGGTATCAATTTATGGCGTTCAGCAATAACCCAGTCATGATCAGGCAACTGAACACGGTACTTGAAGTACATCTAGATGGGCAATTGCTTATTCACTGTGGGAAATCCAAGAAGCACTCATTTATTAATTTTACTTATACCATGTCAAGAATACTCTATTTATAAGTTTATCCTATTTATCAACCCCAAACGTTTTTAGTATAAAATAATGATGCAGATTCAATAATCATGTTAAGGCACGAAATAGTCAATTCTGTGCTGAAGTGCCGTAAAATCCAATCAATCAATCTCTAGCCTTGTCATCTTGACTCCAAAACAATGTTCAGCGAGCTCCAATTGCCACAGCTAGCTCTTTCAAGTACGAGACTGTTGCAGCAGCAAAATGTGTGTCCATGTGTCTTCGTATCTCAGTATTTGAGCTGCCTTTAGAAGTTTGACAGGTACAGTACAAAAATTGATGCTTACCATTGTTTGTCATCATAGAGTTCTGTGGAAGGATGTGCAGAAAAGTTCCAGATCGACTTATGCTAAAACCGTGTTTGATTAGGGCTTTATGTAAGTCATTCAAAAGTCAAAAGAGCAGTCAGGTATAAGTAAAATTAATAAATTTTCCAACTTTCTTCAAGTGACATTCAAAATTTTCCAACTTTCTTCGGTCAATAGAAGCATGCGTTTACACATGCTCCTTATGCTTGAGAAAATGGCCGTGTCGATCGTTAAACGCTGGCAGTTTTTGCAGCTGGCAAGCATTTCTGATCTTTGTTCATCTGCAACTACTCCAGTTGAAACTATACCGTTTATTGTCTTAAAAAGCTGTTGCTGGTCATCTTCTAATCTTGGCCTTTCCATTTTTTTCAATTAAATTTCTTCCACTTTTGATCAATGTCTGGATGTTCTGTAGCAGCCTCGTTCAGCTTCTTCTTGAAGGTTATTCCTGGAATTCTGCCTATGGCTTTGTTCGGCTCGAAACAACAAATGAATAAATCATTTGTTTTATATTGCTCTATTCATTAGTTTGAGGAAATGTGATCGTTGAGCTTAGGAGTTGTGCCATTTAGATTAGCATTGCACCGTAACTCTTCAAATACTCGCCAACACTGACTGAATGGCCAGCATGAATGTAAAGTTAGTGAACTTCAGAAGACCTCGGTTTATTCCATTGAGAAATTCTGGGTTGTCTTCATTTATCAAAGACTCTGCAGTAATTGCACTTGGTTGTTCTCACAACAGACCTAGCAATGGCACCACTGATGTAGTAGATGATGTTGGCTCATAATTCAGTGTCAGGACGCAAGTAATGGCTTCACCTATCACTCTGACAAGCCAGGCATCACACTGTATAGCTGCATCTATATCAGATAGTGAAAACTTTTAGTATTTTAACAAAACAGTGCAGATTTTACGGTCTCCTTCTAAGACTTGCCTCATGGAGATGTAGTAATTTGCACCTAAAAGTTGGCATCGGACTGCAAGTTTCCAAGCAAGACATAACTGAAGCCCAGGCGATCAAGCAAATGACTGCACTGTCAGCAAGTGACTTGCAAGTATGCCTCAGTGCCAAAAGCGTTTCTTTCGTCAACACAGGTATAGCTTTGAACCCTTCCATTTGCTAAGAGATTCAGCAAAATGGCGCAGCTATTGCAGCTTCCAGTCATCTGATGATCTTACCGAGTCCATTGATATATCCCCTTTATGTGGGCCTTGGAAACGGGACTTAGCGTTCATTACATTCCACAATTTTATGATTATTGACTTCGTGCAATTCACAGACGCCGGCAACGACCTCAGCCGCAGTCTTTCCTCCTGGTGTCCATTAACGTCAACCTCACAAAGGCAAAATAAAACAAAAGCAAACCGATATGCGTATCTCTACGAACACGTGACGACGCTTTGCCATTCACTTGCGGATTCTACTCCCACAGCCATTTCTCCTGCTTCATTTCTTCTTCTCCTTCATCATCCTCTGTCTAATAATACTTAAGAGCATCACGCGTTGATTCACAAAAGACGGATACCACTGAGCGTTCTAAATGTTCTTTGGCTCTATAACCAAGGGGTTTAGCTTATATGCTGTCTTTAGTGTCTTCCTTGTTATATTGTACAAATCTACAATCTGCTGAAATCTGGCATGAAGCACTTGAGAGTACTTTTATCTCCAGTGGGAGAAAATGGCGACCAGTCAAACGATTTGCGGGTTTGAAAGTTGTTACAGACATTCTTCCGATCATGCACTGGATCAAAATTAGAAATATAGGTTGATGAGAAATTGGATCATGCACATGTATCTTCAGATTTCCTTCACACAAGAAGTCTGTGAAAGTTTTTGTTGGAGCGTTGTCAACTGAAATACCAACAACATTCAGCTCAATGGTTCGAAGAAAGTCCATGGCTTCCTTGTAACATTAGATTTGTTTGGCTGTTGTTAATTGTGACATGGGATGAATGGCCACCATATCTTTAAATTGCCTGCCAATGATTTCACCGTGAAGCACAATAGTGTTGAAGCAGCTTTACAGTCTTCAGTTAATCCATGTACACCACCTGCATTGTATTCCACTCGCTTTGCAATGTAGATCTCATCAATGATCAGTAGCACAGTTTTCTGCAACTTATTCATGCTTCCATATCAATTCAATTCATTTTATTGAACCCAAAAAACATTTTACAGTTGAACAGAACAGCTATAAAACCAGTGAAAACAAAGAAGCGATACTATGGTCCTTATATAGAGACCATCACTAATAATAATAGACTAATCAAGATATGATGGGGAAATGAATGATATCATGACAGAAGAATGAGATTGCATTTTCATAAGTTTAATGAATCTAGGAAATCTAACTTACATGATATTAAACAGGCATCAACAGAATACACCAGACGAGATGATTCTAACAATTAGTATCTACAAGTTACTGCAGATTTAAAGAATATTGGCAGCACACCTGAAAGGACAGGTCCCGCTAATAGGGAGCCCGTTGAGCAAGTAAGTGGCAGAGTGAGGATAGACAGACTGTCAGGAGCAAGCATCTAACCCTGTGATTAATGCCAAGCGAGATTATGAGTTGGTCAAGGCGGCCATTGGGCAGTTGCTTAACAAGATTCTTGGCGTTGTTGAAGTTTGCACCAGAGAGAGTCCAGTTGGAAGTGAGGAGGTATGTCAGATTCAGCCATGTATTTGAAGTAGGTATGTCAGATTCAGCCATGTATTTGAAGTTAGAGTCAGAGATAATCAGAGAGTGAGTGTCAGGTCTTAGGTTGACCTTCCAGGAAATCTTGGTCGTTGAAGAATGGATTGTGTATCGTGTAGCAGAGGTAGATGGTTAAGAAAGACGAGGAGATCTTGTGGGGGTCGCGCCGGGGTCACCACCGAAGTGCTCAAGATTGAAGGTGTAGGGGTGTCCGAAGCCCTGGACACAGAGGGAGCATAAGCCGGTGGAAGGAAGGAGATAGGAGTCTTAGGTGAGGAGGTAGGAAGGTCAGGAAGGCAGCGAGCAGGTTTCCTATTGGGAGAAGGGGAGCCAGAGGCGTCTGAAGTGGTGGGTGATTGGTGGGAGGCAAGAGCTTTAGATCGAGATGCAGCGAGGTTGATAGGCATGCGAGTCAGAATTTTTGTAGCAACAGGTGATTCAGGTTCAACAGTCACGTCGTCCTCGTCCATGTTAGAAAGAGCAGAGAAAGAGTTAGATACAGTGGCTGGTGGAGTGGTCATGATGCATGGCTTCTTGGCAGGGTGGGTCGGTTTCACGAAGCCATCATCGTCCTTCACCTTGTCCTCACCTCCAGTGACCTTGACCTTACCTTTCGGACGCCATCAGTGTCTATGCCCATGTTTGTGTCGATCTATCTATCTATATATCATCATCATCATCTGCTAATCACTTAAAACAATCATCGATCGACTTTGAGATGGTTCTAATTTTTGTTGCATTCTCGACTAATCGATCCAACTTGTGAGCGGTAAATATCCTCGCCATTCTCGAGAAAGTTGAGCATGCAGTTTTCCACTGTTCGGTCAACAGCTACTTTTGTGAGCAGATTGCGTAGCGGAACGGGCACATTGATTGCAACTGAGTATGGCACTGAGTGTTCTGTCATTCTAGCTCTGTGCTGGAGTTGGGAGCATTTGTGAGTATTTTCTTGAAAATTTTGAATTGTAGTTGATTGTAATTGAACATTTATATAGTGCCACTGACAGATTCAGTGGCGAACCGTATAACTCGAGGGATGGGTAGCGATGTACGGTTGTACGAACGAAGCGTTGATGAATCGTACACGATACATTTAGATCCCATTGTAGGTTGAAGCGTAGTTTAGATCCAAAGGACACCAAAAAATAATCGATCTATATATAGAAGTTGACAGACATCATCAGTATGCGTAGAGCGAAGAATCCTGTTTTCGGTGTCCCTTATATAACATATAGTCACTCGTATACAAATAAGGAGATGTTGATAAAATGGTGTAGTACCGTACTGTTTTCGAAACCGGAAAGTTTCAGATTCAACTGGTAAGAAACGGTGCTTTAATCCATAAAATCGACGTTAATCCAAGGCAGCATAAATAGTCTGTTAAATTTGATAGAAAAACTAAACCGTTTATTAAATAAAAATGTTACAATATTGCAAAGAAGCGAGAGCACGTGGAGTCCGTGCTAACACGCCGAAGCGCGCCTGGCGACTATGGTGCTATGTAAATTCTAGTAATCTTCTTCAAGAATTTAAGTGCATTCCTACTTACAGTGGTGTTCGAAACGACTACGATGGTAGGTACCGCTACAGTTGACAGTGTGGCTGGAGCGGGTCCCAAAGGCGGCGGCAGCCAAACGAACGGGTGCAGACCAAGTCGCCCGGATGGAAGGCGTGCTGGGCCTGGCCGGGCAGAGCATTTGAATTTGAGTCAATTTCAGGTTCTTGTTGCCGCTCCTGCTGTCTGATCTGTCCATTCAGATTTATGCAACTTTAGGAAGAAATGTATTGGCATATCTCTTTCTGCAACCCTGTCGTCTCTCCTCATTGCCATTCCTTATTCTGATCTTCAAGTATTTATCTCCTGCCTGATGTACTGAATCGCAGTGTCCAGCACCTGCACTCCTCTCATTGCCTCTGCTGTCTTCATATTCTCCAATTGATAAGGTGACGACGTTCATAACACCCTTTTACGTCGCTTTCACTGGTCACCGGATACATTTCAGATCGATTCAAGTTTCTGACAACAATCTTAGGTGGGTCCTCTATGTAATTGGCCTTCATCAGTAATTTCTCCGAAATCAAATGGTACGCACAAATAAAACGGTAAGAAAACTTTCTTATGTACAATCGATCCCTGTTGAAGCGATTCACAACAGCTACTAGAAGATCGACCAGTGCGACAGCAATGTAAACTACATCGAGATGAAACATAATCTTTAAATATGTGAGCTGTCACTTCGCAGAAATTTCTTGTGTGATGACCCTCAGGCCCGGAATGCACTGTCAAGCTTTTGTGTCGGATCTACTTTCCGCACAACTGCCCAACATATTTTGCAAAACCATGATCAGAGGCAATGCTCCTGAGGTAGAGAGAGGTCTTTGGATTATGCATGCAGCACTGACTGGAATAATTTCATCATTTGTTGCCCAGTTTCATTTTTAACTTCATGCTTTGATTGTGCTCCATCTTACCTGCGCATTCTCTGTCGCCCAGTCTCTGACATTGAAGCGCGTCTGCTGCGGAGGGACAACTGCTTGTTCCACGGGCTCGCTTAGCTACAGACAGCGCCGAGCCTTCTCGGTTGTGGGGCCGTCAATCTGGAATGACCTCCCTCCTAGCCTCCATCTCCTCCATCTGACCAGTCAATCTTTATTTCTTAAATCCCTTAAATCTTTATTCTTTTGCCGTGGCTGAGCTGGGAGCGCCTCTGAGTAGTTTCTTGAAGTGGCGCTATATAAATTCTAATAGTGAGTGAATGAACTTGCTAAAATAAATGCCATATTGAACAACTAACCATGAAGAATGCCTTTTAGCTGCAGCGATTTGAAACTGTGTTTTCCATGCTGTCCACAAAAGTTGAATTGCCTGGCCAAGTCTTTCATCAGCAAAGACCTTAGCATGTTTACAGTGGTGGCCTTGATGGTCAGCCCACCAATGAGCCCAAGATAATTGACTTGCAAACATAACGTTCTATCATTATAACACAGTATTTTATTTTACTTCTACCTAGGCTCTATCTGTTGTGCTAACGATAGAAATAAAGTGACATGGTCTACACTTTCAAAAGCTGCGCTGGCTCCATAGATGTCGGATAGAAGTTGGAGCAACTTAGTTTCGGTTGAATGATACCTTCTGAGCCGGATGGAAAGGTGAAAGTAACTTGTTCCTCTCCAGGTACGCAATGGGCTGACTTTTGTTGCTTTTGCAGCGTTATGAGTGGCAATCAGGTTCAGCGTGTGTGATGCACATGCTTTGTGAGATGGCAAGCTGAACTGGAGGTCATCCGAAGTCTCTTCCTTTTGCATCGCTGTCTCCATGTTAGTATAGTCCACTAAAGTTATCTTTACTTACATCAAGTTCTCTACATTTCCAGTTGGCATCGCCTATGCCGAAGTGTTTGCTTGTTGTGCTGTGCTTTCGTACCAAGGACTCTAGTGCCTTAAGGAAGTTTGAACCATTATCGGTTATAGTCAACACAACCTTGTTTCCAATGCCATATTTCAGGTGAACTTGCTCGAAGGTTGATGCTATAGAATCGTATGTATGTCTACCTTTGAACCTTGAACACCCAAGTGCAGCACGTCTTTTCTGCATGGTATTCTCATCGATCCAGTGAACTGTGGAACCATAGAAACCCCGATTATTGTGAGCTCCATATATCTGCTGTGAGCACAAATAATGGATAGAGTTGAAAGTCTCAGTGAGCTTTGAGCACATTTCGCCGAAACGTTTTTCAACTGTGGAGGTTACGACTTTCCGGCTGATCGCTGTCTTTGTGGGCTGTAAACCTTGAATGAGCTTGATGAAAGATGGCTGCTCCACTACATTAAAAGATTGCATGTCTTCAATTACAGAATTTGTTACAAGATTATCGACTCTTTCTTGATTTAACCCGATGACTCCGCCCAATATCAACAAGCGTTGAAGGCTGTTGCCAAAAAATGCCAAAAATAATTAATGAACCAAACCTAAGCTAACTATATAGTCAAGGAAATCTGGACATGTGAAGAAGTGTTTGAAAACATGCGCAATAGGGAAAAAGTCTTCTTAACACGAACCAACCTTTTGAATACAGAACTCTGCACTCGTACGATTTCCAAGAAGAATCGGCAGCTTGGCATTTCTCAACTGCCCGATTGCACATTGGTGTGCTTTTGAAAGGTAGCGCTAACATATAGTGTCTTTCGTTCATAGCCTGTTGAATACAGAACACTGCGCTCATACGATTTCCAAGAAGGATCTGCCGTTTGGCATTTCTCAACAGCTCTTGCACATTGGTGTGCTTTTGAAAAATGGCCAATAACATAATGTTTCTTTCATCTTGAATATCCATGCTTTGCAAACCACTACCACACCTTCATCATTGCCAAACTCCACAACTGAGTATTTGGAATGTTTCGTCTTCGACCTATTATAATAAATTTGCCAAAGTTCGTGCAGAATTCATGACCAATTAGTAACTTGTGTAGAAATGGTGTGCTTTTGAAAGATGGCCAGTAACATAACATTCTTGTTTCATGCTTTGTAAACCACTGCCACGCCTTCATCATTGCTAAACTCCACAACTGAGTATTTGGAATTGTTCACCTATTATAAATTTGCCAAAGTTGTAGATGTGCCTTTATTTACAACCAATTTCAGGTCAGACAAAATTGTAGCATGTGGAGAAGCGGAGTCACCACAGAACTAGCACCATGGTGAAGCATCACATTCGTATACCTGAAATCAGCCAACATTCCAAATAAAATCTTGTTACCTATGTTGACACTTTGTTTATCCCAAGGTGTGATGATACAAAGATAACTAAAGAAGTCTGTTCTCTTGTGAAACTTCTTATATAGCAATAGTGTGTCTGAATTCTTTACTACAATATTACGAACGACTGCTATGCCATATCCTAAGCAACCATTTGTTGCCAGTCCCAACTGAAATGCAAATTCCATCCAAAGTTATCCATTTCTACTCCAAAATCCGGAAGTGTAAATCCGAGAGACCAGCAATAGGTGTTACCTTAGGAATTTGGGTAACAATTTAGCTCGTTTTCAGGACGACAGTGGTCTGCCTTTGCTAAGAAACGGATTTGTTATATGTGTCATAATAGATGCAAGTTTGTAAGAGCAGTTACGAAATACCCAGTAAGAAATATTGCAGTCTCCTGGTGATGTTCCTTTTTTAGTTGATAGTAGTTTTTCTATTTCATATTCCTGCAGAACCTTATCAAGTGGTGAAGCAGCTCAGAGTCCGATATGTCGGCAACGTTCATGTTCGATGGTTGTTGTATGAACGACTTGACGTGTTGAAGCAGCTCAGAGTCCGATATGTCGACAACGTCCATGTTCGATGGTTGTTGTATGAACGACTCGACGTGTTGAAGCAGCTGAGAGTCTGATATGTCGACAACGTCCATGTTCGATGGTTGTTGTATGAACGACTCGACATGGCGAAACAATTCAGAGTCTGATATTTCATCCATGGCTGCTGTTAAGTAACATAAAACAAATATGTCTCAGAATCTGTACGAATATAATTATTATAAGTTAAATGATTTAATGAGTGGATGACTGAATGGATAATAAAGGTAGATGATATTTGATTAAACCAATTGGTTGACTATATGAAACGATAGGTAAAATTAATATACAGAGCAGAAACAAGTCATGTAATCCATATTAATTTATCATACTGCATATGCAGTTATCAAATTATATGCATAATAGCATACTTATATAGCAAGTTTCCTGCACATGTTATGTTGTAGCAAGTAAGCTTAAGGAATAATAAATGCAAATGATATAAATCTATTGAATTAATTCAAAATAAATACTTAGAATAATACTCACGATTTGGAGAACCCACGACTAAGTGTAGCATATTGACCCAGAGCAGAAGCTCAGAGTCGTTGATTTCGTCACTGTCGTTCCGTTCATCCATTCCGTTGAAGCACCAGTAAGAGATACTGCCGATTCCTGGTGATGTTCGTTTTGTAGTTGATGTAGTTTTTCTATTTCATATTCCTGCAGAACCTTATCAAGATTTGTTGGCAATAGCTTTGAAAGTTGATCACTAATTTTAGAAATGCAGTAGTTTGAATTGGTGGCAATATTAGCAAAGTGAGAGTTGATAGAGTCTGGTTCGCTCAGTGTTATGGTGGCAGTGGCGGATTTTGCTGGTTTAATGCGTTTCCACCATTCAGAGACTTTGATATCTTCGGAATTGCTTAAGATGTTGTATCGATGTTTGGAAATCAGTGAGCCTATTTTAGCACTAAGAGTGTCAGCCTTTGTCAGCCTTCCGTGCCTCATCATGCGCTTCGTTTTTCTCAACAGACTTTTGACAAGAGGAGTGATGTAAGAAGGGGTATTGGATCTGAGAGTCACCCTCCTCTTGGGGATGTAAGTGTTTATGTGCCAATGAACTACTCGAAGAAAGTCGGGGCAGACTTGCTCTACATCATTGTTGTTTAAAAGGTGGTTCCACTTACAGTCAAGGCACTCTGGAATGTGAATAATAACACATGTACAATTTATGGGAAAAAAAATTCTTATCGAGTACCAACCTGTTGAATACAACACTGCTCATAAGATTTCCAAGAAGGATCAGCAGTTTAGCATTTCTCAACAGCTCTATTGCACATTGGTATGTTTTTGAAAGGTGGCTACTAACATAGTGTCGTTTCATTCATAACCTGTTGAATACAGAACACTGCATTCGTAAGATTTCCAAGAAGGATCAGCAGTTTGGCATTTCTCAACAGCTCTATTGCACATTGGTGTCCTTTTGAAAGGTGGCCACTAACATAATGTAGTTTCATTCATCTTGAATATCCATGCATTACAAACCACTGCCATGCCTTCATCATTGTTAAACTCCATGTCTGAGTATTTGGAATTGTTCATCTTCAACCTATTATAAATTTACCAAAGTTCACTCAAAATTCATGACCATAATATTATAGTAACTTGTGGAGTAACCACAAAACTAGCACCATATGAAAGCATCACACTCATCTGAAATCGGCCAACGTTCCAATTAAAATCTCACAGCTTATGTTGGACACCTATATCCCAAGGTATGATGATGGCAAAGATAACTCAAGAAGTCTGTTCTCTCGTGAAACAGCAATAGTGTGTCTGAATTGCTTGCTTCAATATTACAAACCACTGCTATATCATTTCTTAAGCAAACACAGCTGTTGCCAGTTTCAACAGAAATGCAAATGCCAGTCAAAGTATCCGTTTGTACTGCCGGCATGCTCCGAAACCTGGAGGTACTTCACTGCCATGGCATTATCATTCACATTTATATGCAATGGCTCAACGATTCTGATATTTGACTTAATTTGGCACCGTTTCTTTTCCAGAATTCTGTGAACAAGTTGCTCAAACGGCTGATTCGGTGTTCTTACAAGTTTCACCATTTGTCCCAAAAAGTTTTCAAAACAGAATGCACATACGTTGTCTAGGGACCCATACTTTCGGACATCATCCGCTAAATGCAAGACATTGTGAACATTGTATACTACCATGTCCGATCCGAGCTCAGAATATTGTCTGACAAATGAAGCTAACAGTTGATCTGCATAGTCAATATCGGCAGCAGTGTTAATTTTTCTAAACAGCACAAAAATACCAACAGAAAGCATCATAAAATTTTGATATGCAATATCTGACAATTTTCCTATTAGAGTGACTGGACCTGTATATAGCAAGAACTGCCTGAACTCTGTTGTTACATTCATGTGCAATGACTCAATGATGTTGACATTTGACTTAATTTGGCACTGCTTCTTCTCCAGTATTCTATGAACAAGTTGCTTGAATGGCTGATTTGGTGTTCTAACGAGTTTCCCCATTCGTCCCAAAAAGTTTTCATAACAGAAAGCAGATATGTTATCCAGAGACCCATGCATCTTCAGCGAGGTTTGCATCCAAGGCAGCTAATTCCTCTGTAGTTTGTTGTGGAAATGCCTTCAAGCATCTCATGTCTGAAGAAGAAATGTCACCACGTGTGATCAATTGCGTCTACTGGGTTGCCATAAGAATATCAATATCCTTCTTCACTTCAACAACACTGTCTTTGTCTTCCAAGAGTATGGTCAGAATATGTTGTTTGATTGCTGAAATGATTTACGAATTTGTTGACAAAGTAATGAATTTATGTTAATTACAATAACACATATTGTAATATGTATATTTAGAAAGTGATACGTTCAGAGCAAGTGTAACGGGAACATCTGTGCGTGGGGTGAAGAGCACTGCAATGCATCCACACATCATGTGGGAGAATGGTTACAAATGCTGCAATAATTATTATATAATTATGATAGCCACCTTAATACTGCAATAAGGAGTGACCGCACATTTTAATGATTCAAAATTTCTATGCATTATTCATTATATTTTTTTAAAGTAGGTTTAGTCGGAATAAAGGATAGGCCTAAGTTCAGAACAGTAATCCCATCATTAGACAGAACATGGTTAGATACATTAAAAGTATTATTACGTAAGCACCCTGGTAGGTCATTAGAGGTTAGTTTTTTGGATCAGAAGGGAGGTTAGTATTGGTGCCTCTCAAGGGTGCGCTCTCAACTTTATTAGAATTTATATAGTGCCTTATCTTAAACCAAATCTTATCGGTAGTGGCGGTGTCGTAATGCACACCATCTGCAAAAGTATTAACTTCGCCTCCAGCCAGTGGAATTATGTAGCGATTGCCAAATGTGTTAGAAAGGTGTTTGTTTATTTCTTTAAGGTTAGCAATTTTATGCTCATTGAGATTAGGATTTATAGATACTCCCACCGCGTGAAGTTTGGATCCCCTTCTGGTCGATAGGTCACGTCATTTCTCCATTTCTCCAATAGTTCGTTCGTGGAAATTCCATTCCATATGGTTTATTCCTGCAGAGAGGATGACGTCGATGTCGTCCGGTAACCCTTCTATAATGTTCATGGCGTGTGAGAATTGATCCCCAGGTATGACTTCCACTTGACAACCTGGTGGAATGTCTTCATCTCTGACCTGTCTGAGGTTGGAGTCACCCAGAACAATTGTGTGGATGGTAGAGCGGAGAGTAACGTGCGGCCAGTTCTTGTCCTGGAATGATTTACTGGGTGGTCCATCTTCCCCGTCTGAAACGTCATCATTGGTAGACACGGGTCTTCTCCGGGGCAATGGAGAGGCGGTCTTAGGTGTAGTCGGAGTCACGATTATAGGTGTTGAGGGTGTCGTGGTGGTAGAGGAGCCCAGGGGTCGTGTAGATCTCTGAGTCGTCTCGGTAGGCCCGGGTATTCGCCGGGACAGTGGGGAGACGGTCTTAGGGGTCGTCGGAATCCTGATTACAGTTGTAGAGGATGTCGTAGTAGTAGAGTTGCCCAACGGTCTGGTAGGTATTTGCGTGGCCGTATAACCCAGATCAGCCGTTCTGGGTGTAGCAGTGATGGTGGTGGGTCGGGACAGTGTGATGGTTTGAGTTGAGGTATCCTGGATTGAGGTCGTGTACGTAGGCCTGGCGGGTGTGGTAGCAGTAGGGTCCACCATGATAGTATCCATCTCGTAAGGTTCTTCCGATAAAGGTAAGTATTGATTCTTCGTGGTTATTTGTGGTGAAGGAGTAGGTGATTTTCGAGGTCGTTTGTTATTGGGTTTGCTGGAATTCATGTCTTTTAGACTTACTTTCTTCTATCTAGAAGAGCAAGATATACATATGGCACTGAAGGCAAGTGAGTGTGTGTCCACGAAAATGCGACTAACACAGGTAAAGGGCACTATTCACCCCACCTTCTATGGATAATGAAGGGCCATCACAAGCTCACTAGGCCATGGTGTAGGCAAACAAATCACTCCAAAATTAGCATCATGACGTTGTGCTCTAATTTGTAACTCTTTTTGTCAGGAAATAAGAATGCACGATGTTGACGTTACAGCACTGCACTATTCATGAAATTGAAATATGTGGGGCTGTGTGTGGGTGACCACTCTACACTGTGTTTCCACTGCATATGTATGAAAACGAATGCTCACCAGAGCTTCTGCTAGCTCCTACATACTCCTGGGGTGATCTCTGCATCTGATTGAAGCAATTTTGAGTTAGGCTGTGGAGGTGGTCTTTGTGGGTCTCGCTGGTTGATAATTTAAAGGTTGTTCCAATTCCGACTCTGACGATTCAACATACCTCTGGCACAGACCACTATATGTTTCTGTCTCTGTGTGTCTCGGTCTACATGCTGTCCTCTGTGTGTCTCGGTCTACATGCTCCATGTCGTCGGTGTGACCTCTGACAGCCTCTATTGTGATGATGTCTTGTTTTGAAGTTGTTTCTGGAACAGGCGCTTTTAGTCTGCTCGACACCATCTCATTGGATCTGCATTCAATAATCATGTTAAGGCACGAAATAGCCAATTATGTGCTGAAGTGCCGTTAAGCCCAATCAATCAATCTCATTGGATCTGCAAATTACATCAGTGTAATTAAATTATAATTCAATGAGCAATTCACCTGAGCTGAACTACTAGTTAGAAATACTAAGAACACCCAATATACTCTCTATTAAGCCGACAATTTCGGTTTTTTGACAATTTTCTGGTGTTAAAATATTTATGTGGTCCCTTATGCAATTCACATGCATGCAAATGTAAAACATCATCGCACAACATTAAGCTTTCTCTACTTAACAGATGATTGTATGGATTGAAGAATATGTCCGAGACGTGGCTGTACTTACCAGACCGTGCCGATTGTTGAAAAATATGTCGCAGACATGACCGTACCATGGTTGGTACTCTTATAAGACAATTTTTATCCGTATATTACTGTAGAACTTTAAAGCCATTCTCAAGACTGAATCTATTCTAACTATTATCGTTTAGCAACAAACATTGGTGCTCAAGAAAATGACCTAAAATAACAATATAAATAATAATTATGACGATAATGTTTCATTTGTATCTTGTAAGAATTTACGGTTTTTGCGAAGCAACTGCACAATTTCTATTTCTCGGCTGTCAAGAACATCAGTGTCTGACAGAGCAACTGTTTCGAACAACTTCCATTCCATCAGTTCATTATCTGGCACAGCAGAAAGGTGGCCAGTAACATAGTGTCGCTTCATTCATAGCCTGTTGAATACAGAACACTGCACTTATAAGATTTCCATGAAAGATCAGCAGTTTGGCATTTCTCAACAGCCCTATTGCACATTGGTGTGCTTTTAATAGGTGGCCACTAACATAGTGTTGTTTCATTCATCTTGAAAATCCATGCTGTGCAATCTACTGCCACGCCTTCATCATTGCTAAACTTCATATCTGAGTATTTGGAATTGTTAATCTTCAGCCTATTATAAATTTGCCAAAGTTCACGCAAAATTCATAACCATATACGGTAGTAACTTGTGGAGTGACCACAAACCTAGCACCATATGAAAGCATCACACTCATATATCTGAATTCGGCCAAAGTTTCAATTAAAATCTCACAGCTTATGTTGAACACTTTGTATAACACAAGGTATGATGATGGCAGAGATAACTCAAGAAGTCTGTTCTCTCATGAAGCTTCTTATTTACCAATAGTGTCTGAATTGCTTGCTACAATATTGCAAACCACTGCTATATCATTTCTTAATCAAACACAGTTGTTACCAGTTTCAACAGAAATGCAAATGCCATTCAAAGTATCCGTTTGTACTGCCGGCATGCTCCGAAACCTGGAGGTACTTCACTGCCATGGCATTATCATTCACATTTATATGCAATGGCTCAACGATTCTGATATTTGACTTTATTTGGTACCCTTTCTTTTCCAGAATTCTGTGAACAAGTTGCTCAAACGGCTGATTCGGTGTTCTTACAAGTTTCACCATTTGTCCCAAAAAGTTTTCAAAACAGAATGCACATACGTTGTCTAGAGACCCATACTTTCGGACATCATCCGCTAAATGCAAGACATTGTGAACATTGTATACTACCATGTCCGATCCATAAAGCTCAGAATATTGTCTGACAAATAAAGCTAACAGTTGATCTGCATAGTCAACATCGGCAGCAGTGCTACTTTTTCTCAACAGCACTAAAATACCAACAGAAAGCATCATAAAATTTTGATACGCAATATCTGACAATTTTTCTATTAGAGTGACTGGACCTGTATATAGCAAGAACTGCCTGAACTCTGTTGTTACATTCATGTGCAATGACTCAATAATGTTGTCATTTGACTTAATTTGGCGCTGCTTCTTTTCTAGTATTCTATGAACAAGTTGCTTGAATGGCTGATTTGGTGTTCTAACAAGTTTCACCATTGTCCCAAAAAGTTTTCAAAACAGAATGCAGATACGTTGTCTAGGGACCCATACTTTCGGGCATCATCCGCTAAATGCAAGACATTGTGAACATTGTATACTACCATGTCCGATCCATAAAGCTCAGAATATTGTCTGACAAATACAGCTAACAGTTGATCTGCATAGTCAATATCGGAAGCAGTGCTACTTTTTCTCAACAGCACAAAAATACCAACAGAAAGCATCATAAAATTTTGATGCGCAATATCTGACAATTTTCCTATTAGAGTGACTGGACCTGTATATAGCAAGAACTGCCTGAACTGTGTTACATTTATGTGCAATGACTCCATGATATTGACATGTGACTTAATTTGGCGCTGTTTCTTCTCTAGTATTCTTTGAAAAAGTTGTTTGAATGGCTGATTCGGTGTTCTAACAAGTTTCACCATTCGTTCCAAGAAGTTAGACCCATGCATCTTCAACAAGGTTTGTCTACAAGACAGACCCATATTTCCTCTGTAGTTTGTTGTGGAAGTGATATTCCTTCAGGCATCTCATCTCATGTGTACGGCACCTCGATTATTCCTGGGGAATTCTCATTCCTGGGGAATCCACCCCCTCAGATACGTCTAGATAAGACACTGTACAAAATTATTACAGCAGGTCTGTCGTGTTGCTTTTTTGGCATCCAGTTACACACAGAATGTGCAGCCCTGACATAAATGTATTTGTGCAGTTGCAGTGGCACTTATGTGCAGTTAAAAATAGTTTTTTTTAAATCTCATAGCCCTCCGATTGGGAGTAATTTAAAAAGCCTTTGTGATGAGTCGTCAGGATGTCATTCCATCGTTGGTAACTTACCAACATGAGTTAAAATTAACGCCATAGGAATAAGGAAGTAAGAATATTATTTATCGGACTATACATGCATGCGTGCTTGTGATGGCATACCTTTTCTCGGAAACCTTCGCTTCCTTCAACGAATCGCCCAGCTCGGCTTCAGCTTTTCTCTTCGATATCCTCTCTATATAATTATATTACGATGATGACATACCTATGGTCCGAAATCTTCGGTTCATTTGGTGCAGGAGCATCGTCCAGATTATCAGCCTTCCTTTTAGAGATCGATTCTATATAATTATATCACAACACAGTTACAGATCTGGAAAAGAGATGAGATGTCAGCCATGTAAAGAATAAATAGGATAGGCCCAAGAACTGAACCTTGAAGAACACCCAAATTAACATTAACCCATTGATTTCGAGGGTCACCAGATATAATCATATGTATAAACAGTATAATTGTGTGTATATATATATATATTAGGGTGTCCCAGGAAAAAAAATTGGGGAAAATTTTTATGCAGTCCCTCTAAAAAGTTTCCATATGGTCCCATTATAACACCTATAAAATTTTATGACGATACAAAAATATTTAGGGGTCGCTCAAGGCAAACACATTTCCCCCAAATTACCATAATTTGGGCTCGATGTGTTCAATTTCTAAATGCTTTTAGACGCATACCTTTTATCCTATGATGACATGTTTAATACCATTGGAAAGGTCTGAAATAGTAGTATCTAACAGTATATAACTTTATTAGATACAATTCGATACATGGGTCTGTTTTACACCATCAAATAATGCAGAAATCGTATAAAATCACAATATCAGTTATTAGTACTGATCGGTTACCGTCATTAATACAAATTCCAAATTACAGCAAGTCAAGGTTTCTGGTTCTCCATAACCTGCATTCATTGGCTTGTTCTCCTCACTGCTCAGTGCTCATAATGACGCACATCCTAGGCCTACTTACTGTCGAATTCTACATTCTAGGCCTACATGTTTGCAAGATCATCGCGATTGCATTTAGGAAAATCCTGCCTGTGTTTTTCCACAACTTGCAGAAGGAACTGTTTTTGTTCTTCATTCTTAGTTATTGTTGGATTAAAATTCTGCATTAGAGCTACACCACGTTCGGCGAGGTCATTCACACAGGCCAAGTTATTTACAAAATCATATGCAATCTGATAGGATTGGTTATCCTTCCACTCGTCAACTGGAATATCAAGAAAGCTGTCGTCAATGGCAGCGGTTCGGAAAAAGCTTCGAGAAATTGATAAGTCCGATATTGTACTGGGAAGAGACTTAATCAGGTGCAATCCTCGATCATTTTTCATTGTAGAGATAATCTGTGCTTTCTGTTCAGAAGACAGAAGCTGAGAGAACAGAGCAATGGTTGCTATCTCTTGGCTTAGGTACCAAGAATGACGCTGCATCATCTTTAGACCTGTCGTCCGCAGAGCAGAATCGTCATAGTCCTGCAACCTTTGGATCAGCTGAATGTCATTGATGGGTGCGTCAGCAGCGACTGGACATGAAAACCACGACTGAATGTAGATGTTGACTATAAACCTGTTAAATCGTTTTATGCCTCGAAATTCACCTGCAGTCAGATGGATCACGTTTTCGTTTCCATCATAAAGCAATTCAATCTTCATTGAGTATATTGCTTTCGCCATCCAACGCGCTCTGTGAAGGGCACCAGGCTTGCGAACCGCTAGTGAACTGTTCAATCCAACCATGGCTGCAGCGAGGTGGAGAAATTCTCGATAATCATCTCGAGGGTGGCCACGCTGAAGCTGTTCACTAATAAATTCCTTCAATTTGTCAGATGCAGAGATCAGTGGCATTGGTCGAGGCTTTGGTTGGCGGTGAGCTAGGTCAGACCATTTATCTCTAAATCGCTTGAAGAGCAGAATGTCAGGACCAGTCGATGGACATATTTTGCCAAGGCACACTGTGAATGCATCCGACAACAAGACTTCAAACATATGATGTCGACAGGCCATCCAAAGCAGATTACGACCAATTGCCTTCTCTAGAAGGGTGCAAGCTCCATTTATCCTACCGGTATTTGAGGCTGTTGTGTCAAAGCACATGCCGATTACAAATGTATCGCACTGCCATGACTTCAAAAGATCCAGAACAGCCACCGCTACTGCCTGTCCTGAGCCAGCGGCCAACTTTGGCACACCCAGAAGTTTAGTACTTCCATCAACCAGAGAAGAAGTCAGGACAGACAGTCTGTCTACTTTGCCAATTTTTACTCCAGTGATGTCGGGTAGCAGCTTGCCATCCCAGTGCACGACAGATTTGCAGGCTCTAAAGTTATCCTTGCTTTGCTTGGCAGTTTCACTGCGAAAATGCTGTCGTTGACGATGAATACTACTCTTCGAAAGCACTGCTGAAGATGTTGAGCTGGATATTTCGTTGACTAGAGAAGCTAAGATCATCGTTGACGTACGAATACTTGTGTTTGTTCTATCTAATATGGCAGATACTTTTTGAGTCATCACATTCCTGCGCTTAGCATCGTTACTCAGTTTATTCACGCTGCTACTCGGACGTTTGACAATGAATTCTTCTGTAGATTCTTTGTCTTCATCATCAGAGGAACTGATGGTTGACAGCCACGCATTCGATTCCGATGCATCCGGTTCACCCTCTTCAACCCCTATGGCTGCAGCGGCTTGTCGTTTGAGAAATTTTTCTTTGCGCGCAGCTGATCGTTTTTCACGATGAAATGTTTTTCTGTCAACAGACCCAATGCATCCAGTTCTAGATGCTTGCTGCAGTTTTAGAAACTGACGGTCTTCCTCATTCTTTATCAGCTTATCAGAGTTAGCATGACTGATGTCAAAAAGACTATCCAGTTTTTCGGTATACTCCTTTTGGTTCTGCTGATCCTTGGCATTATTCCTTGAGCGATTTTTCCTCAAAACTGCATGCTGGCAGTAGAGGTCTTTAATCTTCTCAATAATGTCTGGTTTGTGTCGTACGGTCAGTCTTGACTTATTCCAGAATGGTAGCAGCTGATCATAAACTTGCTGTGCACTCTGTGGAACTGTGAATTTCTGCTTGCGGTGAAAGTACAGAAAGTTTCTCATAACATCACGAGCGGATGGGAGGCGAGCCCCTGTCATAGTGTTACGGGGATGTCCAATCAACCAAACAAGGTCAGTACTACGCGTCGAGGTAAACTTTGACATTGCCGCGAAAATAATAACAAGCAGTGCTGCAGCGTAATTGAGTTGGCCCATAACAAAGTGGGACTATTGCTATGAAGAATGTAAGAAATGTATTAGCCTATACCACAATATTCATAATTAAGCATGATCTTTCTACAACAACAAAAATCAGCAGGTACCCGCAATTCAAACATCAATAACCAAGATAGCTATTTACTAGCAGACTGCCTGGCCACGTGTCAAGGTTACAACTATTTCTCAAACGTCAAACTGTAGGCCCTAATAATAAAAATGTTATTGGAATCGTTGTGTGGAACTATTGCAAAATGCGCAGTGAGGTCAAGCAATCTTGATTCTGCTGTTTTCTGTCTTATTCTTGCTCAAAACATTATTCACATATGAAATAAGATCACATGTTCGTAGATTCTACTATTTGATAGTATTCTTACACAGCTAAGCGTGTTATTACGAAACCAAAGTGCGGCTTTCCGAAAATTTTCAAACTTATATATTTCATGCTCAATATAAAAGAAATTACATTAATTCTGTGACCTTGAGCGACCTCTAAATCATTCAGGAATGTCATAAAATTTGGAGGGTGTTCTTATGGGACCATAAAGAAACTTTTTAGAGGGACTGCATCAAAAGTTTCATCAAAACTTTTCCCCCCATGCTTTCGTGGGACACACTAATATATATAGTATATATATTTAAATATATCACCATGTTTGAGAATGACATGTCTAAATCGTCGTCATCTGATTCGTCTGCATCCATAGAAAAGGGCGTCACAATTAAGGCGGGGTGAAGATATGGATTTTTCAACCCGCTGGTGCCTTATTCATGGTCGTACGATGCATTTTCTGCCTCTTTCACCTGCCCGTGACTCTCTGCCGGGACTTGTTCGGCGTCACTACAAAAAGAGATTTTTCGCTGATATAATTATATATGCGTGTGGTGCTTTTTTAGCATGCAGTTGCATACAGAATGTGCAGCCCTGAAATAAATAAATGTACTTGTGCCATTGCAGAAGCACTTTTAAGTGCAGTTAAAAATAGGTTTTTTAAAATCTCATAGCCCTCCGATTTGGAGTAATTTACCAGTAGATATGTGAATGGAAAACAGAGGTTGTGCTGTACTAACATTCCTTTAAAAAGCCTTGGTAACGAGTCGTCAGGATGTGATTCCAGCGTAGGTAAATTATCAACGTGGTTAAAATTAACGCCATAGGAATAAGGAAGTAAGAATATTATTTATCGGACTATACATGTGTGTATGTGCTTGTGTGCGCGTGCGTGTGTGCTTGTTATGACATACCTATGGTCCGAGATCTTTGCTTCTTTTGATGGAGATGATTCACTCAGTGGATTTTCGGCCTTCCTTTTGGAGATCGATTCTATATAATTATATCACAGCACAGAAACAAATAGTCGGTCTGCCAAAGTCCATATCTCACAGGAGTCGTTCAAAGTGTAAGAGAACCGTAAAGTGCACGACTTTCAAACAATAATTCCTGATTTATTTTTTCGTTCAAACGTAAAATTTTGCACACCCCTCCCCCACTGCTGAGAAGCTAGATCCAGAGAAATCAGAGCCAAGCAGCGGGTCATTCCACAATAAATTAGCAGTACATCTAGCAATTTTAAATTGTTAATCTTGTTGACAAAAAAAATGCAGCAATGCTGGAACACAGAATCTGATTCTCAGAGTCTGAGCATTGGCAGTCGACAGTATCCTTCAAGTGCAGAAGATGTTGGGAGATGTGCCATCGATCACTTGGATTATCAGCACTTTGGAGTTGGTTATGCAAAACAAAGTTCTTGATTCATTTATTAGTTTGTTTGTTACATGGCAGTGGCGACGGTCGCGTTGTCTGTCCTCATCAAGCCCAGGACTTCCTATTAACCACTGACGCCACAATGCTGAGTTCTTACCTAACTCGTCCTTCGATTGACCTTTTTCAACACTGATTCTCATAACAACTTTCCAACTCTTGAGACGAATCAGCCTCTATTTATGTGCCCACATCAAACGGGCAACAACTCAAATGCAACTTAACTGGATCAAGGAGTTCAAAGCAATTCCTGAAAAAGGAGCGACGGGCATCTCGGAAGCATACAGGCAGACAAACCGACCTAAAAAAAGAGACATAGGCACCCAGTTCACGTGAGTGCAAAACCAGCTTCAAAACAGACCGCCAAAACCCAGCACACAAGTATTTTCGTCACCAACAGCCGGACAAAAGAACACAGGCAAGGCATAGAACCATAGAACACAGAGACGATGATGACGTCACTAAGACAGGTCCTGTAAGATTGTGTAGAGCGGATGTGTTTCCTGAAGGAGAGCTCTTGGATATCGTTTTGTACATATTCCACCTGACATGCATGGTGACTCCCTATTGAAATTGCCACATGGGCCATGTATCATGTTTGACTCGATGATCTTGAAGAGGGTGGGGTATTTTTGTGGATCAGGGAATTCTGCAGATGTCACAGAATCAATTTGTGTTGGCTGAATCTTCTCTTGCAGCCAGACCAACAGGTGAATGTGAGGCAAGTCCCTTTTTGCCACTCTGTTGAGTAGACATGATAACGATGGGGGCCAAATATCTCACCTCTTGGGATCAGCATAATTGGCTTCTTGACTTTTTGCTGAAACACCCTTGCAGAGATGTCATGTCTGTCAGATGGTGATTGTCCTGTCATTAGTTCAGCCTTAATTTCTGGCCAATTTGGATTGCATGTGAAGGTTATGAAAAGGTCTGGGCGACCAACTGTTCTGACATAGCACATGGCATTTTGAACATACTCATGCAGGTATCTGGGACTTCCAGTGAAGCTTGAAGGCAGGATTACCTGCTTCTCAATGTTCTATTGATTGCCATCAATTGCTACGGCATCCCTCAAGAGCCCATAGCTCTCTGCCCTTAGAGTAGTTTGATTGCAGGTATCTGGGACTTCCAGTGAATGTTTTCTGGATTGCCATCAATTGCGACAACATCCCTCAAGAGCCCATAGTTTTCTGCCCTTAGAGTAGTTTGATTGCATCTGAGGTAGCGTAACCTTTCAATTTTCACAAACATGTTGACCAGGAACTGAAGGAGCAGCTGCCTGTACTGCAGAAGGTGATTGTACCCTCTTGCTCTTACCATGATGCGATGAGCATAGAAGTCATTGGCAGAAACTTTCTTTGTTGGTTGCATTGTATTTGGATTAACCATTCTATTTTCGAAGTGGTATCCATCCTCACTAGGGTGGAGTGAAAGTGGTAGTGGACAAAACATAAAAATTGGGATTTCGAAATCCAATACCTCTCAGAAGTTGTGTACTGACTTCCAGATGAAAAGTGGAAAATATGAGAATTGTATGTATGCTTCTTCTTCTACCCCCTACCAAGTTGGCATTATTAATGTTATGCAAAAGTATGAATTATTTATGTAAAGTGTAAGTTGCATTTCAATACAGAGGCCTTATCAAAGTAAATGAGTGTGATATATTCACTGTTATTCAGTGTTATTCGCTGTAAACATAGTCCCAAGTCAGGTGATACTGTACGACGACCTGTGCGAGGTTGTTTTGAACTTGCTGAAGAGACGTTAAGTTTTTTGAAGATGTTCCAAAGAGTTCAAATTCTTGCTCCAATATGTGCTGTCACGTATTGTTTCGTCATCATCATTATTCGGCATTTCCTTCCTCCTCTTTTTGCGTACCATACTCTGTTCATCCACCTCGTTTCGCTGTTGCTGAGCAGCACTGTACACAGCACTGTAGGTGCATTTTCCTAGAATTTCTGTCTCTGTCATCATAGTCTGTGCATCTCTTTCTCTTTATTTTGTTTTTGCATGGGCAACAAGTCCATAGCATCGAAGGCAGCCGAGATGTCCAAAGAGAGCAAAAAGATTGCTGATCAGTAGTGTATGTCATTTGTGACTTTAAGGAGGGTTGTCTCAGTTGAGTGGCCAGACCTGAAACCAGATTGAAATGGATTGAAATTTGGAGAGCTTGTAATGTGTGGGGATAGTCTAGCAAGTGCAAGTTTCTCTAGAATCTTGGAGAAAGTGTTTAGATTTGATATCGGCCTTAGGTTTGACAGGTCACATCGGTCAAGACCGTCCTTCTTAATTAAGGGGGTGACTTGGGCAGATTTGAAATTTGTTGGGAAGCGACCTGATTGAAAAGAGAGGTTTGCAAGGTGGGCAATAAGCGGTGCAAGAAGGTCAGGGCATGATTTGAGTAGGTAGATAGTCAAGTGGTGACATTTTAGGCTTGAGGCTAAGGGTTAACTTGAAAACCTCCTCAGGAGTTACCGGGGAAAGTTCAGACAGAGGCTGTGGAGTTGATGGCAGCTGAAAGTGAATATCGATGTGACGGAGAGATTCAAGACGATCCTGGATAGTGGACTTGATTTTTTCAAGTTTGTCCTTGAAGAATGTGTAGACCTCGGCTGTGCACTTTAGCATTGCATTTTCTACAGCCACCTGGCTCAAATCATCATGGAGTTTCACAAAGTCTTGCTCCAATGATTCGAGGTCGGTTGCTGCTTCTTTGAAATTCATGGTTGTATCCTGGAAACGTTTCTGGACTCTTATCAATTTTTCCCCGAATGACGTTCCAGAAATGTAGTAGAACTATGAAGTGAAAGTTTAGTGCACTTGCCAGCAACTGCCCTGAATCACTTCTGGTTTCGTGTGTCATGGCTACATCTTCAGATAGTTCGTCCAGTCCTTCGCAAACAGCTTTAACAGCGTCTGAACGTGCACTCCAATGAGTTTCAGATTCCCTCTTCATTGTGATCGGGACAACTTTCTTTAACTGCTTCCACCGAATTGTCGAACGAGAGAAATACGCATAAATACTTTCAATCGTGCCAAAAAACGTGACGACGACTGCATCCTGTTTAGCTGAATGAAGTCCAGCTAGGTTCAAGCTGTGGTTGTCACAAATCACAAACAAT
The DNA here is from genome assembly GCA_949752735.1 of Lumbricus terrestris. Classification (NCBI taxonomy): domain Eukaryota; kingdom Metazoa; phylum Annelida; class Clitellata; order Crassiclitellata; family Lumbricidae; genus Lumbricus; species Lumbricus terrestris. Next base: position 34,693,908 of record OX457049.1, read on the forward strand.
GCTCTGATTTCTGGCATATATTCGCTGTTGAAGACCGGAAATATGCCCAGTCATCACAGCAGCATTGTCATAACATTGTGATCTTTTATCGCCACGAGCATTTCTTCATGGTGCGCCTGCGATTTACCTAAAAAGATAGACAAAAGCGGACTTTAATTGATGCAGGCTCAATTCTCTGTAAGGGTGGTGAGCACATGGTTTATGATGCTGCTAATGATGATGATAACCTTTGTCTCAATATTTGCTAAGCAGCAGTTAAAACTTTCACAAACCTATTTTTTACTTTTTTTAATATTTAATGTTTCTCCCATTACTTGGATACGTTTACTACAATAATTGTTGTAACAAATATTTGGCCCCTCAAGTAGCTTAAAATTGAGATGTGAAAACCAATGATATTGATATTGATGATTCGGTTCAGTAATAGGGTCTAGATTAGGGATGTTAATATCGTTTTTCTCTTAAAACCGCTTGTCGGTTTTTCAAATCTGGTTTCAAACGGGTTATCTGGTTTTAATTACCTCTCGGAAATGTCAGACACTATATCATTCAAATTAAGCTATCACCTTGTCAACTTGTGCCGTTGATTCTTTGGATTCTTTGAACTTTAGCAACAGCCATGATCAACCTTCTCCACGTATTACGATCTTACTCTTAGATCGCTCTCCGGCCTGGGTGTCTCACCTTCAGCGATCATCGTTGTTTCGTAGTTTGTGTTTTTCATAGCGGATTTCTTGGCACAGTTAACAGAGGTGGTTTGCCATTGCCTTCCTCTTACTCTTAGAACGCTCTCCGGCCTGGGTGTCTCACCTTCAGCGATCATCGTTGTTTCGTAGTTTGTGTTTTTCATAGCGGTTTTCTTGGCACAGTTAACAGAGGTGGTTTGCCATTGCCTTCCTCTGGTTTTGCCTGCCGCACCCGTTCGTTCGCCTCTTCCTGGGGGGAGGGTACTAACAGTTCGCGCCACGTGAAGGTGGGCACGGAGGTCTTTGGTTCAGCAACCCAGCCGGACCCGAGCCTTCATCCAAGGACGCCGGTCTGGTCACTTTCCTGTTTTGCCATGTAGGTGGTTGGCTGAACCTTAACGAACCAAATTAAGCTATGTAAGCTATTAAGTAACGCAACGTATGTACCGCAATCCAGCATTAACGACGAATTCAATATTTTGGAATTAGATATTCAAAATGGACATAATTTACACTGTATGTTTGTATTATATCTTCATCATGCAACATAAATAAAAGATATTTATTAGCCAGAAGTTTGAGAAAGCTGCTATGCATTTGCTGATCCCTTGGGACTTTGTGGTACAGTCACCTACATCTAGAATATGTCATCTCTTGGCACGTCAGCGAGTATTCATTTGTTCTATATCCTCTATGATGTCTAGTTGTGTGTCCGTAATGTAATTTCATCATCATCATTGCGGTCCATGGGCTCAGTGCCCGTTGGTGTCAATCGCACGTTTCACAATTCGTCTCCATTTGTCTCTCTCCATGAAATTGTTGCAATTCCTCCAAAAATGCGCATTTCACAGCCATTTACATTTACTGGAAGACCTTCACTTTCTAAAGTATTAAGGTCCTTTATTAACGGCCCCAACAGATCATTGTATGAAAACATTGACTTCTGCAATAGTGAATATTTCGCCAACAAGCAAAGATGAATATGAGACAGTTGTGAGTTAAACCTTACTGGCAAATTACCAATTGTGAAGTAGAAAGCTATCTGCTTGTGTTTGCCTTTTTTGGAGCCAAGTGGGTTAACAACTTCTAATTCGTCGGTATAGAAGTGCAATCTAAGACAAATTCTATGCTTTGAAAAGAGAGGATGATTGGCATATATTTCGCCATCAATGTAACTGGAGTACCTTTTCAAGCCAGTGTGAGTTTGCTGCCTACCCTCTGTCTCGCTCATGATGTAGTGGAAAATGGCAGTATTACTTAGTAAATTTTCTAGTGTCTCCAGGATACTTACATAATGAAACACAAACTTGTTTGAAGAGCACTTGGAGGCAGACGGAGCAGTTAACACAACTTCAGTAGGTTCAACCAAGTTAAGTTTTGCTCGCGAAAATTTTTCAATTTTATACTGTGATGCAGAATCTGCAAAAATTCTTTGAAACAGTTCTTTGTTACCTAGCAAGATATTCAAGTCTGAATTTTCTTCAGATTCCAAGTTAAGAGAGGTCAGCATACTTGAAATAATATCTGACATATTGGTCCAAAGATAGTCAACTACAAAGCTGACACTACTTGTAACAGTATCTTGTACAGTATGAGGCAATATATGCTTCTCTTGAAGTTTTAGAAGGAGCAGGTTCACATGTGTTTGTAACTCGCTACACAATATATCCACAGACATTTCAGGTTCATTTGTAGCAGCCTCAGTAGTATCAACATCCATACGTGCATCATCATCATCATCATCATGGTTCTCACAATCATTACAAGCCGCAACGGCCACACTATGTTTTCGATAGAAATGTTTACGATAGCTCTCAACACGTGTAAATAGTGCACTACAAACATGACAGGCGACAGAGAAGTTTGCAGTATGTTCATGAAGCAGCCTCAGATGAAAGACAAGTTTTTTGAAGTCGCTCTTAACCACACTGCACATTGGACACTGAAGAGTAATTTTAGCTTCTGCCATTTCAAGCTAAATTCCAACCTGAATAGAAAAACACAATATTAACTATATTTTTTACCTTTAAATTTTAAAGCAATTGATTCATCAAAGTCTGATTTCAACAGCCAATGACCAACATCATCTCTAGCGCCATTCTGCTAAGTTTGTAGATTTCCATTTCGCACCAGTCCGTGACGTAATTTAGGCTATCTTATTGGAATATGTCCAACTACTCTTTTATAGATTACATTCACTGTTGTACCACAGTTCAGCTGGAAATGAACTCGCCAATGTGGAACTTGGCAAACACAACCATGACAGATTCAGTATCGGTTTATGTCTCTTCTGTTGACTGCTCATTTAAGTGTGTCGTTTGTTTCTTGTTCTGATTAGGACACCCAACTGCAAAATGGTTAAATGGTCTTGGCACAGTATGCAGCTCTTACCCTAAGCTGGGCACATTTCTTTAAACCAGTATGAGGCTCTAATGAGCCTCTTCATGATTCAGTGTTTTCAGCTGGTGATTAGTGATTTCTTCAGCATGGCAGATGTCTGTACATTTCCTAAGTGTGAGACTTTGTTCTTATTTTGATACGATAATGAATGCCAAATCAAAACTATTTAGACCTACCTCAGGCTACATGATGGAGGAGGCTACATGTAGTTCTTATTCTAGCATCAAAATTATGCTCAGCACTACAGTTTCTGCCTCATATCTTTCTGCGACGACCATAGTTGATAAACTCTGTCGATATTGACTTCCAGTCTCAGCGCTACAGTTTCTGCCTCGTATCTTTCTGCGACGACCATAGTTGATAAACTCTGTCAATATTGACTTTCAGTCTCAGCGCTACAGTTTCTGCCTTGTATCTTTCTGCGACGACCATAGTTGATAAACTCTGTCAATATTGACTTCCAGTCTCAGCGCTACAGTTTCTGCCTCATATCTTTCTGCGACAACCATAGTTGATAAACTCTGTCAATATTGACTTCCAGTCTCAGCGCTACAGTTTCTGCCTCGTATCTTTCTGCGACAACCATAGTTGATAAACTCTGTCGATATTGACTTCCAGTCTCAGCGCTACAGTTTCTGCCTCATATCTTTCTGCGACAACCATAGTTGATAAACTCTGTCAATATTGACTTCCAGTCTCAGCGCTACAGTTTCTGCCTTGTATCTTTCTGCGACGACCATAGTTGATAAACTCTGTCGATATTGACTTCCAGTCTCAGCGCTACAGTTTCTGCCTCATATCTTTCTGCGACGACCATAGTTGATAAACTCTGTCGATATTGACTTCCAGTCTCAGCGCTACAGTTTCTGCCTCATATCTTTCTGCGACAACCATAGTTGATAAACTCTGTCAATATTGACTTCCAGTCTCAGCGCTACAGTTTCTGCCTCGTATCTTTCTGCGACAACCATAGTTGATAAACTCTGTCGATATTGACTTCCAGTCTCAGCGCTACAGTTTCTGCCTCGTATCTTTCTGCGACGACCATAGTTGATAAACTCTGTCAATATTGACTTTCAGTCTCAGCGCTACAGTTTCTGCCTCATATCTTTCTGCGACAACCATAGTTGATAAACTCTGTCGATATTGACTTCCAGGCCACACCTTGATACGACTATCCTCATCATGTCCAAGTAGTCAGTTTGAAGCCGGATTCAAGATTTAGTATTGATAGAGTTCATCAGGCTGAAAACCACATTCACAATCTGCACTTGAGGCTTGGAACGTTGCACAGACATCCAGTAGACTAGCCAACAAAATATATTCTTCATCGTTTAGTACAAACCGGACTACATGATTGAAGCACATCTAATTAGCCCACAGTGTAATTTTTCTGAAGTTATGAATCTGAAATCGCGATACTGACGCACAAGTTTTTCGCGTGCTTCATTTGTATCTTGTAAGAATTTACGGTCTCTGCCAAGCAACTGTGGATAGGTGGTACTCCGGCGTGTCAACACCAACTCAATACTTTTGCAGCATTTCTATCGAAATTTGCTCTCATACTTAGTCAAGTTTGGTTTGAGCTGCAATAGCTTGAGTGTCAAATGCAACCCATTCCTTCAATTCTTCATCTGGGAATCGTTCTGCTAAGTGAATGCAGATCCTTTCAATAAATCTTGGCACCACAGCCTGAAAGACAATAATCTTAATCTTCATCACTCCAATATGCTGTTTCCCTTAGGTACTGTGCCAGCAATTTATTGATTTTGCCCTCACAAATTGAACTGCCTCTATTGTACTTATAAATGCAGCTTCGTTGAAAAACACAGCACAATTCAGCTAATTCTCCCAAGGTGTCCTTTAAAACTGCATTTGCTACATGATTCTGTGGATCTTTGAGCTTGGCTAAACAGTGTTTTGCAATTGGATCATTATCTTTGTCAACATTTTCTACAAAATAGTCAATTAAAATATCATAGAACTTTTTGTACCAACGGTTTCACTGCAAAGTGACGAGACATCCACCTAACTTCATTTAGTGGTCGAAATGCAATAACATTGCAATCGGCAACCCTAGCCATTTCTTCAAACTTCAATTTTTTTACACTGGATCGGCTAAATGTTGTGTAAACCGTTCGTAGAAGGACTTAAATATCTTTCATCAACTATGCTTTTTTCCAAGCATCGTCAATGCCCAAATCTTCTCAGTGGGCAAAGCAATGCTGCTCTGTCAAGTGAGGAACCTGTGCTCGGAGCAAAGCAGCCACCCAATTTCGTTTACCAGCATAACTGATGCTCCATCAGATGTAAACATCACTATTTTCTGCAAATCAAGATTTTTTCAATATAAAATTGCTGGATAGCTGCAAAAATGGCTCTGCTGTTACATGCAGTCAGCTTTACAATTCCAGTGAAAACCGTTTTGTGGCGCTTCGACGTGGTCGAACGATACTTAATATATGTAATCAACATTTTTGTGACAGAAATGTCGGTACTTTCATCTACAATAAGAGAGTGAAAGTCTGATTCACGAACGTCCTTCATAATTGTTTCTCCAACAACAGCGTTGATGCTTTCAACAAATTCAAATGCATAATTTTTGCAATTCACCAGCTCTTGGGGATTGTCACATACACTGTGATTAAAAAAAGTGATCCAAATTGTTTTTCATGTATCTATAATGCCTGATAACATATCACGCTAAAATTTCTCAAATATTTAGAGAATTGGACCAAGAATACGATTCCAAAATTTCATGAGATAAGTTGAACGGATAAAAAGATATTAATCTTTCAATGATTCCATAAAATGTGTCATACTGTTTATCTTATATGTCTAATGACTGATGATTAATCGTACTAAAATTTTCTCAATATTTAGAGAATTGAACCAAGAATAGGATTCCAACAGTATGGTTTGATTATTTAATTAAATAATATGCTCAAAATGTCCTCCTACTTGCACGCAAGCCTGGAGGCGCTGGCGCCATTGGCCAACAGCATCTGGTCCAGGCCATCCCACACTTCCAACAAGCGTTGCTTCAAATCGTTTATATCATGGATTGTTGTCTGGTAGACTCGGCCTTGCATCACACTTCCACACTTTATAGTCGACAGGATTCAAATCTGGGCTGTTCGGAGGCCATAATGTGGGAGAAATTAAGTCTGGCGTCTCTCTTGTCAGCATTTCGATGGATTCCTTGGCTCTGTGGGCTGGGGCAGGTGTCGGAGAATGCCATTTTGAACTTTAACTGGCTGAGACCAAGATTCTTACACCAATGATGGAATGATCATAGACCGAGTCTCACAGGACATTGACCCAGTGATACCTATAATTATAGCTTATCTACGTAGGCCTATATATACACCAATTTAATCTCAGACATATCCAAACAGAGAGCTACTCGCCACTTGATCGGAGGGGGGGTATCAACTGTAAATGGCTGGATTTATACACTATTTCAACGAATGCTTAATAATTATGTTGTTAAACAATGGAAAAGGAATGTAGACTAGGAGGGCTTAATTTCCCCTATTGGTCATGCTGTGCACTCCTGAATATCATCAACATTCAACCATGACCTCCTGTTTAGAGCTGGTCTTCGTGGCATTAAGACATCTATGGCCCAGCAGTTATATATCAAGTACAACTCCAAGAATGAACGAATGAAATGAGGCTATCTGCGCTGATAAAATTTTTAGTGCGCCACACAATCAAAGCAGCTGCACGCGCGCATGCCGCGCAGCTTACAGGGAACATTGATAGTAAAACTTTTTATGATTTTGTGTTATGTAAGTCATCAGGATAGTCATGTAGATGGATCGAGCGATAGTCTGCTATCATGTGTGTGCCCCATCTGCCTTGATATCTTTCCTCCATGACCTTTATGTCTTAGTGAAACCTCTCAACTTGTTCCTCACTAAAATCTCCAAGATTATATGCAAATCTGTCTAGATTGCTATGAAGAAAGTGTACCTTTATGCTCTTATTAATCCCAAAATGTCTGAAATTTCTGAGCATGTTTTGCACCAGTTCTTTATAATTGCCTGGTTTGTTGTTGCCTTAAAATTTCTGAACAACTAAGACAGAATTGCACCAGTAAGAAGCTTCAACATTCATGCATTTTGTAAAACCGGATAAGTTTCAAAGATCCAGCTTTTAGTCTTTCCACACTTAGTCACGGATAAGATCTACAAATGTATTGGAAGCAGTGGATAATGGGGTTTGGGTGAGCAATGGGAACGCTGATGAAGTTTTATTTGTGAGCACCCATGTTTCAAGGGTTCCATGCATGAAGAATAGTGGGAACGCAAGCCAACAAATTCGAGAGCAGTGGGAACACCGTTCCCACCCACTTTAAACCCTGATTGGAAGCAATTGCCATATTTGTCCAGGGCCTTAACAAATCGTTTCATTAGTCCGAGCTTTATGCGAAGTAGTGGAAGACTAATTTTTCCCTATCATCCAATGTTGTACTCTTGATGCAGATTCAATAATCATGTTAAGGCACGAAATAGCCAATTCTGTGCTGAAGTGCCGTTAAGCCCAATCAATCTCTTGAGGGCCATGTCAACTTTTCCCAATGATCTTGCATTGCCCTGCTGTCCCACAAGCAGATGAAGCAATGGTGCTTCGTATATCCACTAACTGACCATGCAAGAAATTTCCCATGTTCAGATCAACACAAACAGACAGGTGTTCAACTGTTCATAATAGCAGACCTTCTGCAAGATCAATTTTATACTTTTTCTTGTTCCTCTTTGAGTTTTATGAGTGCACAATTGGAAGAGAGGAATATTGGTTACCATTGTGCAATAAGACACATTTCAAGCTTCTCATGGAGCTGTCTATAAACAGCCGCCAGTCTTCTGGTCTATTTTCAATTCCCATTTGATGGAGAAGTCCAGGGATGTTATCGCAATATGCAAGTTCTTCATCTTGGGTGAAGTAAGAAAGATGTTCTACCTCTCTTGTTCGATTAGCCGTTATTTTAACATCTGGCTGTAGACAGTTCGGTTCTTTTTAGTCTGGATGATAAAAGTTCTTATGCTTGCTTGAGAGACTGAGATCCCATATCAGATCATTGAGTTCTTGTTGGCAAAAATGCCAAGGTGTAGCAATACTTTCTTCATATTCACTTCCACTTTTATCTGCTGTGCTACTTTGTAAGTACGGTACTGTTTTTCTTCAATATCTGACAGTGGAAGGTCAGGAAGCGTGATAAACTTGCAGAATTTTACCAAGCATCTAAGGACTCTGACCAGTGGTTAAAGTGGTTTGTGAGCAGTGGGTACTACGCCTGATGGGTGAACACTGGGGCGCCGAAGAAGAGTTTTACTGGAACGCATGTGTTTCCATGGTTCTATGCACAGCAAAAAATTTCCTGAGCAGTGAGAATGCCATTCCCATGCGTTCACTGCAAAGTGACGAGACATCCACCTAACTTCATTTAGTGGTCGAAATGCAATAACATCGCAATCAGCAACCTTAGCCATTTCTTCAAACTTCAATTTTTTTACACTGGATCGGCTAAATGTTGTGTAAACCGTTCATATAAGGACTTCAATATCTTTCATCGACGATACTTTTTCCAAGCATCGTCAATGCCCCAATCTTCTCGGTGGGCAACCTTAAAACCTTGGCTGTAACATATGCTTCAGTACGCTGTCTTGGCTCTTTGCACACTAATTAAAAACAAACCACAACTCTGCATGGACGCCAGCCATAATAGTACTGCAAGTGGATATTATATCACGTGAACTGCTGACAGACATTGGGAAACATTTTCGTCAAAACAGAAATCATGTCCGGGCACCAAAACTGATCAACACAGAGGAGGAAGATGCAAGTTCAAGTTTCTCAGGCAGACAGACATCTGAGAGTTGGCATCAGAAATACTGCCAATGCCTACAGACGACAACATGGTGAACCAGGAAGATGACAACATGGTGAACGCCTACAGATGACAACATGGTGAACGCCTACAGATGACAACATGGTGAACCAGGAAGATGACAACATGGTGAACGCCTACAGATGACAACATGGTGAACGCCTACAGATGACAACATGGTGAACCAGGAAGATGACAACATGGTGAACGCCTACAGATGACAACATGGTGAACGCCTACAGATGACAACATGGTGAACCAGGAAGATGACAACATGGTGAACGCCTACAGATGACAACATGGTGAACGCCTACAGATGACAACATGGTGAACGCCTACAGACGACAACATGGTGAACGCCTACAGACGACAACATGGTGAACGCCTACAGACGACAACATGGTGAACACCTAAAGACGACAACGTGGTGAACGCCTACAGATGACAACATGGTGAACGCCTACAGATGACAACATGGTGAACCAGGAAGATGACAACATGGTGAATGCCTACAGACGACAACATGGTGAACCCCTACAGACGACAACATGGTGAACCAGGAAGATGACAACATGGTGAACGCCTACAGATGACAACATGGTGAACGCCTACAGATGACAACATGGTGAACCAGGAAGATGACAACATGGTGAACGCCTACAGATGATAACATGGTGAACCAGGAAGACGACAACATGGTGAACGCCTACAGATGACAACATGGTGAACCAGGAAGATGACAACATGGTGAACGCCTACAGATGACAACATGGTGAACGCCTACAGACGACAACATGGTGAACGCCTACAGACGACAACATGGTGAACACCTACAGATGACAACATGGTGAACACCTACAGATGACAACATGGTGAACGCCTACAGACGACAACATTGTGAACCAGGAAGATGACAACATGGTGAACGCCTACAGATGACAACATGGTGAAGGCCTACAGATGACAACATGGTGAACGCCTACAGATGACAACATGGTGAACGCCTACAGATGACAACATGGTGAACCTGGAAGATGACAACATGGTGAACGCCTACAGACGACAACATTGTGAACCAGGAAGATGACAACATGGTGAACGCCTACAGACGACAACATGGTGAAGGCCTACAGATGACAACATGGTGAACGCCTACAGATGACAACCTGGTGAAGGCCTACAGATGACAACATGGTGAACGCCTACAGATGACAACATGGTGAAGGCCTACAGATGACGACATGGTGAACGCCTACAGATGACAACCTGGTGAACGCCTACAGATGACAACATGGTGAACGCCTACAGATGACAACATGGTGAACCAGGAAGATGAAGACCCAGAAGAGCAACCCACACCAGTTGCTCGCTCAGAAAGAATGGTGACATCGTCATTCTCGGCAATGCCACTGCTGGACTGCTCTGCAAGTGGCCAAGTAGTCGGAAAAGTTTGAAAACCGGCAGACTGAAGTAATGGACATTACTACATGTAATTAACCTGCTGTGTTCTTAAGATTAAGATTGTTATTTTTTGAGCCCCCTGAAAGACTTGAGGTTTGAGGAACATTGTTTACCATGTGTGTTGTGTGCGTGCGTGCGTGCTTGTTTGCGTGTGTGTTTGTGCAACACACATTTTTACATACAATTTTGAGTTTGATATGTATACACTATGGAGGAATTTAAAATAGCCTAAGGGAGTGTGTAATAGTATCTAATCAAGGATCTTAATCTGAACATTCAATACAAAGGATCCCAAAAAGGGTTTCCATGTTGGACATACTTGTTAAATCAACGAACCTAGTGATGTTTTGTGATTGAATCTTTTGTGAATCTCTCTTTAACACCTGTGCTTTGATTTATAGTCTATGAAATGTTTAATGTTGACATAAACTTGAAAGTGTTTTAACCTAATTTATTAATTTTACTTGTGCGATGTTCAGATTGCTCTATTTATAAGTGTATCCTATTTATCAACCTCCAAACGTTTTTAGTATAAAATAAACGATGCAGATTCAATAATCATGTTAAGGCACGAAATAGCCAATTCTGTGCTGAAGTGCCGTTAAACTCAATCAATTGTGTTCAAAGACAATACTTTTGTACATGGACAAGTAAAGTAAACCAGCTTGTTAGCCGAAAATTTGTTGCTATTTTTCTCTGCATGCAGAGCTTGCTTTATACAACTGTAATTTGATATTGTGCAAAGCTAATATGGGCATATGCGCCTCGGCAGCGCAACCGCAATTATACTGTAGAGCAGATAAAATTTGTGACTGAATAAAGGACCTGCTGAAGGTTCATACACGGTAACCGTCTCGGATGCAGTAGGGAGTGACGGACTTGCTCAGGGTCCTTACAGAGTAGGATCCTCGGACACAATCGAAAGTGAATGACTTGGTCAAGATCCCTACACAGAATACTGCCTTGGACGCAGTTGGGAGTGAAGGACTTCAAGATCCATACACAGTAGGATCCTCGGACGCATTTGTGAGTGAAGGACTTGCTCAAGGTCACTACCCGGTAACGTCCTTGAACGAAATGGTGAGCGAAGGACTTGGTCCCTGCTCAGAATACTGCCTTAGACGCAATTGAGAGTGAATGACTTGCTCAAGGTCCCTGCACAATAGACCTATCCAAAGCACTGGGCCTAACATTCGGCCACCGTGCATCTCATGACTGATGAGTTACGTTAGTAGCAGATAGTGACCGTGTTTGTTGCGTGAATGGAGAAGTAGTCCCATCACTCCCACGCTAATTAAACTGCGTTCAGAAAAATCCGAGTTGAAACACTAAAGCCCATTTGAAGCCAATGCTACTGTTGATTAATGGTCCTATGATATTTGATTGATTGATTGATTGATTGATTGATTGATTGATTGATTGATTGATGATGGGTAATAATAAAAGCCTGACATTTGAAGCACAGGTTGTTAGCAATTTTCTTTCAGTTTTTTAGACCTGTCATGGAAGAAAATGTAATTAATGTTAATGTAGCATTACCTGCGGAGATGGACGTCAAACTATTTGCCAGCTTCCTTAGCGGGTTAGCTCACTTGGGATTGGTCGTGGCTGGAGGTAGCAGCCGTAGGGAACTGTAATAGCGGGTGCTAAGCGGTATTCTGGAGTTCTTGACGGTCCGGTGACACGAAACGGTCTATCCCCCCTGAAAGCTAGCCGGGGGGATGAATTAATCTATCCCCCGGATGGAATTAACCAGTCTATACTATCCGGGGGGATAAACCATTCTATCCCCTTTTTTGAAAAATGCGCATAATAAAAAAAATTATGTTGTAATCAAAATTTAAAGTGACTAATTGTTTTAAGTGTCCTATGCAATGCTCAGATAAAGGCAACTCGAATTTATTTAGTGACTCTGAGTGTTCTTAAGTGTTTTAAATGTTTTAAGTGCTCTAAAAACAGGGCAAAACAAATTATCTAGTAGGAATAAACATACCTGTTAGTGTCACTGTTCAAAACAAAGCAGATGAAAATTAATTTGCCCAAAAATACACGCGGAAGCGGTTTTTTCGACTTTTTTTAATTTGGGGGAATACAATTAATGCGGGGGATACTCTATTTCGTGACACCGGCTCAGAAGGTATTGTGTGTGCATTTTATTATCTTTCATTTCTAGATTATTATTATGGGCTGGGTTAACTGGTTGCTTTATTTATGTTTCTTTATGGGTCTCATTATTGTCGTTGCCAGTAGTGTTTCTTATGCTTGTTGAGATGTACGTGTTCGTCTTATTATTGATTACTGATTTGGAATCATTATGGACATGTATTTGATTTCTTATATGTTTAATTATTGTGTGTGTGTAATAATAATTTTAAAATGCATTATCATTTGTCTTCCATGAAGTTAGTTCCCTAGCTTTGATAGTTGCTGAATGAATAGGCTTATATGCAGGATTGTTCACCCTCACGATCTATTGTATTCAGTAATTATCTAAGTGAACCCTAGATAGATTATATTTAGTCTATCCTCATTATGGGCAATAAACCTATATGACAGACCTACACATAAACTCTCATGAATAATATTATGCCTAATTGATATTAATAAATAATAATAAGTTGTTAGGCCTTGTACCCGCATTGCTGTGCTGGAGTAGGTCTATGTAAATAGCATATCCTTTATCAAGGCCAAAATAGCAAGTAATGCCAGCGAATAGCCTACCCACCAAAACCCGAGCTCGTATAGGCAGAGTTGCTTGGTCCAAGTTACACAATGGTTGCAACCATTGTGTAACTTGCAGTGTTTAATCTAGACGTCTCCGGGGGGGGGAAGTTCGCCCCCCAGGATTGACTTCCCCCCCAGAAAAATTTGACGAAATGATATTGGTTTTTAGTTACTGTTTTCATCATTGTTTTACATGCAGTGTTATAATGTACCGTGATCTTATATTTATTATTATATTATTACAATGACATTATTTACTACTATAATATATGATACTATCATGTTAAGCTGACACCTTAAAATGCTGCCATTGCAATGTGGAAATTCAGAAAGTTCCTAATGGGTCACTGAAAAAGTAGTTATTTTGTTAAGAGGACACCTTAAAATGCTGCCATTGCAATGTTGAAATTCAGAAAGTTTCTATAATTGGTCACTGAAAAAGTAGCTATTTTGCTAAGATGACACCTTAAAATGCTGTCATTGCAATGTGGAAATTCAAAAAGTTTCTAATGGGTCACTGAAAAAGTACAGCTATTTTGTTAAAATGACACCTTAAAATGTTGCCATTGCAATGTTGATATTCAAAAAGTTTCTAATGGGTCACTGAAAAATTGCAGCTAATTTGTTAAGACGACACCTTAAAATGCTGCCATTGCAATGTTGATATTCAAAAAGTTTCTAGTCGGTCACTGAAAAAGTACAGCTATTTTGTTAAGATGACACCTTAAAATGCTGCCATTGCAATGTAGAAATTCAAAAAGTTTCTGATGGGGAGGGGTGCATCCCCTCCCCATACCCTCCTCCTACCAGTCTCGGTGCTACGCGCATCACGAGTGTCCTTCAGACGCTCAATTATCTCCCCCCCCCCACCCAGAAACCTCAACCCCCCCCCCCCCCCCCCAGAGGAGGAGGACTAGATTAAACACTGTAACGTGGACCAAGCAACTCTGCCTATACGAGCTTGAGTTTTGGCGGCTTGGCGGGTCCGACTTCGTATGGACCCAATCAGCGAAAACTAGGTAAATAACCGATTATCGTTTTGAAAACCAAGGATCGGATTTCTGATTACCGTGTAGCATCTATTTAGGATATTTGTAAGGTCCGCAGTATCTGATCTATGTATGTCGATGATCAGCTGGTCACACCGGGCAAGTGGTTGCATATTATGCACGCTAGGGGGTCGTCCATAAAGGACGTCCACAATGAGGGGAAGGGTCATTCAAATGCGGACATGGGGGGAGGGGGTCATGACAAGTGCGGACGTCCGCATATAAATTTGGTAAATATACCTATTTCAGTACAATCTTTGCCATTTTAAAGCCTGTTCACACACTAATCACCAACTTCAGTCAGATTAATATTTAATAGAGCTGTCGTTCGATTAAAAATTTTAATCGCGTTAATCGCACGATTAAAATTTTTAATCGCAAATTAACGCAATATTAACGCAATATTAATCGACGTTTTTCACATTGCCTGACATAGCTCTGTTTACTTACTATAGGCTATATATATATAGTAGGGCTGTTGTTCGATTAAACATTTTAATCAAAATTAATCGCGCGATTAATTTTGTTAATCGCAATTAACTGCAAATTAATCGCAATAGCCTACATTTCCTTCAAATATGTTAATCTTACTATTTTATAAGGACCCTCGAAGCATAAAATTTCAACGACTGAATGCATTCTTTCTATTGCAAACATATTCAATAACCTTTGGCTTAGGCCTATTGAAATTCTGCAGTTAACTTATTGAACAGTTTTGTATGACAGACAGAATTGAAACACTGTTCAGATTAGTCAACTGCTCAAAATCCGTTAATTTTTTCATTTAAGCTACATTTAATTAAAACGATATAGGCCTACATGTGAAAACTAGACAACCGTTTTCTGACTCTCAAAATTAATTATTTATTCAGCCAACTGTAACCTATTGGCAGACCAGTTTATTTACATTGGTAAGGTCAAGGGATACTCTTATTAATTAACAATAGTAGGCCTAGGTCTAACTATTGAACCTCATTATCTAGTCACAATATTTTTCACAAGAGGTAGCGGTTCTTGCCAAACCTCGTCTCAGTTGTCCTTCTGTAAACATTTATCAATTGAAACCTGAAATCCATTGGTCATCTCCTGGAGTTTTCTGACTCTCAAAATTAATTATTTATTCAGCCAACTGTAACCTATTGGCAGACCAGTTTATTTACATTGGTAAGGTCAAGGGATACTCTTATTAATTAACAATAGTAGGCCTAAGTCTAACTATTGAACCTCATTATCTAGTCACAATATTTTTCACAAGAGGTAGCGGTTCTTGCCAAACCTCGTCTCAGTTGTCCTTCTGTAAACATTTATCAATTGAAACCTGAAATCCATTGGTCATCTCCTGGAGTTCATCCAACGTAATCTGACGGGGTGAGAAAACAACCTTAGTGGACGATGCGATGCGGCCGATGTCGACGGTTCATGTTAAATGCATGTTTTAGTTCGTATGCAAGCGATAATTGAGCGACGAATTGCTACAATAATACTCAAATTCTTTTTTTGAATATTTGCCCAAGAATGTATCACTAGTTTCAAGTTTGAGCCTTCCGTTTAAAACGAGTTTTACTGCCTCTGATTCAATTTTAGCAAGATCAAATTAACGCATGCGATTAATGCGTTAAAAATTTTAATCGCAAAATTTTTTAACGCGTTAATCGCACGCGTTAACGCGATTAAATCAACAGCCCTAATATTTAATGTTTCATTCCCAAGGAATAATTTGGTTGAAAGACTTAACTGGTAGTTTCTTCTTCATGTTATGCCCCAGGGTAGTACCATACACCGATTATATATATATATATATATATATATATATATATATATATATATATATTAGAGCTGTCGTTCGATTAAAAATTTTAATCGCGTTAATCGCACGATTAAAATTTTTAATCGCAAATTAACGCAATATTAACGCAATATTAATCGACGTTTTTCACATTGCCTGACATAGCTCTGTTTACTTACTATAGGCTATATATATATAGTAGGGCTGTTGTTCGATTAAACATTTTAATCAAAATTAATCGCGCGATTAATTTTGTTAATCGCAATTAACTGCAAATTAATCGCAATAGCCTACATTTCCTTCAAATATGTTAATCTTACTATTTTATAAGGACCCTCGAAGCATAAAATTTCAACGACTGAATGCATTCTTTCTATTGCAAACATATTCAATAACCTTTGGCTTAGGCCTATTGAAATTCTGCAGTTAACTTATTGAACAGTTTTGTATGACAGACAGAATTGAAACACTGTTCAGATTAGTCAACTGCTCAAAATCCGTTAATTTTTTCATTTAAGCTACATTTAATTAAAACGATATAGGCCTACATGTGAAAACTAGACAACCGTTTTCTGACTCTCAAAATTAATTATTTATTCAGCCAACTGTAACCTATTGGCAGACCAGTTTATTTACATTGGTAAGGTCAAGGGATACTCTTATTAATTAACAATAGTAGGCCTAGGTCTAACTATTGAACCTCATTATCTAGTCACAATATTTTTCACAAGAGGTAGCGGTTCTTGCCAAACCTCGTCTCAGTTGTCCTTCTGTAAACATTTATCAATTGAAACCTGAAATCCATTGGTCATCTCCTGGAGTTTTCTGACTCTCAAAATTAATTATTTATTCAGCCAACTGTAACCTATTGGCAGACCAGTTTATTTACATTGGTAAGGTCAAGGGATACTCTTATTAATTAACAATAGTAGGCCTAAGTCTAACTATTGAACCTCATTATCTAGTCACAATATTTTTCACAAGAGGTAGCGGTTCTTGCCAAACCTCGTCTCAGTTGTCCTTCTGTAAACATTTATCAATTGAAACCTGAAATCCATTGGTCATCTCCTGGAGTTCATCCAACGTAATCTGACGGGGTGAGAAAACAACCTTAGTGGACGATGCGATGCGGCCGATGTCGACGGTTCATGTTAAATGCATGTTTTAGTTCGTATGCAAGCGATAATTGAGCGACGAATTGCTACAATAATACTCAAATTCTTTTTTTGAATATTTGCCCAAGAATGTATCACTAGTTTCAAGTTTGAGCCTTCCGTTTAAAACGAGTTTTACTGCCTCTGATTCAATTTTAGCAAGATCAAATTAACGCATGCGATTAATGCGTTAAAAATTTTAATCGCAAAATTTTTTAACGCGTTAATCGCACGCGTTAACGCGATTAAATCAACAGCCCTAATATATATATATATATATATATATATAGGCAGATCGGAATCATGTTAAAGTGCATGTCAACAGCCGTCTACCCTGCCAGCTGACCTAATTTCGTCCCAAGGGATGCATTATCAGCTTCTCTAACATAATCCAGATGCCAGCATTTAAGGAGTTTGGCGTGCGGACGTCCGCAAATGGGGGTGGGGGGTGAGGCTAAATGCGGACAAGGGGGAGGGAGGGGTTCAAAGTTGGTCATTTTCTGCGGACGTCCTTTATGGACGACCCCTAGACAGCGGATAGTTTGATGGACCATTGGGGCTTCGATGAGCTCAGGTAGCTCCTGAAAATGATGGCATCGTGTTTAGTTCAGTTGGTCAATCGGGATAGTCCAAGGGACAGCTCTGAACATTGCCTCCCCAGTAGGCCTACTGCCACAAGGGCACAGTTTTCAGACAGGAGCCAAAGTAAGTAAGCATCATTTTGAGGTGCGGCAGTAAAGGGGTCCAATGTGCCAGTACACATTGTGACATTGAGGGTTGTAGTACCATGTCGCCAGCCTATCTTGCGAGTTGCGATACGTTGAACATCAGAGGCAACGGTGTTGACAAGACCTCGCGCAGTCAAGTCGTTTAGAAAGCCTATATGCGAGGAGGAGAAAAGATAGGCCTACTTGACAGAAGAGGCTGAATGGGAAGGCAAAATAGGAGAAGACCAAATTAAGGGATCCCTTGCTGGATGCCGGATTGCGATTTGAGAACAGTACGGTGGTCTGCTATTGTTATATATAATATAAAAATTAATTTATTAATATTTAGAACTTTACCGTAATACCGTAGGATATATACGTACGTAGGCCTATCTTAGATGACAAGAAACAAAACCCACGATATTTTTTTATAAATTTTTATTTCTCATAAAGATTTTATTATTACTGAACACACCAACTATAGCCGAGACGGCTATAGTTTGATGTACAAATCTGGGTTGAAATTGAGGACACTGTAAAATATGTCTAGGTGTGAGTTATTATTATTATATTCGTTTAATGGTAACAAAAACTGATAGACACACCGCTATCAGGTACAAAAAGCAGTTTATCAGATACAATATAATAGCTATAGAATGTCTTTAGCCTTGACTGGTTGGATTTGTCTTTGGATGAGAGCACAATTTAAATGACATAAACCGCGGTTGTCCTTGCGCGCTGAGCGGGTGAAAGCGCAATATAAATTCTTGATTATGGCAGGTGTGCAATGATAATTGGCCTAAATGTTAAACCTAGCCTAATACTTAAAATTAGATATTGGTTCATGAGTAATAACTTAATTAGACCGCAGCGTAACTAGCTAAACATTGTTTATTTATAATAACACAATAATTGTTATTTAACTAAACGCCTGCAGACGCACTGCGCCTTACATGTACAATTTATGCAGTAGCCTAATCTTAATTAACATAAAACTTAACTACTAACAGAACAGACAGCCTGCAATCAGTGGCGGTTCTAGACTTTTTAAACTGGGGGGGCTAAAAATTGCCTTAGCCCCTCCCTTTCCATAGATGTATATGTTCACGCAGTTGAGTGTGTTGGCCCCCGTTGCCCGTTTCAGCAATATATTCACATAAAAATTGATATCAGGCTATCTGACTGACATTCCATTGGCCTAAATAGAATGATTTTTAAAGTACAAAAATTTTAGTTAATGAAAAGAATGAACGAATGAATAAATAAGTTTTCATTGAACAAAACTTGTGTCAATGAGTCACAGTTACAATGATGAATCAAGAACAGTGCAACAGATTCTGAGAAAGACTTGTACCTCAATTCTATCTTTGAGGATTACAAATAACACATCGAAGAAAAACGTATCATGTCTAACTTTTGTCAAAACCAACATTTTTAGCTTTTCTAAAAGACATTACAGGCTTAAGAGGACAGTTTTTGTATGCTCTGCCAACGGGTATCTAAAGAATGTTGGATGTCATCTTCTGAAGAATCCACAGAGCACATATGTTGCATGTTCAGCTTGTCTGTTGCATTGCATGCACTTGATCCATTATTGTAACTATAACACATGCTTTGAGCAAATAAATCATGTCAAAATAAGTTTACAAACAAAATAGCTTCAATTTATCTATTTGCAGGTTTGCAGAACACTTTTTCACCTGTCCGGTTGCGAAAAAGAACAGTAGGCTTTCTTGGAAATGATCTTTTTAATGTGGTACCTCCATGTATAAGCTCAGTGAAGATTTTGTGGAGTACAAGTGTCCTTTTTTAGGCTTCCTTCCATAACAAAACTTGGTACATATCATAATATTCTCATGTCATATAATATAATATGAGTGTTGTGCTTAGTGCTTATTATTCACCTGCTTGATGAAGTAGGACTATTAAATGACTTCAAGAAAATAGGATAATTAGGCTAACTATCTTACATTTTCATTGGCATCTGAAATTATAAACTCAGTTTTCCTGAAACCGACAAATTTACATTTAGTTGGTAAACCCTTATGAAAAATACCGATGTTCTTAATTTCTTGTTTACATTTTCACGCTCTTTCTAAAATCTAACCGTCACCACAGTGTTTGTGTCTTCTGCAAAAGTACTTGAGGGCGCTCATGTTTCTAGCGAATATATTCCTGCAACTGCCACATTATCCCATGACTTATCCCTTTCAACGTAGATTCATTATACCATTTTACATACCTGATGTAGGATTATCATTGCCGTCGAAAACTTCAGCGTTTAACTCATCAACTTTTCTCATTTCAATTCTCACTTGTCGAATTTGTCCATTTATAATGAAGTGCACATGTGAGTGCTCCAAACTATACCCCGCAGTCGATCGAGTTGATCGATCGAGTCGATCATAACTCGGCCAAGTCGAGTCGATCGAAAAATCGTCGACTCGATCGACTTGCAAGTCGAGTCGATCGTGAGTCTTGCCAAGTCGAGTCGATCGAAAAATCGTCGACTCGATCGACTTGCAAGTCGAGTCGATCGTGAGTCTTGCCAAGTCGAGTCGATCGAAAAATCGTCGACTTGCAAGTCGAGTCGATCGTTGTTTCATCTACTCGATCCGACTTAGAAATATTTTACTTAACCTACTATTTCTTGAAGTCTCAAAGTGACCTATACAGATTTCGTGTTTAGTGGAACTGTGAAAGTTGACTATTATAATAGACGTGCGTTTTCGATTTGGGTTGAACGAATACAGGGGCGAAAACAGAAATTTTGGAAGGGGTGGACAAAATTTGTGGTCTTGAACCGAAAATTTTTTTCCTTGGTCTTCCGCCGAAAGAATCTTTTTTAGTCTCTCGCTCAAAAAACTTCTAAAAACTCGTGGCGACTCCGGTTTTTTTAAATCTGATGACTTTTTTAGTCATGTGCTAGGCCTACTTTCTCTCTCACCTTCCTGTTCCCGTTGCGCTGATTTACAGCTTAATTCTTGAAACCTGATGGAGGGAGGGACCACGTCATATGCGAATCTCTGAATGGGGTGGGGCATGGCGGATTGGCCCCTTCCTTGGATCCGCTCCTGAATGAGCATGATACAGATCTACTATTATATGCCTGTATATGCAAGTCATGTAGATGTTAATTTTGAGAATATATAAGGAGACCTTTATGACGTCACTTCGACTATGATACAATTCTACAATTAAATAAGTTCACTGAGAAAACGAAATTAGGCCTATTGTGACGTCACTTCGATCAGGACACAGATCTGCTGTCATATTATTTCATTAATGTTGAGAATACGGAACTAGGCCTATGCCTATTGTAACGTCACTCTGATTATGATGCAATTTTGCTATTATATTATAATTAAGTTCACATCAAGAATTAAAAAAACAGCGCCAATTGTGACGTCACATTGATTATGATACAAATGTACCAGACCTATTATGGAAGTGCATTTTGAGAATATAAACAAGGTCTAGTGTGACGTCACGTCGATTATGAGACAAATGTACTATTACAAAAGTGCATATATTGAGAATATACACAAGGTCTATTGTGACGTCACTTTGATTATTATACAGATCTACCAGTATATTATGTTCGTTTTGCGAATATAAAACGGGGCCTTTTATGACGTCAGTCACGTCACTTCTATTATAATACAATTCTACTATTAAATAAGTTCAGTGGAAAAAACGAAATTAGGTCTATAATTGTGACGTCATTTCGATTATGATACAGATCTGCTGTCATATTATTTTATTTTCATAATACAAAACTGGGGCTGTTTAAATGCAACATATCGCTCCGATTATTATACAAATCTACTATTATACGTTCAGTTTGAGAATATAAAACTAGGCCCATTGTGACGTCACTTCGATCATGACACAGACCTACTATTAAAGAAGTTCATTTTGAGAATTGTGACTAACTTCGATTATGATACAGATCTACTGTTATAGAAGTACATTTTGAGAGTATAAACTAGGCCTATTGTGACTAACTTCGATTATTACACAGATCTACCGTAATAATTATTGAAATTCAATTACATAATCTAAAACGTGGCCTATTGTGACGTCACTACGATTACAGTGCAAATCTATAAATTCACTGAGAATACGAAATTAGGCTTATTGTTACGTCACACAGATCTATGACACAGATTCACTATCGAATAATTTCATTTTAAGATCATATAACTGCAGATGGTGAGCAAGAGACAAAACTAGGTCAAGTCGACGCGAAGTCGATCGAGTCGATCGTCGGCCGAGCCATGTCGATCGAGTCGTAGAAAGGTCGGCGAGTCGACGAAGTCGATCGAGTCGATCGTCGGCCGAGCCAAGTCGATCGAGTCGTAGAAAGGTCGGCGAGTCGACGAAGTCGATCGAGTCGATCGTCGCACGAGCCAAGTCGATCGTAGCCCACGACTCGATCGACTGCGGGGTATACTCCAAACGGGTTTTAGTACACACTGTCCAGCTTACACATATGCACATAATTATATACAGCATACAGTATACATGTACACTATTATAGTACACATGGAATCTTATCTGGCCTGGCCTCCTCTGTCCATCTGTACTGCTGCAGATGCTGGGGCTTGTGGCCGCCCCGCTGTCATCGTGAGCTAAGGATGAAGCTGGTGTCACTACGGCATACAGGGTAATTAAGTGCTGGCGTATGGCTTAATCTCAGCCGCTGAAGCCGTTATTAGTTCGTCACTTTCGCTTGAACATCCCATGGGTCCTCTGTAGTCGAAGGGCAGCTATTAGTATAGATAGACATGTGCTTGTGTCTGGGCATTCTCATTGAAGCAACAGTGCAGAGGTATGTGAAGGGTGATATTGCTGTGTTAGAACAGCATCTATGAATTAATGAATTAGCCTCAATTAGGAGGCCTTGGTGCCAACAGACATTGTAGCAAAATATATAGCTGATTAAGCGTTAAACTGGGGGGGCTAACATTTGTATAGGGGGGGGCTAGGAAAATCTAGGGGGGCTAACTTTTCAGCTGGGGGGGCTGTAGCCCCCCGGTAGAACCGCCACTGCCTGCAATACATGGCGCTAATAGCAGCTTACAACGCAAGTCCGCCCAACGGGGGCTCGAACTCGTTACTTCTCGCTCTCCATATGCGCTACAAGATTTGTCCATCAAACGAGCTTATGCTACTGTTTAACGACACTGCCATATCGAAGATGATTAGCCTAGTTTCGCCCTCCTTTATCTGGGCCTGTGACTGGTACTGGCAGAGTGCAACCAGTGGCGGAGTCTGATGAGTTGCTACATGTTTTAGGTCCCCGTGTTAGCTCGAGATTTTGAATCTCTGAAATAGCCACCTTCGGGAAGCGAACCGCGGCCCACGCGCTCTCTTTCACAGAGTCGCGTACAGACGCGCGGCCAGAGCTCCTATTTATGTAGCTAAGAGAGCCAGTGCGGAGTCTGATGTCCTAACAGTCTTATTTATACATACTGTGTTTATACCACGGTTATTTATACTGTGTTTATACTGTGATTAGACATAAAGGTAGTTTTGATCTTGAAAATTTAACTGGCGCACCCCGTGACAACTTTTGGAACTGCAAGAGACTCTTCCATGATTCGTGATCTGTGTATTATTTTTCTGCGCGTTGCAATGGAATCACATGGAGATCAGATGGGTAATCGAAATAACTTGTTTTTTAGATGACCAATGTTACATCGTCTCAACATTAGTTCAGCATTAAATTTTAGGGTTTGTTTAACTTCCCAAGTGACTTAAAACATATAAGTTTATTCGGGTGAGCTGTAGCGCGTGTGCTTCTACCTCTGAGCCGTTGTGCGCGAATAAGTAAGTACAAGAATAGTAAGCTTACGAGAGCTGCCTCATAACTAGCCACAACTCCGCCACTGCTCGCACTTCATACTGCCAGTCCCAATCCTGGATAAAAGATGTGGGCGACGCTGATGATACGTGTTAGGTAAACGTGTATTTTAGCGTCGTAAATTATTCGCCAATGCATGGGTTTCAGCATTAGTCGAGTGCAAGTCGGATTGACGAAAAGAATTCTTTCTAAATAGAAGTCGGATTGATGAAAGTAATTTCTATTGAGATAGAAAAGGAATTAATTAAAACAATCTTGCTGAAATTGAAGCTGGATTGATGAACAATAATTTTTAATTAAATATAGGTTATATTGATGAAAAATGTTTGCTGACGAAACAGAAGCGGGATTGATCAAACAAATTCTTGCCTAAACAGAAGCTGGATCGATGAGAAGGATTATCACCAAACTAGAAGTTGGATTGATTAAAAATAACATTGCTGCAACGAGCGAATAATTTACGACGCTAAAATACACGTTTACCACGTGTTATTACACAGTGTCGTTAAACTAAAACAACCAAACTAACCGAAAGGTGAATGAAGTTTCGATGATTTTGTCTTCACTTAGTCACGGCGTATGAAGGCTATGAAGGTTATTTCTCGGCTAGGTTAAAGTGCATTTTACCGTATTTAATTATTCGCCATTGCATGGGTTTCAGTGTTTAATCAGATACAAGTCGGATTGACGGAAAAAATTCTGCAAAGTAGAAGTCGGATTAATGAATATATTTTTTACTGGAATAGAAGTTGGATTTATTAAAACAATCTCGCTGAAATCGACGCTAGATTGATGAAGAATAATTTTTTATTAAATAGAAATGATTTTGATAAAAAATAAACTTGTCCTACCTAAACTGAAGCGGGATTGATTAAACAAATTCTTGCCAATTTGTAACCTAAGCGAAAGCTGGATCGAATAATAGGATTCTTGCCAAGCTAGAAGTTGGATTGATTAAGAATAATAATTATGCTGCAGCCAGCCAATAATTAAATACGCTAAAATACACTTTTTCCTCTCGGATATCCCGTAGTTTTTGCTCCTAAATTATTTTAATTATATCAGTGCAGTACATTAGGTTGGTAAGTAGACTTTGTTCCAATGTCCACGACGACAGTCGTTAATCCAGATTCCATTTTAAAAACAAAAATTATCAATCGAAATTCTGTTTAGGCAAGAATATTGTCATCAATCCAACTTCCATTTACACTAGAACTTTCTCGTCAAACCCACATTTAATTTTTCATTTTCAATTCAATTACAATTAACACATGGTCAAGTTGACCATGTTAAGAGGCAAGTTAATTCTGTTAAGAATAAAGCCAAAATAATAATTGAATCCATTCAGTCTACATTAAAGAATGTTTCCGTGCTGTTAGAATTTGTTAGAATTGACCAATGTCCATTTGTTTGTTTGTATGTGCACTTGTTATAGTGCCCCTTCAAGCTCTCTATCTACTCAGAGGCGCTCCCGAATGCAGAGCGGACACTGCATCGGAGTTTCATGCCGAAGCGCTGAGCAATCGTGAGTGAAGGACTTGCCCAAGGTCCCTATGCGGCGACTTGAGGTGGATTCGAACCTCGAACCTTCCGGCTTCAAGGCAACGACGCCACCACTACACCGCGCCCCACATTTGTGTTTCGTCTTTTCAGATGTCGAAGACGTGCCAGTAGATCGCCTTGCTTCCGTGAAGCATGTCATCCTGGTGATGTCGGGAAAGGGTGGCGTTGGCAAAAGCACCGTGGCCGTCCAGCTGTCCGTCGGACTTAGGAATGCCGGCTTCAAGGTGACACTGCCAGGTCTCGTGGAAATCTACGTATATAATTATTTGTTATCTACTCAGTTATATCACTGAGTGGATAACAGATGATTATATATTATGTAGGAAATGACCAATCTACTTGTAGTACTGTGGCGATGATATCACTGAGCTGATAACAGACAGTTAAATATATTGTTAACAATAATAATAACAATGACGATTTCTATGGCGCCGTAACACAGTCTTGCCGTTACGAGGGCGCTTTGTTGTGGCATTTCGTTCCATTACCGCACCTCACAGTGCTAATCGATAAGTTACCATGCAAGTGTTAAGTATTATTAAGTGGCGATCTGACCTCTGATCAGCTGATCAAGCTGAACTCTTGACCCCTCGTTATAGAAATACTATAATGCAGTGACGCTCTTTCTCAGTGGCTGGCCGTAAAACCTGGAATTGGCTCCCTGTTGCTCTCCGCCTGGTGCCTAGAGGTCACACCACTAAGTTTCTTTCTCACTTAAAAACTGCCTTATTTAGCCGTTGTTGGACTGGGAGCGCTTCTGAGTAGTTTACCTTGAAGGTGCACTATATAAAAAGTCAGTAATTATTATTATTATTGATATTATTATTCAAGATAGACTACTTTGCCCAGCCATGGCTGAATTATGACAGCTTTGAGATTTTTGAGGAACAGAGTGGAGTGGCCCTGGGAACTAAGCGCAGTGTAACAGGTTAATGACGGAAGTATTTGGGGAATTGCTTTTGGAGTTTTTTTTATGATACTCATGAATATTCCATCAGCGCTTTTGCAATTTTTTGCTGCATGCACCATTTCAGGTTGGCTTGCTTGACGTTGATCTCTGCGGTCCGAGCATTCCTACTATGCTGAACATCGAAAACAGAAATGTCCTGCAATGCGAGGATGGGTAATAAACAAAATAAAAAAACACTCTCTGTTTACATGTATCGTAATTGAGTACTTGTAGTAGATCTTTGGCTCTAATATATAGTCTTTGCTTCTGCAAACCCCTAAAGATGCTCCTTTTCCGCAAGCATTTTGAAATCATTCTTTTCTGTCGTCGTTTGATGCTGTCAGGTCGGGAGCATCTCTGAGGAGAGTGTCTCTTTAAGCGGTGGTATATAAATTTACAAATTTTGCATTCTTTCATTTCAAGAAGTCCACTCAGAGGTGCTCTAAGTTCAACCAAGTTGATGTAAATAATGGTTTTTAACCCTTTAATGCTGAGATGGTAGTAAATGGTATGGGAAATCCTATACTCTCTGGCATTAAAGGGTTAAGGAACCAGTAAAACGCTGAGGATTACTGATAATCCTTATTTTAAAATCTTTTCACTCAAGTATTGTCGTTGCTTGTAAATGCCATCCCTTCAAGCTGCCTCTTTTCTGCGAGCATTTTAAAGCCATTCTTTTTGGTCATGGTTTGGTGCTGTCAGGTCAGGACCACCTCTCTTCAAATGGTGCTGCATAAATTTTTCTATTACGTCTCACTGGCGAACTTTACTTTAAAACCCTTTCTCCAAAACAATTTTTCAAGTTTAAGTGGTGGTATATAAATCTCACTGATAAACTTTGAGCTGTAAAACTTTTTCACTAAAATATTGTTTTAGCATTTTCCAGTGTAAGCAGCGCCATATGAATTTACGATTGCAACTCACTGATAAACTTTACTTTAAGACCTTTCAACATTTTTCAGCTGGGTTCCAGTGTTTGTTGACGACGAGCGGCGACTGGCCGTCATGTCGATTGGTTTCTTGTTGGCCAGCCGCAACGATGCCGTCATTTGGCGAGGACCAAAGAAAAATGGTATTGTATTGTATATATTGTATTGTATATACGGATAGTGGGAGGGAGGTCATTCCACATAGAAGGGCCTACAATGGCATGGCGTTATAGCACTCGGTTGCTTATAAATTCTTCAGGAATACTCTAGTTTTCACTAAAGGTTATTTCATGTGGTGTAAAGATTTCAAATTATCCCCCGGTTTCAGATTACCCCCGGAGACTGGCTTTGCATCAATCATCGCTTTTATTGCACTAAAAAATCAGAAAAATTATCCCGCTTCTTGTTTTGGTTGAAAGATTTCATCCGTCATCCCGCTTCGTGGTCTGTTAACAATATTTTGATCGAGAAAAAAATAATAGCCTCGAAGCCATTTCTCCATGTAACTTCAGCAGCAATTAGTATTTTAGTTACAGATGAAAATATTGATAATATTGTTGTGCTCCGCCTTGTGCCTAGAGGTCACTCCACTATGTTTCTCACTTAGGAACTGCCTTATTTAGCATTGTTGGAATGGAGGCGCTTCTGAGTAGATCACCTTGATGGTGCGCTATATAAAAAGTCAATAATAATAATAATGATAACAGGGAAAATATTCATATCACCGATAGTATTTCTGTTATTGAGCATTGGAGAATTTTGTCGGGCATTTGAAATTGAATTTCATCTACAACTTAGCATCTTGTGTCGTTTGCATACAGCCACAATAAAGCAGTTTCTGAAAGACGTCTGCTGGCCAGACATCGACTACCTCATCATCGACACCCCGCCTGGAACTTCCGACGAACACATTACGGTTATCGAACAGCTGCGGCAGTACAAACCAGATGGTGCAATTCTCGTCACCACTCCTCAGGTAATAATAATAACAATGACAACAATAACAATGACAATAATAACAATGACAGTAATAACAATGACAATTCATATGGTGCCATAACATAATAATAATAATAATAATAATGACAATAATAATAATGACTGTTGCTTGAGTTCAATTCTAAAAAAATCATAAATTCTGACAATTTAACTTTTCTTCTTCTCTTCCGTCATTGGTATGATGATGAGGCCTTTACAAAATTCCTCCAAACTTCTCTTCCTTATTGTTTCACCGATCTCAGCTAAACTGGTGCCTGTCTCCCTCAGTTCTTTGATGTTATCCATCCAAGTCTTCCGCTGTCACAATTTAACTATTTAATGCCAATTAATTGTAATGGGTTTTTAAAAACTTTGTCAACGATTTATATGTGTGAGGATTGTTTGTTTGTGTTTGCTTGGCTTTTGAAAACTTATCGAGTCGATCATTAATTAGACTTGCTGTGGATTTTAATTGAATACGATCAATCAATCTGCCAATGAATATAAAGTAGTCGAAGCGCCCCCTTCAAGATGCTTGGAGCACCTCTGAGTAAATATAGTGAACTGGCATTATATCAAGGTCTGGTTGATTGATTGATTGATTGATTTGATTGATTGATTGTTTGATTGACAGGCTGTGGCAACAGGTGATGTGCGTAGAGAATTGTCTTTCTGCAAGAAGACCAACACACCTGTTATTGGTGTCATCGAAAACATGAGTGGCTTCGTCTGTCCACACTGCCAGGTGAATTTGTCAATTTCGGTGTTTACCCATTCAGTGAATTTGTCACTTTAAGTTGGTAGACATTCAGTGAATTTGTCAATTACAGTGGTTCGACATTCAGTGAATTTGTCAATTACAGTGGTTAGACATTCAGTGAATTTGTCAATTTCAGTGGTAGCCGATTAGTGAATTTGTCCTTTCAGAGGTTATTCATTCAGTGAATATGTCAATTTCAGTGCTTATCTCTTCAGTGAATTTACCAACTTGTCAATGCCATATAATTTATACACATAAACATTTTCGTTTGAGTCCATTGTCCATAAGAGAAGAATTTTGTGGAAGATTCTTTTTATTTCATCAATTGTTGGCTTTTGTTCTGATATAATTATTGCGTTTTGAATATGTTATTTGATTGGTCAGTTAGTGCGCTATAATTCAAGAAGATTGTCGTCACCCTCCTCTAATCTCTATGTGTGGTACTGGCACTACCAGAGTATGCTCTGAGCACCATACTTGCAGACCTGAATGTCCTACTCCTTAGGCATGTGATTCAGTTAGTAATTTTAATAATAACGACTGAGAAATGAATAAAAAAAATGACTAAGTTGGCCACTGTGTAGATTAGACTGACAAAAGTCAACTATTGATGAAATAAAACAACTATTGTCAACTGTTGATGGATTGCAGAATATTTTGAGTGGCCGTCAGCTTTCATGGTTTAATCTGCGTGAGCGAAATTTAGATTTATTCACGTTGCATTACAAGTATTCTGCCTTTCTGTTGTTGTCTGTTGATCAGGAATGCACGAACATATTTTCGAAAGGTGGAGGAAAGTCACTAGCCGAGCTGCATCAAGTCCCTTTTCTTGGTATTTTTCAGTTTTTTTTACTATAGGCATCAATTCATTCATTTTCAATCTATTTTGAGTTTGAATGTGCACTTACTATAGCGTCCCCTCAAAGATTTCAACTCGGAAGCACTCCCGACAACTGGGGAACAGACAACTCCCGACACTGAATCTGAGTTTCACACCGAAGCACTGAGCAACTGCCAGTGAATGACTTGCCCAAGGTCCCTACACGGTGGTTTGAGGTGGATTCGAACCTGCAACCATCCGGCTGCAAGGCAACGAACATACGCACTATACCAACGCACCCCACAAGTTGTTTGATGTTGGAGGGGTTTAGGTAATGCTAAACACTCTGGCACGAGGTGTGTATGGAAGAGAGATCGCTTTCTGCTACTGTACCTTCTTAAGGGGTCCACTCAACCTTCCATTCAGTAATTAGCGTTTGTAAACTGAGCAGTAGGATGTGAGGAATGCTTTGCTGACAGTTTAAAACGATGCCTGTGATAACTTGTGATCATCTGTTCGTTCATTACTCTTGGTTATTATCCTGTTGTGCCAGTTTGAAAAATAAGTGAAGATTGTTGTTATTACCAAGCAAGATGCTATGTCTTTCGGAAAAGTTTTGTGGATGTGCGCTGTATTTGTGAAAATTTTAACGTCATCAATAAGCATGGTTTCTAGGGATCGTCAATTGTAATATTTATGAGGATTTGATTTGTACAGTGTCCGTTTAAGGCATAAGAGCTCCTGAACCTAGTACAACTATAAAGGACAGTTTTGATATGTGCATGTAAGGAGTCAGAGTGAATCTTGGGGAACAAGTGCAGCAACGCAAGGAGTCCATTCCAAGGCCAAGGGTCCACCATCGAGGTTCTGCTTGGTGACTGTGCGGGCAAAAGTGACGATGAGCACGCCGTGTTCCTCTTAGGCGTTGCAGGCTAAATTATTATTAGTCGACTTAGAACTGTTGAACTTTTTATCGTCTGTTACAACTGTGTCGTGTTATCTTGCTGCATGCATTTCATTGATTAGGAATTTTTTTTATAGGTTTTTCGAATTTTTTCAAAATTGACTTTTCTTAATGACGAACTATTTATTATATGAGATGTGACAAATCTGAATTATTTTTCTTCCCAGGATGCATTCCTCTGTGTCCGCAGCTTTCTCGATGTCTGGACGGCCAGGCGCAGAACCTCGACGCGCTTTCCCTCACAACGGCCAAAGATTCGATTGATGCCATTGTCAGTGGAATCATTGCTCGCAGTTCCTCAAACAATGGCTAACAACAATGGCTGCTGATGATTGTATTTAAGGGGATACGGGGTTCAACTAATTCTGTGTACTTTGTGACTGTAACTGTTACTCTAAACTACGGGAAGTAGCACAGTTTTTTGCATAGACGATAATTGGATATTAGTTGCATTACATTGCTCTGAGAAAAATCTGTTATTGACTCCGGGCGTTTGATGAAATTATGTAAATATATTGAAAAATTAAATCGGACATCTACAATCATTGGCTAAGTGGGGTGTAGTGGTGGCGTCGTTGCCTTGAAGTCGGAAGGTTCGAGGTTTGAATCCACCTCAAGTCGCCGCGTAGGGACCTTGGGCAAGTCCTTCACTCGCAATTGCTCAGCGCTTCGGCGTGAAACTCCGATGCAGTGTCTGCTCTGCAGTCGGGAGCGCCTCTGAGTAGAGTGCTTGAAGGGGCGCTATAACAAGTGCACATACAAACAAACTTCTCGTTTTGTATGCATCACTACACTTCACAATCGTTAGAAGAACTTCCCAAATTCTGGGAACGAGTTTCATGTGGGTTATTTTTCAGTCTGGAAATGATTGCTCAGATGCCTGTGTATTTGTTTTGGATGTAGATATGCTAATGGACTTTATCCCCTAAACAACCGGGCTCAACCTCTCTCCCTTCCCCTCCCGGTCAGCCTTCCCTCCTCTGGGGCAGGCCTTCCAGATACTGACCTGAGTTTGGCTGATTTGTGATTCCCCTGTCCAGTCTGTTTTTAAGGAATTTTTAGAACTGCACAGCTTCTTTCCTTTCCCATCTTCCATGGTAAATTACTTCCATTCGGAGGACAATCACCTTTTTGCTATTGTTAACTGTAGTGCTTCTACAACTGCACATTTTGTGTACAACTGCACGTTAAAAAACTTGCCCCTGGTTTTTCATTGAGTTTAACTTGTGCCTGGCCTATAGGGATAGAAGTTCTCTGCTCTTTGATAAGCTTTTGGCAAATTAGATTCTAGTTGGTTATTTTTGTTTACATCTAAAGCAGAACCATTGCTGATTAAATTAATTTTAATCCATTTATTTCCTAAATTTAATCTTAGTTAATTTGGGATACATTGCATCAGCATGAAAAACCTTCAAGAATGTAGTCAGCGGGTTAACTATTACTTTTTAAATGAAAATAACTAATCTTGTCACCGTCTTGTATTTGTCCACCTGCATTTGCCCCAAATACAAACTGACCGTTTAATTTTCCACTTTAAAACGTTTCACATTTGCATTCATCGCCATGTTGTGTACTCTCAAGATGGCTGGTTGACATCATGTAATAAGTAAAAATTAATGGCTCTGGCCAGAAGTTAATCGATAAAATTTTTTTAACGATTAATCAATTAATTAAGCGTTTAAATCCACAGCCGTAATTTAAAGATAGAGTCATTTTATACTTGCTGTAATACAGGTCTTTATGGAAGCTGGTAGACATGGGTTCTGTACATAATCAGTTGGGAGCACCTCTGAGTAGTTTCCTTGAAGTGGTGCTATATAAATACTTGAATGAATGAATGACCATATCAACATGCACAATCTGTGCAATCCAATTGTTATCCAACAATCAAGAATGAAGCTCTTGTGCTATTCACTTTGATGCACATCTTTGCTGTTTACTTTTAGGTTGAGTTGTAGTGTATCAACTTATGTTAATGACTTCTGTACAAAGTATCATGCAGTCAAGAGTTTATCTATGAATCTGTACATCAAAGGAATTTATATAGTGCCACCCTTTCAAAATGACTATTCAGAGGTGCTCCCGACCCTGGTATGGCTCACATCAACACCCAACATTGACCACCCATGTCTATTTTTTACATGGCTGTTCACTTAATCTGGCAATGGAGTTGAGGAAGGGGGTCATCCATACAGGCCGCCCTAAGTAGGAGACAGTTAAAATAAATTAACGACGTGGTGAAAATAATGTTGCTCCAGATAAGTACTATTCTAGTTGCACCAGATAATTTTGGAGACGTATCAGAGTGGCGTCAATAATGGAGACTCGATTTTATGCACATCTGACTATTCCCCTGTCTGAGCATAACAGACTATGAAATACGATTTAATCAACAACCTTTAATCTCATTTAATTGTTCAACTCAAAGTATCCGGGTGTATCCCTCAGACTGTGGCAGTCTGTCTGTCATGTAGGCCTATGATGACTTTCTTGACGCAGTGAGAATTACAGGAATTTAATCTTGATGCAAAGAATCTCTTGCTTTTCAGCTACCGTGCTGAAGCCTGCAATAAATTGTCATAGAGTCCTAAGTCAGTTTTCAGATTTCTAGGATGGTTATTAAACAGTTCAATAGCTATTTCGATCAGACGCCACAACAATTTGACAACAATAATTATTAACCTTTCTCTGCACTGACACTACATACTTACTTACCTCAACGTGTAATAAAAAAAGCGCTACAAAATAAGTTGAAAGAAAATCGAACGTTGTTGTGGTTTAGTAAAAAATAGAGTTCTCTAAGTTCTGCCTTTTAATTTTGCTATAATAATAATGGCTGGACCTGTTTCGGACAGGAATTGGGTTGCCAATCGTGGTTCTCGCAATACTAGGTGAGTGATTTCCATCGCCTCATTGATTAGCGAATTGACAAAATAATTATGGTGATACTAAAACCCGTGAGTGTCGTTGTAAACATGGACCAACCGTGTGTTCACGATGCCAATGGTTTTCTTGGGTTATATTCTATAATGACTCGGTAGACGTTCTAGAATGACTCGGTAGACACCAAGAACTAACGTTGCAGCGTTGTTATCTTTAATAAATCCAACTTCTAGTTTGCCGAGAATCCTTTTAATCGATCCAGCTTCTCTTTAGGCAAGAATTTGTTCGATAAATCCCGCTTCTATTTCGTCAGGAAATATTTTTCAGCCATTTTTCATTGAAAATTATTGTTCATCAATCCAGCTTCAGAATGACTGCACTAACCCTAAAACTAACCCTAACCGACCCTCACGACGCCTAACCTGAGCCCTAACCGACCCTCACACGAAAAATCCCGCTTCAATTTCGTCAGGAAATATTTTTCATCAAATTTATAAAAAAAAGTTACTTGCTACCGAGTCATTATAGAATATAACCGTTTTCTTGTTTGCGATGACGATGAATTGAGGACGAAATTGCAGTATCGGGGACCGAAGAGGAAACTTCAGCAATTCAGTTTGCACGTTTATTCGCTGAGTGTATTGCAATCTTAACTTATCTGCAGTATTCTGGCACTGACATTATTGTTTCTCTTGGTTTGGGCTTTTTTAATATGATAGCATGCTTATTACTGTTAGGACGTGTCATGAAAAGGTGCTACAAAATCTGTATTGGCAATTGCAAATTGCAATTTGCATCATGTATTTCTTGCTTCTTTAGCAAAGCGCAGTACGACATAAATGGCATGTCACGGCCGAGTGGAGTTGTTCATCGTGGCCAGAGGACGCAGATGTTGCCGGAGGAGATCGTTACGGAAGGCGACCGACAGCTGCAGGAGTTGCTTAAGAAGCAGATGAACACAAGAGTCTCTCTTGACCAGTTAGTTATTTGTAATAATAATTATTATTATTATAATTATTCAATTCACACTGACAAACCGCATTAGGATTACATGATAACGCGGAAATTCATCATCGTCTTCATCATCATTGTCGTCATTGTAATCATCATTGTTATCTTGAACATCATCATTTTTATCATCATTGTAATTATCATTGTTATCTTCATCATCATTGTCAACATCATTGTATTGATCATTGTCATCATCATCATTGTCAACATCATCATTCATCATTGTCATCATCATTGTCAACATCATAAAAACTAATTTCCATCCTCATTGTCATCTTCATTGTCTTCATCGTTATGATGATCATTGTCAATATCATCATCATCATCATCATTTTCATCATCATCATCATTGTCATCATCATTGTCAACATCATAAAAAAATCATTTCCATCCTCATTGTCATCATCATTATAATCATTGTCGATATCATTTTCCTCATCATCATCATTTTCATCATCATCATTTTCATCATCATCATCATTTTCATCTGCATCTTCTCTTCGACCTCTCCATTGTCTGGACAGGTCTGACTTGTTTATTCCACAAGCTGGGGCCACTATATCATTCAAGCTCAACACTTTTCCATCACTTTCACCAACATACAATTATTATTCTGTGATTTCTGTTTCGTTCAACAATTGATTCAGCTTTCTGACAAGTCGCAAGGAATTCTCGGAGGCAACCATTTCGCAACCGCTCATCAACGACATCAGTGGGGCCATGACACTCGATGGTTACGACAAATGGGTGCAGAGCAGCGAGGAAGTTGACGAGCTCAGACAGGCTGGTCTTACAGAAGAAGAAATAGCGTTGAAACTACGCACGCAGAACAACCGGGCAGTACAGGTAGGTGGTAGTAAGGTGTTCTGGCTTAGAGGTTTGAAGTAAAAAGGTATATAGGTGTTACTGCATCTTACACTTGAAAGCGGGATAAAGTTGTATTTTAGAATGTGTTTTCTTAGGCAACCTGAAGGGCAAATGGACAATATCGTATAAGACAAAAGCATGCTGGGCAAAAGCACAATGGACAAAAGGATGATGGACAAAAGCGCACTGGACAAAAGCACACTGGACAAAAACATGCAGGACAATATCATATAGGACAAAAGCACAATGGACAATTTAAGCATGCTGGACAAAAGCATGCAGGACAAAACACACTGGACAAAAGCATGCAGAGCAAAGTGTGCCAACGCTAGCGGGCATAAAAGTTACAACAAAAACTTTTTACTCACTGTCTCACTCTATACTGAAAGAATCAAACAGACGTAAATTTTGTTGGGGAAAATATGTTTTTATTCTGTAAAAATAGTATAAAGAAAGCAATTGTAGTATACAATTGAAAAAAGTAAGATACAGACATGTGACAGATTTTGTGCCCTTATGTCACATATTTTGCTTATATTTTATATTTCTGCAGGGCTGGCAAGAGTAATCCCATGCCCATAGGCAGAGCAGTTCCCGGGTTCATAAACTTTCTTATGTCATTATGAGAACTTTTTTACGCAAATTGAAATAATAGAAGTTCAGGTACAACCTACGATTTTGCATCTGGAAATTTAATATGATTTTTTAAAGTTGTTATTCTGAAGTTTAAAAAGATTGCGGAATGCGGATAGTTGCCTGTAATATTACATTTTAAAAGCCTCAATCATAAACTTTTTATGTATAACTGCCTAAGTTGGGCCTCTGAAAGTCATCGGCCCCTAAGCATTTGCCCCTTCTGCCTCCCACCGCTCCTGTGGTCCTACTTTTCTA
The DNA here is from genome assembly GCA_949752735.1 of Lumbricus terrestris. Taxonomy (NCBI): domain Eukaryota; kingdom Metazoa; phylum Annelida; class Clitellata; order Crassiclitellata; family Lumbricidae; genus Lumbricus; species Lumbricus terrestris. The sequence continues at coordinate 34,730,255 of OX457049.1, forward strand.
TTGTCTGTGACATTAAACAATCAGGTGATATAATAGATGTTCCATTTCTATTGTTACAGTTCGGTTGAAAGAGGAAGCCACAAGGACGGCTCAATGATAGATGTTCCATTTCTATTATTTCATTTCTGTTGTTCCATTTCTATACTATTTCTATTGTTCCATTTCTATCACTCCCATTTCTATCATTCCATTTCTATTGTTCCATTTCTATTGTTCCATTTCTGTCCTTCCATTTCTATTGTTCCATTTCTATTCTATTTCTATTGTTCCATTTCTATTGTTCCATTTCTGTCGTTCCATTTCTATTGTTCCATTTCTATCGTTCCATTTCTATCGCTCCCATTTCTATCGTTCCATTTCTATTGTTCCATTTCTATCGTTCCATTTCTATTGTTCCATTTCTATCGTTCCATTTCTATCGCTCCCATTTCTATCGTTCCATTTCTATTGTTCCATTTCTGTCGTTCCATTTCTATTGTTCCATTTCTATCGTTCCATTTCTATCGCTCCCATTTCTATCGTTCCATTTCTATCGTTCCATTTCTATTGTTCCATTTCTGTCGTTCCATTTCTATTGTTCCATTTCTATCGTTCCATTTCTATCGTTCCATTTCTATTGTTCCATTTCTATTGTTACAGTTCGGTCGAAAGAGAAAGCCGCGCCTCGGCGTCGACCCGGTCCTCACAGCCGAGCGCATGAAAGAGATCGACCGAAAGTTGGACGAGCACAGGTGCCGACTGTTGGCACCGACGAGATTTTCCGGCGCCAAGGTGATGTCGCGACAGGAGATGGACCTGGAGCAGGCGATAACAAAGAACCGCGAGAAGACAAAGCATCTGTCTTGTCTTGTGACGGATGGGTCGAGGGTTGGCGCCGTACATCCGGATCATCCGATCAACCACCTGGAGGAGATACTGGAAAAGGTTTCATCCAGGTGATGTGTCGGTTGTATTGATTGGGTTTTTTATTGATTGATTGATTCTTAGGTGGATTTGTTGGTTTTTGGGTTGATTGAGTGTTTTTGGTTGATTGTTTGAATGATTGATTTTTGGGTTAATTGATTAATTTTTAGATTGGCTGATTGATTGGTTGATTTTTAAGTCGATTGATTGATTAATTGGTTGTTTGTTTTATTGATTTTTTGGTCAGTTTGTTGATTGCTTGATTCTTAGGATGATTTATTGGTTTTGGTTTGATTGATTAATTGGTTTTTTGATTGAGTTTTAGGTTAGTTTGTTGATTGACTGATTTCAGGTTGAGTTTGTTGATTGACTGATTGATTGATTATTAGGTTGAGTGATTGATTGAGTGTTTCTTGGTTGATTGTTTGAATGATTGATTTTTAGTTAATTGATTAATGTTTAGGTTAATTGATTGGTTGACTGATTGATTGATTGGTTGGTTGATTTTTAAGTTGATTGGTTGATTGATTGATTGACTGTGATTTGTTTATTGATTTCCTGATTGAGTAATTTCCCTGACTAAAAGTGATTGATTGATTGATTGATTGTCTGATTGATTTTCATCCAGGATCACGAATAAGGCCAAACGTCGCAAGTTGGCTGCTAGCAGATCCAATTGCGCTGAGGGGGTCGGTGAAAAGCCTAAAGTTAAGGAGAGTCGACGTGAGTCTGAGGAGTGGGATTCAGACGAGAGTGCAGGTCGAGAGAATTTCGACGTTCCAAATCGACCGGATAGTTGGGAGAAGGTATCTCCAGTGGTTCCTGAGGTATCACCAGTGGTACCTGAGGTTGATCCAGTGGTCCTGCTGCCTGATGGTACGAAGGCGATTCAAGGCAACATTGATTCGATTCCGGAGGATGTCATCCAACGCTACAGGCTGACCCTGGATCAGATTCGAGATCTTCCAAGGTTCAAGGACTATGTGCCTGGAACACCGAACCAGGTGAGGTTTTTGCCACTGAGATTCAACATAACATGTGAGCCTAGATTGTCTGGTGCTCGTTAAATTAATTAAATCAATTAAACATTGTTAACTAGTTAAGATTTGTGATGTTTTATCGTATGCTTGTGTTGTTGCCAAATCTGCCAAAATTCTAGTTTGTTGTGGGTCCCAAGTTTTTTAGAGTGGAACCCAGGTCCCTTAGAGTGGAACCCAGGTTCCTTAGTGGGGAACCCAGGTTCTTTAGAATGCCAAGAGTGGAACCCGGGTTCTTTAGAGTGGAACCCAGGTTCTTAAGAGTGGAGTCCAGGTTCCTTAAAGGGGAACCAATTTTTCTTATAAGGGAATTCAAGTTCTTTAGGGTTGTTGTCCTGTTGAGCCCTCACTGTTAGTCTGCCTTTTCTACTGTAGTTGTTTTTCGATGTGATTACTGGTTCAATAAAATTTATGGTTATTGTAAAATCTTTATGGTATCATGTACGGTTTGATTCAAAATAATATGATGCAACTTCGTAATACTTAATTTGTTGCATGGTCAAGGGTATCAATTGGATGGGTCACAACTTCTGCAATGTAGCTAACTGGGCCATTTAAATGTATGTATGCATGAGCACTTGTTATAGCACCCTTCAAGATTTCTACTCGGAGGCGCTCCAGACTACAGTGCGGAGACCGAATCAGAATTTCACGCCAAGAGCATAAGCAATTGTGAGTGAAGGGCTTGGTCAGGGTCCCTACGCGGTGGCTTGAGGTGGATTCGAACCCACAAGGCACCAAACATATCCACTACACCACTGCACCCCATTTAACGTATGTTCTCTGTGGTTGGTCCAACAACATGAAATGAACTTCCCTTGACTATGCGACACCTCCCAAGCTGTTCTCAATTTCACAAACTGTTGAATACTTTTTTCACTTGATCTCGGCCGGGAGCGCCTCTGAGTAGGTACCTTGAAGGGGCGCTATATAAATTACGATTGATTAAAGAATCCGTTTCACTATTTGTGTTCTTCATACCCACTACACCACTGCACCCCATTTAGAGAATTCGTTTCACTATTTGTAGTAGTAGTTTGCAGTTTAACGTCACTGTGTGGTAACAAAGACCATTAGCGACGCCCTCCTCCTTTATCCAGGCTTGGGACTGGCACTGGCAGAGTGCGACCAGTGGTGGAGTTTCAATACTTGTGTTCTTTCATGGCTGAGTTTGAATTGCAGACGATTTACGTGAAGAATCTGTCTTCACGTGTTTCTGAGGCGGACCTCGTTTCCCTCTTCAACCGATTCCAGAATCCAGATGATCCGAAGATAGTCTTCCGGTTGCTGAAGGGAAGAATGAAGGGACAGGCGTTTGTCAAGTTCGCCAGTAAGTTGAACAAGGAATTTTATTTAAAATTATTTTTTCCTGCGAGCTTTGTGTTTTGAGGGCAAGTTGAGGTAAAAGCTGTGTGGCTTTATGGTCTCATTAAATTGGTAGTGTGATCTCTAGGTCTGTCATGCAAAATGTTTTTTGTTGTTGTGGTTACTCAGAGTCAGTTTGAGAAGATTTCAGGATTATGTGTTAAGAAGATTTCAAGATTAAATGTAATGGAAGATTGCAAGATTAAGTATTAAGAAGATTTCAGGATTAAGTGTACAGAGGATTTCAGGATTAAATTTAAAGAAGATTTCAAAATTAAATTTGAAGATGATTTCAAGATTAAGTATAAAGAAGAATTCAAGTTTAAGTGTAAAGAATATTTCAAGATTAAGTGTAAAGATGATTTCAAGATTAAGTGTAAAGATGAATTCAAGTTTAAGTGTAAAGATGAATTCAAGTTTAAGTGTAAAGAAAATTTCAGAATCTGTTACGCTTAGACTTTCTTGTTCCGCAGTTTTGCGAGAGATTTTTTTTCTCTACGAGGTGTAACAGGGGTACGCAAATACGACTTTTTGGCACTAAATGTATCGATTGGCCCCTACGGGAGTGGTGAAGGAAACGGGACAGCTTGAGAAAGGAACTTCATTCATTCGTTCAAGTATTTATATAGCACCTCTTCTAGGAACCACTCAGAGTCTTCTAGGAACCATTAGAGTGTGCTGGCGTCCGACGCCAGCACAGCCACAAAGAACAGTTTTCAAGTGCTTATAGAATGTGCCAGAGATGGTGACCTAGGGAACAGGTGCAATCCAAGAGGGGGAACATTTCGTACCGTCGGGTCAACCACAGAAAAGGCATGGTTTTGCATGAAGGATCGTGGCGGTACGAGCAAACGGGGACTGAGAGCATTCCCCTTCCAACTGAGCATAGGAAAATAAATACCCATTTGTGGGGCACGGTGGTGTAGTTGTATGGTCGTCGCCTTGCAGCCAAAGGGTTTCAGGTTCGAATCCACCTCAAGTCGTTGCATAGGGACCCTGGGCAAGTCCTTCACTCACAATTGCTCAGCGCTTCCGCGTGAAACTCCGATGCAGTGTTCTCTGTAGTCGGGAGCGCCTCTGAGTAGGGAACTTGAAGGGGCGTTATAACAAATGCACATGCAAACAAATAGGTATTGAGCCAGTACAGAACCGCCAGCATGTAATTTGAACCGCGATTTAATTTTGTCGTTTGAAATGATCAATTGTGGATGATGACAAACAGTAGAGAAGGTTGTTGTTGTTGTTGTACGAGTCTTTTGTGTTTTTTTTGCGACGCAGGTGCAGACGTGGCGACGGCTGCTCTCGATCTCGTCAACGGTTACGACTTCAAGGGAAAACCCATCATCATCGAATACGGAAAGCAAAATACCCCATCATCATCATGACAGACGACAGGAAGTTGAAAGTCGAAACCAGTGAAACCGAGATGACAATTTTCTTTGATGCTCGTTAAGCATAACACTGAAGAACATAAGACTGAAGTCCCTTGAGCAATCAAGTCCATAGACTGAATGAATTAATTTAAGATACATGGACTCTGTGGGTCGCGGTGGTGTAGTGGGTATGTCCGTTACCTTGCAGCCGGAGGGTTTCAGGTTCGAATCCGCCTCGAGCCGCCTCATAGGGACCTTGGGCAAGTCCTTCACTCGCAATTGTTCAGCGCTTCGGCGTGAACCTTTGAGTCGGTATCCGTGCTGTAGTTGAGAGAGTAGGGAGCTTGATGGAGGCGCTATGACAAGTGCGTATACAGACATAACTTAAGAACGTAAGGATGGCAGTCTCTTGTGCATGCCCTGAGGCAACTACGAGTACTGTATTCGTACGTCCAACCAATCTAGTTTTGTTTCGTAAATCTCTCAAGTCCTTTTTCTGTTGCCACGGCTTGACTGGGAGCACTTCTGAGTAGTAAATTTCTTGAAGAGGTGCTACGATAAGTCCATAGAATGAGTGAAGTGTTAGCGACCTCATTTTCTTAGCCTCAGCATATGAGGAGAGCGGGTGGCCAGTCCTCCCCCTCACCGTCTGATCCTCCCACCAACAGTGTACAGTCAGTGTATTAATCAGAGCTGAGTTGACTGTGACTGTATTTATTCGTCTGAACTGGCAAGTACGCTGTAAGATTACATGATGGTAACTGAAGAGCATTAGTTGAGCAGAAGTTGAATTTCTACTGTTGCTTCTGATACGTTTTGTGGACCCCGGCCAAGTCCATAGCCAGGATTTGATTTCGGGGATGTTTCTTCAGTTTCCCGTCTGCAAAAACTGATGACCCTTTTTTTAGTCATCCGGCCGAAATCTTCAGAAAATGTCACCAATTCATTCAATTTTTTTACATTTTTCATTTCGGGGTGTGTTTTCATGGTTTTTACATCATGTGCTAGTAAATGCATTCTACTATTTTTCACATTTTCCATTTCGGGGGTGTTCAGACACCTAAAGTACCCCCCCTAGCTACGGCCTTGCCCCCACCCTTCTGATGCGTATGTTTGACTCGGCACAGAAGGCAGGACATGACCACTCTTCCTCTTCCCTTTACAAAAGTTAATTAGCTAGAGTCATGGCTTTATTTAGCGTGCAGTTCTACGCAAATGTGCCATTAGAAATGGATTTGTGCAATTGTAGAATTACTTCTACGTGGTTAAAAATAGTAAACGATTTCGTTGTCCTCCGACAATGGAGTTGGGAGTAATTGTCCATGATGGATGGCAGGACTTTTTTAACGTGCAGTTGTACACAAAATGTGCAGTTCTAAATGGATTTATGCAGTTGTAAAAGCACTTCTGTACAGTTAAAACTAGCAAAAAATGGTCATTGTCCTCCTATTGGAAGTAATTTACCATGGAGGATGTGAAGAAAAAGAAGGGGTTGTGCAGTTCTAGAAATTCCTTTAAAACAGCCCTGGTGGATGGGTAGAGAAATAAGGGGTTGTGCGCAGTTAGAAAATTCCTTTGAAGAAGCTCTGGCTAAAGTCATATGTTAAACATTTGTTTTACACTAGGCTACTGGATTTTTTGGGTTAAACATCATCGTTAGTTGCTAGATAAAAGTTGTTAACTGTTATGTTTAGATCTGAACAGAATTCAATTATGATGTTTTCAAATGCCATCAGATTTCTGTGGAGTGTGGACTAGAGCATAATACAGAGTTATAAATAGACTAATGTTGACGTCATAATTAAAATTTTATTTAGTCTACAGTCTACATGTTGTTGAGAACTCTCTCCGCCGTATGCAAATTGCCTATATCCCGTTACCCCTTCCTGCGTAGCTTACATAATAACCAGATAAAAAAGACAATTATTACAGACAGTAAATAAATATAAAAAATAGGGATACATAAAGAAAAAATGGAGGAGTAGCGTGACAGAAAATAAAATACGAAAAACGGGATTTTAAGAAAGTTTCTAGCAACAGCATTTTAAATAAGTAAGTGTTATCTTTAAAATTTCAGACAGTCAAATTTGCTCATCATTGCATAGCAGGCTGCTGTGTCTTCTTGAGTCATGTTCTGCCTTCTATGTTGACGAGTCACTCATTTGCTCATCAAAATTCAGTCTATTACATGTTATGATCACCATTCATCCATCCTGCCAATGTATTTGTTTGTCCTGCAGAACTTCATTGCATTTCCGCATGTTCAATGTTCAATTATGTTAAATAATGCCCACATGAAAATGTCATTGTCAAGTGGCTGTATGGCTATGTGTTGTATAATTTCCAATAATTATCAACGGTTATAACTATGCGGGGATTGTGACGTGACTAGTCATTCTTATTTGGCCAAGTAGGCTACTCTGCCCCGAACCCCCTCAGCAAGATGTTTGCCTTGCTGGTCTACGTAGTCTGTTACTCTGTTTGAGGGTTTTTAAAAGAAATTTGTAGAACTGCGCAACCAGGAAGTTTTTTGAGTGCGGATCTGTTTGCAGGGGCTTCTATCCCTATACATGGCGGGCGCAGCTTGCACCCAGTAAAAAATAGGGGGGAATCAGAAGACAGCCAAAATTCATGTCGGTTGGGGGGAAGGTCGGACATGCATGGAGGGCAGCGTTCAATCTAGGCATCTCTAGGAGGAAGATCCCCCTGAAAATACTTCCCCTCCATATAAATTTAGACAAAATAGTAGGCCTAATAGTTTTTAGCAAAATGTATACACTTTATACACTTTGAGTTTTTAGTTAGGCTTCTATCTGCATTTTTGAATTAGGCTACATGAACTGCTATAACAGCTAAATTATACCATAATAAAAATTTCCTATTACATGATTATAATTATGTTTTTACTATTTTAATAAATAATACAATCATATTATAACTGAAAAAATAATGTTAATACAAATAGTATTTTGCACAACTAAATGGCTTCTCTCCAATGTTATCTTTAAAATTTCAGACAGTCAAATTTGGTCCTTGAACACTTAGTAAAGCAACATCATTATTACGTGGGCTTACAATGTAGGACCTACATTGTATTTGATTGTAGGCCTATTGCATTGTGCTCTAAAAATTTATGTAACGCCTCTCGAGTGCACACTGATCAGAGGCGCAAAACATATGGCTGCCCAATTTTGGCAGCAATTCCTCCACTGAAATAGTAGAGTAATTTTGCTAAGAGGACAGCTTAAAATGCTGAAATTGCAATGCGGAAATCGCAAAAATTTCTTATGGGGAGGGGCACTTTCCCTCCCCATACCAGGTCCCTTTTCGACGCTATACATGTTTCGGCGATCGTCTGCTGGATGCTCGTTTGTGCCCCTCCAAACAAACCTTCATTCCCACACTAGAGGAGGGCGCTAGATTACATTATATTGCATACATAGAGGAAGGCCGGTCCAGAAAAGGGGGGGGAAGAAGATGGATTGCGCCCGGTTGCTTAGGGGGGATAGAAGCCCCTGTCTGTTTGGCAAAAATGTCTCGGCGTTTCAGAAAGTTGTTCCCCAAAAATGTGGCAAGTCAGCGACGAAAAAATATGATGACCTATTTAAAATAATTTTTTAGTTGTCCTCATGTTTTGCTGACGACCTTTTTTACTACTTCAAAGCCACACTATCGAATTATATATGATAAAGAAAACGCGAAAATTTTACATGCCTACATTTTTCTAGAAGGGGGGGCGATAGCAGGCTTACATACATATAGCCTTTTCTGAAGAATGGTACATTTATACATGTGTGCATCCGCTGAAGATTTTTTTAGGGAGAAATGTCATTCCTGGGGACAGTAGCGGCGCTGGGGGGGCTAAGCCTCTCTAAAAAGGCCATCCATTTTTTTCCCATGTAAAAATAAAATATTTGCACGATTAACCCCTTAAGCCCCCCACCCCAAAAAGATAACCGTAAAGGTACACAAGAGGTTTGACAGAGAGTTTGGCAGATATATGAAAAAAGACCATTTTTCGAAGATTTCGATCAAATGACTAAAAGAAGGTCGTCAGAAATGTTGAGGGCTGAAATGGAAAATTTTCTTTGGATTTCGTTGTTTGCTGACTAAAAAAAGAAAGGTCGTCAGAAATTTTGGCGACTGAAAACGGAAAATTTTTCCCATAAATCCAGCCCCCAAAAACTGAAATCCTGGCGCCGCCACAGCCTGGGGAACTTTTTCCTCAGTGACGTTCTGGGACTGGTGTATGAGTAATATACATGTAAACAGCAGGTCAAGGGGTTGTTTTTTTGGGGGGGGGAGAAATGTCATTTCTGTGGCGTCTAGATTAAGCAGTACTTCCATTGTAGACAATAGGCGGATGTGGTTCCTCGTTAGCCAGTGACCTTGCTCGACCTTGAAGATAATTAGACAATTTTAGGAAGTCGTTCCACGTCCAACAATTCATGTAGCGCTAGTAGACTATGCAGTATACACACTTTTCGGTGTCAGGAAATAGAGTATACTCCGTATTAATTGTATCCCCCCAAATTAAAAAAAGTCGGAAAAACCGCTTCCGCGTGTATTTTTTTGCAAATTAATTTTTATCTGCTTTGTTTTGAACAATGACACTAACAGGTATGTTTTTTCCCTACTAGTTAATTTGTTTTGCCCTGTTTTTCGAGCACATAAATTATTTAAAACACTTAGGGACACTCAGAGTCACTAAATAAATTCGAGTTGCCTTTATCTGAGCATTGCTTGGGACACTTAAAACAACTATATTCACTTTAAATTTTGATTACAGCATACATTTTTTTATTATGCGCATTTTTCAAAAAAAGGGATAGAATGGTTTATTCCCCCGGATAGTACAGACCGATTAATTTCACCCGGGGGATAGATTAATTCATCCCCCCGGATAGCTTTCAGGGGGGATACTCCGTTTCGTGTCACCGGCAGCCAGAGTAGGCCTATGCATGTCAGCGTAATCACTAATTGGGTTTAGTTGTCAATGTTGATTGGAAACAAACGAGGAATAAACTGAAAGTTAAACGAAACAGGAAACATGAGAAGTCATGCTACTTTATTTGAATCTCTGACTCTGAATGTTGAGTGCGTTCAATTTGATTTAATTGTCTGGTTACTAATTAATTTCGCGCATGCGTGAGACACGCATGCATCTTTTTGTTTGTCTGGTTGCATAATAATTGTGTCTGTATGCATGTGCTTGTCTATTTGTCTGTCTGTCTGTATGTGTGTATGTCTGTCTATATGTATGTATGTATGTATGTATGTATGTATGTATGTATGTATGTATGTATGTATGTATGTATGTATGTATGTATGTATGTATGTATGTATGTATGTCTATATGTATATCTGTCTGTCTGTCTGTCTGGCAGAGTCGTATATAGTGTCTGTCTGTCTTTCTTGGTCTGTGTCGTTCTGCTACGGTCTGCGTGGTCCTGTCCCTCTCTGTTTATCTGGATACTTAATTCTGGCCGTTCCTATCTGTGTGTCTATCTGTCTGTCTCTGTCTGTCTGTCTGTCCGTCTCTGTCTATCTGTCTGTCCGTCTCTGTCTATCTGTCTGTCTGTCTGTCTGTCCGTCTCTGTCTGTCTGTCTCTGTCTGTCTGTATGTCCGTCTCTGTCTATCTGTCTGTCTCTGTCTGTCTGTCTGTCCGTCTCTGTCTATCTGTCTGTCTCTGTCTGTCTGTCTGTCCGTCTCTGTCTATCTGTCTGTCTCTGTCTGTCTGTGTGTCTGTCCGTCCGTCTACGTCTATCTGTCTGTCCCTCCGTCTCTGTATGTCTCTCTATCTCGCTCTCTGCTTATAATGTAGCCTACAAACGATGAAACGAAACTCCAATCCGCTCAATTCTGTTGACTGTTGTTCATATTGCAGTAGGCCTACTAGACCTGTTCCTCCGACTTCCGTCAACAACTGCCGCATGCTTTTCCTTTCGCCATAAATTTTATTTTTATGTTTTCTCCACAATGCGATCGGTTTACTACCGGTATGTGGTTTTAATTTAATAAACACTGAATATATGTATATTGTAAATGGTTACGTGTAGACTATATTAAATTTTTTATTTAATACATGTAAGTTAGGCTATAGTCTATGACTGTCTATCTATGTTTTACAATTGAATGCGCGTGAGTAGTGTATTTTTTTACATAAGCCTACGCAATCAGCTGAAACAGCGAGACATGGTTATAGGCATCGAAGATAATATTAATTTTTTTTAGGCCTTCGTGTTATACGTATATAATAATTTATACACACTGGCCTAGTTAGCTACACCGGTAAGCGAGAGCGACATTCGTATGTTGGTTGCAACGGACTGCGGTTCAAGCCCCGGGCTGGGAGTTGACATTCAGAGATTTATATATATATATATATATATATATTATATGACATGTGTATGTATGTGATGTACTCTATGTTCACTTCTTATAGCGCCCCTTCTTCGGTGTCTACTCAGAAGCGCTCCTGACTACAGCGCTAACACTGAATCGGAGTTTCACGCCGAAGCGCTGAGCAATTGCGGGCTAAGGACTTGCCCAAGGTCCCTGTGCAGCGACTTTGATGTGGATTCGAACCTGCAACCCTTCGGCTGCAAGGCAACGAACATGCCACTACATCACCGTGCCCCACGCGGTGGTGTAGTGGTAGGCCTATATAATAATAAAGATGTATTATATATAAATATATTATATATAAATATATATGGACCTATATATATAATATATATATATATAATATATATATATTGTTTGTTCGTCGGTTCAAAGGGCTCAGCTGTTTATAGCCTGTATTTATCACAGGCTGTTGTGTTTCCGCCACGTTCAGGTCTGTTATAGAGATGCAGCAAAGGCTGGTGTATAACGAGGTCTTCATCCAGAGATTTAATTGTCAGCCACAATAATTATTATAGTCGACCAAATATCAGCGTTTGCCCATCGCCGCAGCAAACACACGCACAGGTGGGTGACCCAAGGCACTACAGGTGAGCGAGGCGGCGGCTGACGCATTGATTGTTCGACCTACCTGATTGGAGCTGAAATTTCAAATTGCGTTATACGATGGGAGAACCGCTATTGTACACGGCGGTTCCTCATGGTATTCTGTAGAATGGTGTGGACGCAAACCTTGAGGAAATGAGGGCTGTATGCTGAAAACAGATGGTTAGTTGGTTTAGCTGTCAGTGCACGCTTTGTTTATTATTAAGAAGCCGTGCGTGTACATCGAAATTTGGAATTTGTCCATGCGTGTGTTACTGTGCAGAAGTCCTGTTTACCAAACGACTTAAAACTTGTTCTGTACCTTTTCGTGAGTCAGTTCCAAGTCTAGTTGAAGGAGGAGGAGTGAAAATACTGTCACATGTGATTAATATTGTAAGCTTTGTGTTGAAAGTCGTGATTTAACGAACGGTGGGTGGACTGGCATCAATAGGCCTACGTATTATTAGCAAGAGTAGACTAAGTCATCCATCGTGTAAGCAGAGAATAGGCCTACTTCAATGGATATCTTGCCATTATAATCGAACAACACTGCAAAGATTATTGACAAGATTCAGACGACAAAGTAGGTAGGTCTGATTGGATTTCTGCATTAGATTCGTAATCGATAACTCCAAACTCTTAAAGCGCTATAGATTATGGCCTAACGCAGGGCACCAGCTTATTCACGAGCGATCTGAATTTTCGGCAGAAATTGAACGATGTCTTAGGACGTTGATGGGCTTCTCTCATCAGTTCGCTCTGCCATCCTCTCCGGTAGCATTTCTCTCGTCAAAAACATGCCTGTTTTCTCGGGGTTGAACGCACTGGGAGCGCTTCTGAAAGGCTGCGAGAAGCGCTTTATAAATGGTCAGATACAAAACAATTGGATGCGTAATGTGATGTGTGATCACTGTTTCAATTATTATGATGTTAAAGCTGTTTAATTGTGTTTATAGTCCTATCACAAGTGTATTAAATTGGGTGTCTTCATGAGCCATTGAAAGGCTGTGCTTATGACATAGCTCAATCCAGATCGTATATGCGTCCCTATGGAATGGACATCCTCTCCTTCCCCCATCAGTTCACTCTGATAGTCTTTCTTCATGATCTTTCATCTCGATCGCGTCAGTAGCCTACAATGCAATAGCCTACAATGCAATACAATGCAATGCAATACAATAGCAATGCAATACAATGCGATATAATATAATTATACAACAGGGCTGTTTTATAGAACTTTTTAGAACTGCACAAACCCTTTCTTTGCCTTCCCATCCTACATGGCAAATTACTCCCACTCGCAGGACAATGACCTTTTTTACTAGCTTTTACTGGATAGAAACATTATTGCTTCTACAACTGCACGTTGAAAAAACCTGGAATAGGCTACATTGAGTAATTATAGTTTAGAATTCGTATCAATGGCAGAAAAAATAAATTCGTGAACATAAGCTTAGCCTAGACCTACATGTCGAAACACAGAGACGATATTGAATTGCAGCGGTTCCCAACCCGTGTCCCGCGAGCCAAAGTGGCCCGCCAGGCGTAAGAAAATGGCCCGCATCTCTCAAAGAATTTGAAAAAATATACGAAAAAAGACAATTTGGACATGATAGAACACATAATTATACTTTCTATTACAATTAATTCTATTTTGGCGTCTGTAGGGCCTACATAACATCAAAATTCTATTTTGAATCAATTACAACAATTCTATATGCTTTTGGTTAGTGAAATTTTAGCCTTGTGGACCCTAATTCCCTTCAACTAAGAAAAAGTAGCCCTCGTGTTCTCCAATTTAGAAAAAGTGGCCCTAAAGGCAAAAAGGTTTTGTAACAATAATTATTGTTGTATTGTATTGTAAGCTTATAGGCCTAAATAAATTTGTACAGCTCAAAGTGCTAGTCATAAGTTCATTCGAGGCGGAAGATGAAATAACTTGTTCAACCATGCGCTTTTTGACATCCCTCAGAGTTGAAATTTATTAGTGCCCTAAATTTAGCCGTCGACTAGCCCTTTAGAAATTGTACACTCAGCAAACAAAAACTTGACGTATAGAGTCGCTTGGGGTTTAGTTAAACTAGGTGAAGAGGTTGGCTCTTATGGGCTACAGCCATAGGCGTTGGAGGCGGGGATTCAGAGGGGCAAATGCCCTCCATTTCGGGCAAATGTGTTTTTCGGGCAATACAGGCAGGGGCGGTCGAACCTTTTATCAGGCAAACAGAGGCAAAACAGCTATATTTTCTGAAGATTTGTACGAAATGACTAAAACAAGGTCATCAGTTAATTTTTTCGGTGGGAAATCTAACTGACTAAAAAAAGTCATCAGAAAATTTGGTCAGTGAAAAATGTCGACGACTCGCGATCCTCCCAAAAAACTAAAGTATACTTTTCGGGCAAAAGTAAAAATCTTTGTCCCCCACTGCCGAAATGTCCCCAACGCCTATGGCTACAACCTACAGATTGATTTTTGAAGGGACCAAAATTTGTAGTTTTTTTGTCTTTCCCCGAAAAATCTGATGACCTGTTTTTTAGTCGTTAGTCATAGGCCTATGAAATCTCCAGTTGCTGATGATTGGGGGGGGAACGTGGTGCGCAAATTTCTAAATGCGGGGGCATGGTCGGATTGGCTCCCTTTAGTCAGAGTGAAAACTGTGACGGAGTTTCTTATCGGGGATTTCATTCGCTTTCCTGGTAACAATTATACACGGCAGCTTCTCATTGGTCTGTTGGGTTCGACTTCTTTCCCAACAAACTTGGACCACTTCTGCTCAAGCTCGATCATTCAATTGCTGTTACTTGACCCTACGTAGGCTTACTGCACTCCTCTATCCACTCCAGGGGCGGATCCAGGAGGCAAATCCGGCCATGCCCCCATTGAGAAATGTATACAGAACGTGGCCCCCATTTGGTTGCAACAAGCTTTCAACAGTAAATTTCAATGGTAGGCCTATATTTTCCAGACATTTCGTCTAAATGACTAAAAAGGTCATCAGTTTTTTGGCAGGAAAAATGGTATAAGGTCATCAGTTTTTCTGAGCGAAAGATCAACAAAATTTCCCCTAAAATTTGCCCCCTCTTTGAAAATTTCTGTATCCGCCCCTAAGCGGCCCCTGGTCCACTCCATGGTGACTTAGTGGTCCTTTCGGCTTTCGCTCGCTTTGCTGCAATGCAAAATTGTTCCTTCTCCGTTTTTGGTCCGAAAACATGGGACGGGCTTCATTGACACTTTCCAAACTTTTCTCAATTTTACCAACTCTTGAAGACTTGGTTTTTCGCTTGACCTGGGCTGGGAGCGCCTCTGGGCAGGGAGCTATATACAATTATAGTGTCTGATCGATTGATTGATTTATTGATTGATTTTTTGATTTATTGCTTTATTTATTTATTTATTTATTTATTGATCTATTGATTTATTGATTGACTCTGCATGGGACTCTTCTGACTGGATCAATGTCTGCACCTCCTTCTTCTTAAGACTTCTTACTCTCAGAGTTCTCTCTGCGCTCTCGCACTGGGATCGCTTCTGAGTTTCCACGGATATGATCGGCGCGATGGAAATGACTCATTGCATTAAATTACTAATGTCATTTGGTCCGAGATAATTATAATATTGATCCGCGATTTTGACGCACGACATCAAGTCTAGACTCTTCAGAAATACGTGAAAGCATTATTATAAATAACAATAATAATGATGATGATGACGACGACGACGACGACGATGACGATGATAATAACCAATAATATTAGGCCTAGTAAAATTTCCATTACATAGCGATAAATTATTATTATTCTACTGTCTCGTATACATAGGCCTAGGTCGCCTATGAAAGACATGCCTGAACGGTTACACGCTTCCACGAACCTCTGTGTTAATAACTGAGTTGAGACCGAGGTGCGATTTGCCGGTACCTGTTCAGAATGACTGTTTGGCAAAGGTGTGAAATTCGTGACACAAAGGTGGAAAATTTAGCCCTCGCCATATCGGCGACTCAATCAATCAATCAATCAATCAATTTTTTTATTGGTCCGTATGTAACAAGCACACTGAGAAATAAGGCAGGAAAATAGTTACATGAAGCATTGCAAGTATCACAAATTAAACAAGCATTAATCAAAGTAAGAACTAATTAGTTAACATAAATTATGAACCTTTGGCCTAGATTGTCAATACCCATGAATATATAAGAAGAAATAATTTAAACCAAGTAGTTGTAGGATTGAGTGATACCAGTGTGAACAGTTAGCCCTAAACTTGGAGTGCGTTAAAAAGAACTCTAAAGTACAGAATTAGGACACAAATGGAGACCCAGAAGGGAGGGAATCCCGCTAAGTAGGGTCCCCAAGTAGCTATGAAGACTTTTAATTAATACACACCACAAATTGATGAAAAAATGAACCAAAAGCAACAGCAGATGAAACAATTAAGACACACTAAGCAAACCAACGCACAAAGCAAAAGGAGCCCTCAAGATTGTTCGCCAGGACACACTATGACATCAAAGCAATGCACAAGCACAGGAACCAACACACAAAGCAGAAGGTGAAAAAACTGAATCAAAAACAAAACAGCAGATGAAACAATTAAGGAACACTAACTAAGCAAACCAACTCACAATGCAAAAGGAGCCTTGAAGATGGAGCACATTTTTAATAATTATTTTAACTAATTTAATATCGATTATGGTTTGCTAACTATTAGCCATTTTCGTAAGTTTATTTTAAATAGATTAATGTTAGGAGAGGCCTTTAGGTTTTGTGGCAGACTATTCCATAATAGTGGACCCCTACATTTTATGGAGAATTTACGGGAGTTTGTTCTAGCAAATTCCGTTCTTAAGGAAAGAGAACTTCTTGTTTCATGTGAATGAAAGTCAAAGCTTGACTTAAACAGGTTAGTGTATTCATTTGGCAAGATATTGTGCAGTGATTTGTACATAAATTCACATGATTGGTAGTCAGTAATCTGGTTAAGTTTGAGAATCTCTAAGTCAATAAAAAGCTGGTTAGTATGGGCAGTATACGAAGAGCCAGTTATGATACGAACAATTTTTTTCTGGAGTATTATTAACAATTGAAGTCTAGAGATGTAATTGGACGCCCAGATCATATTACAGTAACTCAAATACGGCTGAACCATAGAGTAATATAATGTCAGTAGAGTATTAGGAGAGAGCAGGTAAGAAATTCTCTTAATAATTCCAATATTTTTAGCTATTTTATGAGATATCTTATCGATATGAGTACTCCATGTAAGATGCTGATCCACATAGACACCTAGAAATTTAGCCGAAGTTACCTTAGGAATCTCTAAACCATCAATAATCACATTTCTTTGTACATGCGGAATTATCTTTCTATGGGAGGAAAATAAAATATAATTGGTTTTATTAAGGTTCAAGGATAAGTTACACTGGTCAACAGTGATTTTGTTTCCTGAACACTTTCAGGTGTCTCTTATGCAGTTTCTGCTGCTGATCACGAAAATGACCTTGAAATTGTCCCAGCACGTACCGTTTTTGAGAAATCTTCAATTTTTCTATTTATTTCCATTTTTCAGATATAACGTTATAATAAGCTTCGTGTAACTGAGGTATGTCCAGGCATGCACTTAGGACAGTTTACATATATGTTTGTCTTGCATAATAAAATATAAACTTGGGCCTGCATATGCATTAATGCTGGTTAGAATCTTCCTCCGAAAGTTCTAAGCACTATTAGAGCCGCTTCTCTGCATAGGCCTACATGTATATCTCACTGAGGAAGTTGACATCAGTTTGTTTGTAGTTTGATGTCGTATTTCCAAAATTTAGTTTGGTCTACATGTATGCAAGATGTATAACAAGTTAGCCAGTTTATATACAGATAAGCTTTAAATTATAATATATTTTAAGACGGTTGTTGGCAGCAGAAATATCTCGCTAGTGTTGCATGAAATGTGATACATGCACATTTTGATACAGTTGTGGAGAGTAGGCTATGCTATATGAGTAATCCTCAGAGACACGCAGTGACTGAACTTGTCAATAAAGCTTTGAGCTGTACTTTGGTTGCAAGACTGGAGAGAAAGCCAAGGAATGCGTGCCTCTCATTTGCTGTGGAAGATGTGCTGCAGCAGATCTTAGAGTTTGACTCCGGGGGTCCTGCGAAAGCAATGCTGTATGCCGTCCCGATGGTCTGGCGAGAGCAGAAAGATTATGACTGTGACGGGCTGATCAGTTTGTCTCCCTAATGTTTCTGGTTTCTCGGGCAAGAATAGGAAAGGAAACTAAGTGATACAGTCATCATCAGCACATAATATTATGAGGAAGAATTGTCATAAAGATTTGTTTTCCAATGAAATTAAATTATAGTATATTGAAAATAATAGGCAATAAACAAGCATTTCAGTTAAAATCTTTCATGCCCGTTTTCTCAAAAACCTTACGTGATACAAAAATTCTGAGAACACCACCGTTTTCAGCACGTCAACTTCTATAGAAACCAGTCAAAGTTTTTTCGGAAACAAAAAAAGTTAAAATTTGTTGACCAGTGGATAATATGCAATAAACAAGGCTAACAAGCATTTCAGTTAAAATCTTGCATGCCTGTTTTCTCAAAAACCTTACGTGATACAACAATTCTGAGAACACCACCGTGTTCAGCACGTCAACTTCTATAGAAAACAGTCAAAGTTTTTTCAGAAACAAAAAAAGTTTAAATTTGTTGACCAGTGGATAATATGCAAAAAACAAGCATTTCAGTTAAAATCTTAGATGCCCGTTTTCTCAAAAACCTTACGTGATACAAAAATTCTGAGAACACCACCGTGTTCAGCACGTCAACTTCTATATAAAACAGTCAAAGGTTTTTCAGAAACAAAAAAAGTTTAAATTTGTTCACCAGTGTAATATGCAATAAACAAGCATTTCAGTTAAAATCTTGCATGCCCGTTTTCTCAAAAACCTTACGTGATACAAAAATTCTGAGAACACCACCGTGTTCAGCACGTCAACTTCTATAGAAAACAGTCAAAGATTTTTCGGAAACAAAAAAAAAGTTAAAATTTGTTGACCAGTGTTATTAGCTTTAAACCACTGAGATATATTTTTTAATTCATCATTCAAAATCCTGAGTAAGTCATCATAGTTGGTATGTGATAAAAAGACATTAGAATCATCTGCAAAAAGTACGTATTCTAATAACGAGGATGAATTAGTTAGGTCATTTATGTATAAAAGGAATAGTAAGGGACCAAGGATAGAACCCTGAGGTACACCGTGTTTAACAAGTTGAAAAGTGGAGTAAGTATCATTGCATTTGACTTGCTGGAATCGATTATTTAGGTAGTCTTTAAACCAAAGGAGGGGTAATCCTCTTATGCCATAGTTTTGCAATTTGTTAATGAGTATTACGTGGTCGACAGTATCAAATGCTTTAGATAGGTCGAGAAATATTCCAACAGAAAATTCATTTCGATCAATAGCTAGTGATATTTTATCTTGAATATTAATTAACGGAAGCACAGTCGAATGACCTGGCCTAAAACCATGTTGCGATGGGTGAATAATATTCAATTTTGTCACATAGTCGTTTAAACGTTGGTAAACTACTTTTTCCAATAATTTCGAAAAGTAAGGTAGTATGGATATTGGTCGATAGTTACCTAGATCCTGCCTATCTCCTTGTTTAAAAATTGGTGTGATAGTTGAATATTTCATTTTATTTGGGACAATACCTGTTTCTAACGAGCAATTAAAAATTTGAGCTAAGGGGTTAGCAATTAATATTATATTAGGGCTGAGTATACTTGGGTCAAGAAGATCTGGACCTGAACTATGTGATAATTTCATCGTGTGGTTAAGTAAAATTAATTCCTCGGGATAGGTTGGATGCAAGACAAAAGAATCAACCAGAGGGGGTGACAGGTAATCAGTATAGACGGCTTCAGCTGCAGGTATCTTTGACCTGAGATTCTGAGCTATTTCAGTAAAGTAAGTGTTCAAGTTATGGGCTATTGCCTCCTTATCTTTTATTAAGTGACCATTCACAAGAAGTGAATCAATCCCTGATTCCAATGGTTTAGAACCAATAATTAATCTAATAGTATTCCAGGTTCTTTTTATATCTCTGTTAAATTTGGAAAATTCTGCTGTATAATAGTTCTGGATTGTTTTGGTTTTAAGTGATTTGAAAACGTTCCTATAAACAGTAAATTTGGTTTTGTTAACTTGAGTTGGACTTTTTATATATTTCAAGTACAATCGAGATTTTTTCTTACATGATTTTAGAAGTCCTTTTGTCATCCATGGATGATGGAAAGATAGATGTTTTTGTTTTTTGGATAATATCTTTGTTGGCCTATATTTGGGTCTTTTAAAAGCATGAATTATACTAATGTAGAATAAACAGCCTTAAACTGCAGCTGCTTAATTACTTAATTCAGGTGATTAATCAATAGCATAGGAGAGGAACGGGACCACAGAGGGGGGAGGGGCAGAGGGGCAAATGCAGGTGCGCGACGACTTTTATGGACTTGGGCTAGTTAGTTATAATATAGATAGTGTGTGGTTTAAGTATTTTAAACTAATAATATATGGCTTTTTAAAATAATTGTTAACAGATGGTTCTTAAATAATATTAATAATAATAATATATGTCTTTTAAATTAATAATATGTGACTCTTAAAGTAATAATATATGGCTATATGGCTTTAAAGTAATAATATATGGCTTTTAAGTAATAATATATGACTTTTTAAATAATAATATTTGGCTTTTTAAATAATAATAATAATAATAATAATAATAATAATAATAATAATAATAATAATAATAATAATAATAATAATAATAATAATAAATAAATGGAAAAAAATAAATGTGTGGTATAATAAAAAAAATAATAATATTAATATTAATAATAGGCCTAATAATAATTGTAACGCAGAGAACATTAATTGAAATCGGTGTAAACTTGAAGCTATTTAATTCCTCCATGTCAACATCTGATCAAATTCAGTGGACAGAACTATTCAGACCCAGATGAATTTCACTTAAGATCGGCAGAGGTCGTCTATGTGGTACACTGCAGCTGAAGCCCGCAAAGACTCTTCAATGGAGTGACTGACTAAGTGGTTTAACACGTCGTATCACGCGACAAAGGACACTTAGTATATATATATATATATATATATATATATATATATATATATATATTAAACAATTACATGAATAGTATCTATGGGTATAATATATATATACAAAATATATATATTAAACAATTACATGAATAGTATCTATGGGTACGGTATCGTAGTGTATATACACATGAATATGTATGAATGCATAATTATATATATGTATATATATATATATATATATTAAACAATTACATGAATAGTATCTATGGGTACGGTATCATAGTATATATACACATGAATATATATAAATACAAAATGTAATATATATATATCATTTGAGTATTCTGAATACCAAACGAGACTTAGGCTAAATACCCACGCTCTCTACGAATATAGCACGTAGTACCTGTTATATATAAATATAATAGCGGTTCATAGCTGCAGGCATGTTGCTATGGTTAACAATTGCCCTGTGTTGGCCCCCGAATTATTTGCACGTTGTGACACCAGCCGTCGAAACCATTGTGGCCGAGTTTCCGAACCAGGTCAACTTCAAGGGTGCGTTGTGACCGATAGTCTGCATGTTTAATCGATCTCGGGTAGAGTGAGCACATGCGAGTACAGTGAGCAGAGCGTGTGCACTGTGAATGCTACGAAAGTTTCGCGGTACAGCATTCATTTATTAATCACTGTGGATATTTATATAGCGCTCCTTAAAGGTTGCCTTGTGCTTTTTCATGAATTATACAATAAAACAGAAAATAATCATGTTGATTTCGAATAAAAGATATAGGCCTATAGTATATTTCATATATATATTGCCTGATGTAGGCCTATTGCCTACATCACCGAACAAGCCTTGATTAAACTTTCGACAGCCTTGAAACATCCTTGTATCTTTGTCCATAATAATTGGTGCGCATTGTGAGCGGCGCTCATAAGTTTAAAGACATTACAAATACAGCAGAAAATTGGATTATATTAGTCATTGTAGCGTGTTACATTTTGTGTTTTTCTTGGATTTCCGTAGGTTCCCGAGAAGTCATTGAATAAATCCGAAAAATCAATCGAAATGTCGATCAGAACTCATTTTCCCAACAGCGTTGTTGCTCTCCTACTTCTCACCTCAGCTAGAAGCATCATCTCCACAACAACGTCCCAGCACGTTGCGACCACTACAAGCGCAACAACGTTCCAAGACAATTGGAACACCACAACTAATGGACTTCAAAGCGTAAATACAAGAAACCAAGTTACAGTCACGTTGAGCAATTTGTCCCATCAGAACGGCAGCTCTGAAAACTCAACGGACCAGTCCAATGTGAACAGCAGTTCGCCTACGTCGACTAGGAGACCCGCTGATGCCCAGCCGGAGCCGAGGACGGACCGCGAGTCCTCAGAGTCCTCGACGACTAAGGGGCTTCGTGTGCTGTTCCGCATGACCTCCACGTTCCTGGATGTGATCCAGCCACCGTGGAAGAATCTCTACGATGGACTACAGATGGAAAGCGGTAAGTGGTTACTTCAGTGGTTATTCTCCGATAGTGTAGTGGTGGTGTTCAATGCCTTGGAGCCGGAGGGTTCCAGGTTCGAATCCACCTCAAGCCGCCGCCGCCGCGTAGGGACCTTGAGCAAGTCCTTCACTTGCAATGCGCTTCGGCGTGAAACTCCGACATACAGTGGCGGCGCCAGGATTTCAGTTTTTTTTTGGGGGGGGGCTGAAGCATCGCGGCGAAAACTTCCCATTTTCATACGCCGAAATATCTGACGACCTTTTTTATTTTAGTTTTTTTGTCGTCGGACGAAAATCGTGGATATTTCAATGTAAACAATTGGGATGGCCCTTTTTTAGGGGGTCTGAGCCTCTTATAGGGGGGGGGTTTGCCCCTCCTAGCGCCGCCACTGCCGACATAGTGTCCGCGCTGTGGTCTGGAGCGCCTCTGAGTAGATAGCTTGGAGGGGCGCTATAGCAAATGCGGTAAAATATTCTTTTTCACGGAATCGTAAGCTCCAAATTTCTAAAGCGCCACTCCAAAGCCAAGCAACCCCTCTGACGCTCTTGAATAAACTGGTGCCCTGCGCAGGGCACCAGTTTATTCACTAGCGTCAGAGGGGTTGCTCAATAAGACAAGTTCGAAGGAGGTCGTATATCCGGTTACCAAAGGATCGGAGGTGGCAGAGTAGCTGTCAGAGTTGGATGCGTTTTTGTCGAGAATTGGAAGCGGGAAGATCAGGTGAGTCAGGGTAAGAGTTTCTAGAATGGTGAGACTTCAGTTTCGAATGGAAAGCTCGAGGATTGATGGATAGAGCAGTATGAGGAAGGTGATGGTAGGACGAGACCGGTATTTGGCACTGCCAGAGTATTACGAGCACTGACGGGTTGGACAGACTTCAAATCTCCCATCTAGCCGATAATTATTATAATAATTATAGTCTACTGCTCATCCTAATAATGAATGTTTCATTCGCATTACTGCACGCAAACCAAAAACCATGCCCTGAATAATAATTATGGTAATATATATTATGCAAATCAAGCAATATATCTTAGCTTCCTCGATATCCAATGACGGAGAGTAACGAAAACTGGCCAAAATAATGCATTGCAACGAGTCCATTCAATGCAAAACATGACAAAAGAAAAATATATATATACATAGACGAATGCAGACAATACCAGTGGCGTAGCCAGGAATTTATGAGGGGGGGTTGTTTTTTGGGCCTGGCCGGATGCCCTTTCTGACACAAAACCTAACAGTATTAGCCTACAGTAAATAAAAATGGAATAACGTAACAAGGGGAATAAAGTAAGAAAACAATTCTTACTACGAGCAATTGCTTTTTTTCTTATTTAGGCTACCTGTAAGTGGATAAATAACTTAAAAAAACTTTTTCCTAGGCCAATGGGGGTTTTAATTCCCGAAACCCCCTTGTCTACGACACTGCATACGCGAATAGACCTACAGACGTATGCTCTGTAGGCTATACACAAAAAACAATCACATAAAAGAATATATAATTATGGCCTACATTGATAGCGATACGTTTCGTGCATGCGCATACAAATAGTAAATACTGCAGCATTGCGTGAATATCTGTTTGATGCGGATGAACATTGAACAGGTAAACCTTCATCCGGACTCTGTCACAGTAGTACGATCGGTGGCAGAACTACACTGTCAAGTAGGCTACGCTTATAATGGCGTCAGTTTAGCCATAAGCTTACTGTGCGATAGCAAAGATCATTAGGGGCCGTCCATAAAGTACGTAACGCTATTTTTGACCATTTTAACCCCCCTTCCCCTGTCACAAACTGTCACAAATCTCGGACCCCCCCTAAAGTACGTCACACTTTCGAACAATTTAAAAAAATTAACACCTAATTAAAATTTAATCTAAAACTCACTTCACTATTAAACTGTATTAAAATATAAAATTTCCACTTAAAAGAACTATCACATTATTAAAATGACTTTAATAGTAGAATAGTTAATTGTCAACAGTTGTCACAGTTATTCATTGAAGCAGTTAAACTCAATCTAGATTGAATTTGAAAACAAAAATTGCAAAAATTAGACTAGACAATTATAAAATACACATCATTTATCTGCTGCTTTTTAATTTACAATAGGTGAGGTCAAGTTTTAGATAATCTTCCGATTATGCAATCTTTTTTACACAGGATAGGAAGTAGATTAGCGAAACTTGACCTCACCCAGTGATTAAATAATAAAAAGGAAACAAAACAATTTGACTAAAAAAAGACTAGATTGACAAATATATTTGTGACAAACTCTTGTGCTATATTGAATCTGTTTATTATGGGCCTGTGAATTATGCTTAATTCCAAAATATTCACTGGACATCATAAATTAGAAATAAAAAGTAAATAAATAAATGTGTGACGTCACACATGGCCTGACCCCTCCCTTTGTCACAAACTGTCACACTTTCTTACACCCCCTCCCCTTCTGGAGCGTGACGTACTTTATGGACGGCCCTTACCATCACCTGTTTCCTTTGTCCAGACTTGGGATTGGCGCTATCCAGATGAATCTAGCCTAAATATAATTATGCCTCTGAAACAAACTATTCTTTAGTGGAACCACGAGTAACCAAAACGGGAAGACTCTTAGGGCATTACGACGTTGCCGTTGCAAAGATGGCTAGTGTCGCCCTCCTCCTTTAACCATGCTTGGGACTGGCACTGGCAGAGTACAACCATCCCCGGAGTTTGTTGCAAACATAGATTTAATTCAGCCGTGATTAATCCAAATGGGAAGTAGGCTATTGCAAACATGTATTTAATTCAGCTTCTGCTGCACACATAATTATAATATATAGATTCGTCATTTTACACTTGAATAGCGTTTAGCACATGCTAAACATTTCAGTGTTGTTAGTCATCGTTTTAGAAGGCTTGGTCCACTCGAAGTTGGCCGGTGACACGAAACTGAGTATCCCCCCTGAAAGGTATCCGGGGGGATGAATTAATCTATCACCCGGATGGAATTAACCGGTCTATACTATCCGGGGGGATAAACCATTCTATCCCTTTTTTGAAAAATGCGCATAATAAAAAAATTTATGTTGTAATCAAAATTTAAAGTGACTCTAATTGTTTTAAGTGTCCTAAGCAATGCTCAGATAAAGGCAACCCGAATTTATTTAGTGACTCTGAGTGCTCTTAAGTGTATTAAATGTTTTAAGTGCTCTAAAACAGGGCAAACAAATTATCTAGTAGGAATAAACATATCTGTTAGTGTCATTGTTCAAAACAAAGCAGATGAAAATAAATTTGTCAAAAAAATACACGCTGAAGCGGTTTCTTCGACTTTTTTAAATTTGGGGGGATACATTTAATACGGGGGATACTCTATTTCGTGTATTTCGTGACACCGGTTCACATGTGCGTGTGTGTGGGTAGGGGTGGGTAGGGGTGGGATGGGGTGGGGTGGGGGAGGGTGGATGGTGTGTTAATCCATGAATCCATCTGCATTAATTCCAATTCATGTCCGTTCAGGTACGCTGAGTGAAGCCGACTTTAGGCGTCGCTCTAGTTCGTCTGGTCAGAATGCATTGTTAATTAAACAACATGCTGAAGCTGGTCTTGATTTTAAGCCAGAATGACTGACTAACCCATATCGGATGGGGAAATGGATACATGGGTGAATTGGGCGCAGACTCAGTTGGCAATATTTCAGAAGGCACAGCAACCACAGCTCCAATGATCCGTTTATATAGCTTTGTATAATAGATGGATCAATGCCATTACTTGTATTGACTTCGCCACTGGTTGCACCTACCAGTGCCAGTCCCAAGCCTGGATAAAGGAGGAGGGCGACACTGGTCGTCTTTGAAAATAATGGCAGTGTCGGTAATCAGCAACAAGCCACATTATTAGTATTCGAACTCCGCCACTGATCTCGTACTCTACCAGTGCCAGTCCCAAGTCTGGATAAAGGAGGAGGGCGACACTAATGATCTTTGTTATCACAAATTGTGTCATTAACTTGAACTAAGCTGAAGTCCATTTATTTATTTCTCCATTTCTATTGCGCCTCTTTAGGCTCTCCACTCATAGGCGCTTCCGACTACAGCGCGGACACTGCATCGGAGTTTCAGGCCGAAGCACCCGAGCAATTGCGAGTGAAGGACTTGACAAACGTCCCCACAAGGCAGCTTGAGGTGGATTCCAACCTGCAACCATCTCGCTGCAAGGCAGCGAACACACCCACTACACCACCGCGCCCCACCTATACGTACAGTCTTCAACTCTACATACATGCTTACATCGCTTGAAACCGCAACTGCAGGGGCGGAGTTTGGTTTCCGTTCTTGGTGGGGCTAAAGCCTTCTTGGGAGGGGGCTAAACCCGGGAAAAGATACAATTTACACGGTAAAAAATTGAATCTGGTTCTTCTGGGGGGGGCTTAGCCCCTAGCCCCTGATAAACTCCGCCCATGTGCAACTGCAATTTGATCACACAGTTCAAATGTCCAAATCATGTCATGAACTGTCCATGCAGTTAGCCTATAGACCAGTCAGCTTAACTGGTGGGTCATATTGCATAGTCATAGGATTAACATGTATTATATATATATAATGCTTTCGTTCCAGTGAAACAAACCAACCTAAGCCTTAATGATCAACATAGCAAACATAGATATGGGACCATAGGACCCTAATTGATTTTTTGCTCAGAGGATAATATGATAATAATAATATATCAACTGATGATCATACCATGCAGAATCGAGCCTTTTCTGTGGTGGGTGGGCCCAGTGGCGTAGCCATAAATATATGATGGGGGGGGGGGGGTATGGCCTGGCCGGATGCCCTTCCTGACACCAACCCAGCAGCATTACAGTAAATAAAAAGGGAATAAAGTAACAAAGAGAATAAAGTATGAAAAACAGTTGTTACTACAAGCAATTGCTTTTTTAATTTTGTTTAAGTGGATAAAATAATAACCTTTAAAAAACTTTATCCCTTAGCCAATGGGAGGGGGGTCAACCCCGAAATCTCTTCTTGGCTACGCCACTGGATGGGCCCAGTTGTCTGTAATGGGCTCCCACAGAATTAAGCTACTCTACCTCTTGTAGCTCTTATTCAAACATTTTTAAAATAAGCGCAGAGCAGTAATTTTTTGCCTTGCTAGAACCGGGAGTGGTTCCGAGTGCTACTTTTGAGAAAGCGCTATATAAATTCTGGAATGAATGAATGAATAATGGCGATGCAACTTTGATGACGCTGCTGCTGCTGATGATGAAAATAATGACGACCACTCTAAAACAATGCACAATGTCACCAGTAGCCATTACAAGTTTTCTATGGTTCTTTTCAGCGCTTGATGCCAATCCGAATAAACCGCTTCAGGCTGTTTCGCAGTCCTTCTCATCGAAGGCCAAAAACGACCCAAAATACGTAAGCAGACTTTTAGAATTCGAAATAAAATATTAAGTAGGTCAGGATGTGTCTGTTGTCACCCTTTACCCCCTATCGGTTGAAGAGGTTTCATTCGTTGCGTGAAGCTGACTGTCTGGTTTTGTAGTTTCCTCCGACCCTAAAGAGTTATTGCCATGTGCGCTGGCACAGATGCCCTCTTATCTGTAACAGTACACGGGATGATGGACGAACCATGCAAGCCAAGTCGTGTTTGTAAGGAGATATGTATGGTCTGTGGCTTAGGGTGTGTTGAAGACATACATACAGACATACAGACAGACACACATACAGAAATACAGACAGACACACATACAGACAGACATACAGACAGGCCGACTGACTGACTGGCTGTCTGACTGGCTGGCTGAATTACTGAAAACTGACTGACTGGTTGACGGAATACTCACTGACTGGCTGGCTGGCTAACTGAATACTGACTGACTCATTCACTGACTGGGTGGTACGTACCGTGGCTGACTGACTTGCTGACTGACTGGCTGGTTGACTGACTGACTGACTGACTGATTGACTGACTGATTGACTGACTGATTGACTGACTGATTGACTGACTGATTGACTGACTGATAGACTTAAGTGACGTATTGTGAATCTTCTAAATTGACTGTTGACTTCAAAACAACAGCGTTGAATCGTTGAACAAATTATGGACCACTCCTAAAAAGTCCTAATTTTATGGTTATAGCTAAAATTTATGGCTATTGCTAATTTCCTAAATGTCATATTAAATTTATAGTATAGTCCAGTGGTTCCCAACCTTTTTTGACTGTCGGGCCACTTTTTCTAAGTTGGAGGACCCGAGGGCCACTTTTTCTTAGTTGAAGGACATTAGGGGGCCACAAGAGCACAAGGCTAAAATTTGATTAACTAAAGGTGTATAAAATTGTTATAATTTAATCAAAATAGAATGTTTGATGCGATCTATTAACGCCCAAATAAAATAATTTGTAATATAAAAGAATGATATATTCTATCATGTCCAAATTGTCAATTTTTTACAGACATTTTTCTTAATTCATTGAGATGCTGCGGGCCATTTTTATAGGCCAGGCGGGCCACTTTTGGCCCGCGGGCCACGGGTTGGGAACCGCTGGTATAGTCATACATGACAAATTAATTACCGATATTGCATAACAAAGCAATGGTGTATACATGGGCGCCCGCACATAAGGGCAAGATGGGCAACTGCTGCGAGGTAAATTGACACCAAATTTTTTAACTGCTACTTTAACAAACTGCTTCGCATAATGGCGGCGCCAGGGGGTTAGTGGGGCTAAGCCCCCTAAAATTGAAATACATCAATGAGATTTCGACCAAATGACTATTATGAAAAAGGTCGTCAGAAATTTTGTCGGATGAATATGGAAAATTTCCTCCGCGAGGATTCAGCTCCCCAAAACCGAAATCCTGGCGCCGACACTGTTCGCATTAACGATACCAATGATACTCAAACTGAAAGTGAGACTGCGGACCTAATAACTCTCCAAACGATTTTACGTAACCGGACAAACTCCTTCAGACAAAATCCTCCCTCTGTGCAATTAGCCTAAGTCTGGTGATTTGCGTCGTTTGGTTAGGCATACCACATAAGCAACGATAAGAATTTGTATTGTACTGTATATCTGACCAAATATAAAGCGCTTTTCGCAACAAGAGTCTTTCAGAAGCGCTCCCAGTGCGTGCATCCCGATGGAAAAGGCAGGTTTTGAGAGGAGAGAAAGATGACGAAAGACTGCCAGAGAAGATGGCAGAGCGAGCAGATGGTAGAAGTCCATTCCATAGGGAGGGACCAATGCAGGCAAATGATCCAGATTGAGCCATGGCGGTCCTGACTCGGGGAACAAAAAGGTCAAGCTGATCGGAGTACCTAAGTGTGGGGGATTGTTGTGCTACCCAATAAGTGGCAGGACGGCGTTCAGATTTCAAAATAAGTGCATGGACGCCGTCCATGACCGTCCAGCCACATTTTAAACCATGCCTATACTTTGTATACCCGTGTATACCCTAGAGCACAGCCCTGCAAACTATTGCTCAATGCATGTACAATGTCATGTAAGCTTATTACATATCTGTAATGTCTCTGCGTTTACGAGGTCAGCAATGTTTTCTACGAAACGTCATATCGTTGAAAAGCACCGTTATTATAGAGCAAGTTGACTTTGGCTTGTGAGAAATGATTCCTCTGCACACGCCAAGCCCATAAAAGAACTAAACATTTTTGCACAGCCGCCTACATTTATCTGAATGTCTCATATTACCCAAAGGAACGTCGGTAGCATGTGCAGAGTCTCCACGATTTAATACGGTCTCCAAGAATGTGATTTATAAAAGCAGCTGCTGTCGTTTGTCTCTCAGCGCTTTTAATTTTAGGCTTAGATAAATACAAGATTTTTACGTTAGACTGGAGTTTGGAGTCTGACTTTTTAAGTTGAGGCAGATGCCATGTAGGCCTACATAGACCAGGCTTGGAATCTCAAAATGGCACTCCTAGAAGCAAATCATGTAACAATTTGCTAACCGGTGTTTCTAGACTAATTTGACCCTGGTGAAAACGAAAATCGCTGTTAGCAAGCTGGATTTTTGGCCGTTCAATGGGAAAACAAGATGGCGGACAAAATGGCGGTCAGTTGCTTCAAATGGCTATAAGTAAAGTATTGTATATGACAGGAACACGATTTTACACTCTAAATTAAGATCATAGGGTGCAAGGAATACAATGGAACCAAATACACATATTTAGCACTGCAAGAAAATCAAAATGGCGGACAAAATGGCGGCCAGAATCTTAAAATGGCTGTAAGTGAAGTTAAGTATGCAGTGGAATCATGATTTCAGGGTCTAAATCAACATTTTCGGGGTCAAGGAATGCAATGGAAGCAAGGTAACATATGTGGCATTGCACGAAAACCAAGATGGCGGACAAAATGGCGGACAAAATCTTAAAATGGCAATAAGTGAAGACATATATGCAACCAAATTATGATTTCAGGATCTAAATCAACATTTTCGAGGTCAAGGCATGTGATGAAACCAATGTCGCATATATATAGCACTGCCTGGACACCAAAATGGCGGCCAAAATGGCGGCCAGACTCTTGAATTGACTGTTAGTGAATTTCTGTATCTAATAGATACATCAATTCAGAATGTAAATGATAATTTTTGGAATTAAGGAAAGTGAAATTAAAGGCACTGAATATATTATGTGACACTGCCAGAAAACCAAAAACCAAAATGGTGGACAAAAACTTCAACTGGCTATGAGTGATGTCTTGAACATATACGATGGAGACTTGATTTCAGTCTGGACTAGTAATTTCCAGGTCATACGCTTCCAACAAAATCACATGCAGTGTTATGCAGTGAAATTGTCATACCTATAGTGGAAATTTTTAGTAGCCTATGACTGGACTGCAGTTTAACTATTGCTGGCTTTATGTATATACAGGATGCATGCTTCAATGTTTCATAACTTGGCCTATCAATAGTTTCAACTTTTTATGACTTGACGGATATAGGGTACGTAGAGTCAATTCAGGCCTTGCTGCTGTCAATGCAATTGCACCTGAGTGCACATGACAAGATTGCACTTCGATAGCAGCAGGTTCTGATGCTACGTTTGTCAACTTCACATGATTTGCTGTAAACAAACTCTATAATGTGGCTTTGGTGCACACTGGTAAAGATTACTTTCTTCCACCACACTCCATCTGATGAAGATGAGGATGATATCTGAACATCAATATCTAGTAAAAATAGGCCTTTCCAAACTGACAGTTTGGTAATGAGCTCATAAGGGAATGTTCCAAATGTAGAAAATAAGTGGGAACTTTCAAGTAGTTTATTCAAGCATTCTTTCAGCTGATTCCTGCTAAATATGTCAAATCACATCCAGTTGTAGCATGAAGGCCACTCGATCAATTCTTCATAGTTACGTGAATTGGATGAGCTTCTGTTCCACTGATGTTCCTGCCATCACCAAAAACACCGTTAAATATAAAGCAAACACATATGACCCGGCAGTGGACAACACCTTATCTTTTTTCACGTAACCACCAGCAACCGCTCTAGTCCATATCTCCAAATGTGGCTGCTGAGAGCTGAATGGACAGGAATGAACTAGATCAGTCTTTCTTTCAAGCATACCAAGAAAATTCACCCAATTTTCCGACAACGGAGTATTTCAAGACTCCACACAGTGGCAGAGTTGTGGTTGTAATTTTCTGTACGATTTCACTTACTAAAAGCAATGTCCACTATCTATCGAAGGCAATAATTGTTAACCCTCTTGTAGCCAATCGAAAGTAGGCTAACTGTACACAGGTAGCCTATCAACTGTATAGATCTGTCAGGTCACCAACAATTTACTGTCTTCGCGTTTGGAGGTTCCCTATTGCTTGAGCCATTGCTTGTCCTACAATAATTTGTCTGCAGCAAGTCGGATGAACTGTGTCGCGACTTAGCCTATGGGCATATCACAATATTTGGTCATGTCTCATACAATATGCGGGATGTCTTGCATTGGCTCCCTTTCCCGCAGCGGATTGCCTGCAGGCTCTCTGTGTTGCTTAGGTAGTGCCTTGATGGACTAGGCTATAGCCCCACTATGTCTGAAAGAACTCTGTTTTTCAACCTCGGATGTCCACTACTCTTCAGTTGGCGAACCAAGCTGAGCTGGTTCACTCGCGGTCTGCTATTTGACATCACCTTTCATTCTGTGTAGCTGGTTCTAAAATCTAGAATGGGAATGGCCAACCCCTTTTCACAGCGTCTATTGCATGCCCATGGGTCACTCCACTCTGTTCCTTAAGAATAAAAAACTGTCCTATTTAGTTGTGGTTAAGTGGGGGGCGATTCCGGGCAGCCCACCTTGAAGAGGCACTAAGTAAAATATTATAAATAAACAAATGATATGCCTCTGCTATAGAAATACGGACGACAAGTTACTTTTGCAGAGAGAATCCAATCCCATTGGTTTTGAGAAAAGTCCATGGCACAATCGTGTTTTCAGATCCATGGGACAGTCAGCTTGATACGATGTAATAAGTCACTGCATGATATACAAATCTTCCTTTATAATTTTGTCAGTGTTCTTTTGAAGAACACTCCTTGGTTTAAGACTTCCTGAAGGCATTGCGATAATTTGAATGATCATATCTGGTCAAATAAGGGAACATTGTAGATAAATTCAACTGCAGAGGTCTCAGATACCATCTTGCAAAGACCTCGCAAAATTTTTTAATCAAGTTCCCATTGCATGCATGACTTCATTAACATCCATTTTGAAATTCTTGCCGCCATTTTGCTCGCCATTTTGGTCTCCAGGCAGTGCTATATATGTTACCTTGCTTCCATTGCATTCCTTGACCTCGAAAATGTTGATTTAGACCCTGAAATCATGATTTAGTTGCATATATGTCTTCACTTATGGCCATTTTAAGATTTTTGTCCTCCATTTTGTCCGCCATCTTGGTTTCCGTGCAATGCCACATATGTTACCTTGCTTCCATTGCATTCCTTGACCTCGGAAGTGTTGATTTAGACCCTGAATTCAAGATTTAGTTGCATATATATCTTCACTTATTGCCATTTTAAGATTTTGTCCGCCATTTTGTCCGCCATCTTGGTTTTCGTGCAATGCCACATATGTTACCTTGCTTCCATTGCATTCCTTGACCCCGAAAATGTTGATTTAGACCCTGAAATCATGATTCCACTGCATACTTAACTTCACTTACAGCCATTTTAAGATTCTGGCCGCCATTTTGTCCGCCATTTTGATTTTCTTGCAGTGCTACATATGTGTATTTGGTTCCATTGTATTCCTTGCACCCTATAATCTTAATTTAGAGTGTAAAATCGTGTTCCTGTCACATACAATACTTTACTTATAGCCATTTGAAGCAACTGACCGCCATTTTGTCCGCCATCTTGTTTTCCCATTGAACGGCCAAAAATCCAGCTTGCTAACAGCGATTTTCGTTTTCAGCAGGGTCAAATTAGTCTAGAAACACCTGTTAGCAAATTGTTACATGATTTGCTTCTAGGAGTGATTTCTAGAGCCCTTTTAGAATTCCAAGCCTTGTCTAACATGTATCTAGATGTCTATGGCTGAGGCCTGTCAAGGGCGGATACATAAATTACGAAGGGGGAGGGGCAAAATTTTCGGTCTTGGAACAGGGAGAAATTTCAGTCTTGGTCACCGAAAAATCTGATTACATTTTCTATAGTCGTACGGGCCTCGTATACGGGCCTCGTGGGCGTGGGAAGGGTTGCCTACGGAACTACTCATGAGGGTGGGGGGGGGGGGGGTGGCCACGTAAACTTTCCGAGCCAGAATACCTGGTTAAAAATAAATAAATTTCTAAACAGGGGGATCATGGTTGGATTGGCCTCCTTTGGATCCGCCTCTGAGACCTGTCTTGCAAAATGAAACTGAAATTATTGTCTACCTCGATTTGGGAATGTGGCTGCTTGCAATATTGTCATGTAGGACGGGAGTGGCCTGCTGGAAGCTGACATCCTGAATGCATCGTTGCGTTGTTTGATTAGTAGGAATAACCTGAGCGGGAGTGACAAATCACTGAAATCAGGCTGTTTTAGAGGAATTTTTAGAACTGCACAACCCCTTCTTTCCTTCCCATCCTCCATGTTAAATTGCTTCCAATTGGAGGACGATGGTCTTTTTTGCTAGTTTTAACTGTACAAATCCATTTAGAACTGCACATTTTGTGTACAACTGCACGTTAAAAAAGCCCTGTGCCAAATTGTCAGTAAGAGTACCATATAGTACCAAATACCAGTAAGAATATCGAATAGTACCAGGTAGAATAGTACCAGGCCGTTTGTGAGGCGCCCTTGTAGCGGTATGGCCGCGTTACGGCGCCATATAAATTGTCGTTATTATTATTATTATTATTATTATTAGAGTACCAAAGAGTACCAAAGACCATTGGGAATGCCCCGAGACTAGTCGAAATGTCAAAGACCAGTCAGAATACCAAAAAACCAGTAGGAGTACCAATATCGGTAAGAGTGCCAAATATCGGTAAGAGTTCCAAGGATTACCAACTACTAGTAAGGAGTACCATTAGGGGTAACAAACAATAGTAGGGGTAACATAGAATGCCATTAGTAGTTCCAAATACTAGTAAGAGTAGCCAATAGTGACAGTAGTGGTGCCAGCTGCTAGCAAGAGTAATAAAGAGTACCAGTGGGAGTAACAATGTCCTGTGTGAGTATCTTAGATCGTTGGGATTACCGCTGTCCGCATCAATGCGTGACGGAAAGGTTCCACCTACTGGCCATCACACACGATTGCTTACATCAAAATTATTATATGTGTCATCTAAAAAATATAATTTTGACAAATTATACACCAATTGAACAATTAAGATCTGTTACCATGAACTCAATATTAGGCCTACTATTACTGCTATTGTCATTGTTGTTATTACTGCTATTGCCAGTGTTGTTTTTACTGCTATTGCCATTGTTGTTATTACTGCTTTTGATGTCATTTTCATAATCTTGCTCTGCTGTTATTTTGTCATCATTATTATTGTCACTATTATTGCTATCGTTATATTATAATTACTATAATTATTATGATCATCAATATTGCCATTTTCAGCTAAGTTCTTGTTAAGTATTAAACGTATGCATGCATGCAGGAAAAATATTTAGGGAAGAGGGCCAGCCTCAGTGTAGCATTAGCTACCAGCTTTTGCTCGCACCTGTTCTTAGTTCACGGCTGTATGCTGTTATACTATAATAAGGGGTTTATATGGTCGAATCGTTGTGTGGTTGATGATCAGTTTGGTGATTTCAGTATGAGAGTCGTTTATTGTCGGTATGTGCGCCATATGTCTTTATTATCTTATATTCATTTTATTATGTAAGTCTTATTTCCATTATTCTTGTATTCTGACATAATGCTAGATCAGTAATTGTTCATAATTAAACCTTTAAAATGTACAAGTTCTTATTGGAGAGAAATTAACAGTTACAGACCACATCAACAAGATTACCTGCTCTGGTACTGCCTCACTCCATGCCATCAGAACCCTCAAGGCTCATGGGGCATCCATACAAGAGCTACAAACTATTACTAGAGCTACTATCATATCTAGAGTCATGTATGCCTCTCCTGCATGGTGGGGCCTTGCTAGTGGATTGGACAAATCCCGTCTTGAGGGCCTCATGAATAAACTTAGACGAGCCGACTATTTACATCCTGATACACTTACAGCAGAAACTTTAGCGCAAGAAGCTGATAAAGTGCTTTTCAAAGCTGTTCAGGGAAATGAACTTCATGTCCTCCGTAACCTCTTTCCACTACAACGTGATCCATTATATAACTTTAGAGAAAGGGCTAACAATTTTATCCTCCCCAATAAAGACTCGTTAAACTTTATCCCAAGAATGTTATTCAAAAACATGTACTAACTGTTTTGACCATAAGCTTTAAGCAGCTATACTGTTAATTTTGCTAATGCAAACCTACAGCGTTCTGTCAGTTGTTTATTGAATTAAACGAATATACATACATACAAGTCATATCTCTCTTCATTAGTGCAGCTTAGTTCCCCAACTCGCTAAATAGTAAAACCAGTGGCGTAGCTACCATGTGTGCAATGTGTGCAAAGCACACGGGCCCACGACCTCCAGGGGCCCACACAGACTGCTAAATAAATTATTTAATATAGGTTATCAGAATTAGTAATTCACATTATTTTTTATAGATGTGATTTTTTTATGAACACACTTGCATTAGGCTACTTCGTTACTTTACTGGCTCCTGTCAACCGCCTTGCTGTTGACAGGCAAAACTATAGGCTACTGAGTCCGAACTCCTACATTTATTATGTTTTCGTCTCGTCGTGACTGTCACATTGCAAGATGACATTAGTGTACATGTATGTGAACGATAATAAAGAATATATTATGTCCAATAAGCTTATAGTTTTTATCTGAGAACATGAAACGAATCATACCGGCATAATATTTTAATTTTGCTGCTTCGCCTTCCTATGCAGAGGATACAAGGGCTCGCCTGTGCTATCTAGGATAGGTGTAATTATGTCCGTCTATATGTCATATTCGTGTATTATAATTAAACAGTGCGCTGCAGAAACATCATACGTCTCACAGGCATGCTCAATTGCTCATGTATTCCGGTAGACCTACTTTGCTGGATTTGGTAACAGTAGTGACCTGACATCTCCCTCAACCAGGGCGAGAATTGCCGGGGTTTTGAAGTGGTTCAACCCTCTCTAGTATTTCATATGTTCACATGGTTGTCTTCTTTTCAGTTTTTCACGTCCAAACTCCACGTGGATCGTAGTCTGACCCCCAGTTATTTTCTAAAGTTCTCCAACTGCTCTCAACTTCTTTCAGCTCTCACCCAAAGGGAAGGTCAGAGCGAGAGACCAAAATTGAGCAGAATCAGGGTCATAGGAATCACTTATTTGCCACAATTTTTGCACTTGTAAGGAATATTGCTGAACTTATTTTTAGGTAGGTCTATTGTGACAAATTGAGGATTGTATCGTCTTTGGTGTGCAAATTGCAAATCATGGACCAGAATTGATACATGATTGACATTTGTTGCTGAACAAAATGCTAGAAAGAAAACTTTATGATGCAACGACACCGTTTTAAGTAGGCCCACTAATAATAAGTGGATAAGTATGCAACGTGATAGATTTTAAATTTCGACTGAGAAATCACTGTAGGCCTATAGTTATTATACTTTAATTCATCTGTCTCATTCGTGAAGCATTCATGTTTATTCTGTGAGTTGTATTGCATGTGTTAGGTATAATAGCAAACACGCCATTGATTAGTTGCTGGTGATCTTAATTGCGAGAACGCAAAGATATCTGCCTTACAAGGCCAAGCAGGGGCCCATACGGAACCTCTGCACACGGGCCCACGAAAAGCTAGCTACGCCACTGAGTAAAACCTCATTTAGCATACAACAGTACACCGTACAAACCCCTTATTATAATACTGTTGTGATTTCCGTGTGCACTAAATAAATAAATTCATTGATTCATTGCTGTTATAGTTCGTCAGGTACTGGGTTGGCTTTGCTGTGTGCATTGCCTTTGGCGTACTCTTCATCATCTTTATGCCTCTTATTCTTCTCATCGTCTGTATCTGTCGGTGTTGCTGTCACAAATGCGGGCATGAAAAGACCGGAACGTTGGAGAAATCAAGGGACAAGGCGAAACGGACGTGCCTCGGAATTCTCCTCTCTTTCTTCACCATCCTCATTCTGTGAGTAGCCATTTAAAAATAACTATTATAACCCGGTGCCTAAAGTGTGAAAAAATAAGTGCTTGGACGCCCTTACCTCTTCAAAATAAGTGCCTGGGCGCCCCTTACCTCTTCAAAAGAAGTACCTGGACGCTCCTTACCTTTCGAGTCTGTGCTCGCCAATAAGTGGCTGGACGGCGTTCAGATTTTAAAACAAGTGCATGGACGCCGTCCATGACCGTCCAGGCACACCTTAAGCCATGTTATAACCAATATTTTTTATTGAAACCAAAAGTAAAAGAGTTTAACATGTGTAATGGGTTACAAATACAACGTTTGACTCAAATAAAGAGAGAGAGAGAGTCATAAAGGAGCCTATGTCTCACTAGCAAGAACTCCGCCACTGGTTGCACTATGACAGTACCAGTCCCAAGCCTGGATAAGGGAGGAGGGCGACGCTAGTCATCTTTGATATGACGTACATGTAGTATCGTTAAACGGCAACAAGCAAGGTTCAGCCTAGAATAGACCTGGGGACTTAAGCAGTGATCAGAAGGCAATCGGGATATAAGTCATGTAACTGAAAAGTTTACGTTTGAATACACAATTACACATAAAGAAGTTTGTACAGAACAAAAGCTTCAGGGCTTTTTTAAAACGTGCAGTCATACACAAAATGTGCAGTTCTAAATGGATTTGTGCAGTTGTAGAAGCGCTTCTGTACAGTTAGGACTAGTAAAAAGGTCATTGTCCTACGATTGGAAGTAATTTACCATGGATGATGGGAAAGGTAAGAGTTGTGCAGTTCTAAAAATTTCTTAAAAACAGCCCTGAAAAGCTTTACTAGTCAACTAATGTGCATATAAGAGGCAAACTTGAAAGCGTGGCCCTGAGATTATTCTAACAGCTTTTCTGAACGATAATAAGTCCATCATCATCATCATCATCATGTCCTACTGCTCAGTTCACGAACGCCATCTGCCGAATGGAAGGTTCGGTGGACTTTTGGGAGGGTATTATAGGGGAAAGCGATCCCGCACCCGTGAGCCCTACTCTTCGTTCCAGAATGTTTACCCATAGGCTTTGGAGGCGGAGGTCCAAGGGGAAAATGCCCCCAAATTTTGGGCAAATGTGTTTTCCGGGCAAAACAGGCATGGGCGGACAAACCTTTTTTCGGGCAAATAGGCACGGGATGATTTTTTCGGGCACACAGGGGTAAAACAGCTACATTTTCTGAAGATTTGTACGAAATTACTAAAAAAAAGGTCATCAGTTATATCAAAAAAAGGTCATAAGAAAATTTGGTCGAGGAAAAATGTAGGCGACCGGCGGTCTGGCAAAAAATGTAAAGTGTACTTGTCGGGCAAGAGTCAAATCTTTGCCCCCCCCCTACTGCCGAAATATCCCCTACGCGGCTACGCCTATGTGTTGTATCATTACCCTAAAGCCCCCTGCGTGTTTGTATTCAGTGCTGGGACCGTATGTGCCTTCATGTCCAATGAACTGATCCGACAGCAAACGACATCAGAAAAGAATGGAGGAGAGGGAGGTCTCGTGGCAACTCTCGTCAGAAATCTCGAGGCAGTTGACGCCTTCAAAATATCGACGGTCAAGGTCAGTGACATGTCTTGTTGAAGGTCATGGGATAAACGCGGCGTATGGACGATTCGGAGCGAACAATTCGGAGCAAACAATTCAAATTGCACGATTCGGAGCGGACAATTCAGAGAGGACAATTCGGAGTGGATCAACGGAATTTTTTTGGCATAAATAGAAGTTCGGTTGATGAAAATGTTTCTACTTAAAAATAAAAGTTGAATCGACGAAAGGGATTCTTGCTTGAATAGAAATTGAACTGAAAAAGAAATTCTTGCTTAAATAGAATTTGGATATTGATGAGAATAATTCTTGGGGACTCCGAGTTGCCCGATCAAAATAGTCCGGTTTCGAATTGACCGGGAACACGACAGACCAGTGCCATCATTGTTCTTGAACTTTTTAAAGACATCAATAGAATTCTACACTCTTCTCCGCATATTATTGTGTTATAGGAACAGTTAATCTCTAATGCGTCTTTCCACAGATGCTTTATCCAACCAACATTTTAGTTGTTTTATTGGCGCTGTTTTGAGGGTTTAGCCCCTTTATACTTAGGACGAAATCGCTGAGAATAATAATTGGTTTCCATTTTACAGGAAGTGGACGATCTAATCGTTCGAATGAATTCCACTTTCTACGCAGAAGTCGACAAACTAAACGGTGAGCGATTCATGGCTCTCACCAATCGTAAACTCGTAATTTTCTACAGCATTAAAACATCACTTACAGTGCCTATTCACAGGCGCAATCAAACAAAGTCGATAGGCAGGGGTCATGTAGAACAGGTCTTTTTTGACGTGCAGTTGTACACAAAATGTGCAGTTCTAAATGGATTTGTGCTGTTGTGTAAGCACTTCTCTACAGTTAAAACTAGCAAAAAAGGTCCGTTTGGAAGTAATTTACTATGGAAGATTGGAAAGGAAATAAGGAGTTGTGCAGTTCTAAAAATTCCTTAAAAACAGCCCTGATGTAGAAGAAGGCGAAGTAGATGAATTGCATGCGTTCGGGCTCTCTCTCATGCGGACAGAGAAGACCTTTAAAAACGTTTTTGAAGGGCTTCCGTTGGTTGCGGAGGGATTAGGAAAGTCCACTGACAAAACAGTTGAATATACAAGCACACAAGTAAACCGACAGATACCAGTCAATTTGTATTGTATTGCCTTGTATGTGACCATTTTATGAAGAGTTTCTTTATCAAGAGCCTTTCAAAAGCGCTCCGGGTGTGATCGATCCCGAGAGAAAAATACAGACAATTATTTGAGGCGAGAGAACGATGACAAAAGAGTAGGGCCTATAATAGGTCTACCAGAGGGAAAACCATTGTACATTGCAACGTCGGATGCAAGTAAAGGTTACTTTACTTGCTAGCTTCATGAGTAGGCCTAAAGCAGCGGTTCCCAACCTGTGGCTCGCGGGCCAAAAGTGGCCCGCCAGGCCTCAAAATTTGGCCCTCATCTCTCAAAGAATGAACAAAGATATATGAAAAAATTGACAATTTGGACAGGATAGAACACACAAGTATTTTCATTGCAAATTATTTTATTTTGACGTCTATAAACAACGTCATTCATTCTATTTTGAATCAATTATAACAAGTTATAAGCTTTTAGTTAATTAAATTTTAGTCTTGTGGACCCCTAATGTCCTTCAATTAAGAAAAGTGGCCCACGTCTCCTCCAACTTTAAAAAGTGGCCCTACTGTCCAAAAAGGTTGAGAACCACTGGTCTAAAGTATGTGTAGATTGGATAATCATATGTGACCCCCTTTAAATTCTCTTTATGGGCGAACCGCTCTCAACCGCTAACCTACGAGAGCTTTGTTGCTTCACGCGGGTATTCATGGCCACCGTTTTGCAAAGAAGGCGTTCCTCAGTGCTATTGGTTCCATAGGCACGAAATGCAACCTTGCAAAATAGAACCCTTCCATGATGAGCCCCATAGGCGTAGGAGGCGGAGGTCCAGGAGGGCAAATGCCCCCAAATTTCAGGCAAATGTGTTTTTGGGCAAAACAGGCATGGGCGGACGAACCTTTTTTCGGGCAAACAGGCTTGGGAGGATTTTTCTCGGGCACACATGGGTAAAACAGCTATATTTTCTGAAGATTTGTACGAAATGACTAGAAAAAGTCATCAGATTTTTTCCGGTGGGAAATCAAAATGACTAGAAAGAAAGGTCATCAGAAAATTTGGTCGATGAAAAAATGTCGGCGACTTGCGAACCGCCAAAAAAGTTAAATACTTTTCGGGCAAAAGTAAAAATCTTTGCCCCCACTGCCGAATTGTCCCCCACGCCTATGTTGGGTCCAGTGGTTTAGAATGGGCTTCCACAGTATCTTCATTTGCGTCTGCTCCCTGTGGCTCCTACTGAAGCATTTGTTTTTATTCAACT
Organism: Lumbricus terrestris; assembly: GCA_949752735.1. Classification (NCBI taxonomy): domain Eukaryota; kingdom Metazoa; phylum Annelida; class Clitellata; order Crassiclitellata; family Lumbricidae; genus Lumbricus; species Lumbricus terrestris. The sequence continues at coordinate 34,772,265 of OX457049.1, forward strand.
CAAAGGTGTGCATTTTGTCGTGCTGGGGGAACGCTTCTGAGTTCCCTCTATGTGGGGCGCGGTGGTGTAGTGGTGGCGTCGTTGCCTTGAAGTCGGAAGGTTCGAACCCACCTCAAGTCGCCGCGTAGGGACCTTGGGCAAGTTCTTCACTCGCAATTGCTCAGTGCTTCGGCGTGAAACTCCGATGCAGTGTCCGCTCTGCAGTCGTGAGCGCCTCTGAGTAGTGAGCTTGAAGGGGCGCTATAACAAATGAACATACATACAAACAATAACAATTCTTGAATGATTGAATGAATTAAAAAAATTATGGTTGAGATATGAACTCCATGTTGTCTGCCTATAAATAATTGTGTTCCGTTTCCGCAACCAGGTCTTCCCGATTTGGTTGATAAAAGACTTCGTGAAGTTATTGGAACCGACTTCGCTGGAAACTTATCGACGCTCAACACCAGTAGGAATATTTTCATATTTTAATCGTTTAATTTCTGAATTTCCGTAAAGTGAATTGGACTCATAGACCAGCAAACGATGTCACTTGAGATTCTTAAAATGAATATTTAACGTTTTTCGTAAATGAGCCTAAGTATACTACGTATCGCCTGTTACGCGGAGACTTGGTCCAAATTTGGGGGGGGGGGGGGGGGGGGGCGACGGACGAGCGGCCGAAAAACGATCGATTACTGAGAAATGTGTGATGGTAATCGTAAACTCGAAATTTCTCAAGCGCTACTCGAAAGCCAAGCGCGGAGCACCAGCTTATTCACGAGCGCTGCGTTGAGTCAGAAGAGGTGTCCAACTTGTCCGTGAGAGTAGTCCGTGGTGGTCCGGGTCGAGTTACTATAGGAACAGAAGGGCGGAAGGGCTACTAAGGCGCTTGTTGTCTGAACCGGGAATTGGAGGGTGGAGGATCAGATGAGAATGTGTAAATACAATGCAATTCTCAAGGGTGATTTGGCTAATGTTTGTGAATGCGGACGATGTTAATCATAATATTATAGCCTACAAATTGTTCATCCATTTTGTAACTACATGAATGATTTTGCTATCCTTTATGGCTGACCTCTTGATGGCATCTGGAGATTATTAATCTAGAACTTTCTGTTTCTGCTGAGTTTACCTGAGTTTTCTGTTGTTGCTGAGTCAATAAACGACTAATAATGATTGATTGACTGATAAATTGATTGTTTGTCTGACTGATTTCTTGATTGGCTGGTTGGTTGATAGACAGACAGACAGACAGACAGATGGCCAAAACAGACCAAGAGACAGACTGACAGAATGACTGGCTGAGTGACTGACAGAGCTACCGAGTGACTGAGTCACGTGACTGACTGACTGACTGACTGAGTGACTGACTGACTGAGTTACTATAAGTGACTGAACTAGCTGACTGACTGGTTGAGTGACTGACTGACTGAGTTACAATAAGTGACTGGACTAGCTGACTGACTGGTTCAGTGACTGACTGACTGACTGAGTTACAATAAGTGACTGGACTAGCTGACTGACTGGTTCAGTGACTGACTGACTGACTGAGTTACTATAAGTGACTGGATTAGCTGACTGACTGGTTGAGTGACTGACTGACTGATGACTGACTGATTGATTTTAGCTCTGGTCAAACTCGTTGAGGCGTTCCGAGTGGTCAATTCTGACTCAGAGCAACTTCGGAATCTTTATTTGGAGTTGAACGCGTCACTGACGGTCATCGAGAATAATCTGACGATGCTCTGTCAACATGACAACTTCACCCTCTGCCATCCTCCAGATCTGACCCAGGGACTACCCGATCTCAACCAGGTGAAAACGCTCGCTCTCTCTGTCTCTTTCTTTGTCTGTCTCTCTCTGTCTGTCTCTGTCTCTCTGTCTGTCTCTCTCTCTGTCTCTCTGTTTCTCTGTCTCTGTCTCTCTCTCTCTCTGTCTCTGTCTCTCTCTCCCTCTCTGTCTCTGTCTCTGTCTCTGTCTGTCTGTCTGTCTGTGTCTCTCTCTCTCTCTCTCTCTCTCTCTCTCTCTCTCTCTCTCTCTCTCTCTCATTCATTCTGTACGGCAGTTTAGAACTGAAAACCTCATCTACGCAATTTGAATTTAATGAGCAAGCAAATAACACAACTTACACTAAGTAAAACGGTCAAATAATGACCTGAATTATTAGCGGAATCCTTGAAAGTACGGAGACAGCTAAGGAAGTTAAGGGATATCAAACGAAAAAAACCTTAAGGAAAATCATTTACAGACGGACAGTAAATTAATAAATACGGTCACATGAAAAAGTCAAAACGAAAAAATCGGAAACGAAAAGTAAAAAAACCGAATTTTTCTGAGAACAATAAAAAAAAACGAAACAACTTTATTTTGCAACTATGGCTTTTTCTAATTTCTTCCATCTTTTCTCTATAGTTTCCTTGCTTTTCGTCAAGGTTTGATTACTGTCAGCGAGGTATGACCGCCAGCAGCCAGTGTAGTATTTTATTTACCATCTGTTTATTTATATAGCCTAGCCTAGGGAAGTTTTACATAGCGCCTCCTCAGGGTAGACTACCCAGAAGCGCTCCCGGTCCAACCACGACTAATATTGGACAGTTTCGAGATTCTTAAGGAACAGAGTGGAGTGACCCATGGGCGATAAGCGCAGTGTATAACAAGGCGGCCATTTAAACAAAAGTACTGTGCAATGTACGGCGCAGTGTGACTATGCCTTCAATTTTTTTAATGCAATGTGCAATGAGTATGGCTTCGTGCAACTTAATTTCTATCTAAATTTGAATTTAAACGAATGAGCGACTTTTGCCTGGTGTCAAAAATTTCAATCTGTGAGGTCATACGTGCTTGCGTGGGCGCCCAAAGGCTGCGGCTGCGCGACCGGTCCCATTAGCGGGCAGTGGCGTAGAGAAGGGGGGTTTCGGAGGTTAAACCCCCCATTGGCTTAGAGGAAAAAATTTTAATGTTATTTATCAACTTAAATAAGAAAAAACAAAACAATTGCTTGTAGTAACAATTGTTTTTCATACTTTATTCCCTTTGCTACTTTATTCCCATTTTATTTACTGTAATACTTAGGTTGGTGTCAGAAAGGGCATCCGGCCAGGCCATAAAACCACCAAATTCCCCCCCCCCTTATAAATTTCTGGCTGCGCCGCTGTTAGCGGGTACATGTAGGCCTATATATAAATGCCTGAGTACAATTACACCGCAATACGTTTGTGGCAAACGTCATTAATTTGGAACAATGTAGGTCTGGATACTTTCCAGTTTGCGACTGAACTATAATTATACAAGTCTCTCTGCTTCGTTGAGTAGGTGTGCTAATTTGCTGCATGCTGATGAATCTGCTGTAGCATTTCAAATGCATTTTAAAACACTTTAGTAGTTGCGGGTCTTTGGCCGCGCATTAATTTGCAAAAGCAAATTCGTTGATGCCGAGAATGGTTCTGTATAGGATCATAGCACTTAGCCCTGTGACGCACAAAAGGTCCAGGTTGCATTGCGTCACGTACAGGGATGCATACTGGGAAAAATTCGTGGGTTCCTATGGACATTAATAAAACTACGATTTCTGACTTGTTGCCCTCATATTTTACATAATAATACAATGCCGCCTTTATATTATATGATTTTTAAATATATATATTTAATAGTATGTGCTTAATTTTCTAGATATAATCATACGTAGCCTATATATATATATATAGATATATATATATAATTATATATATTGTATTTATGTTTTTATATAAAAATTATATGGCAAAAATTGTATTTGTTTATGTGTGCTCATGATTGAATAAGTAGGACTATATATAGGCCTATTATAGCTTTTCATCATCTTTCTCACGCCTCATATATTGCCTTTTTGTGGTCGATTGCATTCATTCATTCAGTCAGTCAGTCATTTATTCACTCATTCATTCATTCATTCATTCCGATAATTTGCAAAGCACCTCTTGAAGAAAACTTCTCAGAGCTGCTCCTAGCACAGGCACAGTTAAAAACCTAGGCATCGATCGCAAGAGAGGAACGCTTTATTTATTCATTCATTCAGAAACATTATTTTATATCAAGCCCCTTCAAGCAACCTAATCTGAAGCGCATATGGTCGTATGCAATACAATACTATACAATAATGTGACTCTTTTCTGCGATATCTTGTACACTGCTGTTTTGCGTAGCGCCTAACTGTTTTGAATAATAATAAGTTTCTTTTTGTTTTGTTTTTGTAGATGCCAAATATAAGTGCCAAGTTGACGAATGTCAATTCGATTGTTAGCCAAGGAATCAATGTTTCAGTATTTGAAGTGAGTGTCAATTTTTCTTCCACCATTTCGATATCAATTTATCCAAAGCCGTGGTCAGGATTTTGTTTTGGGGCAGGGGAGAGGTGTTTACTCGACCTCGAGCAGGCCGGACATTTAAACTGATTCGAAGATCATTAATTTTTTCGAACTTAGGCCATAGGTCCCCCTATATACCGTAGCCATTATGGACTAAATCTGCTGCGTGCACGTACATGTACCATGTACTGTTTTAAACTTTTAAAGTAGAACTGTAGACTAGTATTTTTCTGAAACGTCTTAGATGAAAAACCAATTCATCTTTAGGCCTAAGTCTCTTTTTGATGATTTTCATTACAATGCATCTTTTCCGTTGTAGGATGTTTCAAGACGTATCCAACAAGTATTACAATCAGTATTAAACGGTAACAATCGCCGTGTATATCTTCTACTTTGTTACCTTTACGCAGGGCTGTTTTTAAGGAATTTTTAGAACTGCACAACCCCTTCTATCCCTTCCCATCCTCCATGGTAAATTACTTCCAATCGGATGAAAATGACCTTTTTGCTAGTTTTAACTGCACAGAACTTGCGACAGACATGCTTCTACAGCTGCACAAATCCATTTAGAACTGCACGTTTTGTGTACAACTGCCCGTTAAAAAAGCCCTGCCTTTGCGTCTGTTCTTTCTTACCTCTGTCATTTAGTTATCGTTCTCTAAGGTAAGGTAAAATATAATAAATGCATTGTATTGTAACTATATAAAAACAAGGGCGGATACAGAAATTTTCGAAGGGGGCCAACATTTTCGGTCTTGGATGACATTTTTTTGTCATTTGTCTCGAATTCCCAATATAACTACCATTTTTTCCGACAAAATAGTTGATGACCTTTTTTATTCTTTAGTCGTACGGACCTCGTATAAGAATCTAGTGGGCGTGGGGAGGGTCCTACGGAACAACTCATGGGGGAGGCACGTCAACTTTAATAACTGGTCAAAAATAAAGAAATTTCCAAATGGGGGGCCGTGGCCGGATTTCCCTCTGGATCCGCCCTTGGATATAAATTATTAAAGCGCCTCTCACATGCCGTGAACACCAGCGGAGGCGGGATAAGATATATCCTATGAATGATATTGAATGTTGCAGTTGGAATAGTTCTAGTCTTCTCTACATAGGCCATAGCGTTGGCATAGGCTCATAGCCTAAAACGTATTGCATCGGGCTGAGGACATTTTATTTATATATTTAAAAAATTTATTTATCCATTTCTATAACGCCCCTTCAAGCTTACTACTCAGAGGCGCTCCCGACAACACAGCGCGGACACTGCATCGGAGTTTCACGCCGAAGCGCCCAAGCAATTATTGCGAGTGAAGGACTTGCTCAAGTTCCATACGTGGCGACTTGAGGTGGATTCGAACCTCGAACCCTCCGGTTTAAAGGCAGCGACGCCACCACTACACAACCGCGACCCCGAAATAATATAATTCATAATATGATTCGTTATTGAGTCTGTTGCGACTTGCGATATTAAAGTCTAAGTCCATGATACTATGAATCACCTAATGACACCACGGCGTTGTTGAGCTTTACTCCTATTCGCTGATCCAGCACAAAAGTGCAAAGAGCAGTACAACGATTCTTCTAATTCCGTTGGCTCCATGACTCACCACTGCAGTGTGAGAATTGTGTAAAAATAACTGGGGGTTGGACTATAATCCACTTGTATTTGGGATGTAAAAAAAAGATTTTAACATGGGGCTCTAAGAAAAACTGGGGGTTGAAACCCCAAACCCCTGGCAATTCTCACCTCGAGCCACTGATGATCATGCCTGGCCTTCTCATTCGTTCATTCATCAAAGGATCTATATATTCTATAGAGCATCTGATCAAGGTGTTACTCAGAGGCGCTCCCGAACCCAGCACGGTCAAAAAGATTAGTTTTATGGTTAATATAGAACGTATCGGGAGGCACCAACTCCAGATCGTATCTTATACTCGTCAGTTCATCATTTCTCACAGAGCAGTCAATCCGCCAGTCAATCAATCAATCAATCGATCAATCAATCGACCAATCAATCAATCAGATAATCAGTCAGTCTGTCAGTCAGCAGCCAGTAAATCAATCAATCAATCAATCAATCAATCAATCAATAGATTGATCAATCGATCAATTGTTTCAATTGTTAATTGTTTCATCTGCTGTTTTGTTTTTGATTCAGTTTTTTCACCTTCTGCTTTGTGTGTTGGTTCCTGTGCTTGTGCATTGCTTTGATGTCATAGTGTGTCCTGGCGAACAATCTTGAGGGCTCCTTTTGCTTTGTGCGTTGGTTTGCTTAGTGTGTCTTAATTGTTTCATCTGCTGTTGCTTTTGGTTCATTTTTTCATCAATTTGTGGTGTGTATTAATTAAAAGTCTTCATAGCTACTTGGGGACCCTACTTAGCGGGATTCCCTCCCTTCTGGGTCTCCATTTGTGTCCTAATTCTGTACTTTAGAGTTCTTTTTAACGCACTCCAAGTTTAGGGCTAACTGTTCACACTGGTATCACTCAATCCTACAACTACTTGGTTTAAATTATTTCTTCTTATATATTCATGGGTATTGACAATCTAGGCCAAAGGTTCATAATTTATGTTAACTAATTAGTTCTTACTTTGATTAATGCTTGTTTAATTTGTGATACTTGCAATGCTTCATGTAACTATTTTCCTGCCTTATTTCTCAGTGTGCTTGTTACATACGGACCAATAAAAAAATTGATTGATTGATTGATTGATTGATCAACCAACCAATCAATCAATCAATCAATCAGATAATCAGTCAGTCTGTCAGTCAGCAGCCAGTAAATCAATCAACCAATCAGTCAATTGATCAATCAATCAATTGATCAGTCAATCAGAAATTACATAGCGCCCCTTCAGGAATCCTACTCAGAGGCGCTCCCGTTCCAGACTGCACGATACCCGTGCAAATTACGATAGCGTCTCTCATATAGAATTAGATTGGTTAGACTGGATTTAGATTGCTTTTTGCTGTTGTAGATGTTTCGAATCTTGACATATCCAAAGCTTTGTCAAGTGCTTCGTCGAATGTAAAGTCAGCTGCAGACAAAGTAAGCAAAGCTACTGCTGCTCATTCTGCGTAGTTTTTTCATACTCTTTTATTAGGCTTTTTTTAAAATTTCTATGGTTTAAAACTCCTTGCTAATCGGAAGCTTATGAACGAGGGTCGTAGATATTAGTTAATAACTAATTACTAATTGATAATTAATAATTAAAAAATAATACTTAAAAATAATAATAATAAATTTAAAAAATAATTAATAATTGAAAATCATAATAATAGTTAATAAGGGGAAAAAGACAAGAGGAAGACCAAGAACAATGCTACTGGACTGGATGATGTCAAAGGACGGCTACAGAGGACTAAAGGAGGATGCACAGAACAGATACGCGTGGCGTCATTGGACATATGAACGTGCCTGACGGCAGAGAACTAAAGAAGAAGAAGAAGTTAATGATAAAAAAATAATTATTAATATTAATTAATTAATTATTAATTAATTATTAATTGAAAATAAATAATGAATAATAATTAATTGTTAGTAATAAATAATAGTAATTAATAATTATTTAATTTCATCAATGGCTGTCATGCTAAGGCGTATCCCGCAGTTGGCCGTTTGTGAGGCGCCCTTGTAGCGGTATGGCCGCGTTACGGCGCCATATAAATTGTCGTTATTATTATTATTATTATTATTATTATTATTATTATTATTATTATTATTATTATTATTATTATTATTATTATTATTATTATTATTATCATGTGCCATTGGGTCGATTGCTGCGTGATCCTGATAGCCGTTTAATTCATCTACTCCTTCTTTATCATCTCTCTTGTTTCTTACGCCCTTTGTCACTATCCCTGTCTATCTCTCTGTCTCTCTATCTGTCTGCCTGTCCATGTCTCTCTCTCTGCCTCTTTGTTTGTCTCTTTCTTTCCGTCCATTTCTCTCTGTCTCTGTCTTTGTCTCTTTCTCTCTATCTCTGTCTCTCTGTCTCTGTCTTTGTCTCTTTCTCTCTATCTCTGTCTCTCTGTCTCTGTCCCTGTCTCTCTGTCCCTGTCTCTCTGTCTCTCTCTGTCTCTGTCTCTCTCTCTGACTCTCTCTCTGTCTGTCTCTGTCTCTCTCTGTCTCTCTCTCTTTCTCTCTGTATCTCTCTAACAACCCTTCTTCCCTTTCAGACTGCCGTTTGCAACCTACTCGCTCCACGTCGTATCAATATATTTGTTAAATTGCAATTACGACTTTTTAGAAACAAGATTGCGATTCAACTGTCATAACGAGAATGAAAATATGACCATGTATTGTTTATTTGAAAAAATCTCAGCTCGACCTGAAATCTTTGATGAAATCTGTCAACGATACGAGAGAAGATGTCGACAAATATGGACGATACAGGTAGAACACATAATACAGTTCTCTGTTTATCATTAGAGGATAGTTACTGTTAGGATATAAAACTGTTTTCTGTCTAATCGATGGTCAGCGAGAAAACGTCGTGAGGTTATTGTAAAACACTGCGGCGCGGCTGGGAGCGCCTCTTAGTAGATATATATATATATATATATAAGAGGCGCTATATATGATTGATTTGATTTGAGTGCTTGATCTATTATTTGATTAATTGATCGATCGATCGATTGATCCATTGATTGACTGACTGGTCGATTGATTGGTTGATTGACTGACTGACTGGCTAGCTGATTGATTTGATTTGAGTGCTTGATCTATTGGTTGATTGATTGATTGATTGATTAACCGATTGACTGATTGACTGACTGATTGATTGTCTGATTGATCGATTAATTGACTGACTGACTGATCGATTGATTGATTGATTGATTGATTGATATTGTAGGTTCAACGTGAGCGTTGCCATCTGTTCTCTTCTTCTTCTCATTGTCTTATTAATCTTCGTTGGTCTCTGCTTCGGTGTCTGCTCGAAACCTCCTTACGACGTCGAAGACACATCTGGCGTCACAAGATGGACGGCTGCACAGTTTCTCATGGCGTAAGTAGGCCTAATGTAATCAGTCATTTATATAGCGCCACGGATCACAGCCGTCGATAATCAGTGATCATCTATAGCAGCGGTTCTCAACCTGTGGGTCGCGACCCCCACGGGGGTCGCCTGACGATTTCTCAGGGGTCGCCTGGACCCTTCAGAATTTTACAAAAGATGTAGCCTACACATGTAATAGCAATTACAACGTTATCCACTATGCTGTAGCAACTTAATATAAATCTGCTCTTATATTTTTGCAATGAATTATTAATTTTATAGATCGCGGCAGCTTATTTAAATTTTGCCATTCTAGTTTAAAATGTAAATTCCTCTTTACCATTCTTATAATTTGGGCTTTCCGCTTGTTAGGTCTATGGGCGGGGATAATGGGAAACAGTGGGCCGGTTCCCCGAAAGATGACAGCCTAAAAAAACTACCATTAGTGTAAACGGTTAAAAAAATTAAACAATAGGAGGAGACATGTATTGACTATTGATGTCTTTAGCCATGTCTTTCAGCACTGAAATTATGAGAACAATTGTTGAGATGATAGCTTACAATGCGACCATTGCAGTGTGAAAGTCTTACAAAACTTATACAGTGGGAGGGAACACTTTTTAAGTAGTAAACCATGACTATATATCAGCAGAGAAATGCTGAGCAATTTCGTTAAAATGACAGCATAAAACGCTTTCATTGCAGTGTGGAAATTCAAAAAGTCTTCGACAATTGGGCAATCCCTCCTCAAACCCCTCCCTGCTCGACACATTCGTAAATAGCACAAGTAGGGTTCATGAAATCGATCGCATCCTTAAATGAATCATGAAATCGATCGCATCCTTAAATGAATCAGGTAGGTGTAAAGGGTGTTAAGAAAAAGAAGAACTTTGGATCAATTCTCAGCCTATTGCTTAATTTTTTACTGACATTTTGTCGGTAGATTCGATGAAACCCAACAACTAAACTGATGCGCCATTCAGATACTGAACATCCTAACTTAGCAGGAAAGGATGACCAGTATTTTTAAGAAAGAGCTGATCACTCCAAGAAGACACAGTTGAGATGGGTGGTGGCGAGTTTGGGAAGCTCCAGCAGCAAGACGTGGCAATTGATGTAGCGCTACAACCTGAATAGATTTATGAAACCTCAACTTCAAACTGCCGAATAGGTAGCTCTCAGAAAATCACGACCCAGAAAACCGTATACAATTGCCAAAAGCAGTTTCGAATTATGAAGTGTACAGGTAAATGCCTAACAATAGACAATGGTAACAAAATGCAGTGACGGCGGCTGTAACCCGATGCATTTTGTTATTGGGGGTCGTCACAACTATCAAAATCTTACCAAGGGGTCGCCGCACTAAAAAGGTTGAGAACCGCTGATCTATAGCCTTACGACTCGTATTTAGCTGAGGCTGAGTCGCAGGGCTGTTTTTAAGGAATTTTTAGAACTGCACAACTCCTTCTTTCCTTTCCAATCACCCATGGTAAATTACTTCCAATCGGAGGACAATGACCTTTTTTACTAGTTTTAACTGTACAGAAGTGCTCCTACAACTGCACAAATCCATTTAGAACTGCACATTTTGTGTATAACTGCGCGTTTAAAAAGCCCCGCTGAATCGGGAGCACTTCTGAGTAGACTGAGTGGATTGTCTCGAAGGGGCGCTATATAAGTGTTCCTAATAAATAAATAAATAGATAAATAAATAAATAAATATATAAATAAATAAATAAATAAATAGATAAATAAATAAATAAATAACTGACTTAAACTGAGTTCTTCTAATGTGTAAGCGCGTGCCTTTGTTTGTCTTATCTTTGCTTGTGCTCTTCTATAATAGTGAGCTGAGTGAGAATATATGTACGACTTGTATGTGTTACCTTTTGCTACACATATATATGTAGGTCGGTATATATAATAATATGAAAGCTAAATTTGAATCTAAAAAAGAGAATGGTCAAGACGCTGGTATGGAGTGTAGTTCTGTATGGGTCAGAAACATGGACAATGAGAAAGGATGACATAAGAAGATTGGAAGCTTTCGAAATGTGGATTTGGCGACGAATGGAGCATGTCAGCTGGACGGAGCACAAGACGAACGAAGAAATACTGCGAATGGTCGGAGAGAGAAGGTCAATGCTGGAGACAATACGGAGGCGGCAGAGAAACTGGATTGGCCACGTCCTGAGGAGCGACACCATAGTAAGGGACATTATATAAGGAAGAATGGAGGGGAAAAAGACAAGAGGAAGACCAAGACCAATGCTCCCTATGGAATGGGCTTCCCCCATCAGTTCGCTCTGCCATCCTCTCTGGTAGTGTATCCTCGTCTTTCTCTCGTCTAAAAACTTGTATTTTTTCTCGGAGTTAAACGCACTGGGAGCGCTTCTGAAAGGCTCGTGCTGCGAGAAGCGCTTTATAAATGGTCAGATAAGATAAGATACGATAAGAATGCTACTGGACTGGATGATGGCAAAGGATGGTTACAGAAGACTAAAGGAGGATGCACAGAACAGATACGCGTGGCGTCATTGGACATATGAACCTGCCTGACGGCAGAGAACTAAAGAATATGTATATGTGTTATATAGGTCGGTGGTCATTATGTTCCTCTTCTGTTCCGTCCTGATGGCCATTGTGACGGTGTTATTCGTCTCCGGTGGAGTCATTTACACCGACGGATGTCGAGGTTTCGACAACCAACAGGATAACGCACTCGTCAAGGTATCCGTGTCCTGGAATCTATGTCTTTACCTTTGCGTATAGTTGCTGAACACTAAGGTCGTAGGATGTAGTTAACTATTACCTAAGGCATGTTTTCTCTTACATATTTTTATAACCTGTTGCTGCTTATTCTCAAAATCTTACTATGTTTGGGTAACCCTGACGGCGGGACAGTAAGTAGTCTCTTGAGTAATCTCTTCTTTCACTTTTTTGCTAGCTTCTTTATCTACAGTGTGTAAAAAAGATGTTTTGTAGACTACTGTCACTTTAAGCACACAAGACTCTGGTTATGGCTATGGTTAATTTTCGATCGCACGCAAGGCCATAGCCAGGATTTGATTTCGGGGAGTGTTTCTTCAGTTTTCCGTAAAAAACTGAAAACTTTTTTAGTTATCTGACCGAAATCTTCAGAAAATGTCACCAATTCGTTGCATTTTTTACATTTTTCATTTCGGGGGTGTTTTCATGGTTTTATTTTGTGGTTTTTACATCATGTGCCATTAAATGCATTCTATTATTTTTCACATTTTGTCATTTGGAGGGGGGTGTTCAAACACCCAAAACACCCCTAGCTACGGCCTTGATCGCACGTATCGTACGTACGTAAATATCTTCTATAATTATCATACGAGCATGACATCATGAAATAGGTAGAAAGATCATTCCAATAAGCCAAAATTTCAAACGATTAATCCTTTAGTTGGTCGATTCGTTACAATCTGCAACTCTACAGTTCCATCCTTTTAGGCAGCTACGCTCAACGCATTCTTGCTGTTCTTACAATACAACTGCAATTAAATGTGTTTGTCCTTCAAAGCGCAGAAGTGCCCACGCCTCAACGATGCAACTGCAAAACTAATTGCAGAGCAATTGTGAGTGAAGGACTTGCTCATGGTCCATATACACAGTAACCTCCTCGGACGGGGATCGAACCCGTACTCTCCGCGTTACAGCCTGCAGACCGATCACTCTAATCATAGTAATCAATAGGCCACGGTGCCGCTATCTTAATGATCTTGTTGTGACATGTTCTATGAATGGTAAAATACATACATACATTTTTCAAATTTTTGGTTTTATATTCTGTAGATTGCCGATTCACTACTGAAGTCACAGCTTGGAAACGTTTCGTTGTATGGAGCCCTCCGGTTAGTTTAAATCAATCAATCCATCAATCAATCAATGAATGAATCGATCGATCGATCGATCGATCAATCAATCGATCAATCAATCAATCGATCGATCAGAATTTATGTAGGCTAGCGCTCTTCAAGATCTCTACTCAGAGGCTCTCCTCAAATAGCGTCAAATCGATTTCGTTAATTTATTTAATTCGATGTATTCAAATTGATATATTTTTACATTGGATTTGGATGTGATTGTGGAAGTCACTTCTTTCAGCACATTTAAGTAATTCTGAAAGACATTGCATCCTCGAAGCTGCGTTTGTTGCATTTGTAAGGATAATTTAACAGTTAATTAATTAATTAATTAATTAAGAATTAATTAGTTGGATTAGCTGTAGTAAATAAACTGTTTGTTCTTGCAGAGACTGTAGAGAAGATGTTGGGATAGTGAAAGCTCTGAACCTGGACGAAAAGTTTCACATTAGCGACAATTTTAATATTTCGGTAAGATTTGATCTAATAGTAACTGTTTGTCTATGTAATAGGGTATATAGGACCTAAATGCATGTAGGTATTTGTGTAGGCCTATGGGTATGTGACTCTATGCACTATGCAGTCCACGCTTGCATGTGATTGAATTGTCTCCTACGCAGGGGCGGATCCAGGGGGTGCAATCCGGCCATTCCCCCCCCATTACAAAATCGTATGGGACGTGGCCCCCCATTCGATTTATCGGTTGAAATGGTATCGTCTTTTCCCGGAAAATTGGTCGATGACTAAAAAAAAGGTCATCAGTTTTTTCGGCGGCGAAAATCGCACAAAATATTTCCCCTGTTCCACCAACAAGACCGAAAATTTTGCCCCCCCCTTCGAAACGTTCTGGATCCGCCACTGCTCCTAAGTACATGTTGAGTTCAAGAATAATTCGCATATCGCGTCCATGTTTGTGTGCATGTGTGCAAACTGTGCATATATGTTTTCGTTTGTTTGTGCATATATTTTGTGTGTTGTTGTGTGAGTATTCAGGCCGTCTGTTCTGTTGGTAGTTAAGATTTGTCATTTTGTTTCTTGTGAATTATTTCCATTGCATAACTGTACACTGTAACGGTGTAGCCGATGCGGTCTCTCAACCGCATTGCTCAATAAAGGAATAAGCTTATACTATTATTGTAATGATGACTTTTTTCCCATTGTGCGTTTGCAAGTGCAATAATATAGACTATACTTACTTACTTACCTATCTACCTACCTACCTACCTACCTACCTACCTACCTACCTACCTACCTACCTACCTACCTACCTACCCACCTACCTACCTACCTACCTACCTACCTACCTACCTACCTACCTACCTACCTACCTACCTACCTACCTACCTACCTGCCTGCCTGCCTGCCTGCCTGCCTGCCTGCCTGCCTGCCTGCCTGCCTGCCTGCCTGCCTGCCTGCCTGCCTGCCTGCATGCCTGCCTGCCTGCATGCATGCCTGCCTACCTACCTACCTACCTACCTACCTACCTACCTACCTACCTACCTAACTACCTAACTACCTACATGTACGTACCTACCTACCTACTTACTTACTTACGTTTTTCTCTCTTAGGCTCTCAACGATCTGAACATCGAGAATCGAATGAATCTGAGTTCCATCGACCAATCACAATTCAAATTCGATGGACCAAAGAGAATGCTGGAAAAGCTACAGAACTCATCGCTGACAAACATCAATTTCACTGAGTTCAACGACATGGTTGGCGCAATTTAATTAAATAATAATCAATTATTATATTCACTTATTTATTTCTCGCATTTGAGTAGTTTTTTGAAGAGGCGCTATATAAAAACACACCTAAATAGTCGCGTGTACCATGATTTACTCCCGTATACCCGTGTACCCTGGTTTTTACCCGTGTATACCCTGGTTTTCGGGAGGTGAGAAGGCCTACGTGATGCCGTTTTTCGCCGGAGGTAAGTATACACCTTGATTACAGCCCTGATTATATTGTAGAGATTTGTGCAAAGGTTGCAAAAGGATCTTTTGTAATTGTAATTGTAATCATACATTTATATAGCGCCCCTTCAAGAGAACTCCTCAGAGGCGCTCCCGACCTGACACCAAACCACAGTCAAAGAGAATGGTTTTCAAACGCTTGCGGAAAAGGGGCAAAGAAAGACAAAGAAGCTCATTACGGAGACTAATAGGTAACTTATTCTAGAAGGACGGGCCGACTATAGCAAAGCTTCTGTGCAGCACTGTGTAGTGGACTTGCATTTGATAGTCAGCCAGACTTCATTATACGCAGAAGGTTACTGTGTCCATGTTTAATCGACCTTTATATCTTTTGTGTGTGTGTAAACTTTCAGCTGAACGACACTCGCCTACGTTCGTCTCTAAGGGAATCGACCAACAGCGTAAACTCCACAGCGCACAACATAAACGTAAGTACAACTCCGCCACTGCTCCTACCCTAAATGTGCCAGTCCCAAGCCTGGACGACGAAGGAGGACGTCGCTAAAGATTTATTACACAGTGTCATTGAACTTAAACAACGTAAGCGTAAGTGATTCTGCCTCTCTTCCTACTCTGGCAGTGCCTGTTCACAGCTTGGACGAAAAAGAAGGAGGAAGAAGAAGGAGAGGAGATGGAGGAGGATAAGGAGAAGGATAAGGAGAAGGAGGAGGAGGAGAAGAAGGAGAAGGAGAGGAGAAGGAGAAGAAGAAGGAGGAGGAGAAGGAGATGAGAAGGAGAAGAAGGAGGAGGAGAAGGAGGAGAGGGAGAAGGAGGAGGAGAAAGAGGAGGAGAGGAGGAGGAGAAGGAGAAGGAGAAGGAGAAGGAAAAGGGGAAGAGAAGGAGGAGGAGAAGGAGGAGGAGAAAGAGGAGGAGGAGAAGAAGAAAGAGGAGGAGGAGGAGAAGAAGGAGGAGAAAGAGGAGGAGAAGGAGAAAGAGGAGGAGGAGGAGAAGGAGGAGGAGAAAGAGGAGGAGAAGGAGAAAGAGGAGGAGAAGGAGAAAGAGGAGGAAGAAGAAGAAAAAGAAGGAGGAGGAGCAGAAGCAGGAGAAGGAGAAGGAGAAGGAGGAGGAGAAGGAGGACGGGAAGAAGAAGGAGACGGAGGAGGAGGAGGAGGAGTAGAGGAGGAGAAGGAGAAGGTGGAGAAGGAGAAGGAAAAGGGGAAGGGAAGAAGAAGGAGGAGGAGCAGGATAAGGAGAAGGAGGAGAAGGAGGAAGACGTAAAACGAATTACCGTTGAACCATTGTCGATTCCAAGAGCCAATGCTTTTGTTGTTAGGTTCAAAGATGGTCCATCATCATTCTATCAACAAATTGTCTTTTCTGAGATGAAGAATTCTTCGTTTTAGGACACGACTACGAAACGGGGTTTAGAGGAAGATGTTCGACGTCTGAATAATTTGTCGGAAAGCATTGTCGTTGAAATAACGAACAAAACGGTATTTACATAATTATTATTTGATCGTCCACTTTCCATAATTAAATGAGCGAACGAACGAATTAATGAATGAATTAATGAAACAGTTATTTAATTAACAATAAATATTAAATGGATATGGGCTTAACGTACAACGATATATATATATATATATTCAACCTGGGAAAAGTGAAAAACGCAATTAAGCAGTAAGGAAGCGATTCTGTCTTGCAGAGCACAATTCAAAAATCAAGTCTACACATTGACGTGCCTGCATGACTTAAGCATTCAATTTAGCCTAAGATTGAGATTATTAGGGGCGCTGTTTAGCGCAGCAGCGTTCCTCTGTTTTCACGAAAACGAACACAATAGTTGTCTGTCAAACGTCTCTTTGTTGGCTGTCTGTGTTAATTTGGTCCTCGACTTGATGTAAATTTGGCATCTCTCTCTTTTAGTTGGGAACAGTGGCGGCGCCAGGATTTCAGTTTTGGGGGGGCTAAAGGGGTAAATCGCCCAAATATTTCATTTTTACATGGGAAAAAAAGGATGGCATTTTTTAGGGGGGCCTAGCCCCCCCCCGCCCCCCTAGCGCCGCCACTGGTTGGGAACAATTCGATTCCCCGGTCGGATCTTTACATACTGCGGGTGGCTCGGTCGCAATATAAACGTGGAGTCGACGCTGATCATCTTTGATATGAAAAAGAGTCGTTAAACCCCAACATTTCTAGTTCGCAGTTGTTCTTCTATTTACTTAAAGTCAACAAAACTCGACACTCAACAGTTAGACGTCTCGACGGATTGAACTCGCAGCTCAACGATTTCTTCTCTTTGAAGAAAACTGGTTTAATAAAAAATCAAGAAATCGCCAAAGGGATTGACTATTAAATAGACATCGGATCTTCAGAACATCTTGACACACCTTAAATAACACTTGTCTAATGTCTACAGCATCACGCGTTCCCTCACTTGTTATTTTGAATTGAATAGACTAAGCTATTCTTTATTATTCTTTATTTGTGGGGCGCGGTGGTGTAGTGGGTATGTTCATTGCCTTGCAGCCGGAGTTGCAGGTTCGAATCCACCTCAGGCCGCCGCGTAGGGACCTTGGGCAAGTCCTTCACTCGCAATTGCTTGCGCTTCGGCGTGAAACTCCGATGCAGTGTCCTCTCTTTAGTCGGGAGCGCCTCTGAGTAGAGAGCTTGAAGGGGCGCTCTAACAAGTGCACATACAAACAAATTAATCGACCAATAATAATTTCAGACCGCGATTTTGACATTCACAGAAGTTAGCGATTTAATTTCAGGAAAAAAGTTCAGAAATGTGCGTTAATTGTTGTGTCAGAAATGTGCAAGCTGCCTATGGAGTTAGATAGTTTTCTTAATTTCTGTGCTTGTCTTATTTAATCAACCCTGAAGTTGTGCTATCTAGATAGCTTGACGTTTAGTTGTTATTGCACACGACAAAGACTCGTCAATCGTCTTGCAGCACTGAGTTGTTGTTCTGTTGATATTTTGCGAAGGAACATCTTCGAGTCGCTTTGAAGAAACTGAACGATTCATTGTACGTTGAAAATTCAACAAAGGTAAGTACATGTTGTCCGCAGCCACAGGGTTTTAACGGCCACAATTTCCGTATGGTAGACCTACATGTAGCCTACATTGTATAAGTATTATATCTATGATTGTTTTGGCGTTGTCATGCTTCTGCGCTAAAGAGTTTGGTTTTATCGTGGATTTCCCATCTTGCTTTTACTTGACTGCCCTGCTCTGCCTTCTTTCTAACTAATTAATTAAATAATAAACGACTATAGTGACAATACTAGTGATAGTGGTAATAATGATAATAATAATAATGATGAAAATAATGATAATAATAATAATTATTATTATTATTGACCTAATAATGGTAATTACAATAAGCACTACTAATAATAATAACAATAATAGTAATGTTGACTACTTCAAACTGACAAGTTTGCATTAAGATCGCATGTTATAGTAGTTACAGACGATAGCAAGTTAAACAGGAGTCAAATTCATACCTGTAGGTCAGCCTGCAAGACTTTGTCTGACCTAGCAACCCTATTGCTCATTTTCTTTCCTTGTCTTTTCATTGTCCAACCTTTCTGCCAATTCCCCTTCCTGCTTTGAGGGGCGGATCCAGGGGGACCAATCCGGCCATGGCCCCCCATTTAGAAATTTATTTATTTTTGATCAGCTATTCTGGCTAGGAAAGTCGACGTAACCCTCCATGAGTAGTCCCGCAGGCCCTCCCCACGCCCACGAGGTCCGTATACGAGGTCCGTGCGACTAAAAAAGGGGGAAAGAAAAAAGGTCATTCAACTATTTTGGCGGATTAAATGGTATCTTTTTTCTATGGAATTCGAAAAGAATGACTTAAAAAGTCATCAGCTTTTTCGGCGACCATGACGAAAATTTTTCCCTGTCCCGAAACCGAAAATTTTGGCCCCCTTTGAAAATTTCTGTATCCGCCCTTGTCTGCTTTGCCTTTCTTTGCCCTGTCTGAACCTTGGCTCTCTCTTTTCTCTGTCTCATATTCGACTGTTCTGGTCGTGCAGATATTGACAGATTTTCTAACGGATATCGAGAGGCTGCTGGAAGTTACAGAGAATCGGACGAAAAACGACGCAACAAAAGCTATTAAACAGGTAGGTTGATGCCGTCGCGGACCATTCATTCATTCATTACGAGAATTTTATATAGCGCCTCTTCAGGAGACCTACTCAGAGGCGATCCCAGCCTAGTCACAGCTAAAAGCTACAGTTATTATTATACAATTTCAATACCGTGCCATGGACCACCGCATCAACAGTTTTGGAAGTCTTGTCCTGGTCCTTTACCTCAACAGGTCCCTCTATTTAGAATACGCTGTCCTATTTACTACCTTGTTTTTCCCAGACCTATTTACTCCTGGCCTTTCAGAGGTGCACTGGAAGCACCTCTGAACGGTTCAGCCTAATGGAGGCGCTTTATGAAATTTGCATGATTGTGCATACAGTACTGTATACTAACAGTATTATATTTCAATACAATATACAATACGTGGGGCGCGGTGGTGTAGTGGGTAGGCTATGTTCGTCGCCTTGCAGCCGAAGGGTTGCAGGTGATACAAATCCACCTCGAGTCGCCGCGTAGGGACCTTGGGCAAGTCATTCACTCGCAGTTGCTCAGCGCTTCGGCGTTAAACTCAGATGCAGTGTCCGCTCTGTAGTCGGGAGCGCCTCTGAGTAGAGAGCTTGAAGGGCGCTATAACAAGTGCATATATGCGCTAAATAAGACGAAGGTTCGAGGTTCAAATCCACCTCAAATCGCCGCGTAGGGACCTTGGGCAAGTCGTTCACTCGCAGTTGCTCAGCACTTCGGCGTTAAACTCCGATACAGTGTCCGCTCTGTAGTCGGTGTCCGCTCTGTAGTCGGGAGCGCCTCTGAGTAGGGAGCTTGAAAGGGCGCTATAGCAAGTGCGCATTCAAACAAACAAAAAACAGACAAACTTAGTATTATAGTTCAATAAAATACACTTTGTCTGCACAGCGGGCAGCATGAATTAGCTGCTGTATAAGTATGACATCATCATAAGAAATATTATGATTAGCGTCGTCCTCCTCTTTTGACAAACCTTTGGACTGGCATTCCAGTGGTAGAGTTAGACTGCATGGGACTACTGACATGGTATACACGGAGCCAGGTTGCATCATGCCTGTCAGTTACACCTGAATTGGTTTCGTTCTTGCCCTGCAATTAACTGTCACTCACTCAGGCCTCCTTCCCTTCGGGTCAATTACTCAATGCCCGAGCACTAATAGGAGTTCAAGGGTGGTTATTAAGCGTAAGCAAGTAAGGTAAAGTCCACCATGGGCCGAAGGCCCGTAGGAGAAGGCGCTCATCTCCTTTTCTTGGCCCTGATCCGGCAATGGACGAATCCCAAGGTCATGGACACGGGGCTAGTGTTTTCCAGGACTTGCCGTTTACTTCCCAGCTTACGCTGGTACCAAATTATACTGCTTGGTGACAGAGGCACGTGAGCGTAGGCCTAAACAACTTGCCCAAGGTCGTTACCTGGATTCGAACCGCAACCGCCCGCTCCGTGAGCAGACGCGTTACCAATCAGCCACCGGGTCGCACTTTATTAAAGAGTATAGCCTTTGAATTAATGTTTTTGACTCTGCTTTTAATGTACTAGTGGGTTCATGCAAAAAAACACAGGTGCATAGCCTATTGCAGGAAATAATAATAATTATATACGGTGTGTGGGCTACAGAATTTGCATCAGCATGCCAAAGGCTGATTTTTCTTTTCCTTGGAACCAGACCATGTGTTTTTTATACAACAGTCGAGGCCAGTGATTTGCATGTCTACACTCCTTTGATTATGCATAATAGAGAGATAGAGCCATTCGAAGTTGGCCGGTTCACATGTGTGTGTGTGTGTGTGTTGGTGGGTGGGTGGGTGGGTGTGGGCGTGTGTGTATGTGTGTTCCCGTTTATGTAAGATAAGCTAGGATAAGAATATTATTTGATAAAGCAATTATTGCTATCCGCATTTTGGTATATACAGGCACGTTAAAATAAACATAGCCTACTTCATCTATAGAGCAATCAAATTCAAATTTTTTTCTTCAAGAAGATTAACGAAAAGACAGTTCAAATGAACAAAATGACAAAAATATGCGTGCACATTATAAATCAAGAGCTAAATGACAAATATAAGGTGAATGATCCCTTGAAAGGGCAACCTAGACAGAGAGTGATCCCGCATAGGCTATATGCACTCATAAACAATAGTCAAATGTTTTAAAATAGCACACAAGTCCTAAATCCAAATGTCTGAATGAGATGTTTATTGACAATGGGCTATTATACTATATTTAATTTATGTACTGTCCGCCTATTTCTGAAATTTTCAGCTGATATACAATGTTTCGTCCAACACGATATCAAACGTGAAGAGAGAAATCGAAAATACCCGAACAAAGGTAAGAAGTCCAATTAGTAGTAAGCTTAGTTAATAAATAGTCTAGGGGTCAATTTTCCAAGTGGAGGGCAGACAGAGCCGCTCTTGTCGCTATGCACGGGCGTCGGGCGCCCATGGTCGATTCGTAGCCTATGTTTTCAAAAATATTCGGTGGTTTAGAGCATAAACTTGGATGTAAAAACCGATGGAAACGTAATAAAAAAGGAAAAAGTCGGGTTTTTTCAGAAAAAAGCGTCGTTTTTTGACAAAAAAGCGTCGTTTTTCGACAAAAAGTGTCGTTTTTCGACAAAAAGCGTCGGTTTTTCGACAAAAACGTCGTTTTTTCGACAAAAACCTCGTTTTTTCGACAAAAACCTCGTTTTTTCGACAAAAACCTCTAAATAACCAAACAAACAATAAAAAAATTTAAAAAAATTAAAAATCGTTTTAATCAACAGTACTGTGGTTTAGAGCCTTTTGAAGGACACACTTTAGCCTACTTTACATTAACTTACGTGAGCATAGATGTAGCGTATGAAACTATAGCATTTGCGTGCAATAATATTTCAGGTGTTGACTACCGTTGGTGCCTGTAGTCCTATTTCGAATGCCGTCGAAAACATTGTCGCTGCTGTCTGTCATTCAACTCTTGATCCATTTGTGAGTTCCGATTAAGAAGATTATCATTCCAAATCATGTTCAGGTTTGGTTCAAATGCTCAATACTCACTACAGTCTGAGTACAGACTCAAAACTCTCGCTTCGCTAGTAGTCGCTTCGCTAGTGGTCGCATACAGGAAACTGAAAACATTGTTTTTTTTCACAGATCCTATCCTGATCCATCCACTTCTCGCAACCTCACACGCCGTTTCAACTCTAGACATCATCCACTCTAGCCTTCTGATTAATTGCTTGCCCAAGGCCGTAACCAGAATTTTATTTGGGGGGGGGGGTGGTGTTTACTCGATCTTGAACAGGCCGACATGCAAGTGAAACAACAGAAACAACAGACTATGGGGTTTGGAGGATATAACCGATTGTAAAGTGTCACTTAGAAATAAAAGCTTAAAAATTAATTCCTTTAGTCCGTGGTAAACCGGCCTGCAATTAGGCCGACCTTTTGTAATGATTTCCACTGCACATAACTACTTTTACAACTGCACAAATTCATTTACAACTGCACATTTTGTGTAGAACTGCACGTTAAAAAGCCCTGTTCTCTTGTAAACTACTGTGCGTTTGCTGATAGCCTAATAAAGAATATTATTATTTGCATATTTACTTGCTTTCTGTTAAGAATTTAAGATATCGCTTTGGCTGGACTTGCAAACGGAGAACTGACTGCGTCTTATCTGTCTTCTGTATTGGTTCTGTTAGAACGCGTTCTGGTTCAGCTACGGTTGGTGCGTATTTTTCTTCATTCCAACGATAGCAGTTGCTGTCGTGTTGGCTCAACTCTACTGGCGACTCGATCTGCCACCACAGAGTTACCACGAAATGTCGTAAGTGCAATCATCATAAATAATAAATGATAACAGTACAGTATAGGTAGCTCGGCTCAGTTTGGTGAGCTACATATATTCACCGTCGTTCATTCTCGGTCGCTGGTCCAACAACCTGAAATGGCCTCACTCCTACACTGTGCCTAGTTCCCAGAGGTCACTCCACTCTGTTCATTAGGAACCTCAAAACTGTCTCATTTATCTGTGGTTGGGCCCAGTGGCGGCGCTAGAGGGGCTGGGGGGGGGGGCTAAGCCCCCCCTACAAGAGGCTCAGCCCCCCCTAAAAAATGATCATCTGAATTATTTTACATTGAAATATTCACGAAAAAAAAGGTCGTCAGAAATTTTTGCGGCGAAAATGGAAAATTTGGCCGCGGGCTTCAGCCCCTCCAAAACTGAAATCCTGGCGCCGGCACTGGTTGGGCCGAGGCTTCTGAGCTATTATTGCGAGTTATTGGGACTAAGTGTTGTTTATTGTTCCTGCGCGGCGGCTTGAGGTGGATTTGAACCCGCAACCTTCCGGCTCTAAGGCACCGAAAATAGATCTAGGCTACACTACCGCGCCACACCATTAATTAGTGGATGAATTAATTAGTGGTTGAATTATTATTAGTTAGTGGATGAATTAATTAGTGGATGAATTAATTAGTGGGCGTGTTAATTAGTGGGTGAATCAATTAGTTAATGAATTAATTGGTGAATGAATTAATTCGTGGATGAATTAATTAATAGAATCATTGATTACTGGATGAATTAGTTAATAATTAATTATCTGCTTCATCTGATTGTCAATATTTCGATTATTATTTTCTGCGTCTAAAACTACATGTAAATAAATATCGTATTAAAAGCAGTGAGTTCCTGCAGATTTGAATGATGTCTGTTTGTTCACGTATAGTGGCTACGACGCCTATAAGTCTTATCCAGACGAGTATCTTCGACTACATAAGTAAGTTTTACTCTATTTGCCATCAACGTGAAATAAATGTAGGATACAGACCAATACCGAAAGAGAAAATGCTATTTGCTCCTTTAATCTTTGTTCAGATACATGTAAGCTGCGTTGATATAATTATTACCTTTCCATGCGTATCATTTGATTCGATTTCTCTTCTTACTGTTCGACCCGACTCCATTTTACGAGCAATGGTTGAGGTTGGAGAAGATGTAAAGTCCGAGGATTGGGTGGATTACAGGGAGAATATAGGATTTGTTGAATTATAGGATTTGTTGAAGAAATTGCCAATTAGCTCAAAGATAAAATCCCACCTCTTCAAGAACTCTTGAAGAGGTGGGATTTTATCTTTGAGCTAATTGGCAATTTCTTCGGTCAATGTATAATTATGCAGTCAATTTGTACTGAATGGGAATTTTATTCCTTCTGGACCTCCTTTTGTCACCACTTTAATTTTTTCTATAATACTTTAATTAAAGTGCCCTGCCTTGAAGTTGTTGTAACAAAAAAAGTTTGCGTGATTTATTGATTGACTGACTGATTGATTGATTGAATGACTAACTGATTGATTGATTGACTGATTGACTGACTGACTGACTGACTGACTGACTGACTGACCGACCGACCGACCGACCGACCGACCGACCGACCGACCGACTGACTGACTGACTGACTGACTGAGTGGCTGACTGACTGACTGACTGACTGATTGACTGACTGACTGACTGACTGACTGATTGATTGATTTATTGATTGATTGTTCTGGGTTCTTCATTATTCATTCTTCTGAATTCATAGCATAACGGCCTCACAACAAGATCCCAGAAGACACGCAGACGCGAACGGGACCAATCGTGACCCAGAACATCCGGCCCAACCTCGTGGCCCTGACTACGCTCAAGGCCCCATCAGCAACCCGGGCTACGTCGATTACGGCGACAACGACCATTCCCATGGCAACGCGGCCACCAGCCACCCTAGCAACAACGGCATCGATTTCTACAGAGGTGTCGGTCCCCATGGTAACGGTTCCTACGACAACCCGACGTACAATGACAATGATTCCAATGGCTACCGGATACCGCGGCCAACCGCTGCGCATGCGCACCGCACCGACGATGACGAGGATAACAGGGGGCGGGTAAGCAGTGTTGCTGTTGTAGATGTAATACTATGTCGCTGTGGTTGACAATGTTAAATTGAGGCAAAGAACGGTTTCTACGCAGTACTAGAATCACCTTATTTAACGTTGGGGTACAAGTTTTTGGACGATAATTATTTATGGGGGGTTTCCGGACAATTTCACGTCATTTCTTACAAAATAAAAACATTCTATTAATAACATTTTTTGTTTACTTGTCGCATTTGCTATAGCGCCCCTTCAAGTTCACTACTCAGAGGCGCTCCCGATGACTGCACATCATCGTCAACATCATCATCATCATCGTCAACATCATCATCATCATCGTCATCATTATCATCAACATCATCATCATCGCCACCACCATACCACCACCACCACTACCACCCACCACCACTACCACCCACTACCTGTGGATGCTTAAAGTTTTGTGGCTGTCTTTGTCGTTTTAGTTCTAAGCGGTTGGTCCAGTCTACTGCTATACACTGGTGTCGTATTAACCGTTTGGCTACTTCTGAAATCAATCAATGCTTCCTAATTCCGTTTTCTGACGATCGCTGGCGATGGGTGCGTTCCTCTACCTGATTCCGATAGAAAAAGGTCTTCATTGATGAAATAAAGCTTTCTTGATTTCAAAGCTTTACGTACGTAGGCCTAACCAATATTAGTTGCGGTACTTTACACGTTATTATTAGAACATTGACTGAAACTTATGACTGTCATGTTCCTATTACAAGAGATGTTTTTCGTGTAGCTTTTACAGCGTCATTTATTTACTTAGCAAGATTTTAAGCGTCTTACTTCAGTTTTATTGCATGCGAAGGCTCTGTGTAGATGTTTGGTTTATTATGTAGGCCTATCTAGGCGACGGAGAGACAAGACAGTGTGCTGAGATGGGCGCCCACCACAGGGCATAATCAAGCCCCTTATGGAAAATTGGCAACTATATTTTTAACCGTCGAACCGTCATTACTTTTTGGTTGTTGACAAATTTCTTCGCACTTATGCACTAATGATACAATGATACTCGAAGTGAAAATAGAAAATTCACATAAACAAACTTCATGAAAAACAGTCATGTTCTTGATTTCCTGTTTTTGCATTTTTTGCCACAAATTTTACCACTGTGGCTACTGTGTAGGCCCTATGTCCTGCTGCTCCTTCTGCAAAATATACACGCAGGCGCTGATGTCCCTTGATGAGCAAAGACTTCATGTTTATCTTTTCGTACACATCTTTTTGTGCGTTCAGAAGAAGCGAAGGCGAATTTGCGCCGTTGACACGAAACGGAGTATCCCCTCTGAAAGCTATCCGGGGAGATGAATTAATCTATCCCTTCGGATGGAATTAACAGCTCTAAACTATCCGGGGGATAAACCATTCTATCCTCTTTGTTAAAAAATGCGCATAATAAAAACAATTATGCTGTAATCCAAATTTAAAGTGACTCTAATTGTTTTAAATGTCCTAAGCAATGCTCAGATAAAGGCAACTCGAATTTATTTAGTGACTCTGAGTGTTCTTAAGTGTTTTAAATGTTTTAAGTGGTCTAAAACAGGGCAAAACAAATTATCTAGTAGGAATAAACACACCTGTTAGTGTCATTGTTCAAAACAAAGCAGATGAAAATTAATTTGCAAAAAAATACACGCGGAAGCGATTTTTTCGACTTTTTTTTATTTGGGGGGATACAATTAATACGGAGGATACTCTATTTCGTGACACCGTCAGCAATTAGGCCTAATCAAAATGATGTGAATAATATATGAAAGGTAGAAATATTTTTGTCAGTGATTCTATGGTTGATTGTTGATTCTTTCTAAGTGTCTTTTCGGATGTAATTCAATAACGTTACTCATTTGTCTTTGTCGCCTTCGTTTTATGTAAATATTCGTTTAGCTAAATATTCGTTTATCTGAATATTCGTTCATCTGAATATTCGTTTATCTGAATATTCGTTTATCTAAACATTCGTTTATCTGAATATAGTGTTTTTAATAGTCCGAAGACTCTTGAGAGTGAGCCGTTACTCAGTTGTCCTATTCGCCTTCGTTTATGTAAATATTCGTTTATTTGAATATTCGTTTATCTGAATATTTGTTTGTCTGAATATTCGTTTATCTGAATATTCGTTTATCTGAATATTCGTTTGTCTGAATATTCGTTTATCTGAATATTCGTTTATCTAAATATTCGTTTATCTGAATATAGTGTTTTAATATTCCGAAGACGGTTGAGATTGAGCCGTTACTAAGTTGTCCTTTTCGCCTTCGTTTATGTAAATATTCGTTTATCTAAATATTCGTTTATCTGAATATTTGTTTATCTAAATATTCGTTTATTTGAATAATCGTTGATCTGAATATTCGTTTATCTAAATATTCGTTTATCTAAATATTCGTTCACCTAGATATTCGTTTATCTGAATATCGTGTTTTAATCTTCCGAAGACGGTTTAGAGTGAGACGTTTTGCTAATATTGCGTTCATCAATTCATATATAAACATCTGAGTCTTATTTAACTCGTCAATTATAATTCTCGTTAGTCGTTTTTTCTCTCGCTGTATCATTGTAATTTTGAGATGAATAGACTACTACTGTCTTCAGTGTTCGAATCAGCAAGTTAATTACGTTACCGTCGTAATTGCAATCGTAAACTCGGAACTTCTAGAGCGCCCACAGAAGTCAAGTCGCGGGAACCAGTTTATTCACAGGCGGTAAATTATTACAAAGTTGAAAGGCAGAGGGGGTCAAGATCCGGAGAGTTAGGCGAGGAGTTGGAGAGTCGGCTAGGGTGGATGATGTTTATGGTTGAAACGGCCTAGAAGGTTCTTGGGGAAGTGGAAGAATCAGGATAAGGCAATGTTTTCAGTTTTGAGTGAAAGTTCTGCGTCTTGGTTTGGTAGAACTCGCTGGCGAAATACAGTGCATGCCGTCAGAATATTATTATTAATTGGCTCACCATATTGTGTCCTTCTTGAACACTGTGTAATAAAAAAAAACGTCGTCAGTCACCAATGCAGTTCGTCACTAGAACTGCAAAGATTTTTTTAAAAGGTAGAGGATGATTCTGGTCATAGTCATAAGTCGCCGAGTCCGTAACGCTGGGGTAACATTCATTAAAATAAATTAAGCTGATGGACAATTTGGTTGTAGCCTAGACCTAGTCGTTTTCTCAGTCAGCTAAATGAAATGTTCGTCTGATTCGAGCGCATCTAAGATGTTGATTGTTGTGCCGTTTTATTTTGCAAGCATTGATCTGTGTTGATAACGTAGTCAGAGCTATATTAATAATGCAGTTTTTCGATATTTTCAAACGTGTACAACTTACGACGTGTAATAAAATTCTTGCCAAATAATTGGTCTGATTTTTTGGGTGTTCATTGTTCATCCTGTGGGGCACGGTGGTGTAGTGGTGGCGTCGTTGCCTTGAAGCCGGAAGGTTCGAGGTTCGAATCCACCTCGCCGCGTAGGGACCTTGGGCAAGTCCTTCACTCACAATTGCTCAGCGCTTCGGCGTGAAACTCCGATGCAGTGTCCGCGCTGTAGTCGGGAGTGCCTCTGAGCAGCGGTTGACGGCTGGAATAGGCGCTATAACAAGTGCGCATACAAACAAACAATCCTAACCTTCTAACCAGTTACTATTCACTAGTAACTAGTTACTATTGTTACAAAGTGTATTCAATCTGTCTAAAAAGGAGGAATAGTCATTATTCTACTATGTACACCATCCTATCGCGTCTAAGCATTTATATAGCGCATTTCGCAGCATATTCAAGTCAAAGGCGCCTTTAGCACAGAAACCCCGAAGAAAAGATTGCCAGATGATGCAGGAAACCCCAGACATGAGCTTAGCCATCTGCATGATTGAGTGATTGCTTGATTGATTGAATTATTCACCGACTGATGAATTGATTGACAGCTGTGGGTTAGATATCGACAAGGTCACAAATCTTCATTCCGGTGATATCAAACGGCGTAATCTCTTCGGATAAATTACATTGTATGTGATACCTGACGTCTCCCACTAATATGCTCACTTAATTTGAAGGTGATCCGAAGGGGTGGTATTAAATACCACGTCTTGAAAAAAAATTTGCAAGAAAAACTCAATGGACAAACCATCAAGGTTTTCTCGAAAATATGACGAAATTTTGACTATGCAGGAATCGTTTCAAAATTACATATTAGATAGGTAGGCTAGGCCTAGTGATGGACGGGGATGAATTTCCCCCTTATCTTCGGTGATTACTGCAAAATTCGAGAATAGAATTAGCCTCAATGCGATTCGGATCACTATGGAAACAGATATAGAGAAAGTCACTTATCTTCATTCTGGTCATATCAAATGACGAAATCTCTTTGGAAATGTGATACCTGACGTCTCCCTCACAA
This sequence comes from Lumbricus terrestris, assembly GCA_949752735.1. Classification (NCBI taxonomy): domain Eukaryota; kingdom Metazoa; phylum Annelida; class Clitellata; order Crassiclitellata; family Lumbricidae; genus Lumbricus; species Lumbricus terrestris. Next base: position 34,801,844 of record OX457049.1, read on the forward strand.
GCTCACTTAATCTCAAGATGATTGGAAGAGGTCGAAGTTTTTGCAAGAAAAAACCAATGGACTAACCATCAAGGTTTTCTTGAAAATATGACTAAATTTTGACTATGCAGGAATCGTTTCAAAATTACATATTAGATAGGTAGGCTAGGCCTAGTGATGGACGGGGATGAATTTCCCCCTTATCTTCGGTGATTACTGCAAAATTCGAGAATAGAATTAGCCTCAATGCGATTCGGATCACTATGGAAACAGATATAGAGAAAGTCACATATCTTCATTCTGGTCATATCAAATGACGAAATCTCTTTGGAAATGTAATACCTGACGTCTCCCTCACAAGCTCACTTAATCTCAAGATGATTGGAAGAGGTCGAATTTTTTGCAAGAAAAACCAATGGACTAACCATCAAGGTTTTCTTGAAAATATGACTAAATTTTGACTATGCAGGAATCGTTTCAAAATTACATATTAGATAGGTAGGCTAGGCCTAGTGATGGACGGGGATGAATTTCCCTCTTATCTTCGGTGATTACTGCAAAATTCGAGAATAGAATTAGCCTCAATGCGATTCGGATCACTATGGAAACAGATATAGAGAAAGTCACATATCTTCATTCTGGTCATATCAAATGACGAAATCTCTTTGGAAATGTGATACCTGACGTCTCCCTCACAAGCTCACTTAATCTCAAGATGATTGGAAGAGGTCGAATTTTTTGCAAGAAAAAACCAATGGACTACATCAAGGTTTTCTTGAAAATATGACGAAATTTTGACTATGCAGGAATCGTTTCAAAATTACATATTAGATAGGTAGGCTAGGCCTAGTGATGGACGGGGATGAATTTCCCTCTTATCTTCGGTGATTACTGCAAAATTCGAGAATAGAATTAGCCTCAATGCGATTCGGATCACTATGGAAACAGATATAGAGAAAGTCACATATCTTCATTCTGGTCATATCAAATGACGAAATCTCTTTGGAAATGTGATACCTGACGTCTCCCTCACAAGCTCACTTAATCTCAAGATGATTGGAAGAGGTCGAATTTTTTGCAAGAAAAAACCAATGGACTAACCATCAAGGTTTTCTTGAAAATATGACGAAATTTTGACTATGCAGGAATCGTTTCAAAATTACATATTAGATAGGTAGGCTAGGCCTAGTGATGGACGGGGATGAATTTCCTTCTTAGCTACGGTGATTACTGCAAAATTCGAGAATAGAATTAGCCTCAATGCGATTCGGATCACTATGGAAACAGATATAGAGAAAGTCACATATCTTCATTCTGGTCATATCAAATGACGAAATCTCTTTGGAAATGTGATACCTGACGTCTCCCTCACAAGCTCACTTAATCTCAAGATGATTGGAAGAGGTCGAAATTTTTGCAAGAAAAACCAATGGAGGTTTTCTTGAAAATATGACGAAATTTTGACTATGCAGGAATCGTTTCAAAATTACATATTAGATAGGTAGGCTAGGCCTAGTGATGGACGGGGATGAATTTCCCTCTTATCTTCGGTGATTACTGCAAAATTCGAGAATAGAATTAGCCTCAATGCGATTCGGATCACTATGGAAACAGATATAGAGAAAGTCACATATCTTCATTCTGGTCATATCAAATGACGAAATCTCTTTGGAAATGTGATACCTGACGTCTCCCTCACAAGCTCACTTAATCTCAAGATGATTGGAAGAGGTCGAATTTTTTGCAAGAAAAAACCAATGGACTAACCATCAAGGTTTTCTTGAAAATCTGACGAAATTTTGACTATGCAGGAATCGTTTCAAAATTACATATTAGATAGGTAGGCTAGGCCTAGTGATGGACGGGGATGAATTTCCTTCTTAGCTTCGGTGATTACTGCAAAATTCGAGAATAGAATTAGCCTCAATGCGATTCGGATCACTATGGAAACAGATATAGAGAAAGTCACATATCTTCATTCTGCTCATATCAAATGACGAAATCTCTTTGGAAATGTGATACCTGACGTCTCCCTCACAAGCTCACTTAATCTCAAGATGATTGGAAGAGGTCGAATTTTTTGCAAGAAAAAACCAATGGACTAACCATCAAGGTTTTCTTGAAAATATGACGAAATTTTGACTATGCAGGAATCGTTTCAAAATTACATATTAGATAGGTAGGCAAGGCCTAGTGATGGACGGGGATGAATTTCCCCCTTATCTTCGGTGATTACTGCAAAATTCGAGAATAGAATTAGCCTCAATGCGATTCGGATCACTATGGAAACAGATATAGAGAAAGTCACATATCTTCATTCTGGTCATATCAAATGACGAAATCTCTTTGGAAATGTGATACCTGACGTCTCCCTCACAAGCTCACTTAATATCAAGATGATTGGAAGAGGTCGAATTTTTTGCAAGAAAAAACCAATGGACTAACCATCAAGGTTTTCTTGAAAATATGACGAAATTTTGACTATGCAGGAATCGTTTCAAAATTACATATTAGATAGGTAGGCTAGGCCTAGTGATGGACGGGGACGAATTTCCTTCTTAGCTTCGGTGATTACTGCAAAATTCGAGAATAGAATTAGCCTCAATGCGATTCGGATCACTATGGAAACAGATATAGAGAAAGTCACATATCTTCATTCTGGTCATATCAAATGACGAAATCTCTTTGGAAATGTGATACCTGACGTCTCCCTCACAAGCTCACTTAATCTCAAGATGATTGGAAGAGGTCGAATTTTTTGCAAGAAAAAACCAATGGACTAACTAACCATCAAGGTTTTCTTGAAAATCTGACGAAATTTTGACTATGCAGGAATCGTTTCAAAATTACATATTAGATAGGTAGGCTAGGCCTAGTGATGGACGGGGATGAATTTCCCCCTTATCTTCGGTGATTACTGCAAAATTCGAGAATAGAATTAGCCTCAATGCGATTCGGATCACTATGGAAACAGATATAGAGAAAGTCACATATCTTCATTCTGGTCATATAAAATGACGAAATCTCTTTGGAAATGTGATACCTGACGTCTCCCTCACAAGCTCACTTAATCTCAAGATGATTGGAAGAGGTCGAATATTTTGCAAGAAAAAACCAATGGACAAGGTTTTCTTGAAAATCTGACGAAATTTTGACTATGCAGGAATCGTTTCAAAATTACATATTAGATAGGTAGGCTAGGCCTAGTGATGGACGGGGATGAATTTCCTTCTTAGCTTCGGTGATTACTGCAAAATTCGAGAATAGAATTAGCCTCAATGCGATTCGGATCACTATGGAAACAGATATAGAGAAAGTCACATATCTTCATTCTGGTCATATCAAATGACGAAATCTCTTTGGAAATGTGATACCTGACGTCTCCCTCACAAGCTCACTTAATCTCAAGATGATTGGAAGAGGTCGAATTTTTTGCAAGAAAAAACCAATGGACTAACCATCAAGGTTTTCTTGAAAATATGACGAAATTTTGACTATGCAGGAATCGTTTCAAAATTACATATTAGATAGGTAGGCTAGGCCTAGTGATGGACGGGGATGAATTTCCCTCTTATCTTCGGTGATTACTGCAAAATTCGAGAATAGAATTAGCCTCAATGCAATTCGGATCACTATGGAAACAGATATAGAGAAAGTCACATATCTTCATTCTGGTCATATCAAATGACGAAATCTCTTTGGAAATGTGATACCTGACGTCTCCCTCACAAGCTCAATTAATCTCAAGATGATTGGAAGAGGTCGAATTTTTTGCAAGAAAAAACCAATGGTTTTCTTGAAAATATGACGAAATTTTGACTATGCAGGAATCGTTTCAAAATTACATATTAGATAGGTAGGCTAGGCCTAGTGATGGACGGGGATGAATTTCCCCCTTATCTTCGGTGATTACTGCAAAATTCGAGAATAGAATTAGCCTCAATGCGATTCGGATCACTATGGAAACAGATATAGAGAAAGTCACATATCTTCATTCTGGTCATATCAAATGACGAAATCTCTTTGGAAATGTGATACCTGACGTCTCCCTCACAAGCTCACTTAATCTCAAGATGATTGGAAGAGGTCGAATATTTTGCAAGAAAAAACCAATGGACTAACATCAAGGTTTTCTTGAAAATCTGACGAAATTTTGACTATGCAGGAATCGTTTCAAAATTACATATTAGATAGGTAGGCTAGGCCTAGTGATGGACGGGGATGAATTTCCTTCTTAGCTTCGGTGATTACTGCAAAATTCGAGAATAGAATTAGCCTCAATGCGATTCGGATCACTATGGAAACAGATATAGAGAAAGTCACATATCTTCATTCTGGTCATATCAAATGACGAAATCTCTTTGGAAATGTGATACCTGACGTCTCCCTCACAAGCTCACTTAATCTCAAGATGATTGGAAGAGGTCGAATTTTTTGCAAGAAAAAACCAATGGACTGACCATCAAGGTTTTCTTGAAAATATGACGAAATTTTGACTATGCAGGAATCGTTTCAAAATTACATATTAGATAGGTAGGCTAGGCCTAGTGATGGACGGGGATGAATTTCCCTCTTATCTTTGGTGATTACTGCAAAATTCGAGAATAGAATTAGCCTCAATGCGATTCGGATCACTATGGAAACAGATATAGAGAAAGTCACATATCTTCATTCTGGTCATATCAAATGACGAAATCTCTTTGGAAATGTGATACCTGACGTCTCCCTCACAAGCTCACTTAATCTCAAGATGATTGGAAGAGGTCGAATATTTTGCAAGAAAAAACCAATGGACTAACATCAAGGTTTTCTTGAAAATCTGACGAAATTTTGACTATGCAGGAATCGTTTCAAAATTACATATTAGATAGGTAGGCTAGGCCTAGTGATGGACGGGGATGAATTTCCCCCTTATCTTCGGTGATTACTGCAAAATTCGAGAATAGAATTAGCCTCAATGCGATTCGGATCACTATGGAAACAGATATAGAGAAAGTCACATATCTTCATTCTGCTCATATCAAATAACGAAATCTCTTTGGAAATGTGATACCTGACGTCTCCCTCACAAGCTCACTTAATCTCAAGATGATTGGAAGAGGTCGAATTTTTTGCAAGAAAAACCAATGGAGGTTTTCTTGAAAATATGACGAAATTTTGACTATGCAGGAATCGTTTCAAAATTACATATTAGATAGGTAGGCTAGGCCTAGTGATGGACGGGGATGAATTTCCCTCTTATCTTCGGTGATTACTGCAAAATTCGAGAATAGAATTAGCCTCAATGCGATTCGGATCACTATGGAAACAGATATAGAGAAAGTCACATATCTTCATTCTGGTCATATCAAATGACGAAATCTCTTTGGAAATGTGATACCTGACGTCTCCCTCACAAGCTCACTTAATCTCAAGATGATTGGAAGAGGTCGAATTTTTTGCAAGAAAAAACCAATGCAAGGTTTCTTGAAAATATGACTAAATTTTGACTATGCAGGAATCGTTTCAAAATTACATATTAGATAGGTAGGCTAGGCCTAGTGGTGGACGGGGATGAATTTCCCCCTTATCTTCGGTGATTACTGCAAAATTCGAGAATAGAATTAGCCTCAATGCGATTCGGATCACTATGGAAACAGATATAGAGAAAGTCACATATCTTCATTCTGGTCATATCAAATGACGAAATCTCTTTGGAAATGTGATACCTGACGTCTCCCTCACAAGCTCACTTAATCTCAAGATGATTGGAAGAGGTCGAATATTTTGCAAGAAAAAACCAATGGACTAACATCAAGGTTTTCTTGAAAATCTGTCGAAATTTTGACTATGCAGGAATCGTTTCAAAATTACATATTAGATAGGTAGGCTAGGCCTAGTGATGGACGGGGATGAATTTCCTTCTTAGCTTCGGTGATTACTGCAAAATTCGAGAATAGAATTAGCCTCAATGCGATTCGGATCACTATGGAAACAGATATAGAGAAAGTCACATATCTTCATTCTGGTCATATCAAATGACGAAATCTCTTTGGAAATGTGATACCTGACGTCTCCCTCACAAGCTCACTTAATCTCAAGATGATTGGAAGAGGTCGAATTTTTTGCAAGAAAAAACCAATGGACTAACTAACCATCAAGGTTTTCTTGAAAATATGACGAAATTTTGACTATGCAGGAATCGTTTCAAAATTACATATTAGATAGGCAGGCTAGGCCTAGTGATGGACGGGGATGAATTTCCCTCTTATCTTCGGTGATTACTGCAAAATTCGAGAATAGAATTAGCCTCAATGCGATTCGGATCACTATGGAAACAGATATAGAGAAAGTCACATATCTTCATTCTGGTCATATCAAATGACGAAATCTCTTTGGAAATGTGATACCTGACGTCTCCCTCACAAGCTCACTTAATCTCAAGATGATTGGAAGAGGTCGAATTTTTTGCAAGAAAAAACCAATGGACATCAAGGTTTTCTTGAAAATATGACGAAATTTTGACTATGCAGGAATCGTTTCAAAATTACATATTAGATAGGCAGGCTAGGCCTAGTGATGGACGGGGATGAATTTCCCTCTTATCTTCGGTGATTACTGCAAAATTCGAGAATAGAATTAGCCTCAATGCGATTCGGATCACTATGGAAACAGATATAGAGAAAGTCACATATCTTCATTCTGGTCATATCAAATGACGAAATCTCTTTGGAAATGTGATACCTGACGTCTCCCTCACAAGCTCACTTAATCTCAAGATGATTGGAAGAGGTCGAATTTTTTGCAAGAAAAAACCAATGGACTAACCATCAAGGTTTTCTTGAAAATATGACTAAATTTTGACTATGCAGGAATCGTTTCAAAATTACATATTAGATAGGTAGGCTAGGCCTAGTGATGGACGGGGATGAATTTCCCCCTTATCTTCGGTGATTACTGCAAAATTCGAGAATAGAATTAGCCTCAATGCGATTCGGATCACTATGGAAACAGATATAGAGAAAGTCACATATCTTCATTCTGGTCATATCAAATGACGAAATCTCTTTGGAAATGTGATACCTGACGTCTCTCTCACAAGCTCACTTAATCTCAAGATGATTGGAAGAGGTCGAATTTTTTGCAAGAAAAACCAATGGACTAACCATCAAGGTTTTCTTGAAAATATGACGAAATTTTGACTATGCAGGAATCGTTTCAAAATTACATATTAGATAGGTAGGCTAGGCCTAGTGATGGACGGGGATGAATTTCCCTCTTATCTTCGGTGATTACTGCAAAATTCGAGAATAGAATTAGCCTCAATGCGATTCGGATCACTATGGAAACAGATATAGAGAAAGTCACATATCTTCATTCTGGTCATATCAAATGACGAAATCTCTTTGGAAATGTGATACCTGACGTCTCCCTCACAAGCTCACTTAATCTCAAGATGATTGGAAGAGGTCGAATTTTTTGCAAGAAAAAACCAATGGACCAACAATCAAGGTTTTCTTGAAAATATGACTAAATTTTGACTATGCAGGAATCGTTTCAAAATTACATATTAGATAGGTAGGCTAGGCCTAGTGATGGACGGGGATGAATTTCCCCCTTATCTTCGGTGATTACTGCAAAATTCGAGAATAGAATTAGCCTCAATGCGATTCGGATCACTATGGAAACAGATATAGAGAAAGTCACATATCTTCATTCTGGTCATATCAAATGACGAAATCTCTTTGGAAATGTGATACCTGACGTCTCCCTCACAAGCTCACTTAATCTCAAGATGATTGGAAGAGGTCGAATTTTTTGCAAGAAAAAACCAATGGACTAACCATCAAGGTTTTCTTGAAAATATGACGAAATTTTGACTATGCAGGAATCGTTTCAAAATTACATATTAGATAGGTAGGCTAGGCCTAGTGATGGACGGGGATGAATTTCCTTCTTAGCTTCGGTGATTACTGCAAAATTCGAGAATAGAATTAGCCTCAATGCGATTCGGATCACTATGGAAACAGATATAGAGAAAGTCACATATCTTCATTCTGGTCATATCAAATGACGAAATCTCTTTGGAAATGTGATACCTGACGTCTCCCTCACAAGCTCACTTAATCTCAAGATGATTGGAAGAGGTCGAATATTTTGCAAGAAAAAACCAATGGACTAACATCAAGGTTTTCTTGAAAATCTGACGAAATTTTGACTATGCAGGAATCGTTTCAAAATTACATATTAGATAGGTAGGCTAGGCCTAGTGATGGACGGGGATGAATTTCCTTCTTAGCTTCGGTGATTACTGCAAAATTCGAGAATAGAATTAGCCTCAATGCGATTCGGATCACTATGGAAACAGATATAGAGAAAGTCACATATCTTCATTCTGGTCATATCAAATGACGAAATCTCTTTGGAAATGTGATACCTGACGTCTCCCTCACAAGCTCACTTAATCTCAAGATGATTGGAAGAGGTCGAATTTTTTGCAAGAAAAAACCAATGGACTAACCATCAAGGTTTTCTTGAAAATATGACGAAATTTTGACTATGCAGGAATCGTTTCAAAATTACATATTAGATAGGTAGGCTAGGCCTAGTGATGGACGGGGATGAATTTCCTTCTTAGCTTCGGTGATTACTGCAAAATTCGAGAATAGAATTAGCCTCAATGCGATTCGGATCACTATGGAAACAGATATAGAGAAAGTCACATATCTTCATTCTGGTCATATCAAATGACGAAATCTCTTTGGAAATGTGATACCTGACGTCTCCCTCACAAGCTCACTTAATCTCAAGATGATTGGAAGAGGTCGAATTTTTTGCAAGAAAAACCAATGGACTAACACATCAAGGTTTTCTTGAAAATATGACGAAATTTTGACTATGCAGGAATCGTTTCAAAATTACATATTAGATAGGTAGGCTAGGCCTAGTGATGGACGGGGATGAATTTCCCTCTTATCTTTGGTGATTACTGCAAAATTCGAGAATAGAATTAGCCTCAATGCGATTCGGATCACTATGGAAACAGATATAGAGAAAGTCACATATCTTCATTCTGGTCATATCAAATGACGAAATCTCTTTGGAAATGTGATACCTGACGTCTCCCTCACAAGCTCACTTAATCTCAAGATGATTGGAAGAGGTCGAATATTTTGCAAGAAAAAACCAATGGACTAACATCAAGGTTTTCTTGAAAATCTGACGAAATTTTGACTATGCAGGAATCGTTTCAAAATTACATATTAGATAGGTAGGCTAGGCCTAGTGATGGACGGGGATGAATTTCCCCCTTATCTTCGGTGATTACTGCAAAATTCGAGAATAGAATTAGCCTCAATGCGATTCGGATCACTATGGAAACAGATATAGAGAAAGTCACATATCTTCATTCTGGTCATATCAAATGACGAAATCTCTTTGGAAATGTGATACCTGACGTCTCCCTCACAAGCTCACTTAATCTCAAGATGATTGGAAGAGGTCGAATTTTTTGCAAGAAAAAACCAATGGACATCAAGGTTTTCTTGAAAATATGACGAAATTTTGACTATGCAGGAATCGTTTCAAAATTACATATTAGATAGGTAGGCAAGGCCTAGTGATGGACGGGGATGAATTTCCCCCTTATCTTCGGTGATTACTGCAAAATTCGAGAATAGAATTAGCCTCAATGCGATTCGGATCACTATGGAAACAGATATAGAGAAAGTCACATATCTTCATTCTGGTCATATCAAATGACGAAATCTCTTTGGAAATGTGATACCTGACGTCTCCCTCACAAGCTCACTTAATCTCAAGATGATTGGAAGAGGTCGAATTTTTTGCAAGAAAAAACCAATGGACTACATCAAGGTTTTCTTGAAAATATGACGAAATTTTGACTATGCAGGAATCGTTTCAAAATTACATATTAGATAGGTAGGCTAGGCCTAGTGATGGACGGGGATGAATTTCCCCCTTATCTTCGGTGATTACTGCAAAATTCGAGAATAGAATTAGCCTCAATGCGATTCGGATCACTATGGAAACAGATATAGAGAAAGTCACATATCTTCATTCTGGTCATATCAAATGACGAAATCTCTTTGGAAATGTGATACCTGACGTCTCCCTCACAAGCTCACTTAATCTCAAGATGATTGGAAGAGGTAGAATTTTTGGCAAGAAAAAACCAATGGACTAACCATCAAGGTTTTCTTGAAAATATGACGAAATTTTGACTATGCAGGAATCGTTTCAAAATTACATATTAGATAGGTAGGCTAGGCCTAGTGATGGACGGGGATGAATTTCCCCCTTATCTTCGGTGATTACTGCAAAATTCGAGAATAGAATTAGCCTCAATGCGATTCGGATCACTATGGAAACAGATATAGAGAAAGTCACATATCTTCATTCTGGTCATATCAAATGACGAAATCTCTTTGGAAATGTGATACCTGACGTCTCCCTCACAAGCTCACTTAATCTCAAGATGATTGGAAGAGGTCGAATATTTTGCAAGAAAAAACCAATGGACTAACATCAAGGTTTTCTTGAAAATATGACGAAATTTTGACTATGCAGGAATCGTTTCAAAATTACATATTAGATAGGCAGGCTAGGCCTAGTGATGGACGGGGATGAATTTCCCTCTTATCTTCGGTGATTACTGCAAAATTCGAGAATAGAATTAGCCTCAATGGGATTCGGATCACTATGGAAACAGATATAGAGAAAGTCACATATCTTCATTCTGGTCATATCAAATGACGAAATCTCTTTGGAAATGTGATACCTGACGTCTCCCTCACAAGCTCACTTAATCTCAAGATGATTGGAAGAGGTCGAATTTTTTGCAAGAAAAAACCAATGGACCAACCATCAAGGTTTTCTTGAAAATATGACGAAATTTTGACTATGCAGGAATCGTTTCAAAATTACATATTAGATAGGTAGGCTAGGCCTAGTGATGGACGGGGATGAATTTCCCTCTTATCTTCGGTGATTACTGCAAAATTCGAGAATAGAATTAGCCTCAATGCGATTCGGATCACTATGGAAACAGATATAGAGAAAGTCACATATCTTCATTCTGCTCATATCAAATGACGAAATCTCTTTGGAAATGTGATACCTGACGTCTCCCTCACAAGCTCACTTAATCTCAAGATGATTGGAAGAGGTCGAATTTTTTGCAAGAAAAACCAATGGAGGTTTTCTTGAAAATATGACGAAATTTTGACTATGCAGGAATCGTTTCAAAATTACATATTAGATAGGTAGGCTAGGCCTAGTGATGGACGGGGATGAATTTCCCTCTTATCTTCGGTGATTACTGCAAAATTCGAGAATAGAATTAGCCTCAATGCGATTCGGATCACTATGGAAACAGATATAGAGAAAGTCACATATCTTCATTCTGGTCATATCAAATGACGAAATCTCTTTGGAAATGTGATACCTGACGTCTCCCTCACAAGCTCACTTAATCTCAAGATGATTGGAAGAGGTCGAATTTTTTGCAAGAAAAAACCAATGCAAGGTTTCTTGAAAATATGACTAAATTTTGACTATGCAGGAATCGTTTCAAAATTACATATTAGATAGGTAGGCTAGGCCTAGTGATGGACGGGGATGAATTTCCCCCTTATCTTCGGTGATTACTGCAAAATTCGAGAATAGAATTAGCCTCAATGCGATTCGGATCACTATGGAAACAGATATAGAGAAAGTCACATATCTTCATTCTGGTCATATCAAATGACGAAATCTCTTTGGAAATGTGATACCTGACGTCTCCCTCACAAGCTCACTTAATCTCAAGATGATTGGAAGAGGTCGAATATTTTGCAAGAAAAAACCAATGGACTAACATCAAGGTTTTCTTGAAAATCTGTCGAAATTTTGACTATGCAGGAATCGTTTCAAAATTACATATTAGATAGGTAGGCTAGGCCTAGTGATGGACGGGGATGAATTTCCTTCTTAGCTTCGGTGATTACTGCAAAATTCGAGAATAGAATTAGCCTCAATGCGATTCGGATCACTATGGAAACAGATATAGAGAAAGTCACATATCTTCATTCTGGTCATATCAAATGACGAAATCTCTTTGGAAATGTGATACCTGACGTCTCCCTCACAAGCTCACTTAATCTCAAGATGATTGGAAGAGGTCGAATTTTTTGCAAGAAAAAACCAATGGACTAACTAACCATCAAGGTTTTCTTGAAAATATGACGAAATTTTGACTATGCAGGAATCGTTTCAAAATTACATATTAGATAGGCAGGCTAGGCCTAGTGATGGACGGGGATGAATTTCCCTCTTATCTTCGGTGATTACTGCAAAATTCGAGAATAGAATTAGCCTCAATGCGATTCGGATCACTATGGAAACAGATATAGAGAAAGTCACATATCTTCATTCTGGTCATATCAAATGACGAAATCTCTTTGGAAATGTGATACCTGACGTCTCCCTCACAAGCTCACTTAATCTCAAGATGATTGGAAGAGGTCGAATTTTTTGCAAGAAAAAACCAATGGACATCAAGGTTTTCTTGAAAATATGACGAAATTTTGACTATGCAGGAATCGTTTCAAAATTACATATTAGATAGGCAGGCTAGGCCTAGTGATGGACGGGGATGAATTTCCCTCTTATCTTCGGTGATTACTGCAAAATTCGAGAATAGAATTAGCCTCAATGCGATTCGGATCACTATGGAAACAGATATAGAGAAAGTCACATATCTTCATTCTGGTCATATCAAATGACGAAATCTCTTTGGAAATGTGATACCTGACGTCTCCCTCACAAGCTCACTTAATCTCAAGATGATTGGAAGAGGTCGAATTTTTTGCAAGAAAAAACCAATGGACTAACCATCAAGGTTTTCTTGAAAATATGACTAAATTTTGACTATGCAGGAATCGTTTCAAAATTACATATTAGATAGGTAGGCTAGGCCTAGTGATGGACGGGGATGAATTTCCCCCTTATCTTCGGTGATTACTGCAAAATTCGAGAATAGAATTAGCCTCAATGCGATTCGGATCACTATGGAAACAGATATAGAGAAAGTCACATATCTTCATTCTGGTCATATCAAATGACGAAATCTCTTTGGAAATGTGATACCTGACGTCTCCCTCACAAGCTCACTTAATCTCAAGATGATTGGAAGAGGTCGAATTTTTTGCAAGAAAAAACCAATGGACTAACCATCAAGGTTTTCTTGAAAATATGACTAAATTTTGACTATGCAGGAATCGTTTCAAAATTACATATTAGATAGGTAGGCTAGGCCTAGTGATGGACGGGGATGAATTTCCCCCTTATCTTCGGTGATTACTGCAAAATTCGAGAATAGAATTAGCCTCAATGCGATTCGGATCACTATGGAAACAGATATAGAGAAAGTCACATATCTTCATTCTGGTCATATCAAATGACGAAATCTCTTTGGAAATGTGATACCTGACGTCTCCCTCACAAGCTCACTTAATCTCAAGATGATTGGAAGAGGTCGAATATTTTGCAAGAAAAAACCAATGGACTAACATCAAGGTTTTCTTGAAAATCTGACGAAATTTTGACTATGCAGGAATCGTTTCAAAATTACATATTAGATAGGTAGGCTAGGCCTAGTGATGGACGGGGATGAATTTCCTTCTTAGCTTCGGTGATTACTGCAAAATTCGAGAATAGAATTAGCCTCAATGCGATTCGGATCACTATGGAAACAGATATAGAGAAAGTCACATATCTTCATTCTGGTCATATCAAATGACGAAATCTCTTTGGAAATGTGATACCTGACGTCTCCCTCACAAGCTCACTTAATCTCAAGATGATTGGAAGAGGTCGAATTTTTTGCAAGAAAAACCAATGGACTAACCATCAAGGTTTTCTTGAAAATATGACGAAATTTTGACTATGCAGGAATCGTTTCAAAATTACATATTAGATAGGTAGGCTAGGCCTAGTGATGGACGGGGATGAATTTCCCTCTTATCTTCGGTGATTACTGCAAAATTCGAGAATAGAATTAGCCTCAATGCGATTCGGATCACTATGGAAACAGATATAGAGAAAGTCACATATCTTCATTCTGGTCATATCAAATGACGAAATCTCTTTGGAAATGTGATACCTGACGTCTCCCTCACAAGCTCACTTAATCTCAAGATGATTGGAAGAGGTCGAATTTTTTGCAAGAAAAAACCAATGGACTAACCATCAAGGTTTTCTTGAAAATATGACGAAATTTTGACTATGCAGGAATCGTTTCAAAATTACATATTAGATAGGTAGGCTAGGCCTAGTGATGGACGGGGATGAATTTCCTTCTTAGCTTCGGTGATTACTGCAAAATTCGAGAATAGAATTAGCCTCAATGCGATTCGGATCACTATGGAAACAGATATAGAGAAAGTCACATATCTTCATTCTGGTCATATCAAATGACGAAATCTCTTTGGAAATGTGATACCTGACGTCTCCCTCACAAGCTCACTTAATCTCAAGATGATTGGAAGAGGTCGAATTTTTTGCAAGAAAAAACCAATGGACTAACTAACCATCAAGGTTTTCTTGAAAATATGACTAAATTTTGACTATGCAGGAATCGTTTCAAAATTACATATTAGATAGGTAGGCTAGGCCTAGTGATGGACGGGGATGAATTTCCCCCTTATCTTCGGTGATTACTGCAAAATTCGAGAATAGAATTAGCCTCAATGCGATTCGGATCACTATGGAAACAGATATAGAGAAAGTCACATATCTTCATTCTGGTCATATCAAATGACGAAATCTCTTTGGAAATGTGATACCTGACGTCTCCCTCACAAGCTCACTTAATCTCAAGATGATTGGAAGAGGTCGAATATTTTGCAAGAAAAAACCAATGGACTAACATCAAGGTTTTCTTGAAAATCTGACGAAATTTTGACTATGCAGGAATCGTTTCAAAATTACATATTAGATAGGTAGGCTAGGCCTAGTGATGGACGGGGATGAATTTCCTTCTTAGCTTCGGTGATTACTGCAAAATTCGAGAATAGAATTAGCCTCAATGCGATTCGGATCACTATGGAAACAGATATAGAGAAAGTCACATATCTTCATTCTGGTCATATCAAATGACGAAATCTCTTTGGAAATGTGATACCTGACGTCTCCCTCACAAGCTCACTTAATCTCAAGATGATTGGAAGAGGTCGAATTTTTTGCAAGAAAAAACCAATGGACTAACTAACCATCAAGGTTTTCTTGAAAATATGACTAAATTTTGACTATGCAGGAATCGTTTCAAAATTACATATTAGATAGGTAGGCTAGGCCTAGTGATGGACGGGGATGAATTTCCCCCTTATCTTCGGTGATTACTGCAAAATTCGAGAATAGAATTAGCCTCAATGCGATTCGGATCACTATGGAAACAGATATAGAGAAAGTCACATATCTTCATTCTGGTCATATCAAATGACGAAATCTCTTTGGAAATGTGATACCTGACGTCTCCCTCACAAGCTCACTTAATCTCAAGATGATTGGAAGAGGTCGAATATTTTGCAAGAAAAAACCAATGGACTAACATCAAGGTTTTCTTGAAAATCTGACGAAATTTTGACTATGCAGGAATCGTTTCAAAATTACATATTAGATAGGTAGGCTAGGCCTAGTGATGGACGGGGATGAATTTCCTTCTTAGCTTCGGTGATTACTGCAAAATTCGAGAATAGAATTAGCCTCAATGCGATTCGGATCACTATGGAAACAGATATAGAGAAAGTCACATATCTTCATTCTGGTCATATCAAATGACGAAATCTCTTTGGAAATGTGATACCTGACGTCTCCCTCACAAGCTCACTTAATCTCAAGATGATTGGAAGAGGTCGAATTTTTTGCAAGAAAAACCAATGGACTAACCATCAAGGTTTTCTTGAAAATATGACGAAATTTTGACTATGCAGGAATCGTTTCAAAATTACATATTAGATAGGTAGGCTAGGCCTAGTGATGGACGGGGATGAATTTCCCTCTTATCTTCGGTGATTACTGCAAAATTCGAGAATAGAATTAGCCTCAATGCAATTCGGATCACTATGGAAACAGATATAGAGAAAGTCACATATCTTCATTCTGGTCATATCAAATGACGAAATCTCTTTGGAAATGTGATACCTGACGTCTCCCTCACAAGCTCAATTAATCTCAAGATGATTGGAAGAGGTCGAATTTTTTGCAAGAAAAAACCAATGGTTTTCTTGAAAATATGACGAAATTTTGACTATGCAGGAATCGTTTCAAAATTACATATTAGATAGGTAGGCTAGGCCTAGTGATGGACGGGGATGAATTTCCCCCTTATCTTCGGTGATTACTGCAAAATTCGAGAATAGAATTAGCCTCAATGCGATTCGGATCACTATGGAAACAGATATAGAGAAAGTCACATATCTTCATTCTGGTCATATCAAATGACGAAATCTCTTTGGAAATGTGATACCTGACGTCTCCCTCACAAGCTCACTTAATCTCAAGATGATTGGAAGAGGTCGAATATTTTGCAAGAAAAAACCAATGGACTAACATCAAGGTTTTCTTGAAAATCTGACGAAATTTTGACTATGCAGGAATCGTTTCAAAATTACATATTAGATAGGTAGGCTAGGCCTAGTGATGGACGGGGATGAATTTCCTTCTTAGCTTCGGTGATTACTGCAAAATTCGAGAATAGAATTAGCCTCAATGCGATTCGGATCACTATGGAAACAGATATAGAGAAAGTCACATATCTTCATTCTGGTCATATCAAATGACGAAATCTCTTTGGAAATGTGATACCTGACGTCTCCCTCACAAGCTCACTTAATCTCAAGATGATTGGAAGAGGTCGAATTTTTTGCAAGAAAAAACCAATGGACTAACCATCAAGGTTTTCTTGAAAATATGACGAAATTTTGACTATGCAGGAATCGTTTCAAAATTACATATTAGATAGGCAGGCTAGGCCTAGTGATGGACGGGGATGAATTTCCCTCTTATCTTCGGTGATTACTGCAAAATTCGAGAATAGAATTAGCCTCAATGCGATTCGGATCACTATGGAAACAGATATAGAGAAAGTCACATATCTTCATTCTGGTCATATCAAATGACGAAATCTCTTTGGAAATGTGATACCTGACGTCTCCCTCACAAGCTCACTTAATCTCAAGATGATTGGAAGAGGTCGAATTTTTTGCAAGAAAAACCAATGGACTAACCATCAAGGTTTTCTTGAAAATATGACGAAATTTTGACTATGCAGGAATCGTTTCAAAATTACATATTAGATAGGTAGGCTAGGCCTAGTGATGGACGGGCATGAATTTCCCTCTTATCTTCGGTGATTACTGCAAAATTCGAGAATAGAATTAGCCTCAATGCGATTCGGATCACTATGGAAACAGATATAGAGAAAGTCACATATCTTCATTCTGGTCATATCAAATGACGAAATCTCTTTGGAAATGTGATACCTGACGTCTCCCTCACAAGCTCACTTAATCTCAAGATGATTGGAAGAGGTCGAATATTTTGCAAGAAAAAACCAATGGACTAACATCAAGGTTTTCTTGAAAATCTGACGAAATTTTGACTATGCAGGAATCGTTTCAAAATTACATATTAGATAGGTAGGCTAGGCCTAGTGATGGACGGGGATGAATTTCCTTCTTAGCTTCGGTGATTACTGCAAAATTCGAGAATAGAATTAGCCTCAATGCGATTCGGATCACTATGGAAACAGATATAGAGAAAGTCACATATCTTCATTCTGGTCATATCAAATGACGAAATCTCTTTGGAAATGTGATACCTGACGTCTCCCTCACAAGCTCACTTAATCTCAAGATGATTGGAAGAGGTCGAATTTTTTGCAAGAAAAAACCAATGGACAACCATCAAGGTTTTCTTGAAAATATGACTAAATTTTGACTATGCAGGAATCGTTTCAAAATTACATATTAGATAGGTAGGCTAGGCCTAGTGATGGACGGGGATGAATTTCCCCCTTATCTTCGGTGATTACTGCAAAATTCGAGAATAGAATTAGCCTCAATGCGATTCGGATCACTATGGAAACAGATATAGAGAAAGTCACATATCTTCATTCTGGTCATATCAAATGACGAAATCTCTTTGGAAATGTGATACCTGACGTCTCCCTCACAAGCTCACTTAATCTCAAGATGATTGGAAGAGGTCGAATATTTTGCAAGAAAAAACCAATGGACTAACATCAAGGTTTTCTTGAAAATCTGACGAAATTTTGACTATGCAGGAATCGTTTCAAAATTACATATTAGATAGGTAGGCTAGGCCTAGTGATGGACGGGGATGAATTTCCTTCTTAGCTTCGGTGATTACTGCAAAATTCGAGAATAGAATTAGCCTCAATGCGATTCGGATCACTATGGAAACAGATATAGAGAAAGTCACATATCTTCATTCTGGTCATATCAAATGACGAAATCTCTTTGGAAATGTGATACCTGACGTCTCCCTCACAAGCTCACTTAATCTCAAGATGATTGGAAGAGGTCGAATTTTTTGCAAGAAAAAACCAATGGACTAACTAACCATCAAGGTTTTCTTGAAAATATGACTAAATTTTGACTATGCAGGAATCGTTTCAAAATTACATATTAGATAGGTAGGCTAGGCCTAGTGATGGACGGGGATGAATTTCCCCCTTATCTTCGGTGATTACTGCAAAATTCGAGAATAGAATTAGCCTCAATGCGATTCGGATCACTATGGAAACAGATATAGAGAAAGTCACATATCTTCATTCTGGTCATATCAAATGACGAAATCTCTTTGGAAATGTGATACCTGACGTCTCCCTCACAAGCTCACTTAATCTCAAGATGATTGGAAGAGGTCGAATATTTTGCAAGAAAAAACCAATGGACTAACCATCAAGGTTTTCTTGAAAATCTGACGAAATTTTGACTATGCAGGAATCGTTTCAAAATTACATATTAGATAGGTAGGCTAGGCCTAGTGATGGACGGGGATGAATTTCCTTCTTAGCTTCGGTGATTACTGCAAAATTCGAGAATAGAATTAGCCTCAATGCGATTCGGATCACTATGGAAACAGATATAGAGAAAGTCACATATCTTCATTCTGGTCATATCAAATGACGAAATCTCTTTGGAAATGTGATACCTGACGTCTCCCTCACAAGCTCACTTAATCTCAAGATGATTGGAAGAGGTCGAATTTTTTGCAAGAAAAAACCAATGGACTAACCATCAAGGTTTTCTTGAAAATATGACGAAATTTTGACTATGCAGGAATCGTTTCAAAATTACATATTAGATAGGCAGGCTAGGCCTAGTGATGGACGGGGATGAATTTCCCTCTTATCTTCGGTGATTACTGCAAAATTCGAGAATAGAATTAGCCTCAATGCGATTCGGATCACTATGGAAACAGATATAGAGAAAGTCACATATCTTCATTCTGGTCATATCAAATGACGAAATCTCTTTGGAAATGTGATACCTGACGTCTCCCTCACAAGCTCACTTAATCTCAAGATGATTGGAAGAGGTCGAATTTTTTGCAAGAAAAAACCAATGGACTAACCATCAAGGTTTTCTTGAAAATATGACGAAATTTTGACTATGCAGGAATCGTTTCAAAATTACATATTAGATAGGTAGGCTAGGCCTAGTGATGGACGGGGATGAATTTCCCCCTTATCTTCGGTGATTACTGCAAAATTCGAGAATAGAATTAGCCTCAATGCGATTCGGATCACTATGGAAACAGATATAGAGAAAGTCACATATCTTCATTCTGGTCATATCAAATGACGAAATCTCTTTGGAAATGTGATACCTGACGTCTCCCTCACAAGCTCACTTAATCTCAAGATGATTGGAAGAGGTCGAATATTTTGCAAGAAAAAACCAATGGACTAACCATCAAGGTTTTCTTGAAAATCTGACGAAATTTTGACTATGCAGGAATCGTTTCAAAATTACATATTAGATAGGTAGGCTAGGCCTAGTGATGGACGGGGATGAATTTCCCCCTTATCTTCGGTGATTACTGCAAAATTCGAGAATAGAATTAGCCTCAATGCGATTCGGATCACTATGGAAACAGATATAGAGAAAGTCACATATCTTCATTCTGGTCATATCAAATGACGAAATCTCTTTGGAAATGTGATACCTGACGTCTCCCTCACAAGCTCACTTAATCTCAAGATGATTGGAAGAGGTCGAATTTTTTGCAAGAAAAAACCAATGGACTAACCATCAAGGTTTTCTTGAAAATATGACGAAATTTTGACTATGCAGGAATCGTTTCAAAATTACATATTAGATAGGTAGGCTAGGCCTAGTGATGGACGGGGATGAATTTCCCCCTTATCTTCGGTGATTACTGCAAAATTCGAGAATAGAATTAGCCTCAATGCGATTCGGATCACTATGGAAACAGATATAGAGAAAGTCACATATCTTCATTCTGGTCATATCAAATGACGAAATCTCTTTGGAAATGTGATACCTGACGTCTCCCTCACAAGCTCACTTAATCTCAAGATGATTGGAAGAGGTCGAATATTTTGCAAGAAAAAACCAATGGACTAACATCAAGGTTTTCTTGAAAATCTGACGAAATTTTGACTATGCAGGAATCGTTTCAAAATTACATATTAGATAGGTAGGCTAGGCCTAGTGATGGACGGGGATGAATTTCCTTCTTAGCTTCGGTGATTACTGCAAAATTCGAGAATAGAATTAGCCTCAATGCGATTCGGATCACTATGGAAACAGATATAGAGAAAGTCACATATCTTCATTCTGGTCATATCAAATGACGAAATCTCTTTGGAAATGTGATACCTGACGTCTCCCTCACAAGCTCACTTAATCTCAAGATGATTGGAAGAGGTCGAATATTTTGCAAGAAAAAACCAATGGAAACCATCAAGGTTTTCTTGAAAATATGACGAAATTTTGACTATGCAGGAATCGTTTCAAAATTACATATTAGATAGGCAGGCTAGGCCTAGTGATGGACGGGGATGAATTTCCCTCTTATCTTCGGTGATTACTGCAAAATTCGAGAATAGAATTAGCCTCAATGCGATTCGGATCACTATGGAAACATATATAGAGAAAGTCACATATCTTCATTCTGGTCATATCAAATGACGAAATCTCTTTGGAAATGTGATACCTGACGTCTCCCTCACAAGCTCACTTAATCTCAAGATGATTGGAAGAGGTCGAATTTTTTGCAAGAAAAAACCAATGGACTAACATCAAGGTTTTCTTGAAAATCTGACGAAATTTTGACTATGCAGGAATCGTTTCAAAATTACATATTAGATAGGTAGGCTAGGCCTAGTGATGGACGGGGATGAATTTCCTTCTTAGCTTCGGTGATTACTGCAAAATTCGAGAATAGAATTAGCCTCAATGCGATTCGGATCACTATGGAAACAGATATAGAGAAAGTCACATATCTTCATTCTGGTCATATCAAATGACGAAATCTCTTTGGAAATGTGATACCTGACGTCTCCCTCACAAGCTCACTTAATCTCAAGATGATTGGAAGAGGTCGAATATTTTGCAAGAAAAAACCAATGGAAACCATCAAGGTTTTCTTGAAAATATGACGAAATTTTGACTATGCAGGAATCGTTTCAAAATTACATATTAGATAGGCAGGCTAGGCCTAGTGATGGACGGGGATGAATTTCCCTCTTATCTTCGGTGATTACTGCAAAATTCGAGAATAGAATTAGCCTCAATGCGATTCGGATCACTATGGAAACATATATAGAGAAAGTCACATATCTTCATTCTGGTCATATCAAATGACGAAATCTCTTTGGAAATGTGATACCTGACGTCTCCCTCACAAGCTCACTTAATCTCAAGATGATTGGAAGAGGTCGAATTTTTTGCAAGAAAAAACCAATGGACTAACATCAAGGTTTTCTTGAAAATCTGACGAAATTTTGACTATGCAGGAATCGTTTCAAAATTACATATTAGATAGGTAGGCTAGGCCTAGTGATGGACGGGGATGAATTTCCTTCTTAGCTTCGGTGATTACTGCAAAATTCGAGAATAGAATTAGCCTCAATGCGATTCGGATCACTATGGAAACAGATATAGAGAAAGTCACATATCTTCATTCTGGTCATATCAAATGACGAAATCTCTTTGGAAATGTGATACCTGACGTCTCCCTCACAAGCTCACTTAATCTCAAGATGATTGGAAGAGGTCGAATATTTTGCAAGAAAAAACCAATGGAAACCATCAAGGTTTTCTTGAAAATATGACGAAATTTTGACTATGCAGGAATCGTTTCAAAATTACATATTAGATAGGCAGGCTAGGCCTAGTGATGGACGGGGATGAATTTCCCTCTTATCTTCGGTGATTACTGCAAAATTCGAGAATAGAATTAGCCTCAATGCGATTCGGATCACTATGGAAACATATATAGAGAAAGTCACATATCTTCATTCTGGTCATATCAAATGACGAAATCTCTTTGGAAATGTGATACCTGACGTCTCCCTCACAAGCTCACTTAATCTCAAGATGATTGGAAGAGGTCGAATTTTTTGCAAGAAAAAACCAATGGACTAACTAACCATCAAGGTTTTCTTGAAAATATGACTAAATTTTGACTATGCAGGAATCGTTTCAAAATTACATATTAGATAGGTAGGCTAGGCCTAGTGATGGACGGGGATGAATTTCCCCCTTATCTTCGGTGATTACTGCAAAATTCGAGAATAGAATTAGCCTCAATGCGATTCGGATCACTATGGAAACAGATATAGAGAAAGTCACATATCTTCATTCTGGTCATATCAAATGACGAAATCTCTTTGGAAATGTGATACCTGACGTCTCCCTCACAAGCTCACTTAATCTCAAGATGATTGGAAGAGGTCGAATATTTTGCAAGAAAAAACCAATGGACTAACATCAAGGTTTTCTTGAAAATCTGACGAAATTTTGACTATGCAGGAATCGTTTCAAAATTACATATTAGATAGGTAGGCAAGGCCTAGTGATGGACGGGGATGAATTTCCTTCTTAGCTTCGGTGATTACTGCAAAATTCGAGAATAGAATTAGCCTCAATGCGATTCGGATCACTATGGAAACAGATATAGAGAAAGTCACATATCTTCATTCTGGTCATATCAAATGACGAAATCTCTTTGGAAATGTGATACCTGACGTCTCCCTCACAAGCTCACTTAATCTCAAGATGATTGGAAGAGGTCGAATTTTTTGCAAGAAAAAACCAATGGACTAACCATCAAGGTTTTCTTGAAAATATGACGAAATTTTGACTATGCAGGAATCGTTTCAAAATTACATATTAGATAGGCAGGCTAGGCCTAGTGATGGACGGGGATGAATTTCCCTCTTATCTTCGGTGATTACTGCAAAATTCGAGAATAGAATTAGCCTCAATGCGATTCGGATCACTATGGAAACAGATATAGAGAAAGTCACATATCTTCATTCTGGTCATATCAAATGACGAAATCTCTTTGGAAATGTGATACCTGACGTCTCCCTCACAAGCTCACTTAATCTCAAGATGATTGGAAGAGGTCGAATTTTTTGCAAGAAAAAACCAATGGACATCAAGGTTTTCTTGAAAATATGACGAAATTTTGACTATGCAGGAATCGTTTCAAAATTACATATTAGATAGGCAGGCTAGGCCTAGTGATGGACGGGGATGAATTTCCCTCTTATCTTCGGTGATTACTGCAAAATTCGAGAATAGAATTAGCCTCAATGCGATTCGGATCACTATGGAAACAGATATAGAGAAAGTCACATATCTTCATTCTGGTCATATCAAATGACGAAATCTCTTTGGAAATGTGATACCTGACGTCTCCCTCACAAGCTCACTTAATCTCAAGATGATTGGAAGAGGTCGAATTTTTTGCAAGAAAAAACCAATGGATAACCATCAAGGTTTTCTTGAAAATATGACTAAATTTTGACTATGCAGGAATCGTTTCAAAATTACATATTAGATAGGTAGGCTAGGCCTAGTGATGGACGGGGATGAATTTCCCCCTTATCTTCGGTGATTACTGCAAAATTCGAGAATAGAATTAGCCTCAATGCGATTCGGATCACTATGGAAACAGATATAGAGAAAGTCACATATCTTCATTCTGGTCATATCAAATGACGAAATCTCTTTGGAAATGTGATACCTGACGTCTCCCTCACAAGCTCACTTAATCTCAAGATGATTGGAAGAGGTCGAATATTTTGCAAGAAAAAACCAATGGACTAACTAACCATCAAGGTTTTCTTGAAAATCTGACGAAATTTTGACTATGCAGGAATCGTTTCAAAATTACATATTAGATAGGTAGGCTAGGCCTAGTGATGGACGGGGATGAATTTCCCTCTTATCTTCGGTGATTACTGCAAAATTCGAGAATAGAATTAGCCTCAATGCGATTCGGATCACTATGGAAACAGATATAGAGAAAGTCACATATCTTCATTCTGGTCATATCAAATGACGAAATCTCTTTGGAAATGTGATACCTGACGTCTCCCTCACAAGCTCACTTAATCTCAAGATGATTGGAAGAGGTCGAATATTTTGCAAGAAAAAACCAATGGACTAACATCAAGGTTTTCTTGAAAATCTGACGAAATTTTGACTATGCAGGAATCGTTTCAAAATTACATATTAGATAGGTAGGCTAGGCCTAGTGATGGACGGGGATGAATTTCCTTCTTAGCTTCGGTGATTACTGCAAAATTCGAGAATAGAATTAGCCTCAATGCGATTCGGATCACTATGGAAACAGATATAGAGAAAGTCACATATCTTCATTCTGGTCATATCAAATGACGAAATCTCTTTGGAAATGTGATACCTGACGTCTCCCTCACAAATTCACTTAATCTCAAGATGATTGGAAGAGGTCGAATTTTTTGCAAGAAAAACCAATGGACTAACCATCAAGGTTTTCTTGAAAATATGACGAAATTTTGACTATGCAGGAATCGTTTCAAAATTACATATTAGATAGGTAGGCTAGGCCTAGTGATGGACGGGGATGAATTTCCCTCTTATCTTCGGTGATTACTGCAAAATTCGAGAATAGAATTAGCCTCAATGCGATTCGGATCACTATGGAAACAGATATAGAGAAAGTCACATATCTTCATTCTGGTCATATCAAATGACGAAATCTCTTTGGAAATGTGATACCTGACGTCTCCCTCACAAGCTCACTTAATCTCAAGATGATTGGAAGAGGTCGAATTTTTTGCAAGAAAAAACCAATGGACTAACCATCAAGGTTTTCTTGAAAATATGACGAAATTTTGACTATGCAGGAATCGTTTCAAAATTACATATTAGATAGGTAGGCTAGGCCTAGTGATGGACGGGGATGAATTTCCTTCTTAGCTTCGGTGATTACTGCAAAATTCGAGAATAGAATTAGCCTCAATGCGATTCGGATCACTATGGAAACAGATATAGAGAAAGTCACATATCTTCATTCTGGTCATATCAAATGACGAAATCTCTTTGGAAATGTGATACCTGACGTCTCCCTCACAAGCTCACTTAATCTCAAGATGATTGGAAGAGGTCGAATTTTTTGCAAGAAAAAACCAATGGACTAACTAACCATCAAGGTTTTCTTGAAAATATGACGAAATTTTGACTATGCAGGAATCGTTTCAAAATTACATATTAGATAGGTAGGCTAGGCCTAGTGATGGACGGGGATGAATTTCCCCCTTATCTTCGGTGATTACTGCAAAATTCGAGAATAGAATTAGCCTCAATGCGATTCGGATCACTATGGAAACAGATATAGAGAAAGTCACATATCTTCATTCTGGTCATATCAAATGACGAAATCTCTTTGGAAATGTGATACCTGACGTCTCCCTCACAAGCTCACTTAATCTCAAGATGATTGGAAGAGGTCGAATTTTTTGCAAGAAAAAACCAATGGACTAACCATCAAGGTTTTCTTGAAATATGACGAAATTTTGACTATGCAGGAATCGTTTCAAAATTACATATTAGATAGGTAGGCTAGGCCTAGTGATGGACGGGGATGAATTTCCTTCTTAGCTTCGGTGATTACTGCAAAATTCGAGAATAGAATTAGCCTCAATGCGATTCGGATCACTATGGAAACAGATATAGAGAAAGTCACATATCTTCATTCTGGTCATATCAAATGACGAAATCTCTTTGGAAATGTGATACCTGACGTCTCCCTCACAAGCTCACTTAATCTCAAGATGATTGGAAGAGGTCGAATTTTTTGCAAGAAAAACCAATGGACTAACCATCAAGGTTTTCTTGAAAATATGACGAAATTTTGACTATGCAGGAATCGTTTCAAAATTACATATTAGATAGGTAGGCTAGGCCTAGTGATGGACGGGCATGAATTTCCCTCTTATCTTCGGTGATTACTGCAAAATTCGAGAATAGAATTAGCCTCAATGCGATTCGGATCACTATGGAAACAGATATAGAGAAAGTCACATATCTTCATTCTGGTCATATCAAATGACGAAATCTCTTTGGAAATGTGATACCTGACGTCTCCCTCACAAGCTCACTTAATCTCAAGATGATTGGAAGAGGTCGAATATTTTGCAAGAAAAAACCAATGGACTAACATCAAGGTTTTCTTGAAAATCTGACGAAATTTTGACTATGCAGGAATCGTTTCAAAATTACATATTAGATAGGTAGGCTAGGCCTAGTGATGGACGGGGATGAATTTCCTTCTTAGCTTCGGTGATTACTGCAAAATTCGAGAATAGAATTAGCCTCAATGCGATTCGGATCACTATGGAAACAGATATAGAGAAAGTCACATATCTTCATTCTGGTCATATCAAATGACGAAATCTCTTTGGAAATGTGATACCTGACGTCTCCCTCACAAGCTCACTTAATCTCAAGATGATTGGAAGAGGTCGAATTTTTTGCAAGAAAAAACCAATGGACTAACTAACCATCAAGGTTTTCTTGAAAATATGACTAAATTTTGACTATGCAGGAATCGTTTCAAAATTACATATTAGATAGGTAGGCTAGGCCTAGTGATGGACGGGGATGAATTTCCTTCTTAGCTTCGGTGATTACTGCAAAATTCGAGAATAGAATTAGCCTCAATGCGATTCGGATCACTATGGAAACAGATATAGAGAAAGTCACATATCTTCATTCTGGTCATATCAAATGACGAAATCTCTTTGGAAATGTGATACCTGACGTCTCCCTCACAAGCTCACTTAATCTCAAGATGATTGGAAGAGGTCGAATTTTTTGCAAGAAAAAACCAATGGACTAACTAACCATCAAGGTTTTCTTGAAAATATGACTAAATTTTGACTATGCAGGAATCGTTTCAAAATTACATATTAGATAGGTAGGCTAGGCCTAGTGATGGACGGGGATGAATTTCCCCCTTATCTTCGGTGATTACTGCAAAATTCGAGAATAGAATTAGCCTCAATGCGATTCGGATCACTATGGAAACAGATATAGAGAAAGTCACATATCTTCATTCTGGTCATATCAAATGACGAAATCTCTTTGGAAATGTGATACCTGACGTCTCCCTCACAAGCTCACTTAATCTCAAGATGATTGGAAGAGGTCGAATATTTTGCAAGAAAAAACCAATGGACTAACATCAAGGTTTTCTTGAAAATCTGACGAAATTTTGACTATGCAGGAATCGTTTCAAAATTACATATTAGATAGGTAGGCTAGGCCTAGTGATGGACGGGGATGAATTTCCTTCTTAGCTTCGGTGATTACTGCAAAATTCGAGAATAGAATTAGCCTCAATGCGATTCGGATCACTATGGAAACAGATATAGAGAAAGTCACATATCTTCATTCTGGTCATATCAAATGACGAAATCTCTTTGGAAATGTGATACCTGACGTCTCCCTCACAAGCTCACTTAATCTCAAGATGATTGGAAGAGGTCGAATTTTTTGCAAGAAAAAACCAATGGACTAACTAACCATCAAGGTTTTCTTGAAAATATGACTAAATTTTGACTATGCAGGAATCGTTTCAAAATTACATATTAGATAGGTAGGCTAGGCCTAGTGATGGACGGGGATGAATTTCCCCCTTATCTTCGGTGATTACTGCAAAATTCGAGAATAGAATTAGCCTCAATGCGATTCGGATCACTATGGAAACAGATATAGAGAAAGTCACATATCTTCATTCTGGTCATATCAAATGACGAAATCTCTTTGGAAATGTGATACCTGACGTCTCCCTCACAAGCTCACTTAATCTCAAGATGATTGGAAGAGGTCGAATATTTTGCAAGAAAAAAC
Source organism: Lumbricus terrestris (assembly GCA_949752735.1). Lineage (NCBI taxonomy): Eukaryota > Metazoa > Annelida > Clitellata > Crassiclitellata > Lumbricidae > Lumbricus > Lumbricus terrestris. The sequence goes on from OX457049.1 coordinate 34,830,268, forward strand.
CAATGGACTAACATCAAGGTTTTCTTGAAAATCTGACGAAATTTTGACTATGCAGGAATCGTTTCAAAATTACATATTAGATAGGTAGGCTAGGCCTAGTGATGGACGGGGATGAATTTCCTTCTTAGCTTCGGTGATTACTGCAAAATTCGAGAATAGAATTAGCCTCAATGCGATTCGGATCACTATGGAAACAGATATAGAGAAAGTCACATATCTTCATTCTGGTCATATCAAATGACGAAATCTCTTTGGAAATGTGATACCTGACGTCTCCCTCACAAGCTCACTTAATCTCAAGATGATTGGAAGAGGTCGAATTTTTTGCAAGAAAAAACCAATGGACTAACCATCAAGGTTTTCTTGAAAATATGACGAAATTTTGACTATGCAGGAATCGTTTCAAAATTACATATTAGATAGGCAGGCTAGGCCTAGTGATGGACGGGGATGAATTTCCCTCTTATCTTCGGTGATTACTGCAAAATTCGAGAATAGAATTAGCCTCAATGCGATTCGGATCACTATGGAAACAGATATAGAGAAAGTCACATATCTTCATTCTGGTCATATCAAATGACGAAATCTCTTTGGAAATGTGATACCTGACGTCTCCCTCACAAGCTCACTTAATCTCAAGATGATTGGAAGAGGTCGAATTTTTTGCAAGAAAAAACCAATGGACTAACCATCAAGGTTTTCTTGAAAATATGACGAAATTTTGACTATGCAGGAATCGTTTCAAAATTACATATTAGATAGGTAGGCTAGGCCTAGTGATGGACGGGGATGAATTTCCCCCTTATCTTCGGTGATTACTGCAAAATTCGAGAATAGAATTAGCCTCAATGCGATTCGGATCACTATGGAAACAGATATAGAGAAAGTCACATATCTTCATTCTGGTCATATCAAATGACGAAATCTCTTTGGAAATGTGATACCTGACGTCTCCCTCACAAGCTCACTTAATCTCAAGATGATTGGAAGAGGTCGAATATTTTGCAAGAAAAAACCAATGGACTAACCATCAAGGTTTTCTTGAAAATCTGACGAAATTTTGACTATGCAGGAATCGTTTCAAAATTACATATTAGATAGGTAGGCTAGGCCTAGTGATGGACGGGGATGAATTTCCCCCTTATCTTCGGTGATTACTGCAAAATTCGAGAATAGAATTAGCCTCAATGCGATTCGGATCACTATGGAAACAGATATAGAGAAAGTCACATATCTTCATTCTGGTCATATCAAATGACGAAATCTCTTTGGAAATGTGATACCTGACGTCTCCCTCACAAGCTCACTTAATCTCAAGATGATTGGAAGAGGTAGAATTTTTGGCAAGAAAAAACCAATGGACTAACCATCAAGGTTTTCTTGAAAATATGACGAAATTTTGACTATGCAGGAATCGTTTCAAAATTACATATTAGATAGGTAGGCTAGGCCTAGTGATGGACGGGGATGAATTTCCCCCTTATCTTCGGTGATTACTGCAAAATTCGAGAATAGAATTAGCCTCAATGCGATTCGGATCACTATGGAAACAGATATAGAGAAAGTCACATATCTTCATTCTGGTCATATCAAATGACGAAATCTCTTTGGAAATGTGATACCTGACGTCTCCCTCACAAGCTCACTTAATCTCAAGATGATTGGAAGAGGTCGAATATTTTGCAAGAAAAAACCAATGGACTAACATCAAGGTTTTCTTGAAAATATGACGAAATTTTGACTATGCAGGAATCGTTTCAAAATTACATATTAGATAGGCAGGCTAGGCCTAGTGATGGACGGGGATGAATTTCCCTCTTATCTTCGGTGATTACTGCAAAATTCGAGAATAGAATTAGCCTCAATGGGATTCGGATCACTATGGAAACAGATATAGAGAAAGTCACATATCTTCATTCTGGTCATATCAAATGACGAAATCTCTTTGGAAATGTGATACCTGACGTCTCCCTCACAAGCTCACTTAATCTCAAGATGATTGGAAGAGGTCGAATTTTTTGCAAGAAAAAACCAATGGACCAACCATCAAGGTTTTCTTGAAAATATGACTAAATTTTGACTATGCAGGAATCGTTTCAAAATTACATATTAGATAGGTAGGCTAGGCCTAGTGATGGACGGGGATGAATTTCCCCCTTATCTTCGGTGATTACTGCAAAATTCGAGAATAGAATTAGCCTCAATGCGATTCGGATCACTATGGAAACAGATATAGAGAAAGTCACATATCTTCATTCTGGTCATATCAAATGACGAAATCTCTTTGGAAATGTGATACCTGACGTCTCCCTCACAAGCTCACTTAATCTCAAGATGATTGGAAGAGGTCGAATTTTTGGCAAGAAAAAACCAATGGACTAACCATCAAGGTTTTCTTGAAAATATGACGAAATTTTGACTATGCAGGAATCGTTTCAAAATTACATATTAGATAGGTAGGCTAGGCCTAGTGATGGACGGGGATGAATTTCCCCCTTATCTTCGGTGATTACTGCAAAATTCGAGAATAGAATTAGCCTCAATGCGATTCGGATCACTATGGAAACAGATATAGAGAAAGTCACATATCTTCATTCTGGTCATATCAAATGACGAAATCTCTTTGGAAATGTGATACCTGACGTCTCCTTCACAAGCTCACTTAATCTCAAGATGATTGGAAGAGGTCGAATATTTTGCAAGAAAAAACCAATGGACTAACATCAAGGTTTTCTTGAAAATCTGACGAAATTTTGACTATGCAGGAATCGTTTCAAAATTACATATTAGATAGGTAGGCTAGGCCTAGTGATGGACGGGGATGAATTTCCTTCTTAGCTTCGGTGATTACTGCAAAATTCGAGAATAGAATTAGCCTCAATGCGATTCGGATCACTATGGAAACAGATATAGAGAAAGTCACATATCTTCATTCTGGTCATATCAAATGACGAAATCTCTTTGGAAATGTGATACCTGACGTCTCCCTCACAAGCTCACTTAATCTCAAGATGATTGGAAGAGGTCGAATTTTTTGCAAGAAAAAACCAATGGACTAACCATCAAGGTTTTCTTGAAAATATGACGAAATTTTGACTATGCAGGAATCGTTTCAAAATTACATATTAGATAGGCAGGCTAGGCCTAGTGATGGACGGGGATGAATTTCCCTCTTATCTTCGGTGATTACTGCAAAATTCGAGAATAGAATTAGCCTCAATGCGATTCGGATCACTATGGAAACAGATATAGAGAAAGTCACATATCTTCATTCTGGTCATATCAAATGACGAAATCTCTTTGGAAATGTGATACCTGACGTCTCCCTCACAAGCTCACTTAATCTCAAGATGATTGGAAGAGGTCGAATTTTTTGCAAGAAAAAACCAATGGACTAACCATCAAGGTTTTCTTGAAAATATGACGAAATTTTGACTATGCAGGAATCGTTTCAAAATTACATATTAGATAGGTAGGCTAGGCCTAGTGATGGACGGGGATGAATTTCCTTCTTAGCTTCGGTGATTACTGCAAAATTCGAGAATAGAATTAGCCTCAATGCGATTCGGATCACTATGGAAACAGATATAGAGAAAGTCACATATCTTCATTCTGGTCATATCAAATGACGAAATCTCTTTGGAAATGTGATACCTGACGTCTCCCTCACAAGCTCACTTAATCTCAAGATGATTGGAAGAGGTCGAATTTTTTGCAAGAAAAAACAATGGACTACCATCAAGGTTTTCTTGAAAATATGACGAAATTTTGACTATGCAGGAATCGTTTCAAAATTACATATTAGATAGGTAGGCTAGGCCTAGTGATGGACGGGGATGAATTTCCCCCTTATCTTCGGTGATTACTGCAAAATTCGAGAATAGAATTAGCCTCAATGCGATTCGGATCACTATGGAAACAGATATAGAGAAAGTCACATATCTTCATTCTGGTCATATCAAATGACGAAATCTCTTTGGAAATGTGATACCTGACGTCTCCCTCACAAGCTCACTTAATCTCAAGATGATTGGAAGAGGTAGAATTTTTGGCAAGAAAAAACCAATGGACTAACCATCAAGGTTTTCTTGAAAATATGACGAAATTTTGACTATGCAGGAATCGTTTCAAAATTACATATTAGATAGGTAGGCTAGGCCTAGTGATGGACGGGGATGAATTTCCCCCTTATCTTCGGTGATTACTGCAAAATTCGAGAATAGAATTAGCCTCAATGCGATTCGGATCACTATGGAAACAGATATAGAGAAAGTCACATATCTTCATTCTGGTCATATCAAATGACGAAATCTCTTTGGAAATGTGATACCTGACGTCTCCCTCACAAGCTCACTTAATCTCAAGATGATTGGAAGAGGTCGAATATTTTGCAAGAAAAAACCAATCAAAAAAACCATCAAGGTTTTCTTGAAAATCTGACGAAATTTTGACTATGCAGGAATCGTTTCAAAATTACATATTAGATAGGTAGGCTAGGCCTAGTGATGGACGGGGATGAATTTCCTTCTTAGCTTCGGTGATTACTGCAAAATTCGAGAATAGAATTAGCCTCAATGCGATTCGGATCACTATGGAAACAGATATAGAGAAAGTCACATATCTTCATTCTGGTCATATCAAATGACGAAATCTCTTTGGAAATGTGATACCTGACGTCTCCCTCACAAGCTCACTTAATCTCAAGATGATTGGAAGAGGTCGAATTTTTTGCAAGAAAAAACAATGGACCATCAAGGTTTTCTTGAAAATATGACGAAATTTTGACTATGCAGGAATCGTTTCAAAATTACATATTAGATAGGCAGGCTAGGCCTAGTGATGGACGGGGATGAATTTCCCTCTTATCTTCGGTGATTACTGCAAAATTCGAGAATAGAATTAGCCTCAATGGGATTCGGATCACTATGGAAACAGATATAGAGAAAGTCACATATCTTCATTCTGGTCATATCAAATGACGAAATCTCTTTGGAAATGTGATACCTGACGTCTCCCTCACAAGCTCACTTAATCTCAAGATGATTGGAAGAGGTCGAATTTTTTGCAAGAAAAAACCAATGGACCAACCATCAAGGTTTTCTTGAAAATATGACTAAATTTTGACTATGCAGGAATCGTTTCAAAATTACATATTAGATAGGTACGCTAGGCCTAGTGATGGACGGGGATGAATTTCCCCCTTATCTTCGGTGATTACTGCAAAATTCGAGAATAGAATTAGCCTCAATGCGATTCGGATCACTATGGAAACAGATATAGAGAAAGTCACATATCTTCATTCTGGTCATATCAAATGACGAAATCTCTTTGGAAATGTGATACCTGACGTCTCCCTCACAAGCTCACTTAATCTCAAGATGATTGGAAGAGGTCGAATTTTTGGCAAGAAAAAACCAATGGACTAACCATCAAGGTTTTCTTGAAAATATGACGAAATTTTGACTATGCAGGAATCGTTTCAAAATTACATATTAGATAGGTAGGCTAGGCCTAGTGATGGACGGGGATGAATTTCCCCCTTATCTTCGGTGATTACTGCAAAATTCGAGAATAGAATTAGCCTCAATGCGATTCGGATCACTATGGAAACAGATATAGAGAAAGTCACATATCTTCATTCTGGTCATATCAAATGACGAAATCTCTTTGGAAATGTGATACCTGACGTCTCCTTCACAAGCTCACTTAATCTCAAGATGATTGGAAGAGGTCGAATATTTTGCAAGAAAAAACCAATGGACTAACATCAAGGTTTTCTTGAAAATCTGACGAAATTTTGACTATGCAGGAATCGTTTCAAAATTACATATTAGATAGGTAGGCTAGGCCTAGTGATGGACGGGGATGAATTTCCTTCTTAGCTTCGGTGATTACTGCAAAATTCGAGAATAGAATTAGCCTCAATGCGATTCGGATCACTATGGAAACAGATATAGAGAAAGTCACATATCTTCATTCTGGTCATATCAAATGACGAAATCTCTTTGGAAATGTGATACCTGACGTCTCCCTCACAAGCTCACTTAATCTCAAGATGATTGGAAGAGGTCGAATTTTTTGCAAGAAAAAACCAATGGACTAACCATCAAGGTTTTCTTGAAAATATGACGAAATTTTGACTATGCAGGAATCGTTTCAAAATTACATATTAGATAGGCAGGCTAGGCCTAGTGATGGACGGGGATGAATTTCCCTCTTATCTTCGGTGATTACTGCAAAATTCGAGAATAGAATTAGCCTCAATGCGATTCGGATCACTATGGAAACAGATATAGAGAAAGTCACATATCTTCATTCTGGTCATATCAAATGACGAAATCTCTTTGGAAATGTGATACCTGACGTCTCCCTCACAAGCTCACTTAATCTCAAGATGATTGGAAGAGGTCGAATTTTTTGCAAGAAAAAACCAATGGACTAACTAACCATCAAGGTTTTCTTGAAAATATGACTAAATTTTGACTATGCAGGAATCGTTTCAAAATTACATATTAGATAGGTAGGCTAGGCCTAGTGATGGACGGGGATGAATTTCCCCCTTATCTTCGGTGATTACTGCAAAATTCGAGAATAGAATTAGCCTCAATGCGATTCGGATCACTATGGAAACAGATATAGAGAAAGTCACATATCTTCATTCTGGTCATATCAAATGACGAAATCTCTTTGGAAATGTGATACCTGACGTCTCCTTCACAAGCTCACTTAATCTCAAGATGATTGGAAGAGGTCGAATATTTTGCAAGAAAAAACCAATGGACTAACATCAAGGTTTTCTTGAAAATCTGACGAAATTTTGACTATGCAGGAATCGTTTCAAAATTACATATTAGATAGGTAGGCTAGGCCTAGTGATGGACGGGGATGAATTTCCTTCTTAGCTTCGGTGATTACTGCAAAATTCGAGAATAGAATTAGCCTCAATGCGATTCGGATCACTATGGAAACAGATATAGAGAAAGTCACATATCTTCATTCTGGTCATATCAAATGACGAAATCTCTTTGGAAATGTGATACCTGACGTCTCCCTCACAAGCTCACTTAATCTCAAGATGATTGGAAGAGGTCGAATTTTTTGCAAGAAAAAACCAATGGACTAACTAACCATCAAGGTTTTCTTGAAAATATGACGAAATTTTGACTATGCAGGAATCGTTTCAAAATTACATATTAGATAGGTAGGCTAGGCCTAGTGATGGACGGGGATGAATTTCCCCCTTATCTTCGGTGATTACTGCAAAATTCGAGAATAGAATTAGCCTCAATGCGATTCGGATCACTATGGAAACAGATATAGAGAAAGTCACATATCTTCATTCTGGTCATATCAAATGACGAAATCTCTTTGGAAATGTGATACCTGACGTCTCCCTCACAAGCTCACTTAATCTCAAGATGATTGGAAGAGGTCGAATTTTTTGCAAGAAAAAACCAATGGACTAACTAACCATCAAGGTTTTCTTGAAAATATGACGAAATTTTGACTATGCAGGAATCGTTTCAAAATTACATATTAGATAGGCAGGCTAGGCCTAGTGATGGACGGGGATGAATTTCCCTCTTATCTTCGGTGATTACTGCAAAATTCGAGAATAGAATTAGCCTCAATGCGATTCGGATCACTATGGAAACAGATATAGAGAAAGTCACATATCTTCATTCTGGTCATATCAAATGACGAAATCTCTTTGGAAATGTGATACCTGACGTCTCCCTCACAAGCTCACTTAATCTCAAGATGATTGGAAGAGGTCGAATATTTTGCAAGAAAAAACCAATGGACAAGGTTTTCTTGAAAATCTGACGAAATTTTGACTATGCAGGAATCGTTTCAAAATTACATATTAGATAGGTAGGCTAGGCCTAGTGATGGACGGGGATGAATTTCCCCCTTATCTTCGGTGATTACTGCAAAATTCGAGAATAGAATTAGCCTCAATGCGATTCGGATCACTATGGAAACAGATATAGAGAAAGTCACATATCTTCATTCTGGTCATATCAAATGACGAAATCTCTTTGGAAATGTGATACCTGACGTCTCCCTCACAAGCTCACTTAATCTCAAGATGATTGGAAGAGGTCGAATTTTTTGCAAGAAAAAACAATGGACTACCATCAAGGTTTTCTTGAAAATATGACGAAATTTTGACTATGCAGGAATCGTTTCAAAATTACATATTAGATAGGTAGGCTAGGCCTAGTGATGGACGGGGATGAATTTCCCTCTTATCTTCGGTGATTACTGCAAAATTCGAGAATAGAATTAGCCTCAATGCGATTCGGATCACTATGGAAACAGATATAGAGAAAGTCACATATCTTCATTCTGGTCATATCAAATGACGAAATCTCTTTGGAAATGTGATACCTGACGTCTCCCTCACAAGCTCACTTAATCTCAAGATGATTGGAAGAGGTCGAATTTTTTGCAAGAAAAAACCAATGGACTAACCATCAAGGTTTTCTTGAAAATATGACGAAATTTTGACTATGCAGGAATCGTTTCAAAATTACATATTAGATAGGTAGGCTAGGCCTAGTGATGGACGGGGATGAATTTCCTTCTTAGCTTCGGTGATTACTGCAAAATTCGAGAATAGAATTAGCCTCAATGCGATTCGGATCACTATGGAAACAGATATAGAGAAAGTCACATATCTTCATTCTGGTCATATCAAATGACGAAATCTCTTTGGAAATGTGATACCTGACGTCTCCCTCACAAGCTCACTTAATCTCAAGATGATTGGAAGAGGTCGAATTTTTTGCAAGAAAAAACCAATGGACTAACTAACCATCAAGGTTTTCTTGAAAATATGACTAAATTTTGACTATGCAGGAATCGTTTCAAAATTACATATTAGATAGGTAGGCTAGGCCTAGTGATGGACGGGGATGAATTTCCCCCTTATCTTCGGTGATTACTGCAAAATTCGAGAATAGAATTAGCCTCAATGCGATTCGGATCACTATGGAAACAGATATAGAGAAAGTCACATATCTTCATTCTGGTCATATCAAATGACGAAATCTCTTTGGAAATGTGATACCTGACGTCTCCCTCACAAGCTCACTTAATCTCAAGATGATTGGAAGAGGTCGAATTTTTTGCAAGAAAAAACCAATGGACTAACTAACCATCAAGGTTTTCTTGAAAATCTGACGAAATTTTGACTATGCAGGAATCGTTTCAAAATTACATATTAGATAGGTAGGCTAGGCCTAGTGATGGACGGGGATGAATTTCCTTCTTAGCTTCGGTGATTACTGCAAAATTCGAGAATAGAATTAGCCTCAATGCGATTCGGATCACTATGGAAACAGATATAGAGAAAGTCACATATCTTCATTCTGGTCATATCAAATGACGAAATCTCTTTGGAAATGTGATACCTGACGTCTCCCTCACAAGCTCACTTAATCTCAAGATGATTGGAAGAGGTCGAATTTTTTGCAAGAAAAAACCAATGGACTAACTAACCATCAAGGTTTTCTTGAAAATATGACTAAATTTTGACTATGCAGGAATCGTTTCAAAATTACATATTAGATAGGTAGGCTAGGCCTAGTGATGGACGGGGATGAATTTCCCCCTTATCTTCGGTGATTACTGCAAAATTCGAGAATAGAATTAGCCTCAATGCGATTCGGATCACTATGGAAACAGATATAGAGAAAGTCACATATCTTCATTCTGGTCATATCAAATGACGAAATCTCTTTGGAAATGTGATACCTGACGTCTCCCTCACAAGCTCACTTAATCTCAAGATGATTGGAAGAGGTCGAATTTTTTGCAAGAAAAAACCAATGGACTAACTAACCATCAAGGTTTTCTTGAAAATATGACGAAATTTTGACTATGCAGGAATCGTTTCAAAATTACATATTAGATAGGTAGGCTAGGCCTAGTGATGGACGGGGATGAATTTCCTTCTTAGCTTCGGTGATTACTGCAAAATTCGAGAATAGAATTAGCCTCAATGCGATTCGGATCACTATGGAAACAGATATAGAGAAAGTCACATATCTTCATTCTGGTCATATCAAATGACGAAATCTCTTTGGAAATGTGATACCTGACGTCTCCCTCACAAGCTCACTTAATCTCAAGATGATTGGAAGAGGTCGAATTTTTTGCAAGAAAAAACCAATGGACTAACTAACCATCAAGGTTTTCTTGAAAATATGACTAAATTTTGACTATGCAGGAATCGTTTCAAAATTACATATTAGATAGGTAGGCTAGGCCTAGTGATGGACGGGGATGAATTTCCCCCTTATCTTCGGTGATTACTGCAAAATTCGAGAATAGAATTAGCCTCAATGCGATTCGGATCACTATGGAAACAGATATAGAGAAAGTCACATATCTTCATTCTGGTCATATCAAATGACGAAATCTCTTTGGAAATGTGATACCTGACGTCTCCCTCACAAGCTCACTTAATCTCAAGATGATTGGAAGAGGTCGAATATTTTGCAAGAAAAAACCAATGGACTAACATCAAGGTTTTCTTGAAAATCTGACGAAATTTTGACTATGCAGGAATCGTTTCAAAATTACATATTAGATAGGCAGGCTAGGCCTAGTGATGGACGGGGATGAATTTCCCCCTTATCTTCGGTGATTACTGCAAAATTCGAGAATAGAATTAGCCTCAATGCGATTCGGATCACTATGGAAACAGATATAGAGAAAGTCACATATCTTCATTCTGGTCATATCAAATGACGAAATCTCTTTGGAAATGTGATACCTGACGTCTCCCTCACAAGCTCACTTAATCTCAAGATGATTGGAAGAGGTCGAATTTTTTGCAAGAAAAAACCAATGGACTAACCATCAAGGTTTTCTTGAAAATATGACGAAATTTTGACTATGCAGGAATCGTTTCAAAATTACATATTAGATAGGTAGGCTAGGCCTAGTGATGGACGGGGATGAATTTCCCTCTTATCTTCGGTGATTACTGCAAAATTCGAGAATAGAATTAGCCTCAATGCGATTCGGATCACTATGGAAACAGATATAGAGAAAGTCACATATCTTCATTCTGGTCATATCAAATGACGAAATCTCTTTGGAAATGTGATACCTGACGTCTCCCTCACAAGCTCACTTAATCTCAAGATGATTGGAAGAGGTCGAATTTTTTGCAAGAAAAAACCAATGGACACCATCAAGGTTTTCTTGAAAATATGACGAAATTTTGACTATGCAGGAATCGTTTCAAAATTACATATTAGATAGGTAGGCTAGGCCTAGTGATGGACGGGGATGAATTTCCCCCTTATCTTCGGTGATTACTGCAAAATTCGAGAATAGAATTAGCCTCAATGCGATTCGGATCACTATGGAAACAGATATAGAGAAAGTCACATATCTTCATTCTGGTCATATCAAATGACGAAATCTCTTTGGAAATGTGATACCTGACGTCTCCCTCACAAGCTCACTTAATCTCAAGATGATTGGAAGAGGTCGAATATTTTGCAAGAAAAAACCAATGGACTAACATCAAGGTTTTCTTGAAAATCTGACGAAATTTTGACTATGCAGGAATCGTTTCAAAATTACATATTAGATAGGCAGGCTAGGCCTAGTGATGGACGGGGATGAATTTCCCTCTTATCTTCGGTGATTACTGCAAAATTCGAGAATAGAATTAGCCTCAATGCGATTCGGATCACTATGGAAACAGATATAGAGAAAGTCACATATCTTCATTCTGGTCATATCAAATGACGAAATCTCTTTGGAAATGTGATACCTGACGTCTCCCTCACAAGCTCACTTAATCTCAAGATGATTGGAAGAGGTCGAATTTTTTGCAAGAAAAAACCAATGGACTAACAACCATCAAGGTTTTCTTGAAAATATGACTAAATTTTGACTATGCAGGAATCGTTTCAAAATTACATATTAGATAGGTAGGCTAGGCCTAGTGATGGACGGGGATGAATTTCCCCCTTATCTTCGGTGATTACTGCAAAATTCGAGAATAGAATTAGCCTCAATGCGATTCGGATCACTATGGAAACAGATATAGAGAAAGTCACATATCTTCATTCTGGTCATATCAAATGACGAAATCTCTTTGGAAATGTGATACCTGACGTCTCCCTCACAAGCTCACTTAATCTCAAGATGATTGGAAGAGGTCGAATATTTTGCAAGAAAAAACCAATGGACTAACCATCAAGGTTTTCTTGAAAATCTGACGAAATTTTGACTATGCAGGAATCGTTTCAAAATTACATATTAGATAGGTAGGCTAGGCCTAGTGATGGACGGGGATGAATTTCCTTCTTAGCTTCGGTGATTACTGCAAAATTCGAGAATAGAATTAGCCTCAATGCGATTCGGATCACTATGGAAACAGATATAGAGAAAGTCACATATCTTCATTCTGGTCATATCAAATGACGAAATCTCTTTGGAAATGTGATACCTGACGTCTCCCTCACAAGCTCACTTAATCTCAAGATGATTGGAAGAGGTCGAATTTTTTGCAAGAAAAGCCAATGGACTAACTAACCATCAAGGTTTTCTTGAAAATATGACGAAATTTTGACTATGCAGGAATCGTTTCAAAATTACATATTAGATAGGTAGGCTAGGCCTAGTGATGGACGGGGATGAATTTCCCTCTTATCTTCGGTGATTACTGCAAAATTCGAGAATAGAATTAGCCTCAATGCGATTCGGATCACTATGGAAACAGATATAGAGAAAGTCACATATCTTCATTCTGGTCATATCAAATGACGAAATCTCTTTGGAAATGTGATACCTGACGTCTCCCTCACAAGCTCAATTAATCTCAAGATGATTGGAAGAGGTCGAATTTTTTGCAAGAAAAAACCAATGGTTTTCTTGAAAATATGACGAAATTTTGACTATGCAGGAATCGTTTCAAAATTACATATTAGATAGGTAGGCTAGGCCTAGTGATGGACGGGAATGAATTTCCCCCTTATCTTCGGTGATTACTGCAAAATTCGAGAATAGAATTAGCCTCAATGCGATTCGGATCACTATGGAAACAGATATAGAGAAAGTCACATATCTTCATTCTGGTCATATCAAATGACGAAATCTCTTTGGAAATGTGATACCTGACGTCTCCCTCACAAGCTCACTTAATCTCAAGATGATTGGAAGAGGTCGAATTTTTTGCAAGAAAAAACCAATGGACTAACCATCAAGGTTTTCTTGAAAATATGACGAAATTTTGACTATGCAGGAATCGTTTCAAAATTACATATTAGATAGGTAGGCTAGGCCTAGTGATGGACGGGGATGAATTTCCCCCTTATCTTCGGTGATTACTGCAAAATTCGAGAATAGAATTAGCCTCAATGCGATTCGGATCACTATGGAAACAGATATAGAGAAAGTCACATATCTTCATTCTGGTCATATCAAATGACGAAATCTCTTTGGAAATGTGATACCTGACGTCTCCCTCACAAGCTCACTTAATCTCAAGATGATTGGAAGAGGTCGAATTTTTTGCAAGAAAAGCCAATGGACTAACTAACCATCAAGGTTTTCTTGAAAATATGACGAAATTTTGACTATGCAGGAATCGTTTCAAAATTACATATTAGATAGGTAGGCTAGGCCTAGTGATGGACGGGGATGAATTTCCCCCTTAGCTTCGGTGATTACTGCAAAATTCGAGAATAGAATTAGCCTCAATGCGATTCGGATCACTATGGAAACAGATATAGAGAAAGTCACTTATCTTCATTCTGGTCATATCAAATGACGAAATCTCTTTGGAAATGTGATACCTGACGTCTCCCTCACAAGCTCACTTAATCTCAAGATGATTGGAAGAGGTCGAAGTTTTTGCAAGAAAAAACCAATGGACTAACCATCAAGGTTTTCTTGAAAATATGACGAAATTTTGACTATGCAGGAATCGTTTCAAAATTACATATTAGATAGGTAGGCTAGGCCTAGTGATGGACGGGGATGAATTTCCCCCTTAGCTTCGGTGATTACTGCAAAATTCGAGAATAGAATTAGCCTCAAGGCGATTCGGATCACTATGGAAACAGATATAGAGAAAGTCACTTATCTTCATTCTGGTCATATCAAATGACGAAATCTCTTTGGAAATGTGATACCTGACGTCTCCCTCACAAGCTCACTTAATCTCAAGATGATTGGAAGAGGTCGAATTTTTTGCAAGAAAAAACCAATGGACCAACCATCAAGGTTTTCTTGAAAATATGACGAAATTTTGACTATGCAGGAATCGTTTCAAAATTACATATTAGATAGGTAGGCTAGGCCTAGTGATGGACGGGGATGAATTTCCCTCTTATCTTCGGTGATTACTGCAAAATTCGAGAATAGAATTAGCCTCAATGCGATTCGGATCACTATGGAAACAGATATAGAGAAAGTCACATATCTTCATTCTGGTCATATCAAATGACGAAATCTCTTTGGAAATGTGATACCTGACGTCTCCCTCACAAGCTCACTTAATCTCAAGATGATTGGAAGAGGTCGAATTTTTTGCAAGAAAAAACCAATGGACTAACCATCAAGGTTTTCTTGAAAATATGACGAAATTTTGACTATGCAGGAATCGTTTCAAAATTACATATTAGATAGGTAGGCTAGGCCTAGTGATGGACGGGGATGAATTTCCTTCTTAGCTTCGGTGATTACTGCAAAATTCGAGAATAGAATTAGCCTCAATGCGATTCGGATCACTATGGAAACAGATATAGAGAAAGTCACATATCTTCATTCTGGTCATATCAAATGACGAAATCTCTTTGGAAATGTGATACCTGACGTCTCCCTCACAAGCTCACTTAATCTCAAGATGATTGGAAGAGGTCGAATTTTTTGCAAGAAAAAACCAATGGACTAACCATCAAGGTTTTCTTGAAAATATGACGAAATTTTGACTATGCAGGAATCGTTTCAAAATTACATATTAGATAGGTAGGCTAGGCCTAGTGATGGACGGGGATGAATTTCCCCCTTATCTTCGGTGATTACTGCAAAATTCGAGAATAGAATTAGCCTCAATGCGATTCGGATCACTATGGAAACAGATATAGAGAAAGTCACATATCTTCATTCTGGTCATATCAAATGACGAAATCTCTTTGGAAATGTGATACCTGACGTCTCCCTCACAAGCTCACTTAATCTCAAGATGATTGGAAGAGGTAGAATTTTTTGCAAGAAAAAACCAATGGACTAACCATCAAGGTTTTCTTGAAAATATGACGAAATTTTGACTATGCAGGAATCGTTTCAAAATTACATATTAGATAGGTAGGCTAGGCCTAGTGATGGACGGGGATGAATTTCCCCCTTATCTTCGGTGATTACTGCAAAATTCGAGAATAGAATTAGCCTCAATGCGATTCGGATCACTATGGAAACAGATATAGAGAAAGTCACATATCTTCATTCTGGTCATATCAAATGACGAAATCTCTTTGGAAATGTGATACCTGACGTCTCCCTCACAAGCTCACTTAATCTCAAGATGATTGGAAGAGGTCGAATTTTTTGCAAGAAAAGCCAATGGACTAACTAACCATCAAGGTTTTCTTGAAAATATGACGAAATTTTGACTATGCAGGAATCGTTTCAAAATTACATATTAGATAGGTAGGCTAGGCCTAGTGATGGACGGGGATGAATTTCCCCCTTAGCTTCGGTGATTACTGCAAAATTCGAGAATAGAATTAGCCTCAATGCGATTCGGATCACTATGGAAACAGATATAGAGAAAGTCACTTATCTTCATTCTGGTCATATCAAATGACGAAATCTCTTTGGAAATGTGATACCTGACGTCTCCCTCACAAGCTCACTTAATCTCAAGATGATTGGAAGAGGTCGAAGTTTTTGCAAGAAAAAACCAATGGACTAACCATCAAGGTTTTCTTGAAAATATGACGAAATTTTGACTATGCAGGAATCGTTTCAAAATTACATATTAGATAGGTAGGCTAGGCCTAGTGATGGACGGGGATGAATTTCCCCCTTAGCTTCGGTGATTACTGCAAAATTCGAGAATAGAATTAGCCTCAAGGCGATTCGGATCACTATGGAAACAGATATAGAGAAAGTCACTTATCTTCATTCTGGTCATATCAAATGACGAAATCTCTTTGGAAATGTGATACCTGACGTCTCCCTCACAAGCTCACTTAATCTCAAGATGATTGGAAGAGGTCGAATTTTTTGCAAGAAAAAACCAATGGACCAACCATCAAGGTTTTCTTGAAAATATGACGAAATTTTGACTATGCAGGAATCGTTTCAAAATTACATATTAGATAGGTAGGCTAGGCCTAGTGATGGACGGGGATGAATTTCCCTCTTATCTTCGGTGATTACTGCAAAATTCGAGAATAGAATTAGCCTCAATGCGATTCGGATCACTATGGAAACAGATATAGAGAAAGTCACATATCTTCATTCTGGTCATATCAAATGACGAAATCTCTTTGGAAATGTGATACCTGACGTCTCCCTCACAAGCTCACTTAATCTCAAGATGATTGGAAGAGGTCGAATTTTTTGCAAGAAAAGCCAATGGACTAACTAACCATCAAGGTTTTCTTGAAAATATGACGAAATTTTGACTATGCAGGAATCGTTTCAAAATTACATATTAGATAGGTAGGCTAGGCCTAGTGATGGACGGGGATGAATTTCCCCCTTAGCTTCGGTGATTACTGCAAAATTCGAGAATAGAATTAGCCTCAATGCGATTCGGATCACTATGGAAACAGATATAGAGAAAGTCACTTATCTTCATTCTGGTCATATCAAATGACGAAATCTCTTTGGAAATGTGATACCTGACGTCTCCCTCACAAGCTCACTTAATCTCAAGATGATTGGAAGAGGTCGAAGTTTTTGCAAGAAAAAACCAATGGACTAACCATCAAGGTTTTCTTGAAAATATGACGAAATTTTGACTATGCAGGAATCGTTTCAAAATTACATATTAGATAGGTAGGCTAGGCCTAGTGATGGACGGGGATGAATTTCCCCCTTATCTTCGGTGATTACTGCAAAATTCGAGAATAGAATTAGCCTCAAGGCGATTCGGATCACTATGGAAACAGATATAGAGAAAGTCACTTATCTTCATTCTGGTCATATCAAATGACGAAATCTCTTTGGAAATGTGATACCTGACGTCTCCCTCACAAGCTCACTTAATCTCAAGATGATTGGAAGAGGTCGAATTTTTTGCAAGAAAAAACCAATGGACCAACCATCAAGGTTTTCTTGAAAATATGACGAAATTTTGACTATGCAGGAATCGTTTCAAAATTACATATTAGATAGGTAGGCTAGGCCTAGTGATGGACGGGGATGAATTTCCCTCTTATCTTCGGTGATTACTGCAAAATTCGAGAATAGAATTAGCCTCAATGCGATTCGGATCACTATGGAAACAGATATAGAGAAAGTCACATATCTTCATTCTGGTCATATCAAATGACGAAATCTCTTTGGAAATGTGATACCTGACGTCTCCCTCACAAGCTCACTTAATCTCAAGATGATTGGAAGAGGTCGAATTTTTTGCAAGAAAAAACCAATGGACTAACCATCAAGGTTTTCTTGAAAATATGACGAAATTTTGACTATGCAGGAATCGTTTCAAAATTACATATTAGATAGGTAGGCTAGGCCTAGTGATGGACGGGGATGAATTTCCTTCTTAGCTTCGGTGATTACTGCAAAATTCGAGAATAGAATTAGCCTCAATGCGATTCGGATCACTATGGAAACAGATATAGAGAAAGTCACATATCTTCATTCTGGTCATATCAAATGACGAAATCTCTTTGGAAATGTGATACCTGACGTCTCCCTCACAAGCTCACTTAATCTCAAGATGATTGGAAGAGGTCGAATTTTTTGCAAGAAAAAACCAATGGACTAACCATCAAGGTTTTCTTGAAAATATGACGAAATTTTGACTATGCAGGAATCGTTTCAAAATTACATATTAGATAGGTAGGCTAGGCCTAGTGATGGACGGGGATGAATTTCCCCCTTATCTTCGGTGATTACTGCAAAATTCGAGAATAGAATTAGCCTCAATGCGATTCGGATCACTATGGAAACAGATATAGAGAAAGTCACATATCTTCATTCTGGTCATATCAAATGACGAAATCTCTTTGGAAATGTGATACCTGACGTCTCCCTCACAAGCTCACTTAATCTCAAGATGATTGGAAGAGGTAGAATTTTTTGCAAGAAAAAACCAATGGACTAACCATCAAGGTTTTCTTGAAAATATGACGAAATTTTGACTATGCAGGAATCGTTTCAAAATTACATATTAGATAGGTAGGCTAGGCCTAGTGATGGACGGGGATGAATTTCCCCCTTATCTTCGGTGATTACTGCAAAATTCGAGAATAGAATTAGCCTCAATGCGATTCGGATCACTATGGAAACAGATATAGAGAAAGTCACATATCTTCATTCTGGTCATATCAAATGACGAAATCTCTTTGGAAATGTGATACCTGACGTCTCCCTCACAAGCTCACTTAATCTCAAGATGATTGGAAGAGGTCGAATTTTTTGCAAGAAAAGCCAATGGACTAACTAACCATCAAGGTTTTCTTGAAAATATGACGAAATTTTGACTATGCAGGAATCGTTTCAAAATTACATATTAGATAGGTAGGCTAGGCCTAGTGATGGACGGGGATGAATTTCCCCCTTAGCTTCGGTGATTACTGCAAAATTCGAGAATAGAATTAGCCTCAATGCGATTCGGATCACTATGGAAACAGATATAGAGAAAGTCACTTATCTTCATTCTGGTCATATCAAATGACGAAATCTCTTTGGAAATGTGATACCTGACGTCTCCCTCACAAGCTCACTTAATCTCAAGATGATTGGAAGAGGTCGAAGTTTTTGCAAGAAAAAACCAATGGACTAACCATCAAGGTTTTCTTGAAAATATGACGAAATTTTGACTATGCAGGAATCGTTTCAAAATTACATATTAGATAGGTAGGCTAGGCCTAGTGATGGACGGGGATGAATTTCCCCCTTAGCTTCGGTGATTACTGCAAAATTCGAGAATAGAATTAGCCTCAAGGCGATTCGGATCACTATGGAAACAGATATAGAGAAAGTCACTTATCTTCATTCTGGTCATATCAAATGACGAAATCTCTTTGGAAATGTGATACCTGACGTCTCCCTCACAAGCTCACTTAATCTCAAGATGATTGGAAGAGGTCGAATTTTTTGCAAGAAAAAACCAATGGACCAACCATCAAGGTTTTCTTGAAAATATGACGAAATTTTGACTATGCAGGAATCGTTTCAAAATTACATATTAGATAGGTAGGCTAGGCCTAGTGATGGACGGGGATGAATTTCCCTCTTATCTTCGGTGATTACTGCAAAATTCGAGAATAGAATTAGCCTCAATGCGATTCGGATCACTATGGAAACAGATATAGAGAAAGTCACATATCTTCATTCTGGTCATATCAAATGACGAAATCTCTTTGGAAATGTGATACCTGACGTCTCCCTCACAAGCTCACTTAATCTCAAGATGATTGGAAGAGGTCGAATTTTTTGCAAGAAAAAACCAATGGACTAACCATCAAGGTTTTCTTGAAAATATGACGAAATTTTGACTATGCAGGAATCGTTTCAAAATTACATATTAGATAGGTAGGCTAGGCCTAGTGATGGACGGGGATGAATTTCCCCCTTAGCTTCGGTGATTACTGCAAAATTCGAGAATAGAATTAGCCTCAATGCGATTCGGATCACTATGGAAACAGATATAGAGAAAGTCACTTATCTTCATTCTGGTCATATCAAATGACGAAATCTCTTTGGAAATGTGATACCTGACGTCTCCCTCACAAGCTCACTTAATCTCAAGATGATTGGAAGAGGTCGAATTTTTTGCAAGAAAAAACCAATGGACCCATCAAGGTTTTCTTGAAAATATGACGAAATTTTGACTATGCAGGAATCGTTTCAAAATTACATATTAGATAGGTAGGCTAGGCCTAGTGATGGACGGGGATGAATTTCCCCCTTATCTTCGGTGATTACTGCAAAATTCGAGAATAGAATTAGCCTCAATGCGATTCGGATCACTATGGAAACAGATATAGAGAAAGTCACATATCTTCATTCTGGTCATATCAAATGACGAAATCTCTTTGGAAATGTGATACCTGACGTCTCCCTCACAAGCTCACTTAATCTCAAGATGATTGGAAGAGGTCGAATATTTTGCAAGAAAAAACCAATGGACCAACCATCAACCATCAAGGTTTTCTTGAAAATCTGACGAAATTTTGACTATGCAGGAATCGTTTCAAAATTACATATTAGATAGGTAGGCTAGGCCTAGTGATGGACGGGGATGAATTTCCCTCTTATCTTCGGTGATTACTGCAAAATTCGAGAATAGAATTAGCCTCAATGCGATTCGGATCACTATGGAAACAGATATAGAGAAAGTCACATATCTTCATTCTGGTCATATCAAATGACGAAATCTCTTTGGAAATGTGATACCTGACGTCTCCCTCACAAGCTCACTTAATCTCAAGATGATTGGAAGAGGTCGAATTTTTTGCAAGAAAAAACCAATGGACTAACCATCAAGGTTTTCTTGAAAATCTGACGAAATTTTGACTATGCAGGAATCGTTTCAAAATTACATATTAGATAGGTAGGCTAGGCCTAGTGATGGACGGGGATGAATTTCCTTCTTAGCTTCGGTGATTACTGCAAAATTCGAGAATAGAATTAGCCTCAATGCGATTCGGATCACTATGGAAACAGATATAGAGAAAGTCACATATCTTCATTCTGGTCATATCAAATGACGAAATCTCTTTGGAAATGTGATACCTGACGTCTCCCTCACAAGCTCACTTAATCTCAAGATGATTGGAAGAGGTCGAATTTTTTGCAAGAAAAAACCAATGGACTAACTAACCATCAAGGTTTTCTTGAAAATATGACGAAATTTTGACTATGCAGGAATCGTTTCAAAATTACATATTAGATAGGTAGGCTAGGCCTAGTGATGGACGGGGATGAATTTCCTTCTTAGCTTCGGTGATTACTGCAAAATTCGAGAATAGAATTAGCCTCAATGCGATTCGGATCACTATGGAAACAGATATAGAGAAAGTCACATATCTTCATTCTGGTCATATCAAATGACGAAATCTCTTTGGAAATGTGATACCTGACGTCTCCCTCACAAGCTCACTTAATCTCAAGATGATTGGAAGAGGTCGAATTTTTTGCAAGAAAAAACCAATGGACCATCAAGGTTTTCTTGAAAATATGACGAAATTTTGACTATGCAGGAATCGTTTCAAAATTACATATTAGATAGGTAGGCTAGGCCTAGTGATGGACGGGGATGAATTTCCCCCTTATCTTCGGTGATTACTGCAAAATTCGAGAATAGAATTAGCCTCAATGCGATTCGGATCACTATGGAAACAGATATAGAGAAAGTCACATATCTTCATTCTGGTCATATCAAATGACGAAATCTCTTTGGAAATGTGATACCTGACGTCTCCCTCACAAGCTCACTTAATCTCAAGATGATTGGAAGAGGTCGAATTTTTTGCAAGAAAAAACCAATGGACTAACCATCAAGGTTTTCTTGAAAATATGACGAAATTTTGACTATGCAGGAATCGTTTCAAAATTACATATTAGATAGGTAGGCTAGGCCTAGTGATGGACGGGGATGAATTTCCCCCTTATCTTCGGTGATTACTGCAAAATTCGAGAATAGAATTAGCCTCAATGCGATTCGGATCACTATGGAAACAGATATAGAGAAAGTCACATATCTTCATTCTGGTCATATCAAATGACGAAATCTCTTTGGAAATGTGATACCTGACGTCTCCCTCACAAGCTCACTTAATCTCAAGATGATTGGAAGAGGTCGAATTTTTTGCAAGAAAAGCCAATGGACTAACTAACCATCAAGGTTTTCTTGAAAATATGACGAAATTTTGACTATGCAGGAATCGTTTCAAAATTACATATTAGATAGGTAGGCTAGGCCTAGTGATGGACGGGGATGAATTTCCCTCTTATCTTCGGTGATTACTGCAAAATTCGAGAATAGAATTAGCCTCAATGCGATTCGGATCACTATGGAAACAGATATAGAGAAAGTCACATATCTTCATTCTGGTCATATCAAATGACGAAATCTCTTTGGAAATGTGATACCTGACGTCTCCCTCACAAGCTCAATTAATCTCAAGATGATTGGAAGAGGTCGAATTTTTTGCAAGAAAAAACCAATGGTTTTCTTGAAAATATGACGAAATTTTGACTATGCAGGAATCGTTTCAAAATTACATATTAGATAGGTAGGCTAGGCCTAGTGATGGACGGGGATGAATTTCCCCCTTATCTTCGGTGATTACTGCAAAATTCGAGAATAGAATTAGCCTCAATGCGATTCGGATCACTATGGAAACAGATATAGAGAAAGTCACATATCTTCATTCTGGTCATATCAAATGACGAAATCTCTTTGGAAATGTGATACCTGACGTCTCCCTCACAAGCTCACTTAATCTCAAGATGATTGGAAGAGGTCGAATTTTTTGCAAGAAAAAACCAATGGACTAACCATCAAGGTTTTCTTGAAAATATGACGAAATTTTGACTATGCAGGAATCGTTTCAAAATTACATATTAGATAGGTAGGCTAGGCCTAGTGATGGACGGGGATGAATTTCCCCCTTAGCTTCGGTGATTACTGCAAAATTCGAGAATAGAATTAGCCTCAATGCGATTCGGATCACTATGGAAACAGATATAGAGAAAGTCACTTATCTTCATTCTGGTCATATCAAATGACGAAATCTCTTTGGAAATGTGATACCTGACGTCTCCCTCACAAGCTCACTTAATCTCAAGATGATTGGAAGAGGTCGAAGTTTTTGCAAGAAAAAACCAATGGACTAACCATCAAGGTTTTCTTGAAAATATGACGAAATTTTGACTATGCAGGAATCGTTTCAAAATTACATATTAGATAGGTAGGCTAGGCCTAGTGATGGACGGGGATGAATTTCCCCCTTAGCTTCGGTGATTACTGCAAAATTCGAGAATAGAATTAGCCTCAATGCGATTCGGATCACTATGGAAACAGATATAGAGAAAGTCACTTATCTTCATTCTGGTCATATCAAATGACGAAATCTCTTTGGAAATGTGATACCTGACGTCTCCCTCACAAGCTCACTTAATCTCAAGATGATTGGAAGAGGTCGAATTTTTTGCAAGAAAAAACCAATGGACCAACCATCAAGGTTTTCTTGAAAATATGACGAAATTTTGACTATGCAGGAATCGTTTCAAAATTACATATTAGATAGGTAGGCTAGGCCTAGTGATGGACGGGGATGAATTTCCCCCTTATCTTCGGTGATTACTGCAAAATTCGAGAATAGAATTAGCCTCAATGCGATTCGGATCACTATGGAAACAGATATAGAGAAAGTCACATATCTTCATTCTGGTCATATCAAATGACGAAATCTCTTTGGAAATGTGATACCTGACGTCTCCCTCACAAGCTCACTTAATCTCAAGATGATTGGAAGAGGTCGAATATTTTGCAAGAAAAAACCAATGGACCAACCATCAACCATCAAGGTTTTCTTGAAAATCTGACGAAATTTTGACTATGCAGGAATCGTTTCAAAATTACATATTAGATAGGTAGGCTAGGCCTAGTGATGGACGGGGATGAATTTCCCTCTTATCTTCGGTGATTACTGCAAAATTCGAGAATAGAATTAGCCTCAATGCGATTCGGATCACTATGGAAACAGATATAGAGAAAGTCACATATCTTCATTCTGGTCATATCAAATGACGAAATCTCTTTGGAAATGTGATACCTGACGTCTCCCTCACAAGCTCACTTAATCTCAAGATGATTGGAAGAGGTCGAATTTTTTGCAAGAAAAAACCAATGGACTAACCATCAAGGTTTTCTTGAAAATATGACGAAATTTTGACTATGCAGGAATCGTTTCAAAATTACATATTAGATAGGTAGGCTAGGCCTAGTGATGGACGGGGATGAATTTCCTTCTTAGCTTCGGTGATTACTGCAAAATTCGAGAATAGAATTAGCCTCAATGCGATTCGGATCACTATGGAAACAGATATAGAGAAAGTCACATATCTTCATTCTGGTCATATCAAATGACGAAATCTCTTTGGAAATGTGATACCTGACGTCTCCCTCACAAGCTCACTTAATCTCAAGATGATTGGAAGAGGTCGAATTTTTTGCAAGAAAAAACCAATGGACTAACCATCAAGGTTTTCT
The DNA here is from genome assembly GCA_949752735.1 of Lumbricus terrestris. NCBI lineage: Eukaryota > Metazoa > Annelida > Clitellata > Crassiclitellata > Lumbricidae > Lumbricus > Lumbricus terrestris. The sequence continues at coordinate 34,854,713 of OX457049.1, forward strand.
TGAAAATATGACGAAATTTTGACTATGCAGGAATCGTTTCAAAATTACATATTAGATAGGTAGGCTAGGCCTAGTGATGGACGGGGATGAATTTCCCCCTTATCTTCGGTGATTACTGCAAAATTCGAGAATAGAATTAGCCTCAATGCGATTCGGATCACTATGGAAACAGATATAGAGAAAGTCACATATCTTCATTCTGGTCATATCAAATGACGAAATCTCTTTGGAAATGTGATACCTGACGTCTCCCTCACAAGCTCACTTAATCTCAAGATGATTGGAAGAGGTCGAATTTTTTGCAAGAAAAACCAATGGACTAACCATCAAGGTTTTCTTGAAAATATGACGAAATTTTGACTATGCAGGAATCGTTTCAAAATTACATATTAGATAGGTAGGCTAGGCCTAGTGATGGACGGGGATGAATTTCCCTCTTATCTTCGGTGATTACTGCAAAATTCGAGAATAGAATTAGCCTCAATGCGATTCGGATCACTATGGAAACAGATATAGAGAAAGTCACATATCTTCATTCTGGTCATATCAAATGACGAAATCTCTTTGGAAATGTGATACCTGACGTCTCCCTCACAAGCTCAATTAATCTCAAGATGATTGGAAGAGGTCGAATTTTTTGCAAGAAAAAACCAATGGTTTTCTTGAAAATATGACTAAATTTTGACTATGCAGGAATCGTTTCAAAATTACATATTAGATAGGTAGGCTAGGCCTAGTGATGGACGGGGATGAATTTCCCCCTTATCTTCGGTGATTACTGCAAAATTCGAGAATAGAATTAGCCTCAATGCGATTCGGATCACTATGGAAACAGATATAGAGAAAGTCACATATCTTCATTCTGGTCATATCAAATGACGAAATCTCTTTGGAAATGTGATACCTGACGTCTCCCTCACAAGCTCACTTATTCTCAAGATGATTGGAAGAGGTCGAATTTTTTGCAAGAAAAAACCAACGGACTAACCATCAAGGTTTTCTTGAAAATATGACGAAATCTCTTTGGAAATGTGATACCTGACGTCTCCCTCACAAGCTCACTTAATCTCAAGATGATTGGAAGAGGTCGAATTTTTTGCAAGAAAAAACCAATGGACTACATCAAGGTTTTCTTGAAAATATGACGAAATTTTGACTATGCAGGAATCGTTTCAAAATTACATATTAGATAGGTAGGCTAGGCCTAGTGATGGACGGGGATGAATTTCCCCCTTATCTTCGGTGATTACTGCAAAATTCGAGAATAGAATTAGCCTCAATGCGATTCGGATCACTATGGAAACAGATATAGAGAAAGTCACATATCTTCATTCTGGTCATATCAAATGACGAAATCTCTTTGGAAATGTGATACCTGACGTCTCCCTCACAAGCTCACTTAATCTCAAGATGATTGGAAGAGGTCGAATTTTTTGCAAGAAAAACCAATGGACTAACCATCAAGGTTTTCTTGAAAAAATGACGAAATTTTGACTATGCAGGAATCGTTTCAAAATTACATATTAGATAGGTAGGCTAGGCCTAGTGATGGACGGGGATGAATTTCCCTCTTATCTTCGGTGATTACTGCAAAATTCGAGAATAGAATTAGCCTCAATGCGATTCGGATCACTATGGAAACAGATATAGAGAAAGTCACATATCTTCATTCTGGTCATATCAAATGACAAAATCTCTTTGGAAATGTGATACCTGACGTCTCCCTCACAAGCTCACTTGATCTCAAGATGATTGGAAGAGGTCGAATTTTTTGCAAGAAAAAACCAATGGACTAACCATCAAGGTTTTCTTGAAAATATGACGAAATTTTGACTATGCAGGAATCGTTTCAAAATTACATATTAGATAGGTAGGCTAGGCCTAGTGATGGACGGGGATGAATTTCCCCCTTATCTTCGGTGATTACTGCAAAATTCGAGAATAGAATTAGCCTCAATGCGATTCGGATCACTATGGAAACAGATATAGAGAAAGTCACATATCTTCATTCTGGTCATAGCAAATGACGAAATCTCTTTGGAAATGTGATACCTGACGTCTCCCTCACAAGCTCACTTAATCTCAAGATGATTGGAAGAGGTCGAATTTTTTGCAAGAAAAAACCAATGGTTTTCTTGAAAATATGACGAAATTTTGACTATGCAGGAATCGTTTCAAAATTACATATTAGATAGGTAGGCTAGGGCTAGTGATGGCCGGGGATGAATTTTCCTCTTATCTTTGGTGATTACTGCAAAATTCGACAATAGAATTCGCCTCAAAGCGAATCGGATCGCCATACCAACAGGTATATATAAAGTGACATATCTTCATTCTGGGCATATCAAATGGCGAAATCTCTTCGGAAATGTGATGCCTGACGTCTCCCTCACAAGCTCACTTAATCTCAAGATGATTGGAAGAGGTGGAATATTTTGGAAGAAAAAACCAATGGACCAGCCATCAAGGTTTTCTTGAAAATATGACGAAATTTTGACTATGCAGGAATCGTTTCAAAATTACATATTAGATAGGTGGGCTAGGCCTAGTGATGGACGGGGATGAATTTCCCCCTTAGCTTCGGTGATTACTGCAAAATTCGAGAATAGAATTAGCTTCAATGCGATTCGGATCACTAAGGAAACAGATATAGAGAAAGTCACATATCTTCATTCTGGTCATATCAAATGACGAAATCTCTTTGGAAATGTGATACCTGACGTCTCCCTCACAAGCTCACTAAATCTCAAGATGATTGGAAGAGGTCGAATATTTTGCAAGAAAAAACCAATGGACTAACCATCAAGGTTTTCTTGAAAATCTGACGAAATTTTGACTATGCAGGAATCGTTTCAAAATTACATATTAGATAGGTAGGCTAGGCCTAGTGATGGACGGGGATGAATTTCCTTCTTAGCTTCGGTGATTACTGCAAAATTCGAGAATAGAATTAGCCTCAATGCGATTCGGATCACTATGGAAACAGATATAGAGAAAGTCACATATCTTCATTCTGGTCATATCAGATGACGAAATCTCTTTGGAAATGTGATACCTGACGTCTCCCTCACAAGCCCACTTGATCTCAAGATGATTGGAAGAGGTAGAATCTTTTGCAAGAAAAAACCAATGGACTAACCATCAAGGTTTTCTTGAAAATCTGACGAAATTTTGACTATGCAGGAATCGTTTCAAAATTACATATTAGATAGGTAGGCTAGGCCTAGTGATGGACGGGGATGAATTTCCCCCTTATCTTCGGTGATTACTGCAAAATTCGAGAATAGAATTAGCCTCAATGCGATTCGGATCACTATGGAAACAGATATAGAGAAAGTCACATATCTTCATTCTGGTCATATCAAATGACGAAATCTCTTTGGAAATGTGATAGGCCTACCTGACGTCTCCCTCACAAGCTCACTTAATCTCAAGATGATTGGAAGAGGTCGAATATTTTGCAAGAAAAAACCAATGGAACCATCAAGGTTTTCTTGAAAATCTGACGAAATTTTGACTATGCAGGAATCGTTTCAAAATTACATATTAGATAGGTAGGCTAGGCCTAGTGATGGACGGGGATGAATTTCCCCCTTAGCTTCGGTGATTACTGCAAAATTCGAGAATAGAATTAGCCTCAATGCGATTCGGATCACTATGGAAACAGATATAGAGAAAGTCACTTATCTTCATTCTGGTCATATCAAATGACGAAATCTCTTTGGAAATGTGATACCTGACGTCTCCCTCACAAGCTCACTTAATCTCAAGATGATTGGAAGAGGTCGAATTTTTTGCAAGAAAAAACCAATGGACCAACCATCAAGGTTTTCTTGAAAATATGACGAAATTTTGACTATGCAGGAATCGTTTCAAAATTACATATTAGATAGGTAGGCTAGGGCTAGTGATGGACGGGGATGAATTTCCCCCTTATCTTCGGTGATTACTGCAAAATTCGAGAATAGAATTAGCCTCAATGCGATTCGGATCACTATGGAAACAGATATAGAGAAAGTCACATATCTTCATTCTGGTCATATCAAATGACGAAATCTCTTTGGAAATGTGATACCTGACGTCTCCCTCACAAGCTCACTAAATCTCAAGATGATTGGAAGAGGTCGAATTTTTTGCAAGAAAAAACCAATGGACTACCATCAAGGTTTTCTTGAAAATATGACGAAATTTTGACTATGCAGGAATCGTTTCAAAATTACATATTAGATAGGTAGGCTAGGCCTAGTGATGGACGGAGATGAATTTTCCCCTTAGCTTCTGTGATTACTGCAAAATTCGAGAATAGAATTAGCCTCAAGGCGATTCGGATCACTAAGGAAACAGATATAGAGAAAGTCATATATCTTCATTCTGGTCATATCAAATGACGAAATCTCTTTGGAAATGTGATACCTGACGTCTCCCTCACAAGCTCACTTAATCTCAAGATGATTGGAAGAGGTCGAATTTTTTGCAAGAAAAAAACAATGGACAACATCTAGGTTTTCTTGAAAATATGACTAAATTTTGACTATGCAGGAATCGTTTCAAAATTACATATTAGATAGGTAGGCTAGGCCTAGTGATGGACGGGGATGAATTTCCCCATTATCTTTGGTGATTACGGCAAAATTCGAGAATATATTTAACCTCAAAGCGATTCGGATCACTGTGGAAATAGATACAGAGAAAGTCACATATCTTCATTCTGGTCATATCAGATGACGAAATCTCTTTGGAAATGTGATACCTGACGTCTCCCTCACAAGCCCACTTGATCTCAAGATGATTGGAAGAGGTAGAATCTATTGCAAGAAAAAAACAAATGGACTAACCATCAAGGTTTTCTTGAAAAAATGACGAAATTTTGACTATGCAGGAATCGTTTCAAAATTACATATTAGATAGGTAGGCTAGGCCTAGTGATGGACGGGGATGAATTTCCCCCTTATCTTTGGTGATAACTGCAAAATTCGAGAATAGATTTAACCTCAATGCGATTCGGATCACTGTGGAAATAGATACAGAGAAAGTCACATATCTTCATTCTGGTCATATCAAATGACGAAATCTCTTTGGAAATGTGATACCTGACGTCTCCCTCACAAGCCCACTTGATCTCAAGATGATTGGAAGAGGTCGAATTTTTTGCAAGAGAAAACCAATGTAGGTTGTTTTCTTGAAAATATGACGAAATTTTGACTATGCAGGAATCGTTTCAAAATTACATATTAGATAGGTAGGCTAGGCCTAGTGATGGACGGGGATGAATTTCTTCCTTTTCTTTGGTGATTACTGCAAAATTCGAGAATAGAATTAGCCTCAATGTGATTCGGATCACTATGGAAACAGATATAGAGAAAGTCACATATCTTCATTCTGGTCGTATCAAATGACGAAATCTCTTTGGAAATGTGATACCTGACGTCTCCCTCACAAGCTCACTTAATCTCAAGATGATTGGAAGCGGTCAAATGTTTTGCAAGAAAAACCAATGAGCCATCGTGTTTTGTTTAAACTGGTGAAATTATGATTATCCAGGAATCGTTTCAAAATTGCATGTTAGGTATAGAAACTAGGTAGGCTAGAGTCTTTGACGACTTATTTTGAATTTCTTTTGTGTATTTGCTGATTACTGATGACAATAAATCTTCCTCGGGTTCAAAAATGCTGGAAACAACTTTTACCTGATTAAATCTAAAAGTTGTGATTGCCATATATCCATGGTCCGCTCACAGAATTCGGTGGCGTGGAATGGGACGCTTCTTGATAACTTGATTCTCTTATTTTGTGGAATAAAGAATAGAGGTACTCGATTTGATATGCCTAATACAGGACCGCAGAGAGGAAGCGCAGTGGGCAAAATTAATGTCCAGAGGTCCGACGACTTTTAGGGGCCAGCGCAAGGTAGTTAGATCTACTTGTATATAATTATAGAAAAGTTTATGATTTGCGTATTTTAAAATATAATATTGCAGAGAACATTACTTCAATCACCTTAAACTTTAAGTTAACAACTTATTCAGATTATATTTTACATATAAATGTTATTTGTAGGTCGTACCTGAACTTTATCACTTCACTTTGTGTCTAAAATAGGTTTAACATCAAGCGTTAAGATAGTTTTCGAGGCCCGTGGCTGCTCTGCTTAGGACCCGAATTTCTCTCGGTCAGCTCTGGCCTAAGACAGATTTTTAAAAGTCTCAAGGAAGGAAAAGAGAACAAAAGAATGGGTGCTGGAAGCGAAAGGAGTGGGAAAAAATCCGCTATATTCGATCAAAACAGGGCTGTTTTAAGAAATTTTTAGAACTGCACAACTCCTTCTTTTTCCTCCCATCGTCCATGGTAAATTACTTCAAATCGGAGTAAAATGACCTTTTTTGCTTGTTTTAACTGTACAGAAGTGTTTCTACAACTGCACAAATCCATTTAGAACTGCACATTTTGTGTACAACTGCACGTTAAAACAAGCCCTGGATCAAAAGAAGATAACTTTCTAGTATCGGACACATAATGATAAAGAATGGAGAATCCCTGGAAATGGAGACCGTGCAGGGTACAGTGCCAGCAGCAAGAAGTGCTAAGAAAACACGGATGATGAGATGGGTGGAATTATTATTAGATCTGGTGCTGACAGAGACAGAAAACGGGAAAAGATGGAGAAGAAAAACTTGTTCATGAAGCGAGCATGGAAGGCGGAAGACAAGGACAGACACAAAAAGTCATAATAGAATAGGCGGAGACTTGGTCTAGACTCTAGAAGTTGGTTGGGACCATAGGCGTACGGGAGATTTCAGCAGTGAGACCACAGCACACGCGTAGCCTACCGCAAAGATTTAACCTCTGACAAAAAAATAAATCCTGAAATCTTCTGCAAAATACTACTTTTTCCCAGAACAAAAGTTGACGCGTTTTTTCTAGTCATTTCCCGGGTCTGCTTGCCCGAAAACCAGACTTGTCCGAAAAGTTGACGACCTTTTTTTAGTCATTATTTTCCCTGTCTGATTGCCCGAAAAAACAGATTTGCCTGAAATTGTCCGAAAAGTTGACGACTTTTTTTTTGGTCATCTCCCGGGTCTGCATGCCCGAAAAACAGTTTTGCCCGAAATTTGGGGGGCATTTGCTCCCTCTGGACCCCCGCCTCGTACGCCTATGGTTGGGACGAACGAGCGGCCGAGGGAAACGTCACCAGTATATTCATCAAATGTGCATGTCCTAACACTTAACTATTGGGGATGGGGACAAATGCGTGGACGGTCCCCCAACACAAACATTTAGGTGGTCCGTCCTCTGTCCCCCTAAGTATCCTACCACGCATAATAGATATTTTATCGTTAGCCCCTTTTCCAGGTTTGGAACTAGCAATACCAGAGTATCGTCGTTGGTGATGTCTGCCAGAAAAACACATTGGATTTGCGCCATTGTGAGGCGCGGTGGTCTAGTGGTGGCGTCATTGCCTTGAAGCCGGAAGGTTCGAGGTTCGAATCCACCTCGCCGCGTAAGGACCTTGGGCAAGTCCTTCACTCACAATTGCTCAGCGCTTCGGCGTGAAACTCCGATGCAGTGTCCGCTCTGCATTCGGGAGCGCCTCTGAGTAGAGAGAGAGCTTGAAGGGGCGCTATAACAAGTGCACATACAAACAATACAAACAAACAAATTGCACTAGCTGTGTACAGTTGTAACAGTTCTGTGTAGGCTATTTGTGCTACTTGTTAATTGATGCAAGTCATTAAAGATACAACATGTAAATTTAACGAATGACCGCGAAGAGAGATTTAAGTCTAAACAAGACTTTTTGGTACGTTGAAACTGAAACAACGCCTTCAAGACCTGCCACTGCTAACACGCAGCTACAACAAAGAATAAAAGACCTTGTAATCAAGTCATAAACTACATTAAAATCACTCTCAAACCAGATGAAACGCAAAATCACAATTAAACCGAACAAGTCACAAATGACACTCAAAATCACACTTAAATTGAAAAACAGTTAATACTTAATAATAGGCCTACTCAAAATGAAACACGATCGAAAACACACTCAAATTGAAGAAAGATAGGCATAAACTCACTGGCAAATTAAGTAGGCCTAAAGCACACCAAATTGAAACAAGCCCCAAATTATACTCGAGCCCCAAATCAATCTAAAATTGAATCAAGCCCATGCACACCGAAACTTAGACAAGCCCTAAATACACTCACGTTAAATCATGCCCAAAATAAGCTGAAAAATCACACTCAAATTGAATTACATCTAAATCGTAATGAAACTGAAACAAGATGTAAATTAGGACTACAGTCAAATAAAATCAAGCCATCCTGAATTGAATTACATGTAAGTTCTTTAATAAACTCGGAAACATTAAAAAAATTCTTCATGCCTATTCAACAGCTTGCTGAGAACTAAGCCTAAGAAATATGATACAGTCACGTTCTGTCTAAGATGCACGGTAAAACTGATCAAACAATCAAATAGGTAAGTATTTGCTTTATTATTCCACTTGCAAACGCACACTGGAGCGTAAAACATTATTGTAATACATCGAAGTAGGTCTAATAATAATATAGCCTAGGTAACAAAAAGGTATGTAAATCAAATCACAAGTTGATTGAAATCACTCAAAATTAAATAACGTCACACAAGTCATCCATGCAGAAATGCAGATAAAAATTCGTTTCAAACAATCGAATCACTGCTTGGCCTCTATATATATATAGATAATATATGATCGTGGAGTAAGTTTTCTGGCAGGAGATCACGAAGTACGTGCTCGGGGCTACAGATGATACTTAAGCAAAGAGGAATTCACCTGCCTTATAGAACACAACATATGGTGGTGTTCAAGGGCGGATACAGAAATTTTCGAAGGGGGGGCCAAAATTTAGGGTCTTGTTGGTGGGGCAGGGGAAACATTTTGGTTGTGTCGCCAAAAAAACTGATGACCTGACCTTTTTTTTTTTTAGTCATCGGCCAATTTTCCGGAAAAAATATACCATTTCATCCGCCGAAAAAACTGATGACCTTTTTTTTTAGTCATCAACTTATTTTCGGAGAAAAATATACCATTTCATCCGCCGCTAAATCGACGGGGGGGCCACGTCCCGTGCGATTTTGTGATAGGGGGGCCTAATGTCCTCTTTTTCTCTCCCACTACATTTCTTGAAACCAAATGGGGGGGGCCACGTCCCATGCAATTTTTAAATGGGGGGGCATGGCCGGATTGACCCCCCCTGGATCCGCCCCTGGTGGTGTTAGGTGTAGTGGTGAGTTCGATGCGTTGAAGCCGGAAGGTTTCAGGTTCGAGTCCACCTCAAGCCGCCGCGTAGGGACCTTGGGCAAGTCCTTCACTCGCAATTGTTCGGGCGCTTCGGAGTGAAACTCCTATGCAGCGTTCGCGCTGTGGTCGGGAGCGCCTCTGAGTAGTGAGAGATTGAAGGGGCGCTATATAGCAAATGAAGAAAAAAACATGTCAAAAGATGGGTACTAGTCAATGATTAATCACTATTATTACTGCAAAACTTAATCATCATATAGGCCTACACCGTGATTTTAAAAAACTAAGCCAAACTGTTTTTCATAATCTCTAATGCCTGATAACACATCACGCTAAAATTAAAACTGAAATTTCGGCATAAGTATGAAGTTGAACGATTCACACCACTTTTTACCCGTTCAACTTTATCTCATGAAATGTTGGAATCATATTCTAGGTCCATTTCTATAAAGATTTGGAAAATTTTAGCGTGATATGTAATCAGGCATTAGAGATAATATGAAAAACAGTTTGGCTTAAAAAAATTTAATCACGGTGTATATTATTGCAAGACGATTTGTACAGCGCCGTGGCTCAGTCCAGGCCGAAGAAAAGGGATCTGTGGGTGAGTCATGATCGCTTAAAAGGAGATTAGACTGGCTACTTCTTATTCACCACGACTAACACTCACGAAATCTCAACGCGTGACCATGCATGTTATTTAAAACGGTTCGTGACAAACGGCTCAGACGTTGGCAGCTAAGAATGCCCCGCAGACGATGATTGTGTCGGGTGATTCAGGAAAGGTGTGTTGGTCGAATCGCTCTGTGCCTGATGCGTTTGATATTTTGCCGTTCCAGGTTCACCAAAACGTCACCTCGTGCAAGCTCTTTCACTCGAAACTGAAAAATTGTTTTAAAAAAACCTGAATCATCCTCTTTTCACACAGGTGTATGGATTTCCACATCAGTTCGCTCTGTCATCCTCTTTGATAGTCTTTCCTCGTTTTTCTTTCATCTAGAAACCTGCATTTTCTCTCGGAGCTGAACGCACTGGGAGCGCTTCTGAAAGAGTCTTGCACTCTTGCTGCGAGAAGCGCTTTGTAAATGGTCAGGTACAATACAATACGATACAAAGTGTCAGCCAGTGCCTAATCTAGACTCTCCTTTTTTTTGGGGGGGGGGGGTATACACATGAATGAAATTTCCTCCCCAAGAAAAATCGAGAGGTGTTGCTTCCAAGTTCCATGTACATGTGCCATTCCCCAAGGAAAATTACACATGTGACATTTCCACTGTTGTGGGCGTTGAAGGAGTTCCCCGTTTACGATTACAGTTACGACAATTGATGAGATCATATTTTCTGTTGGGGTATCACGTTTTGATGGAAGGTCAAGTGCGAAATACAGAGGCACATACAACTAGCCAATTGTGGGGCGCGGTGATATAGTGGATATGTTCGTTGCCTTGCATCTGGAGGGCTGCAGGTTCGAATCAACCTCAAGTCGCCGCGTTGGGACCATGGGCAAGTCCTTCACTCGCAATTGCTCAGCGCTTCGTCGTGAAACTCCAATTCAGTGTCCGCGCTGAAGTCGGGAGTGCTTCTGAATATAAACCTTGAAAGGGCGCTATAATAAGTGCACATACATGCATAATGTGACTGTACAACAACTTTAAGCAGGCGGATTATAATAGTCAACATCATGGCCGGAGAACTGGGCGGAGACTTGGGGGGACGGAAAGACGCGAGATTTTTTGACGGACGAATGGCTGAGTGTCGCCGAAAAATTTCCATCTTTTGCCGGCCAAAATTTCTGACGACCTTTTTTTTTAGTCTTGACGCTCAACGATTGGGGGGGACATATGGATGGGCCGTCCCCCAACACCTCCATTGGGGGGGTCTCCTCTGTCCCCCTAGGTCTCCGCCCATGGTCATTCAACATGCGAGAAGTGCAAATGTGCTCAGAAGGCTGGCGTTCGCTGGTTCAATTCAATTTATTGCATATTGAAGGCATATTGAAGGCTAGTGCTTGTTGCTGTCATATAAAAGATGATTAATTTAGTGTCGCCCTCCTTCTTGCTCCAGGCTTGAAACTGGCACTGCCAAAGTAGACCTACGAGCAGTAGCGTAATTTCAGTTGCCTATTGCACTTTACAAGTCCTCATGTAAGAGTTCAGCTATGTAGGTAAGCATATATTATGCTAAAATCGTTATTAGCCAATTATTACACATCACACTTAGTTCTCCAGATCTTCAGACGCCAATAGTAATAATAGAATAGTCTATTCTTTATTAATCGACGATTCGAAAACTGTATTTTGGCTTACTAAATAATTTGCCACAAAGCATTCCACCTATTATAGCTATAGAAAAGCATAAACAGTGCAGTGAATCATAGACCTAGTAAAGATAGTCCACAACAAACACTGTTTAAAAGTATAATAGCATCATAACAATAAATGCTTCGCCACAGGCTAAGCATTTTGTTCGCTATGTTGTTGTCATTATTTTATGGCACCTCACGAGGCAAAAGAAGTGCACCGATCTAGTAGGCCAATACCAAAGTCGTACACATTGGCGAACTTCAACAAGCGAGTTCTCAAAGGTATCTGCAGTGAGGCGTGCATGTATAATAATTGTAGGCCCTATATACATTGTAAATGCAGTACAGGCGATTATGGGTAAACACGTGAATCGTTTCAAACAACGAGGGCTGTTCACGATTCAATGCACACAGTTTTAAGCTCGGCAAACACAGCCCCTGTATAATGCAAAGGAAAAAATCGGCCTTAGCGTAGGCCTATATTAAGAATATGAACGCAAGCACCTGCCGTATATATATATATATATTTACATACAGTAGGTCCTATATTTATGCATATTAATTATGTATACAGATATATATATATATATATATATATATATATATAAGCGTACATTTAATTACGTATAAGCCTAAGTACATGTATATGCATAAAGTTAACGTGTGTTCGTTATAATTATGTGACGCGAGGCAAAGCAAACGAGACCGACGTTACCAAAGCATGTTTTCGCACCTGAATGTCGGATGAAAGACTGGCCTCTTCGTATTTACATGTGCAACCTATCACGGTGACCATCTTGTACAATGGAAGCAGCAATTCAATGAACATACTACCTGGATACAATCTGTCTAGAACGACCGATAGGCCTGCTGTAAGTATTATTATTAGGCCTAATCGTATACGTTAATGTAAACCGCATAGATCTTGCGAGAGTCATAAACATCGTTTATTACAAACACCGTCGTTTATTACACTGCAAAGCACTCTGTTTTCACTCGCGCAGTTATTCGGTCAGGTAAGGATTTGGTGGGTAATTAATCCAATCAGGCATTCAATCACTCAATCAGTTGGTCATATGGCCAGTCGATTGCTTAAATTTAAACAGCCAATAATTGCAGTAATTTCACTCAGGAATTTGATCACTTTAGCCGTAATCGTAATCGTATCCTTGAGACTTCTGCAACACCCACAAAAGCCAGTCACGGGAACCAGCTTATTCACAGGTGCTAAATAAAACAAAATCGATAGGCAGCGGGTCAAGTCCGGAGAGTCAGGCAGGCAGATAGATGAATGGCTAAGGTGTGTGATGTTTAGTGTTGAAATGGCGAGGGATGTGAGGAGAAGAGAAAGAAACAGGATGGGATTTGTGAAAGAGCACTGTTTTCAGTTTTGAGTGAAATACATGTGAGGAGATAGCGAGAGGTGGATGAAGATAGTAGGCCTACAATGTCATAATAGTCAGCCAGTAGACCCTAATCGCTCTCCAGCAGTCACGTCACTATAGGGGACAGTAAGTTGGTCATTTTAGTTGGTCATGGATAACTCTTTCTGACAGTCATAGCCATTTGTTTACTTAGTAAGTCTGTTTCTATGTGCACGTGTTATAGCACCCCTTCAAGCACACTACTCAGAGGCGCTCCCGACTGCAGAGCGGACACTACATTGTAGTTTCACGCCGAAGCGCTGAGCAATTGCGAGTGAAGGACTTGCCCATGGTCCCCACGCGGTAACTTGAGGTGGATTCGAACCTCGAACTTTCCGGCTTCAAAGCAACGACGTCACCACTACACCACCGCGCCCCACATTAGTTAAAAGTCAATCAGTAATTGAAACGGTCATAAAATCATAGTCATTCGATCACTTCTGACAGTGGCGGCGCAAGGTGGTCTAGGGGGCTAAGCCCCCCCCTATCAGAGGCTGAGCCCCCCCCCCTAAAAAATAGCCATCCAGGTTTTTTAACATGCAAAACTGGAATATTTTCATGATTTTCGACCTGATGACTAAAAAAGGTCGTCAGAAATTTTGGCGGATGAAAAATGAACATGGAAAATTTCCTCCGGGAGGCTTCAGCCCTCTCCCCCCAACCTGAAATCCTGGCGCCGCCACTGACTTTTGTCCATTTTCAGGAATGCCGATGCTGAACTATTCCTGTAAGCAGAGATGAGGTGGAGTAACCGTGCCTACTTCGTTATACTCATCGCAGTATCGACTCTCGCAACGATCGTTTTTCAGATGACCCCACGAAGCAAGTAACCCTTTCTTAATAGCATTCAGTATCAGAAACTCCGATTGAGTCTCCGAAATGTAACCGGGAGCGCCTCTGAGAAGGAATCTTTAAGGGGCGCTACAACAAGTAGCTTATTCATACATATAATTATACATGCACTCATGCATTATATTATGTGGATGGAGAAAAGTACACCAACAGAAAACAATAATAGAAGGTACATGTAAGGTTAAGGTTTTTCTACTATACTTTTGTATGTACATTATGATTATTAAGCTTCCTTTTGAGACTGCACCAAATGATTAGACCTATTATACCAAGCCTAAAATTGTAGCCTGACATTCTGCACTCACCCGTACAGTCTGTACAGGTGACTGAGGTGAGTGCAGAGTATCTGTACAGATACTCACTCTTGACGCACTTGTCATAGCGCCTCTTAAAGATATTGCTACTCAGGGGCTCTCCCGACTGCAGATCGGACACTACATCGGAGTTTCACGCCGAAGCGCTAAGCCATTGCGAGTGAAGGACTTGCTCAAGGTCCCTACGAGGCGACTTGAGGTGAATTCAAACCCTTAGCCATCCGGCTGCCACTACACCACCGCGCCTCACAAATTATAAAATAATTACAATGGTCCCCATTAATTACTTTATAAGAAAACATAAACAGCTGTTGTCATCTTAAACTTCCAGCCAGGCAACATCGAACGTCGGAGGCAGCAACGGTTTCTACACCTGAAACAACCCCCGTAGTAGCCGTTACTACACCTAAAACAATCCCAACAGTAACCGTTACTATACCTGTGCCAATCGCCGCCACCGCCCACCCGGACTTCCTTGCTCTGCTGCCGGGACCATTGCTCGAGGAGGCGACGCACCTCGCGGCCATTCCACCCTACGTTGTTCCCAACATCGTCCACTTCATCTGGTTCGCGGCAAACGATGCCCACCCTCTCACCTTCATCAACTACGTCAGCATCCTCAGCGCACACCGCGTCCAGAAGCCCCAGCTTCTACTGCTCCACTGCAACCACCAGCCATCGGGGAAATGGTGGCGAAAGCTACGTCGTCGAGTACCACTGAAAATGGTCCACATGGAGCCACCGAGAACCATCTTCAACCAAACGATCAAGCACATCTTCCATTCCGCCGATGTCGTTAAGTTCCAGCTGATGCAGACCTATGGTAAGAAAAGATAAGAATATTCTTTAATGGACCAATTGCTATCCGCATTTTGGTGTACAGGCATGTTATATAGTAAACAAACTTCTTCTTCTTCTTCTTCTTGACGTTCTCTGCCTTCAGGCAGGTTTGTATGTCCAATGACGCCACTAAACTTAAACTAAACAAACTTACATCATTTCTATATCCATTCAATGTCAAATGTTTTAATAATAGCACAAAATCCTAAATTCAAAATCCAAAAATCAATATAATTATGTTCTTTTACTACCAACAATCTATGCTGCTCTTTGATTTATATTGTAACACCAGCTCCTGCCACCTCTTCGGGAGGACAAGTATAAACTCCGCAAGAGAGGACATCCTTTCATGCTGCCTCTCGTTAAAACAAATTTGTCTAAAAATAGTTTTATTAACAGATGCATTTTCAGTTATACTTAGCTATAGGCTACATGACTTTGACTGTAGTTCTCTATCATGTTTTTTTAAAATGTGTGTGTTCTGTTATGCGATGTAATGCATGTGCGCTTGACATATGCAAATAAAGGCTACTTACTTACTTACTTACTTACTTTACTTACTTTACCTACTTTACCTACTTTACCTACTTTACCTACTTTACCTACTTTACCTACTCTACCTACTCTACCTACTCTACCTACTCTACCTACTTTACCTACTTTACCTACCTACTTAAATACTTACCTACTTACCTACTTACCTACTTACCTACTTACCTACTTACCTACTTACTTACTTACTTACTTACTTACTTACTTACTTACTTCCACGTTTAAATGCGATAAAGCATTCTTGTTAAAAACGATAGGTGGTATCTACCTCGACACGGACGTCATCGTGGTGAACAGCCTCGACCCTCTGCGGCTCCACAAGGCCACCCTCGGGAAGGAGAAGCCACCGAAGCTCATCGCCGGAATCGTGATCGGCGAACGAAGGGCCGAGTTCTTCCGACTCGTCTACGAGTCCTACCGCGGCGACTACCGACCGGACGACTGGGACTACAACTGCGCACGACGCCCCTACGAACTGTACGTGAAGCACCGTGACTTGCTGAACGTGGAACCGTACAGACTGACCACACCGGACTTCATCGACCGCCACATGTTGTTCGAGGGGTTGATCGACTGGCGCCGGCTCTACGTTATACACATCATGGCTCATGTCCTATCGAAGCAGACGATTGAGCCGAGGAACATCAGGACTTTGCAGACGACATTCGGAGAAGTGATGAGGTTCATTTACTACGGCTCTCCGGCTGTGCGACCGCGGTAGCAGTGATCATGGTGACGGTGACCATGGTAACACACGAATACGTGATCATGGTAGCAGTGATCATGGTAGAAGTGACCATGGTAGAAGTGACCATGGTAGAAGTGACCATGGTAGAAGTGACCATGGTAGAAGTGACCGTGGTAGAAGTGGCCATGGTAGAAGTGACCATGGTAGAAGTGGCCATGGTAGAAGTGACCATGGTAGAAGTGACCATGGTAGAAGTGACCATGGTAGAAGTGATCATGATAGCTGTGACCATGTTAGCAGTGACCATGGTAGAAGTGATCATGATAACACATGATCATGGTAGCTGTGACCATGGTAGAAGTGACCATAATAACAGTGATCATGGAAACACTGATCATGGTAACAGTGATCATGGTAGTTGCGACCATGGTAGCAGTGACCATGGTAGAAGTGACCATGGTAGCACATCATGGTAGCTGTGAGCATGGTAGAAGTGACCATGGTAGAAGTGACCATGGTAGAAGTGACCATAATAGCAGTGACCATAATAACAGTGATCATGGAAACACACGAATACATGATCATGGTAGAAGTGATCATGGTAGAAGTGACCATGGTAGAAGTGACCATAGTAGAAGTGACCATGGTAGAAATGACCATGGTAGCTGTGAGCGTAGTAGCATTGAGCGTGGTAGAAGTGACCATGGTAACTGTGACCATGAGAGCAGGGACCATGGTAGCAGTGACCATGGCAGCGCTTTAATACATGAACATGGTAGCAGCGACCATGGTAAGAGTGACCATGGTAGCTGTGACCATGGCAGCGCTTGAATACATGAACATGATAGCAGGGACCATGGTAGCAGTGACCATGCCTAAGGCAGGATTTTGCCTGGGGGAAGGTGTTCACAGCTTTGATAATATAATTATTGTTCAGAACTTCAGCAACTTCCACATCATCATCATCATGGTCATCGTCGTCGTCATTATCATCATCATCATCATCTTCATCACCATGGAGAATGAAAAAAAGTTCTGAAAATTCTTTTTGAAAAGCCCTGTGTCAAAGTTGGTTTGCTTATTCAATAGGTTACAATACAATGCAAGACAATACAATACAATACAATATAATACAATGCCATTACAATACAATGAAATTTGACAATGGCCTCCTTACAAAGCTCAGAAGTGCGCAGTTTGAACACAAGTTTCACCAATTCAGATATAAATTATATCCAAAGCATTGATACTAAATCGATTAAGTCATATGACGCACTCGTGTATCACAAAACAACTTTGCACCAATGGAAATCACAGCAATCTACGTTCATGAACGAAACATTACCTTGAGGTCAGACGGTGCAAACGGTGCACTCGTTCTCAGTTCCGTGGTGCGTTCAACCTTGGAAATCCAACCGAGCTGCCCCTAATCATCTCGGAGCGCATATCAGATACACTTAATGGTGTACTCATTGACCTGAACTGTAGATTCAATCAGGAAGGGTCGCTTGGTACGTATCTGACGTTCGTGTGTGACCCCTATTAACTTGGATCCCAGTTTGGAATAATTCGCTTCGTGATTGTCGACCTTTGTTAAGTTTTGGGTAGCGTATACTGAAGGGGTGACGATACGTTGGTCCGAAAATATGTTGCAGCCTGTTGGGAAAATCACATATGGCTAGTTGCTCATTATGAGATGTCATGCAATTATATTGCATAGTTGTAGGCCTATCAGTACCAACCATAACAATAACAAGAACTGTGACCCTAACAATCTCAATAACAACAACAACAACAACAACAACAACAACAACAACAACAACAACAACAATAATAATAATAATAATAATAATAATAATAATAATAATCGTAATAATAATAATAATAATAATTAATAATAATAATAATGATAATAATAATAATCGTAATAATAATAATAATAATAATAATAATAATAAAACAGCAGCAACAGCAACAGCTACAACAACAACTTCAATAATAATAACAATAATATAGACGCGTTGCAGTACAGAATCAATTTTTGTTAATTTAAGAAAAGTGGCCTATACACACATAAAATAGACGAGAGAGATTTGCAAGTAGCACAACCTAACAATAACAATTCATAGAGAATGGCAATGTTGCTCTTGTCGAAAATTTTGAAGGGTTTCCAAAGTAGGATATATACGTTTTTTCATTCATTCATTCGCTCGTTCATTTCAGGATTTTAACATAGCGCCCCTTTCAGAAAGTCCACTCAGAGGCGCTCCCAGTCCAACCACGGTGGTATATTATCCTATACAGGAAGGTTTTAAGGGGCATGTAAAACACCGACGAGTCAACTCTATAGGTAACAGGCGCATCTCCAACAGGGCTTTTTTAAATGTGCAGTTGTACACAAAATGCGCAGTGCTAAATGTATTTGCGCAGTTGTAGAAGCACTTGTGTACAGTGAAAACTAGCAAAAAGGTCACTGTTCCCCGATTGGAAGTAATAAGGATGGGAAGGGAAAGAAGAAGTTGTGTAGTTCTAAAATTCACTTAAAAACATAACAGCCCTGATCTCAAATGGGAGACTATTCCAGATAGATGGACCTACAACTGAGAAAGCTCGATGGTGAGATTTCAACACGCCGGACCAAAAGCTTCCCGCTAGAATGCACGCAAGGCCGTAGCCAGGATTTTATTTCGGGAGTGCTTACTCGAGTTTGAGCAAACCGACAAGCAACCGAATGATCCGAATCAACAGAACTGGCTGAGCGATATGGAGAATAATTTAATTTATTGTCACACAGAAATTAAGAGCTTCAACATGAAATCCCATTGGTCCTTAGTCCTTACATCAGGATTGTGTTCAGGGCAGTTTCTAAGGCATTTTTAGAACTGCACAACCCCTTCTTTACCTTCCCATTCTCCATGGTAAATTATTTCCAATCGGATGACAACGACCTTTTTGCTAGTTTTAACTGCACAGAACTTGTGACAGAAGTGCTTCTACAGCTGCACAGATCCATTTAGAACTGCACATTTTGTGTACAACTGCACGTTAAAAAGCCCTGATTGTGTTGGTAAACACACTATTATAGGCCTACATTATTTCATTTTGGGTGGTGTTCAAACACCCAAAACAAGCTGCGGCCTTGCATACACACGAATCTACAATGTATCTAAACTAGACGCTTAGCAAGCTAAACAGAACTCGGTCTACATACAGTTATACTCTGCAGAGCAGTGCAGGCGTTACTACGATCATCTGTGTATATCAATGATCAGCTGTCAACGCTTTTATGGCATTCCAAGCAGGCGCTACCTGGAATGCTTAAGCAGCAAGCAAGCGCTAGAGCTATGACTACCCAGGGGCGAATCCAGGGGGGCAATCCGGCCATGGCCCCCCATTTATAAATTCCTTTATTTTTTACCAGTTATTCTGGCTCGAAAAATTGACGTGCCCTCCACCCCCGTGAGCAGTTCCGTAGACCCCTCCACACAACCGAGGTCCATACGACTAAAAAAGATCAACTATTTTGGTATCTTTTCTTGGGAATTCGAGACAAATGACTTTTAAAAAAGACGACAATTTTTCCCTGTCCCAACAAGACCGAAAATTTTGCCTCCCCCCTTCGAAAATTTCTGTATCCGCCCTTGAGACGACCACAGCCTTCTGGGCGGAATTTATCAGGGGGCTAGGGGAGGCTAAGCCCCCAAGAAGACCCAGAGTCATTTTTTAATGGTGTAAAATGGTATCTTTTTTCGGGCCTAGCCCCCCACGCGAAACATACAAATGACTAAAAAAGGGTCATCAACTTTTTTGGCCGGGAAATTGTTAGATTTCGCCGAGATTTAAAACCAAGGACTAAAAAAGGTCATAAATGTTTTCTCTCTTTCTGGACCGAGTCTCAGCCCCCCCAAATTTAGCCCCTCCTAGAACGGAAACCATACTCCGCCCATGACCACAGGTCCACAGCTTGTGCAAAAGTTCACCTTCTCCAGTCATCGCTTGACTTCGTCTAAGCGCTTTCAGCAGCCTATAGTAAATAGAATTCCTTAACTGCTGAAAGCGCTTGGCGTATTTATCAGCAATGACGACGTGTGGGAAAACGTGTTAGGCCGCACGCAAAGGTTACACATGCTCATCGTCTATCCGTCATTAATCGGTCTGCATCATGATAGGCGTCTGCTGCAGCTGTAATCTTAGATAATAATGTATGCTCCCAATTTTTAAATACCGCGGTTAAAGATGTAGCCCATAACTAGACGGTCAATGTTAATGTTGTGTCGCGTACACGTGCAGTAAAAGGCTAAAAGCCGAGAAACAAAAATTAGAAACTAAAATGTTGACATTCAAAGCTCATATATAATAGACGTCGTCAGCGATACGAGTCAACAGCGCTAAGTCAACAGGGGGGAAATGCAGATTTCTGGGGAGGCAGGCACCGGTGGAGATTTTCTCCTCGTCAAACGTCAACGCAAAAATTAAAATCATATAATATTTAAAGTATGGGACCGTCAAACATCGTCACAAATGTGTGACAAATGATATCTAGTATGGGACCGTCACACATAGTCACAAATGTGTGATATCTAGTATGGGACCGTCACACATAGTCACAAATGTGTGATATCTAGTATGGGACCGTCACACATAGTCACAAATGTGTGATATCTAGTATGGAACCGTCACACATCGTCACAAATGTGTGACATATGATATCTAGTATGGGACCGTCACACATAGTCACAAATGTGTGACATATGATATCTAGTATGGGACCGTCACACATCGTCACAAATGTGTGACATAATATGATATCTAGTATGGGATCAGCACACCTCGTCACAAATGTGTGACATAATATGATATCTAGTATGGGATCAGCACACCTCGTCACAAATGTGTGACATAATATGATATCTAGTATGGGATCAGCACACCTCGTCACAAATGTGTGACCCACCCTCTAAGGGTGTGTAACGTCATTTATGGACGGTTCCTAAAATAGAAGTGACTTTAAAACAGCCAATGATTCAGTAACAACAGCTTTTTTATTATTAATTAAAAGATACGCGTGACTAAACAGACTTACAATCACGTTGATACTGACTAGCAAAGAGTTTGGAATAATAAAACACACAAGTGATGTTCAGCGATTCAAGCAGCAATGCATGTCATCAGTGTACAATAAAAAATACTTTCGCGCGTAACCAGTTTCCAGGGTTGCTGTATGGGTCCCGGTGGCGAAAAGTTACTAGGAAGATGGAGAGCTGCAGCAGCTGGTGATGGTAATGGAAAGAAGAAGCCCGTGGAAAAACAACCAGAAATCTCCATAAATTCTGTCTCCGTCTCCTGCGCTTGGATGTTGTTCGGTAATTTCTCTTTCAATGCAAGCGCCGTCGCGGTCTTTCCGCGTCTAAGCGAGTTACGCAAGTCGGTCCACATTATATACATGTAGCTGGCAAATAAGCTCATATATAATTATACGCAGAGCATAAGCTCATCATTTAGAACACCTAGGAACATATACAGGCCGCTATATATACACACACATATATATTTATATATGAATTTAGAAGACTTAAGAATATATATTTTTATATATATATATATATATATATACCCAGGGAACTTGGGAAGGTTAACGTCCTAGAAGTCAATTTTAATAGCTGTTTTTCTCAGAGGTGCTACTACGCACAAGTAGCATCAACACTGTAATTGTAGCATAGCATATATAGTATGACGCTATAAAATAAAAATAAAAATGAAACCAATAAAATTACCACTACCGCCAACAACACCACCACCACAACAACACCAATAGTAATTATAATAATAATTATGACAATTTATATGGCGCCGTAACACAGCCGTTATAAGGGCACCTACATGTAATAAGCCGTGTAACAATGAGGACCAACACCAATTATACCAATTCTACGGGCGAGAAAAACAACAATAGCACCGAGTCCGAAATAGTTAAATCGGTTCGAGAACACATCACATGCGCCTATACTTAGAGCACGTCGCTCCCAAATCCATAATACGTACAACAGTTCATAAGTTACTGGCTTAATGAAACTGTGATGATAACATAATGTTGATGTTGAATTACTGCGCTAGTAGGCCTACTAGAAGTCGGATGAGAAAAATTATAGCAGAAGTAGAAGTTGGATGCCGTCCACAGAAAATGGACCAAGTCTCCGCCAATGGCTGGATGTGTCCACGACGTTGAATTATTAATCCTAAATTAAATTATTGCGGTGAAATTAAAATCTGGATTAGTGATCGAAATAATATTATTATAGTAGAAGTAGAAATTGAATGAGGAATGTAGACATGCATGTCATAGCAGAACTAGAAGCTGGATGAACGATAAAATCATGACCTGGCAAACTTAAAGTATCCGGGGCCGAATGACAACACTAACTTTATACCTAACCCCAACCGACTCTCACGACGCCTAACCTGACCCTAACCGACCCTCACGACGCCTAACCTGACTCTAACCGACCGTCACGACCCCTAAACCTGAACCTAACCGATACGTCGGTCCCGGATAGTGCCTACTATTATTATGCCAATGATTTAAATGTGTTTTAAATAATTGGAACGCTGCTGTACGTATTGGCGTTTGGGTAAGAGCCCAAGGTCCACACACGGGAACCCTTAAATGTCTTGGCATCTGGTTCAAAGTGGCAGCGGCAGATATTGGCCTCAACATCCAATTCATGGAAATAATAACATGGCCGAAGCAATTATATGCACGCTATTATAGAGTTAACGTATACAATATACATTCGCATCAATGCTAGCTGCAGTAGCAACGACAATAATCAACAATAATAAACTACCGGTACTGTAAAAGCAGTTGAACAATGTCGACGATGACGACATAATTTTACAGAAGCCGCTCAACCCGCAAAATGTAAAAAAATCTACATTAACGTTGGAGACGGATGAACGCTTCCAAGGTCTTGTTTTCAGACGACAAAGCGACGACGCAAGTATGACGCAGTACCACCGCAACCATGACAACGGAACAGACGGAGACGAAAATTAACGTCACACACGCTCGACGCAGCACATAATCGTTGCCATGACGACGGGAACAGAAGGAGAAGATAGTCAGCGTCGCGCACGCTCGACGCAGCACACAATCGTTGTCATGGCAACGAAACAGACGGAGACGAAAATATGCGTCGCGCATGCTCGACGCAGCACACAATCGTTGTCATGACGACGGGAACAGACGACGAGATGACGTCATCGGTCCGCTGGGCGGCTCGCTCGTATCTGCTAGAAACGGTGAAGCTCGTCGAAGATGCAACTGTTTGCACAAGCACTCAACTAGAAGAAGATACGCGCGACCCTGGCACCGACAGAGGGGAGGGCGGCGGCAGTTGCCTAGCAACGGCGACAGCGGCATTTCAGAGCGATAAGGTCCGGCAGAACGGTGACGTTAAGACTTCCCGACGGACTGTATTGCAGGACTTGGAGAGATTTGAATCGACTCGGACTGCAGCATTTGCTCTGCAACAGACACATATTTTTCAGATACGCCATATCAAGGACCAATGCGAAAATTACCACGGGATGCTATGCTGAATATAGTCACAGGCTCTTAGACTATAGCAAGCCCTTATTAGATAAAATGTTTAGCAAAAATCAAACAATAAAAGCGCGGTTACGTAGAACTAGGGTTAGGGTTTCTGTTAGGGTTAGAGTTAGGGTTAGGGTTTCTGTTAGGGTTAGAGCTACGGTTAGGGTTTCTGTTAGGGTTAGAGCTAGGGTTAGGGTTTCTGTTAGGGTTAGAGCTACGGTTAGGGTTTCTGCTAGGGTTAGAGCTAGGGTTAGGGTTTCTGTTAGGGTTAGAGCTAGGGTTAGGGTTTCTGTTAGGGTTAGAGCTAGGGTTAGGGTTTCTGTTAGGGTTTCTGTTAGGGTTAGAGCTAGGGTTAGGGTTTCTGCTAGGGTTAGAGCTAGGGTTAGGGTTTCTGCTAGGGTTAGAGCTAGGGTTAGGGTTTCTGTTAGGGTTAGAGCAATATAATTAACTCAAATCCCAATACAGACATACGTACAGCATCGTACAATAATTCTACAAAACACACATTGACGCCATGCACGCTCTCTTCACCCATCCAGCTTTAATATTATTATACTATCACATGTTTACATTCCTCGCTCAAATTCTACATCTTCTACAAAATATCACCTTTCTCTTTGCTTCGTGTGATAATTACCTCTAAGCCTAATCAATACTTGAGCCTGCCTTAAACCCTTGTTTGATCAAATGTTTAGTAACAAATTGAAATAATAAAAGTGTGGTTACGACCTACATTACAATTGACTCAAATCCCAATACGGACATACGTACATACGTAAATACGTACATACGGACATACGGACATACGGACATACGGACATACGTACAGCCTAATCAATACTTGATCCTGCCTTAAACTCAAACCCTTCAAACAACTTAAGTAATGCATTTTTGCATCCCTTTAAATTAAATGCACCTCAAAAGTAAGCATTTCAGTATATAATCATTATCCTGCACGAAATTAGAAATTTGTGGATAAACGATGGAAAAGTCAAGCAGGTTTTGCGTCGAGAATGAAATTACAAAGCGACTAAACAGAACGCACAGAGAAAGAAAGACGGATAGACAGACAGAGAGTGACAGGGAGAAAGAGACAGGGAGAAAGAGACAGAGAGTAAGAGACAGACATAAGAGACAGACAGACAGACAGACAGATACAGACATAGACAGACAGACAGAGACAGAGAGAAAGAGATACACAGAGAGAAAGAGATAGACAGAAGGAGACAGACAGAAAAGAGAGAGACAGAGGCAGACAGACAGAGACAGACAGACAGAGACAGAGACAGACATAAATAAGCAGACAGAAAGATAGAGAGAAAAAGAGTGACAGTGACATACAGACAGAGACAGAGAGAAAGAGAGCGACAGACAGATAGAGGCACAGACAAAAATACAGAGATAGAGAGAGACAGACAGACAGACAGACAGAGCAGACAGACGAAGGCAGAAAGAGAGACAGAATAGAGAGAGAGAGAAGAACTGACATATACAGGAGATATTTCCAAAATCCAGGCGAAGCAGCAGAAAAAATTCCATTAAAGAAAAGAACAAAAACTCGTTTCCGAAAGCATCAAGGAAGCCCACAGGCTATAATAGCGGAGGTCAGCTTTTCTGAAGACGAGAAAGTCAACAGCGTCTGGCTTCAATAAAAGCCTTCAATAACGCGTGCGAACAATTGATGGCACCGAAGTGTGGGCGGTTTATACGGCACCTCATCTGCGGTGGTGTTGGCGGTTATGTCTATGTCTGCGGCGCAGATTGAGGGATTTATTGGCCGCCTTTCACAGTTGACGTACGTCAGACTTCAGAGGATAATTTACGACGAGCGTTGAAAGATGCACAAGGATTACAATACCACAATACCAAAGAAATACTTGTCTTAAAAATACAGTTAAAACTGTACTGGTTAGCGAATTTTAGCATTTACGCTTGCAGATGACAGTAGTGTGTGTGTGCGTGTGCATGTGTGTGGTGTGTGTGTGTGTAAAGCAGCACAAGGATTACAATACCACAATACCAAAAAAATCCTTGTCTTAAAATACAGTTAAAACTGTACTGGTTAGCATTTACGCTTGCAGATGACAGTAGTATGGGTTCAGAGTATTTTAGAGCGACGAATCATGCACAAGGATTAAGTTTCAGCAGTTTCCACATCATCGTCATCGCGATTAGATCATCATTGTTATCATCGTCGTCGACGTTGTCGTCGTCATTGTCGTTGTCGTCGCCATCGTCATTGTCATCGCCATTGTCATCATCATGATCGTCATTGTCGTCGTCGTCGTCGCCATTGTCGTCGTCGTCATCGTGATCGTCATCATCATCACGATTACATCATCGTCGATATCTAATCTATCGTAAAATGTCACAATAGAGATGGAAGCTTCAAAATTAAATACCCTCCTAGTTCTCACATCATGTTTTAGTAAATGCATCATTTCATTTTTAACATTGCATAATTTTGGGAATGTTCAGTACCAAAAAACGCTCCTTCCTACACGCGATCTTGCCTTATTATAGGATTCTAATGTTCATGCGTAATTGCCTATAGCAGGCCAAGCTCCGATCTATCTTATGGAACTCTGTGTACCTGTGCTATCCATTCCAGGCCGTATATAGATTCCTTCGCTCTGCTACCTTCGCTATGGTGACCTGGTTGTCCCTATGGCTCGATCTTCCACAGTGCTGCACAGAAGATTTGCTATGGTCGGTCCGTCTTTCTGGAGTAAGTTACCTATTAGACCCCGTAATGAACTTCTTTGTCTTTCTTTGCCCCTTATCCGCAAGCGTTTGAAAACCATTCTCTTTGATTGTGGTTTGGTGTCAGTTCGGGAGCGCCTCTGAGGAATTCTCTTGAAGGGGCGCTATAAAAATGTACAATTACAATTACTGGAAAACAAATTTGAACTTTTTTGCTACTGGAAAGTCTTCAGCTGTTTCTTATCGAATATGGTCTGCTGAATGCAGTGGTGTTTTTGTTTTTCTTGTAGCACGCCAGGTTTTTGAGAAAACTGAAATATTTAGTTTTGGCACACATTTGCAATCGCACGCCTTTAAAAAAATTATAATTGCAATTATGGACATTTCAAAACAATCGACTTTTTCAAAGAACTGTCACTGTCCGGAAAAATGGTATGTTTTTATGAGATTTTCAACTCGATGACCAAAAAAGGTCATCAACTGTTAGACAGCTGAATTGGACTCATAATAACTGGTGATTATCCGCTCATATCATGGATTGTAATGATATCGCACTGTGTCGGTTGCACGTCAAACGATGATTGTTATAAATCGATAGCAACTCAATATCCTTTAAGACCGATCATCCTTCACGGTCATTCTTCTCTTCCTCGATGCAGCCAGGCTGGCACCGTCCCCCGCGGGGAGTGTGCCGCGAGTGTCTGCCTCGCACCATCCGTCGGTCGTAGGGATAGCGCACCGAGGGGTTGGAATCAGAAGACAGACGCCTGACTTGACATGTCTTAGTAATCGTCGAACTCTGACCTGTGAAACCTCTGACCTTTGTAACCTGACATGACCTGACACGGATAAGTGGGTGCACTGACTGAAGAGTGAAGATAGATCGCGAATAACGGAGTATCCGGGTAGAGGTCATACGGCTGCCCCATCACGGTCAGTGGCGCTTAGGCAAACATGCTATGTTGGGGGGGGAGCGGTAGAGTAGTGGTTAACACGCTGGCCAAGAGTGCGAGAGGTAGTGAGTTCGAGCCCCCGTTGGGCGGATTTGCTTTGTATACTGCCCATTGGCGCCATATATTGCAGGCGGTAGAGTAGTGGTTAACACGCTGGCCAAGAGTGCGAGAGGTAGTGAGTTCGAGCCCCCGTTGGGCGGATTTGCTTTGTAGACTGCCCATTGGCGCCATATATTGCAGGCGGTCTGCTCAGTTAGTATAGTTAAGATTTGTGTATCCTGTGATCTCCGTTCTTGTGAATTGTTTAAATTGCATAAAATGTACACTGTAACCGGTTGCGGTGTGTCAACCGGATTGTTAATAAAGAGAATATTATTATTATGTAATGTACATGTAAATCTTCGAGAATTTCTCAGCACCCTCAAAAGCCACGTCAGGGAGACGAATTTATTCACCTGAGGTAGTCCCCCTTATATCAGATCAAGGCCGCAATAGCATGGGCGCCCGCAGAAATTTTTGCAGGAGGGGCAAATGGCACAATGGCCACGGTCAATTTTTTTAGCTTGAGCTTGAAAAGGCAAAACAGAAAAATAAGAATATGGTTATTTTTCACATAGGTTTCCAAATGTTAATTTCTCAGTTCCACGTTGTGTAGAATTAGTAAAATTAGCGCTTTAGTGCGAAGAAATCAAACACCAAAAAGTAGTAGTTAAAAAGATAGGAAATCGATTTTCCAGGTGGGGGGGGGGCAAGTAGCTCAGTGGAGAAAGCGTTGGCCGATAAACTGAGAGTCATTATCGCGACCCGGGTTCAAGCCTCGCTCAGGGCAAAAATTTATTTGAATTTTCTGTTAGCTGCCAGTGGCGCTTTCTGTTGTGTTGTTTGACTCGGGTCTGTTGAAAAATAAGTTAGCCCCTCCGACTCCTGACTTGGCCGATCAGGAGCGTTCCAACACTTAGGCCATTAGTGTTAAGTTACCGAACCTGTTGTAGCCGACCTGCGTGTCGTGCGAAGCTGGCCGTATTTCGTATAACCTTGTACCTGTAATCGTTCTGCGGTGTGTCAGATTGAATTTGAATAAACGAATATTATAAAGTGTCCCCTCTTGCCCCTATGTGCGGGCGACCATGCGCAATAGCAAGAGCTGCCTTTTTCGTTTCGATCAAAATCCGAAGAGGTCAAGC